>JAPDVU010000002.1:51666815-52266815 GCA_026230045.1 Corynorhinus townsendii
ACACCCAGCACCTGCCTTGGGAACCCCTGGCCTGCTGGCAGGGTCTCGGTGCTGATCACATATCTCGGGGAACTCGGGTTTCTTCTCCAGTGAGAGCCCAGCTCACACAATTGGATGTGAGACAGATCCATGGTACCAGCCCCCACGAGGCTTCAAGCTCAGCATAAACAGAAAGCTCAGGTAACAGCTGAGGGCAATTGGATTGTGAGAAGAGGGTCCCTCTTGGCACAAAGGGCAAGAGGGGCCAATATAGGATGCTCAAGTGCCTTCCCAATGCCTTAATTCCTTCTGCAGGGGATTAAATCCTTTCATGTCCTTTTTTTTTTTTTTTTTAATTGCTGCCAACCATTCAAAGAATTAGTTTGTAAGTTTGTTTGGGATAATTGTAAAATATGCTGTTGTAAAATATCTAAAATTATAATGACATTGTAGAATAATATCATGTAAGGATATTCTTTGCCCTAGGCCCTGGCAATTCCATTTCAGACTGGCTGTCAATTTCTTTTTGTAGCTTTATATAAACTTTGTCAGGGAGGCAAAAACACAAATTACTTACTTTAGTTCAAGCGGCCAAATATATTGACTTTCAATTACAATCCTTATGACTTTTGAAGGAAACTTCTCTTTGTTTCCTTCCAAAATAATTTTCAGTCTACAGAGAGTTTCATTTAAAAATTTTTGTCACATGAGACAATTTCTCTTAATGCCCCGCCCCCTTGTTGTCTGTGTCCATTGATTAGGTTCATATGCATGCATACAAGTCCCTTGGTTGATCTCTCCACCTTACCCCCACCCTCCCCTACCTTACCTGAGGTATGATGTTCTGATCGACGTTTCTCAGCCTCTGGATCAGTTCTTGTTCATCAGTCTATGTCGTTCATTATATTCCACAAATGAGCGAGATCATGTGATATTTATCTTTCTCTGCCTGGCTTATTTCACTCAACATAATATTCTCCATCTCCATCCATATTGTTGCAAATGGTAGGAACTCCTTCTTTTTTACCGCAGCATAGTATTCCATTGTATAGATATACCACAGTTTTTTAATCCATTCATCTGCTGATGGGCATTTAGGTTGTTTCCAAATCTTGGCTATGGGGAATTGTGCTGCTATGAACATAGGGGTGCATATTTCCTTTCTGATGCGTGTTTCTAGATTCTTGGGATATATTCCTAGAAGTGGGATCACTGGGTCAAATGGGAGTTCCATTTTTAGTTTTTTGAGGAAGCTCCATACTGTTCTCCACAGTGGCTGCACCAGTCTGCATTCCCACCAGCAGTGCAAAAGAGTTCCTTTTTCTCCGCATCCTCGCCAACACTTGTTGTTTGTTGATTTGTTGATAAAAGCCATTCTGACGGTGTGAGATGGTACTTCATTGTTGTTTTGATTTGCATCTCTCTGATGATTAGTGACTGTGAGCAGGTTTTCATATGTCTCTTGGCCTGCCTTCTGTCTTCTTTCGAAAAGTGTCTACTTAGATCAGTTGCCCATTTTTTGATTGGGTTGTTTATCTTCTTTTTGTTAAGTTGTATGAGTTCTCTGTATATGTTGGAGATTAAACCCTTATCGTTGATATCATTGGCAAATATGTTCTCCCATGCAGTGGGCTTTCTTGTTGTTTTACTGATGGTTTTCTTTGCTGTGCAAAAGCTTTTTATTTTGATGTAGTCCCATTTGTTTATTTTCTCTTTAGCTTCCATTGCCCTAGGAGTAGTATCAGTGAAGAAGTTCTTTCGGCATATGTCCGAGATTTTGCTGCCTGTGGATTCCTCTAGTATTTTCATGGATTCCCGTCTTATGTTTAAGTCCTTTATCCATTTTGAATTTATTTTTGTGTATGGTGTAAGTTGGTGATCTAGCTTCATTCTTTTGCATGTATCTGTCCAATTTTCTCAACACCATTTGTTGAAGAGACTGTCTTGACTCCATTGAATGTTCATGCCTCCTTTGTCAAATATTAATTGAGCATATTGATTTGGGTCAATTTCTGGGTTCTCTATTCTATTCCATTGATCTATATGTCTGTTCTTGTGCCAGTACCAGGCTGTTTTGAGAACAGTAGCTGTGTAATACAACTTGATATCTGGTATTGAGATCCCACCTACTTTGTTCTTCTTTCTCAGGATTGCTGTAGCTATTCGGGTTCTTTTTTTATTCCAGATAAATTTTTGGAAATTTCGTTCTAGGTCTGTGAAATATGTTGTTGGTATTTTAATGGGAAGTGCATTGAATTTATAGATTGCTTTGGGTAGTATGGACATTTTGATGATGTTGATTCTACCAATCCATGAACATGGTATGTTCTTCCATCTGTTTATGTCTTCCTCTATCTCTTTTTTCAGTGTCCTGTAGTTTTCTACGTATAGGTCTTTTACCTCTTTAGTTAAGTTTATTCCTAAGTATCTTAATTTTTTTGGTGCGATGGTAAATGGGATTGCTTTTTTAGTCTCTCTTTCTGTAAGTTCATTATTGGTGTATAGAAATGCCATAGATTTCTTGGCATTAATTTTGTATCCTGCTACATTACCGAATTCAGTTATTAAGTCTAATAATTTTTTTATGGAGTCTTTAGGGTTTTCTATGTACAGTATCATGTCATCTGCGAATAAGGACAGTTTTACTTCTTCTTTTCCAATTTGGATGCCTTTTATTTCTTCTTCTTGTCTGATCGCAATGGCTAGTACTTCCAGCACTATATTAAACAGAAGTGGTGAGAGTGGGCATCCCTGTCTTGTTCCTGTTCTTCGGGGAAATGGTTTTAGTTTTTGCCCATTGAGTATGATGTTGGCTGTGGGTTTGTCGTATATGGCTTTTATTATGTTCAGGTATGATCCTTCTATTCCCACCTTGCTGAGAGTTTTTATCAAGAAAGGGTGTTGGATTTTATCAAATGCTTTTTCTGCATCAATTGATATGACTATGTGATTTTTATCTCTCAATTTGTTTATGTGATGTATCACGTTTATTGATTTGCGAATATTGTACCATCCTTGCATCCCTGGGATAAATCCTACTTGGTCATGGTGTATAATCTTTCTGATGTACTGCTGGATTCGATTTGCTAGAATTTTGTTGAGGATTTTGGCATCTATGTTCATGAGGGATATTGGCCTGTAATTGTCTTTCATTGTGTTGTCTTTGTCTGGTTTTGGTATTAGGGTGATGCTGGCCTCATAGAAGGAGCTTGGAAGTGTTCCTTCTTCTTGAATTTTCTGGAATAGTCTGAGGAGGATAGGTTTTAGTTCTTCCTTGAATGTTTGGTAAAACTCCCCTGTGAAGCCATCAGGCCCTGGGCTTTTGTTTGCTGGAAGCTTTTTGATGACTGCTTCAATTTCTTCCATAGTTATCAGCCTATTGAGATTCTTAGAATCTTCCTGAGTGAGTTTTGGAAGGTTGTATTTTTCTAGGAATGTGTCCATTTCCTCCAGATTGTGTAGTTTGTTAGAATAGAGTTGTTCATAGTATTTTTTAACAATCCTTTGTATTTCTGTGGGGTCTGTTGTTATTTCACCTCTTTCATTTCTGATTTTGTTTATTTGGGTCCTCTCTCTTTGCTTCTTGGTGAGCCTGGCTAGAGGTTCATCAATCTTGTTTATCCTTTCAAAGAACCAGCTCTTGGTTTTGTTGATCCTGTGTATTGTGTTTTTGGTCTCTATGTCATTCATTTCTGCTCTGATCTTTATTATGTCCTTCCTTCTGCTCACTGTGGGCTTTTCTTGTTGCTCTCTTTCTAATTCTTTGAGTTGTTGAGTTAGAAGATTTATTACCATTTTTTCTTGTTTTTTGAGGTAGGCCTGTAGAGCTATAAACTTCCCTCTCAAGACTGCTTTCATTGTGTCCCATAGCATTTGCATTGTTGTGTTTTTATTGTCATTATTCTCCAGGATGTTTTTAATTTCTTCTTTGATCTCGTTGATCACCCAATCATTGTTTAATAGCATGCTATTCATTTTCCACGTGTTTGAATTTTTTGGAATGATTTTATTATAGTTTATTTCTAATATTATGCCATTGTGGTCTGAGAAAATGCTTGATAAGATTTCAATCTTTTTGAATTTAGGGAGGCTTTGTTTGTGACCCAATATGTGGTCTATTTTTGTAAATGTCCCATGGGCACTTGAGAAGAACGTATATTCCGAGGCTTTGGGGTGAAATGCTCTGAAGATGTCAATTAGGTCCATCTGATCTAGTGTGTCATTTAGAATTGCTATTTCTTTGCTGATTTTTTGTCTGGAGGATTTATCCAGTGATGTCAGTGGTGTATTAAAGTCTCCTACTATGATTGTATTGTTGTCGATCTCTCCCTTGATCTCTTCCAGGAGTTTTTTTATGTATTTGGGTGCTCCTGTGTTGGGTGCATATATGTTTACCAGAGTTATATCTTCTTGTTGAATTGCTCCCTTTAGTATTATGTAGTGGCCTTCCTTATCTCTTGTTATGCCCTTTACTTTGAGGTCTATTTTATCAGATATAAGTATTGCTACCCCAGCTTTTTTCTCATTTCCATTTGCTTGAAAAATATTTTTCCATCCCTTCACTCTCAGTCTGTGTGAATCCTTTGCTCTGAGGTGGGTCTCTTGTAGACAGCAAATATATGGGTCATGTTTTCTTATCCATTCAGCTACCCTATGTCTTTTGATTGGTGCATTTAATCCATTTATGTTTAATGTTATTATTGACAAGTACATGTTTGTTGTCATATTTTCCCCCTTAGTGTTTGTGTTTCTTTTTGCCTTTCTCTTTCTTCTTTTTACAGCAGTCCCTTTAGCATTTCTTGCATTGCTGGCTTGGTAGTGATAAACTCTCTTAGCCCTTTTTTGTCTGTGAAGCTCCTGATTCCACCTTCAATTTTGAATGATAACCTTGCTGGGTATAGTATTCTTGGATTCAGTCCCTTGCTTTGCATCACTTTGTATATTTCATTCCATTCCCTTCTGGCCTGCTGTGTTTCTGTTGAGAAATCAGTTGATATTCTAATAGGAGATCCCTTGTAGGTAACTTTCTGTCTCTCTCTGGCAGCCTTTAAGATTCTTACTTTGTCATTGGTATTCGCCAATTTAATTATGATGTGTCTTGGTGTTGGTCTTTTGGGGTTCAACTTGTTTGGGACTCTATGTACTTCTTGGACTTGCATAGTTTTTTCCTTGCCAATATCAGGGAAGTTTTCTGTCATTATTTCTTCAAACAGGTTTTCTATTCCTTGCTTCTCTTCCTCACCTTCTGGTATCCCTATTATTCTAATATTGTTTCGTTTTGTGTTGTCCCAAAGCTCCCTTAGGCTCTCCTCTTGCTTTTTAAGTCTTCTTTCCATTTGCTGCTGTGTTTGTGTGTGTTTTCCTACCTTGTCTTCTAATTCACTGATGCGGTCCTCAGCCTCTTCTAGTCTACTGTTTAAGCCTTCCAATGTGTTCTTTATTGCAGCTATGTCGTTCTTCATCTCCTCTTGGTTTCTTTTCATGTTGGTGACATTTTCATTCAGCTCCTTATAGTTCTCATTGAGTTGTGTGTATTTGTCATCCATCCGTTTAAACATCCTTAGAACCATTACTCTGAATTCTCGCTCTGTTAAGCTGCTAGCCTCAATTTCATTTAACTCCCTTTCTGGTGATTCCTCTTTTTCTTTCCTTTGGGTATTGCTTTTTTGTCTCCCCATGTTTTCCTTTACCCGGGGGATCCCTGCTCTTCCCAGCTGCAAACTGTCTCACCAGCTGTGCCTCCTTCGCCAATTCGGGCTGGATTCGCTCATCTCAGCTGCCTTCTCTATTTGCTCCGGGAGAAGGCTCAGGACACATCCTTCTATTCTGCCGCCATTTTGTCCTCATTCCAGCCAAGATCTTTACCTCCTTAGCACATGTTCTAAAGTAGGAAGTGGTCAGTTAGATGAAAAAGGTAGATCATTCACTGTGTTGTTCAACTGATGCCTTCCCAATAACAATCTCATTTTAGCTCCCAAATTGCTTTTTATGGATTGAATACCCCTTCTCTTACTCTTTAACCAGGTTCCCCCCCATTTGGTTAATTACTGGTTGTATGGACAAGTCCTTCCATTTTCCCTTATCAGGTTTTAAATTTTCATTCATTGACACACACACACACAAACACACACACACACAATATTAAAACTTCTTGCTAGAGAGTTGAATCTTGCTTTAGGAAAGTGCTTTTTATGGTCTAAGCAACACTCCTCAAACGTTACCTAAGAACCCTCTGGATATCTTGTTACAGATGTAGATTCTGGTTTGTAGGTCTGAAATGAGTCTGGGGTTCTCCATTTTTAACAAGCATCCAGGTGATGCCAATACTGCTGGTCCCAAGACCACTATTTTCTTAGTTACATATATACTAGAGGCCCGATGCACGAAATTTGTGCAAGGGGCTCAGCCCTCACAGACCTGACTGCCTCAGCTGACACTTGCAGCCCTGACTTCGTCTGGAAGGTCATCCAGAAAGTCATCCAGATGGTTATTCTGCTGTTCAGTCTAATTAGCATATTAGCTCTTTATTATAGGATATAAGACATTAAACATTTTCAAGCTTTAATGATATATAATTGGTAAATAATGTGTAAATTTAAGGTGTATGATGTGATGATTTCATATACAGGGTGGGGCAAGCGGAAGTTTACAGTTGTTCATATGGAAAATAATACAATAATTAATAAGTAATAATACAAGAATAAACTCGGTTTCATGTATTCACAACTGTAGACCTACTTTAGCTCCAACCAGTACATAAATACTGTAAAATGATGACCACAATAGGGTTAACACATCCATCACCTCACAGTTACCATTTGTATGTGTGTGTGTGTGTGTGTGTGTGTGTGTGTGTGTGTGTGTGTCTGGTAAAAAACTTTTAAGATCTACTCCATTAGCAACTTTCAAGTGTACAATACAGTATTGTTCATTGTAGTCACCTTGCTATACATTAGATTATCAGAATTTATTCATCTTTAACTAAAGTTTGAACCCTTTGACTACCTTTACCCTTTTCCCTGCCCCTGGCAACCACCAATCTATTCTCTGAGTTTATCTTTTTAAGGTTCCATATAGAAGTGAGATCATTAAGTATTTCTTTTTCTCTGTCTGACTTATTTCACTTTACAAAATGCCCCTAAGTTTCATCCATGCTATTGCAAAGGCAGGACTTTCTTCTTTTTTTAATCATTGACATATATATATATATATCCCTGTCAGATTAGCTTTATACCAGGTCCATATATCATATATCTATCATATACATATCTCACAATTTCTTTGTTGATGGACATTTGGTTGTTTTCACATATGGCTATTATAAATAATGTTGCAATAAACATGGAGGTACAGATATCTCTTCAAGATAATTTCATTTTGTTTCAATATATATGCAGAAGTAGGATTGCTGGGTCATACCCAGACCATACATTGAGGTACAGGCTGTAGAAAGCCTGTGAGACACACTTACCCAATTAATCATGGTGCAGAAGACTCGAGACCCAATAGTCATTCAAGCAATGTGTCTACACTCTAAACAGCCCCATTGACAGGTATGTGACATAGCCTCACCCCTACAGGGAGCTATAAGCCTCACAGAGCCCCTTTTTCACACTGCCATCCCCTGTCAGGCTGTTCTCACCTCCACATCTCTGCTCCTTTCTTGTCCTGGGGCCCTGAGGCCATGTTTTTCATCATCCTTCACTCCTATTCTCCCAACTTTAAGATTAGTCGCACTAATGCCTTCTAGCATTGTCATGCAGTTTGACACTGCTGGCCTTTGCTTGTGCTGTCCCCTTATCTAAACTATCCTTCCCACTACTCTTTCTCTGACCCTCTCTTTTTCTTCTTTTAAGAGTCAGGTCAAATGGCATCTCCCCTGGGAAGCATTCTGCAAACCTGCAGACTGAGTTGGGTCCCTCCTCTGTGCTCCCATAACAACAGGGTGTACATCCATCTGAGTGGCCCCTAGTCATATTGACATTCTTGGATTCTGCCACCCCTCTTTGCTCCTCTTTGCTTTGGTCAGGAGCCTATCTTCTTTATCTTTGAATTTACAAACCCAATCCATGACAGGAGCTCAACAAATGACTGCTGACTCAGTCAATGGCAATTCATTTATTTCTTAGACAGTGATACCAGGAAAAAGCTACTCACACTTTTAACTAAAAAAAAAAAAAGTGTGTGTGGAGGGATAGGAAGGATGGGATGAGATGCATAGATATAATTCCCTCAATTTGAACAGCAGGATCCCCTCTGCTGGGAAAGCTGGGGTGTGGAGAAGAGCTGGTTTTCTGTGCTCACCCCACAGAGTGGTACCCTTGGCACTCTCACTGTGCTGCCAACAAAGTCCCAGCATTGCCTGCCCTGAGGGGCTAGAGGAGCTGAAAGTGATCGATCAGCTCTCCATTCTCTGCCCTCTTGCTCATTGCTTGTCACCTTGTGAAAGACATGGCAAAGAGACTCTCCCTCCTGCTACAGAGAGTTTTGTCAACTCCCACTCTAAATCCAGTCTTCAGGCCTGCAGAAGGATTCTGTTTGCTCCCTCTTCTCTCGCTCCAGAGACCCCTGTGGGAGTTTGTTAATTTCCCCACTTGTAGTGCCAGGCCTCCTCATTGACACCTACAGGTGTTTGAATAAGAGCCCTGGTGTTGGCCTTAGCAGCTTGTTAAATGATAGTGAACGGAAGGGAAGAATCTAAAGCTCTTAAGTGAAGGATCAACCCCTCCTCCTGTGCTTGGTTCTTCTCTATAGCATCTGTGTGTGGTGGGATTTCTATCCCAACTTAACTCCTCCAAACATGGAAACTTTTCCCCTCCCAGTACATTGGCTCTACCTAAGGACAGCTGTGCTAGGCAGAACTCTGGATTTTGAGCTACAGTTAGTGCCCCTGGACTCACCCCCACCATAGAGCATGTTCCACCCTCTGGGTCTTCCCATGACACTCCCTCAGGTATGTGGAAACAGTACTCCTGGTCCCCAAGTCTTTTCTTCTCCACACCAAAAGTCTCCCATCCTACAAATCTTCTTCCTGTGACATGGCATCAGTTCCCTCAGCAACCGTCCTGCTGTTACCATGCCATCTGCAAATGCTCCTTGGCCTCCAGGGGATTCAGAGCTTGGCCATTCTCCTTACCCTCCCAAGCCCAGTCACCTCACCAAACCAGCTTTTTTCTTGCTTGTATTTATTTAGTTGGCCATGCTCTTGGCAAATAGACACAGGCTATAAGCTTACTCAGCTGCAGGAGCAGCAAAAAGGACTGTGTCTCGTTCATCTCTGTCTCCCCATGGTACTCACTCCAGTCCTTGGGAATGGGTGGATGCTAAGAAAATGTTTGTGAAAGTGAATTGAATGAAGAGAGCTGGTGGGAACCTTGGAAAAGATTATAATTACATGGTTTATATTCTATGTAATTGATCAGATGGATTTTTTTTAAGGCTCCAGTTTTCATCACCAATATGATCACTCCTTCCTTTCTGCTAAGGCAGGTCTGTGGACTATCTGCTAGGGGTCAGTTTCTGTGCCATATTCTACAGTAGAAACAGCTTTACACCTTCCCTTTGTCAAAGACAGCACAGGATCGACACCTTGCCTTCTTTATCTCCTTCTTAAAACACATGTCTCAGAGAAAGCATTTAAATAAATCAGTTTGGAGAGCCCATTCTTGGATTGGTATTCACATATATGCTCACAGCCCTGTAGAAAGGCAAGAGGTTGGCATCTACCTCCTGAGCGGATGAGTGCTTTCCCAGGAGATCTGTGGCTTGTCTGGAACAAAGCCACACTGGTCTAGCTCCCCTGCCCCCCAACCATCCTCCCACCCTTCTCTGGGCTCCAGACCTTGACTTTCTCTTCAAAATAAATTGCCAGGAAGATTAGCAGTTCAAGGCAAACCCTGTCCCAGCACAGATCCCAAGTCTGAGGTTAGACATGGGACCCGGGCTGCCTCCGGGTTGCCATCAATTTCCCTGCGACCTCAGGCTTATATTTCTGGAACCCAGGCCCCACATTTGAATGAGCCCTAGAGACTCTTAGGAGTTGGAAGCAGTCCCTGATACTGCTTTAGGACACTCGGGTTTCCGGAAGCACTTCAGATCTGAAGAAGGGGAAAAAAAATCATTGCCAAGATGAAAATTTTAGAATCAAAAGTACTTTTTTGTGTATTTATTTTTGAGTTCTAAAAATTGTGGAAAAGACATTCTATTTCCACAAGAGTAATAAACCCTCAGATGCTGAAGCTTCTTACTCTGAAAATCATTTTTTTCCTTTTTATTTTCTTCTCTTTCATTCTTTTTCTTTTAGCTTTATTAAAGTCACTAAATTTGCACACTGTAGTGCACCAGAGTGTGAAAAAGATCTAAAGAAACATAATTAAAATATAACACAGTTATAAGACAAAAAACCTTAGCAATTTCACACAAGACCTTCACTGCTAAGACTTGATTCTAATCCATTCTCTCAGCAGAAAGTGATCTTCCTGAATTTCACAGATCTGTGGGAGGGAGGGACCTGAGGGGTCGGGCCAACCAGGATCACTCAGCAGAGAAAAATGTCCTTTGTGGCATTCAGGTTGCATTTGTCTGGGGTTCCCACACATACCCATGGAATCTGGAAGATTAACAGTGAAAAATGACCTATTTTAACAGGTGCACACTTGTGTGTAAGTGGAATTTAGCCGAGCGTGGAATTATTTTCACATGGAAATAAGTTGTGGACATTCAGAAACATCACTCTTTTGACCACACAGGAATCAGACACATGGTCAACATTTGAGAGTTTCTCAGGGCTTGAAACGGATGTGTCAGTTGGATATTTCCAGAGGAAGCTACAATATCACAGGGGAATAAACACTGATGTCTACAAGACATGACTGTTCATGTTTGAATTCCTTTTTCAAAGCATGTCCCTTTTCTTAGGAGAACAGAGAGCAAAACTCTTAAATTATTACGTCTGTTCAGGAAAGATAATTTCAATGATAACCCCAAAGCAACAGGTGAAGTAAGGGCACATTTCTCAGCACAGTGCTTTTAAAGGCGCAGTGGTCCAGAGAAGTTAGCCCTGGTCAGGGCCAAGAGGCAACACTTGCAAGAAGCCTGACCAGCAGCAAAATGCAGACCCCCTCTATGCCTTGACTTCTCTATTGTAAAATGGAGATCGTCGGCCTGCCAGAAGCCCCTCACAGGGCTTTGGAAAGAACAGATTAGCTGATGAGTGGGCAGATTCACTGTGAATGACAAACACTGTCCAGGTAGGTGAGGACTGTCATGGTCACTGACTATGTCAGAAAGAGGTGCATATGAAAAAATTGGTTTCTGAGGGCAGGCTTTCAAAGGGAGTGAATGAGCCATGTTTGATCAGGAATAATAATTGCGTCTGTGTATTTAGTGCCTACTATGTGCCATCTCATCATGTAACCTTTACAACAACCCTGAAAGGCAGTTATGTCTCCTTTTTGCAAACAAGAAAGCTGAGGCTCAGAGACAACTACTATGTTGCCCAAGGTCACACAGCAAGTAAGTAGCAGGGTTGGTTTAGCACTCTGCTCTGTCTCCTGCAGAATCTGGCCTCTTCCTGGCCCCTGCAGCATAGAGAACAGGGGACAGTGTGAGTCAGGGACTCCCAGCTATCACAGAGAATGAGTGGCAAACCACTATCTGAGCCCTTGCGTCCTATTTGTTTGTTTTGAGCGTATGTAGTTTTTGTGTTTTCTCAAGGTCACTTAATCTTTAGTCTCTTGTAGTCAGTTTTCCAGTTCTCAGGCCCATAGTTCTGTCACTGCTCAGCCTCCACGCCACTAAGAACGCTCCAGCTCCCCGCCTGCTCCACCCCCTGCTCCTGCCCAGCCGCCCCAGGTTCCCAGGCTGAGGTTGCAGGACCCACAGCAAGGAGAATGGAAGGAGGGGGGCTGTTCAGGGGTGATGCCTGTCAGACGCGGGGCTCCTGCAGCAGGGCGCTTCTGGGCCCTGGCTTTGGCCACCCAGGAGACAGGGCCTGCCTGGGCAGCCCAAGGCTGAGAGGTCCTCTGGCGGCCTTGTTTACCGTCGCCCAGACTCCGGGGCTGGCCCTGCCTGCGCCCTGGGAAGTGATGGGAGGGGGTAGTTTCAGTCGCTGATGAAAGCCACTGAAACCAGAACCACGCACACATGAAAAGGAGGAGAAAAGAGGCGCAGGCCGGCTGCCGGGTCGCAGGCGTGATTGGGCTTGTCTCCCTCTTGGGGAGATGGAGACAAAGACCGTGTCATCCCCCAGAATGAATGACTGCCGCGGCGGCGGGGCTGCCTGTGAGCGGCCGCCAGGGCGGAGACGGCCTGAAAGAGTGATGCCTTTGGCTCCTTGAGTTCCTAGCAATATCCCTGGCAGAGTGGCTGTTCATGTCCACATGCAGGAGTCCTGGGTGTTGAGAAACCTTGAATGGTGTAAGCTGAGAGGCAGCACCATCAATTCCTGTCTAGACTCGATTTTTGGAATCCAGGTTCCCAAGATGAAAGGGTACATTATGAAGACAGTACATAAATCTACTCTGCCATCAAGACCCGCATTCACCGCGGATTATTTACACGTTTTGCTCTCTCCACTCATTGCCTGTCCCACTGCGATCCACTTTCAAACTTTGACAGATTCACTTAGTATATCATACCTGTCAGTAGGCAATCACATGTATTTCCATTTTTGAGGAGCCCTTTCATTCCAGGCCAAGCTGTCCCCTTCTAACTCCTGCAAAGTTTTGCCTTTTTATTTGGGACCTTAATGGCACCCTGAATGCTAAGGAAGGGATCATGTTAGTCACGAGCTGCAGTAAAACCCGGCTGGTGAGAATCCCCACGTGTGGGTTACTAAGGCCGCCTCCGCCGCGCCCTTGGTCCTGTGCCCGGCACCTCTGTGTGGCGGTTAGTGAAGGATGTGGGAAGCCACGGGAGCGAGGCTACTGACACAGCCCTTTTCAGAACTGCCAGCCCAGGCTCCTTGGCAACCGAAGCTCACCATCTGCCCAGTCACTCGGGGAGAACACGGAGGTCAGTGAACTTCTGTTCTGGGCGTTGAAAACCAGCCATGGATTCCAACCAATATCAGGGAGCCAGTTCTGCCTCTCGCTCAGTCTCGGGTCTAGCACTCCCCACTGTCCATGGGACGACTCGATCTGGATGATCCCTGGATGCTTAAAACTTAAGAACATGAGGCTGGGGCAAGTCACTTTACTATTGGTCTCTGTTTCCCCATCCGTATCATGAAAAGATTGGACTGAAAGAGTCTCTCAGGTCCCTTCCAGCCCAAAGCAATGAGAGAATAGGACGTGTGGGCTATGAAATCAGAAATGTCCACGTCCATGTCCTGGCTGTGCTGCGTGGCCACAGGCAGGCTTCGGGACTTCTTCTGGCCTCAGTTTCCCCATCTGTAATAATCCCTACTAGCCCATGGTGTAATTATTCCTGGCCTACAGCAATGCTAATAATAGCTAACATGTACTGTTCGCTGCCCAGGAGCTAGGCTCTGCTCTAAGTGCCTTGTTCATGCCGAGTCAGCTAATTTGTAAGAGCCTCTACAGAGAACCAAGGGGCTGCCTCTTCCCAAGGCCACTCAGCCATCAGCAGCTGTGCCTGGGATTTGAATCCTGTCGTCAGACCGTAACTGCTACTCCCTCTCCAAGAAGAAACTCATAAATGTTCATTTCCCTTCCTTTTTTCTTCTTTCTTCCAGTTTTGCACACTTTAATTTCAGTGTCCAAAAGAAAGATCTATCTATTCTTTATGAGTTGCCACTATCCTTCTTGTCCCTTGAAGTCACCTGTGCCTCCTGCCATTCTTCCCAACTTCCTTTTCTTCCACATTTAGTAGTGTTTCAGTTAAAGGGTACAGCTTGTGCAAATGTCCTGTGGCAGGAGGGGGCATGGAGGGAGGAGCAGGGCAGGCTGAGCTCAGACAGCTGAGGGAGCCCAGACACTCTGGACTCTGAGAACCTCAGGAAGGAGTTTTTTCTATATCCTAAGAGAAATGAGGAACTTTTCCAGGTTCCTAAGCCAGGGAGTGACATGATCTAGGCTACCGTTTTGAAATGCAATTTTCATCCTAATAGAAACCTTTTCAATAGCCAGCAATGCCCTCCTAAGCCTCTGAGCCAAAGTTCTTCTGCCTCACATTCAGGGCCTCTGTCCAGCATTTATTTAAGGCATGTGTCTGGGTTGGGGGTAAGGTGAGGGGCTTTCTGAATAGGCAGGTGGTCTAGTTGGTAGATAAGACCCTTGCATTCCAGAGAGTCCACAAGCCTGAGTCCTCATCTCCATCTCCGTTCACTCCTGATGCACACAGTCCCTCACCAGGCCTCCGCAGGTGACCCTTCACCTTCTTCCACAAATCTCAGAACTGTCTTTCTTCCCAATTAACCTTTTAAAGTTCTTTTAATGAACTCTGGACTCCATGGTTTCAGAGATCTGTACGTATATATAACCATCCAGGCTAACAAAAGATGTTTCCTGAACACCCACTAAATGCAGGACTAGACTCTGAGAAGGACACATAGCCCTGCCTTCAAGGTGCTCACATCTAGTCAAGGGGGTAGGAAACATGTCAGAAGACAACTGTTACAACACAGAGATAAAGATGCAGTGTGGTGGGAATTCAGGGAAGACAGTGACCACTTCCACCTGGGGGAGGGATGAAGAACTCCAGGTCAAACTGGAAGCAACATTTGACCAGGGCCTCAGTGGCAGATCTGGATGCTCACACATGGGAGGAGGAACACTCCAGATGCAGGGTACAGCAGAGCCAAAACTGGGAGGCAGGGCAAGCACTGTTCATGCCCAGGGAACTGTGTGTGAGGAAGGAGCACATGTTGGCTGGGGTTTCAGGGGGATGAGCCTGGGTGTTGGGGCAGAGTGCTGCAGGAGTAATACCTCTCTTGTCTGTGCACAATTTTCCTCTTGCATCTACGCTTTTAACCTACTACAAGGCAGGTTCTAGCGACTCCTCTTCCTATAAACAGTGTCAGCACCTGGATCTGAATGTCATGGATGCTCAGAGATTGTGAGTCTCATGGGCTCTACTTTAGGGCCTTGCAGAAGGAGAAGGAACTGAAGCCAAGCCCAGCTGGTGTGGCTCAGTGGTTGAGCATCAACCGATGAACAGGAAGTCACAGTCAGATTCACAGTCAGGGTACATGCCCAGATTGCCAGCTCAATCCCCAGTAGGGGGCATGTAGGAGGCAGCCAATCGCTGTTTCTCTCTTATTTATGTTTCTATCTCTCTATTCTTTCCTCTCTCTCTAAAATCAGTAACAACATTTTTTTTAAAGAAAGGATTGGAGCCAGAAAGTGATGGCTGGGCCTTGGATATCCACCCTCTCCATTGCTCAGGCCAGTCCCACCAATTATGGTTCTCTGTACCTGTCACTTCCAAATTCCAACTCTCAAGTCTCAACTTCAATGCTACCCTGCCTTATGCCTTCCCAGAAGGCACTACTTCATCTTTGGAAATTTGGGAGCTTCCTTAGAACTGTCCCTTCTCCTCACCCCTGGACACTGCCATCCCACAGATTATTGTTCATGTACTGGCTGTTCTGCCTTTGAGAGTGAAAGGTGCTTGAGGCAGCACTCAGCCTCTTTTCCCTTCCTGACAACCCCCAAGACCCTAATGGCAATCATCATACATTCTGTGGCATAAGGAGTGCATATGGCTTGAGAGGGTCATTTTGGAAAAAGGCCCTGGGAGCTACATGCTGGGGTAGTGCTCAGTCCTGGGTGGGGCTTGGGGAAGGAAAACCTCTGGCATTACCTGGAGCTGCATTTATCTGAGTCTGGGCCTACTTGGCAGCTGCTTCCTCTGCCCTCAAGGAATACCTGTGACTTGATGGCTGAGTGCTGATAAGATGGGCCTCGGGGTGCTCTGTTCACCAGACTCCCAGCATAATCAGACATGCAATCTCTGCCCTGAGTCGCGGGAGGCACCCCTTCCGCCTTGCATTTTTTTTGTGACCTCTCCCTCTCATTCATTAAAAGCAGCAGGAGCCAATATACATACCCACCAGGGAGCCAGAAGAACTCAGTGGGGTTGTGGGAATGAGGTAAACTCTTCCTTCCTCTGTGGTATTTTGGGGTATGTGCTTTTCTTCCCTTAGGGGCAGAATCTCCTCACTCCCAATAAGGTGAGTCATATGATTTACCCATGACTCTCTGCTGATTTACAAACACCTCAAATCCTTCTTCACTTCTGGATATCAAGGCAAGTTATCAAATGGCATTATGAGGTATTTATTGCCAATCTCTATGTTCCCAGTGGTGTTTTAGGGTTTACAAAATAATTACAGCCCCAACCGGTGACGTAAGCCTCAAGTCCAATCGCATCCTAAATGCCCAATGCTCTGGAAGAGGCCAACAGCCATCACGGGGGGGGGGGGGGGGGGGGGAGGAGGGGGCGGTAGGGGGGACTGGCATCTCTTCCCTCATTTGGCCTATACATTCCCAAAGCCAGCAGGCTTTTGCTCCAGTTGTTTCATCCACCTGGAATCCCTTCCACCCCCAGTTGTTTATTCATTTCTGCTTATCCTTATTCAGGCCTAGCTGCAGGTGAGCAGTCACCAGGAAACCGAAGTCTCTGCCTCTTGTCAGAATTCCTGCCCCTTCGCCTCCTTGCTCTCACGGCAGACGTCCATGACCCTAGTACAGCACCACTTGGTGTCTCTAGCCCATGATGTCTCAGAGAATGGGTCAGAGCTGTGAAGAGACAAATACCAGAGGCCAAGAGACCTGGGTCCTGGCTGGGCCTGGGTTTTCCTCTTTAGCTTTTCATGAGGAGCTTACCCAGAGCAGGTTCCTAGTTCTGGCTCTGCCCAGCCCCATCGCCTGGGACACTTGTTCAAAATACAGATTACTGGGTTCCCATCCCAGACTGATGAGATTAGACTCCCCAAGGGTGCAGCCTAAAGTCTACATTTTTAGAAAGCTTCCCAGGCAACCAATACATAGCTCATTGGTCCCTGTCTCTAGGATTGAAGTTACTGCTCTAGAGGATTTCTAAAATGCTACAACCCTGTGTATTCTTGAATGCTGATTTTTTTTTGTTCTTAACTTGATGCTCCTTGGAATAAATACATCAAAACCACCACCATGAGAACTAGTCTGTGCATGAATAGGGAAGCCCTGTGTCATGACTCTGTTTTCATGTCTTTCAAGGGGCTAATAGTTTTTGTAGAAATATCAGGTAGCTGAAAGCACATAACTACGACCAACCCATTTGTCTTAGTCATCTCAGGCTGCCAAAACAACATACCACAGACTGGCTGGCTGAAACAACAGACATCTCTTTCTCACAGTTCTGGAGGCTGGGAATTGTGAGAGCAAGGTGCCAGCAGATTCAGTTCCTGGTGCGGGCCCTCTTCCTGGCTTACAGAGGACCACCTTCTTGCTCTGTTCTCACATGAAGGAGAGGGAGAGAGCTCTGGTGTCTCTTCCTCTTCTTATAAGGGCACCAGCGCTATCAGAGGAGGGGTCCACCTTTATTACTTCATTTAAACATCACTTCCTCACAGGTCTTACCTCCAAACAGAGTCACATGGGGCTTAGGACTTTAACATGTGAATCAATGGGGGAGGGAACAAACATTTTTGTCCATAATACCATCTGTGCCTGATGCTTTAAAGAAAGCCACACTGACCTAACAGGGCAGATAGGGTCTACTAGTAGATACATTTCATTACCTATTCTTCCCCATAAGTTCTTGAGAAATAGCTGCTGTTCCCTCCATTGTGCAGGTAAAACAGCATTTACAGTTTAGAAAGACCATTCCTCCCTGTGGTGGCATGGGTTCCATTTGACATCTATGCACCCTCCTAATATGCTTCTGGACAAGTGTCAGGGTGGTTCTGGCTGTCTGAACCCCCCTTGTCCTGCCCATTGCTCAAGCAGGAGTTCCAACTTTTATGCCACTTTGGTGATCAACTCCATTTCTTTTTAATAGCAATGCCTTTCTACTTAAGTCAGCTAATGTTGGTTTCTACTGCTTGCAACTCAGAACTTTGACTCACACATATATCATGTAAGGAACGATTAAAGGAGTTGTGGGTGTTTGGTTTAAAGCAGGGAAGTCTCGGGGAATTGCTATTTATCTAAAGGTATCTGAAGGGTTGTCCCGTGGAAGAGAAACAGACATCTTCTGAGTGGCTCCAGAAGGCAAACTAGACCAATGAGAAAAGCTTTGAGGAGAAATATTTCAACTCAACACAAAACCTGCCGAGATAGCCCTCAGGAACATGATGCCTGGGGATGAAGTGAGCTTGCTCTGGGTAACTGTTGGGGTTAGTGGAGGCTGGACCCTTTGTCACAGTTGCTGTACAGAAAGGATCTATTTCCTGGATAAGGTGTTTCTGCTTTTAAGATATATTTCCATTTTCAATTGCATTTCAGAATAATTTAGGTGCCATTTTAGTAGAAAGGAAAGGGAAAGAAGAAAGAGCACTATCAAATAGTAGTCTCTTGTTTAATAATCTATACTAATAAAAGGGTAATATGCTAATTAGACCGGATAGACCAGACTTCTTCTGGACGTCATTCCAGACGTCCTTCCTGACAAAGCCAGGGGCATGGCCAGCCTGCAAACTGCCCCCAGGCCCTCTCCCAGGCTGGCCCCACCCCCCAGTGAAGACCCCCCCTGATCAGGGGGGTGGCCCCAAGCTCAGGCTCCCCCCGCCCCCCAGCAGGGACCCCCACCCTGATTGGGACATGGCCAGCCTGCAAACCATCGGCAGCCCCTCACCCAGGCCAGCCCCTCCCCTAGCAGGGACCCCCACCCTGATCAGGGGCCCCCTTCAGGGCAGGCCAGTCAGGCCCCACCCATGCACCAGGTCTCTAGCCTGTATAATAAAAGGTTAATACGCAAATTGACCCTAAAGGCAGAGCAACCAGAACGACCGCTGGACCAGTCACTATGAGGCGTACTGACCACCTCTTGGTCCGTTTCCCCAGACAGCAGGCTCCAATCACCCAATGGCAAACAGGGAACCGGGGGGTGGATGGCGGCAGGGGGCAGGGCTGGTTGTGGGCAGCTGGGGAAGATGGTCCTGATCGCAGGCCAGGCCTAGGGACCGTACATGTGCACGAATTTCATGCACTAGGCCTTTAGATTTTTATAATCTTCATTTTCATGATAATAATAAGAAAAAGTAAACTACATTATAGATAATTTGGTTACTATAAAAAAGTATAAAGTAGAATATACATATTACCTATAAACAACCACACATTTGGGAGTATTAATTTCTAATCTTTTTATATCAATACTAGAGGCCCGGTGCATAAAAATTCATGCCTGACCTGCCCCCTCTCACAGTCCGGGAGCCCTCAGGGGCAGGAGGCGACCCAGCGATCAGGGGAAGGTGATGCCCCATCATACCTCTGCTACTGCTGCTGCCAGCAGCCCAAGCCTCAGCTGGCCCTGGTTACCTGAGCCTTGGGCGGCCCTGGGTGACTGGACAGCCACCATCTGAGGCTTCTTGTGCCTTGGGCTGGCCCTGGACAACTGGGGGATTGAGGGGACTGGGGGACTCTGGAGGCAGGTGCGTGGAGCAGCCAGGCCCACCTAGGGGCGGGTACAGCCTTGCCACATGGCTGCCACCCCAGCGGGGCTGAGAGGACTGGACACTGCCATCTTGTGGCTGTGGGCACCGCCATCTTTGAGGGTGGGGCAGTCAATTAGCATATTCTCTCCTATTTGGCTGTGGGCACTGCCATCTTTGAGGATGCGGCAGTCAATTAGCATATTCTCTCCTATTTGGCTGTGGGTACTGCCATCTTTGAGGGCAGAGCAGTCAATTAGCATATTCTTTCCTTATTGGCTATGGGCATCACCATCATTGTGATGGTGTGAGGGTCAATTAGCATATTCCCTTTTCATTAGATAGGATATACATTAAAATTTTTGGCAACAATTTTATTGAAATATAATTCATTTACCATACCACTCACCCATTTAGAACACATAATTAAACAGTTTTTAGTACATTCACAGAGTTGTGCAATCATCACCATAATCAAATTTAGGACATTTTCCTAACCTTTCCCCCAAACTCCCTACCCTTTAGCTGTCCACTCCTTATTTTCCTCCTTCCCCACCCCTCACCAGCTCTAAGAAACCAGTAACCTACTTTCTATTTCTATAGATTTACCTATTGTAGAACTTTATCTTATATAATAAAGATGTAATATGCAAATGGTCGTTATGCTGTGAAGCATAACAACAGACCATGTAATGACCAGATCACGGATCAGCAGGAGGGTGGGGCAGCTAGCTACTAGCAGGCGGCGGAGAGCTACAGGAGGGGGCAGGGCAGCAAACTATGAGGGGGGGGCAGGGGGAGCTACAGGAGGGCGGGTCAGCTGGCAGAGAGCTACTGGAGGGTGGCAGCGAGCTACTGGCAAGCTACTGGCACACAGATTCATGCGCAGGGCTACTAGTACAAATATAATATACTAGGGGCCCAGTGCATGAATTTGTACACTTTGAAAGGAACTGTGGGCCGCGAGGCTGCAGTAGGCACAGGTCTAGGCCCATCCTCCGCACCTTTGCCCAGCCCCTCCCACTGTGATCCCTGGTCCTCTGTCTGCTGACAGCCTTGCTCCCACTGCCATCACTCCCACACACTGATGGCACCGGCCTCGCTCGCACCCACTGATGGCATGGAGCGATTGGGGCCGGCACCAGCAACAGGTGCGAGCAAGGCTGGTGCCGTCAGTAGTTACAAGTGATGGCTGCTGTCCTGATCACCCCTCAGAAGCAGGGGGAGATGGAGAAGCCTTCAGGGGTGATCAGGGCCAGCAACCGCCACTCGCACTGGCTGATGGCACCAAGTGATTGGGACCGGGCGCCAGGCACCAGCAGCAGGTGCGAGTGGCAGCTTCAGCACCAGCTGTGGGTGCGAGGGGGGCGGCCCTGCCAGTGGGTGCAAGCAGTGGCTCCAGTGCCAGCAGCAGGTGCGAGCGGGGCCAGCGCCGGCAGCAGGTGTAAGTGCCAGGCAGGATCGCGGCACGTGGGAGCAAAGAATTTTCAGTAACCACCAGAGGCTCACCCTGATGACAGCGTCTAGTGCCCCGCCTTGGTCTGGCACCCCTGCTCCACCATCCCGCTGCAGCCAATGCCTGCCATGTTCCACACATGCCCCCTGGTGGTCAGTACACATCATAGCGACTGGTTGTTCAGTTGTTCTACCATTTGGTCTATTTGCATATTAGCCTTTTATTATATAGGATGGCCTTTTTACTTATATTTTCATGGTTCATCCATATTATAACATATATCAGTACTTCACTTTTAGTGCTGAAAAATATTCCAGTGTATGGATATGCCATATTTTTAAACCCATATTTAGTTGCTTGATATTTGGGTTGTTTCCACTTTTTGCCTAATAAAAGCGTAATATGCTAATTAGACTGGACGACCTTCCAGATGAAGCCAGAGCTGCAAGGGAAGCCCGGGTCCCAAGTGTCTGCAGGAGGCCAAAGGGAAGCCCGGGTAACCAGGTGCCTGCTGGTGGCTGGAGAGAAGCTCGGGTCCAGGGTGTCAGAGGGAAGCTGGTGCCAGCAGCAGGGGGAAGGAAGGTCTACTCTTGTATGACTTTCGGGCATTGGGCCTCTAATTATAAAAAATACTGCTATGAGTATTTGGATACAAATTTTTGTGTGGGCATGTTTTTATTTCTTGTGGGTATATGCCTAGTAAAATGTACAGGTCATATAGTAATTCTATGTTTAAATATTTTGAGAAATTGCCAGACTGTTTTCTAATGTAGTTGCATCATTTTATATTTTCTCCAGCAGTGTATGATAATTCTGATTTCTCCACACCCTCAGCAACACCCAAAATTATTATTTTTTTAATACAGCCATAGTAGTGGGTGTGAAGTGATATCTCATTGTGGTTTTTATTTGCATTCCTGATGGCTAATTACTCATCTTGTCGTGTGTATACAGACTTTGAAGAAATATGCAGATTCTTTCCTAATTTTTAAATTGCTATTTGTCTTTCTTAATACTGTCTTAAGAGTTCTTTATATATTCTAGGTATAAGTCTTTTATTAGATATATGATTTGCAACAATTTTCTCCCATTCATTTGGTTGTTTTTGCACTTTCTTGAGGGTGTCCTTTGAAAAACAAAATATTTTTAATGTTGATGAACCTGTTTTTCTTTTGTTGCGTGTACTTTTTGTGTCATTTCTAAAAAATAATTGCCTAATCCAAGCTCATAAAGACTTATCCCTATATTTTCTTTATAGCATACTATAGTTTTAACTTTACATTACAGTATTTGATCCATTTTGAGTTAATTTTTGTGAATAGTATGAGGAATGGTACAATTTTATCCATTTGCATGTAGATATATAGTTGTTCCAGAACTTTTATTGAAAATATTAATCTTTCTTCAGTGAATTATTTTGGCACCTGTATAAAAATCATTTGATTATAAATGTGAAGATTTACTGCTAGAATCTCAGTTCTATTTCATTGATCTATACTTCTATTCTTATAACAGTACCACACTGTCTTGGTAACTATAGTTTTGCGTAAGCTTATAAAATTAGGAAATGTGAGTCCTTCAATGTTGTTCTTCTTTTATAAAATTGTCTTAATTATTCTGAGTCCCTCAAATTTCCATATGAGTGTAGAATCAGCTTATCATTTTCTTCAAAGAATCTAGATGGAATTTTGATGTATTTCATTGAATCTGTAGACCAATTTGGAGAGTATTGTCATCTTAACAATATTAAGTCTTATGATCCATGAACATGGGATATATTTCTTTTTATTTAGATCTTAATTTCTTTCAATAATGTTTTTTAAAAACAATTTTTAGAGTATACATTTTGTACTTCTTTTGTTAAATGTATTCTAGAGCAGCAGTCACCAACCTTTCGAACCTCACGGACCATCAGTGGTTTGCAGACCACTGGTTGGTGACTACTGTTCTAGAGTATCTTATTATTTTGATGATATCGTAAATTAAATTATTTTTAAATTTCATTTAGCTGAATTTATTTAGTAGTTCTAATAGATTTTTAGTGTATTTATTAAAACTTTCTATATACAAAATCATGCCATCTGCAAATAGAAGTAGTTTGACTTCATCGCCAATTTCAATGGCTTTCATTTTGTGTTCTTGCCTAATTGCCCTGGCTAAAACCTCTATTATAATACTAAATGGAAGTGGCAAGAATGGATATCCTTGTCTTCATCTTGATTTTAGGGAGCTTTTACCATTGAGTATGGTGTTAGCTGTAAGTTTTTTATAGGTGCCTTTTATGAGATTTAGGAAACTCCCTTCTATTCCTAGTTTGTCAAGTATTTGATTATGAATGTTGGGGTATTAGATTATATTGAATACTTTTCTGCATCTACTGGGGTGATCATGCATTTTTTGTTTTTATTTTATTGATATGGTATATTACATTAATTGTTTTTTGGACTTGGACCAATTTTGCATTCCTGAGATAAGCCCCACTTAGCAATGGTATATAATTCTTTTCATATGTTATTGGAGTTGATCTGTTAATATTCTGTGAGGATTTCTATATCTACATTCAGAAGAGATATTGATCTGTAGTTTGTAGTTTTCTTTACTTGTAATGTCTTTGTCTGGTTTTGATATCAGAGTGATACTGGCCTTATAGAAATAGTTGGGAAGTATTCCCCCCTTATGTTAGTTTTCTAGGGCTGCCATAACAAGTTTCTACAAACTGGTGGCTTAAAGGAATATAAAATTATTCTCTCACAGTCCTGGAGGCCAGAATTTCAAAATCAAGGTGTCAACAGAGTTGGTTCCTTCTGGAGCTCTGAGGGAAATCCATTCCATCCCTCTCTCCTGGCTTCAGGAAATTCATGGTGTCCCTTGTCTTATAGATGCATCATTCCAATCTCTTACTCTGTCTTCACATAGCCTTCCCCTCTGTGTGTCTCTGTGTCTTCTCTTTCTATCTCTTAAAATGATTTAGGGACCACACTAAAGCCAGGATGATCTCATCTCAAGATCTTGAACTTAATTGTATCTGCAAAGACCCTATTTCCAAATAAAGTCACATCCACCAGTACTGAGGACTGGTACTAAAGGAATAATGGAAGCAGCCCAGAAGAGGAGTGGGCTTTCACAGCAGAGGGTAACATTGTCAGCAAAGGCAGGAGCTAGAAAGCAGACATAGATCAGGGATTTCTGCAACTGAGTTTAGCAGGAATATGAGGGGTATGGTGGGAAGAGTGGGTGACAAGGCCAGAGAATCAGTCACACAGAGAATTCAGACTCTGACCGTTGTAGTTCAATTTAGGGTTTGTGATGGTGGACTGGGGTGTTCTACTGCCAGATCCCATTTAATACCATCAGCAACCTCTAAAATTAGCCTGGAGGTCTACAGCTCCCGGTAGGAATCATCTTGAGCTGACCCTGCAGCTAGAAGATGCCAGCTGACCAGGAACCTCATGTGCCTTCTGGGGGAGGCCTCTTTGGATGATTTCTCAGAACCAGTCTAGCTCCCCAATCCAGTCTCATGCTGAAGCCAATTCTTCCTTCCTCATCTGGCTGAAAACCCCTGTACCAAACTAATTCCCAAGATTCATATCTTTCATGAAAATTTTGCTACAAAATCCTATCACACCAAACAGAACTGGGATTGTTCCTTAGAGCTCAATGAATGCAGACAGGGTGCATTGTCTCACTTTTAGAAGTCATCGGAGTGGCAGTGGTGTCGGGCGTATTGTTGCTCCAGAATCCCGTGGCCAGGGTCCTGTCAAGGGGTCCATGCAAGAATTGGAGAATAGAGTGTGGAAAAGAGAATCATACTGGCCAGACCATGGGGCCCTTGAGAATCCGAGTGAAAGAAGTATCACCCCACCCCATTGAACCCTAACCATGGTCTCTTCCTTCTGGAGGGCAAAGGCTGGGGAAGGCAAAGAGGAAAACAGAATAACATCATAAAAATTTCTGGATCATCAGCCAAGGAACAACTAGTCCCAAGCAAATTTACACAAAGTTGTTTGAAGGGAAGCATGTCATGGAAGTGTAACAATAAATAGCCATGTTGGGCCACACCACTTCTGCTGGGGAAGAACAGGCTCAGGAGCTGATCTCCTGGGAGGAGCCCCTTTGGGGGAACATTCAGTCACACAGGAAGAGCACATGCTGGTGCGGCCTTCTTCCCTAGGGCATCATCTGGGTGAAAAGAAGGTCAACACATGCAGATTCAGAAGCAGAGGTTATGACATGGAATATACAGGGACTTCCCTCTCTGAAGTCACAGTTTTCTTGATTCAAAATGAATGGCAACCTTTTGCCCACTGCTTTCCCCCATTCTTGCAGTGTCCCTTATCTAATTCAGTCTGGGACATTCCCTGAGCCAGAAAGCCCTCCAGAGCTGGGCAGAGACAGTGCTGCCTCCCACCCCTGCACCCAGTGTCTTCTGAGAGTGGTTGTCAGGGTAAGCCCCATTTCCCCCAAACAGCTCGTGCTTTGCCCCTGGAAGAACTGAGAGCTACGGTGGATTACAGCCATGAGACTTGACTTCTAGTTCCAACTCTGTCACTCTCATAGTTGGTGGCTTGGGGAATGTCATTTAGCAGCTCTGGACCTGAATTTTCTCTCTGTGAAATAATTCAGGATACAGTGATATTTGTGTGTTGCAAAGCTCCTTAGGGATCTCCTCCAGGGGCTCTCAAGCTGCAGCCTACTGGCCAGGCCTGTTCACAGAGTGGTATTTTTGTAAATAAAATTCTACTGAAACACAACCACGCCCACTCATTTACATATTGTTTATGGCTGCTTTCAGGTTATGCACCAGAGTGGGTAGTTAACAGAAACAACCAACTGGGTGGCTAGAATATTCACTCTTTGACCTTTTATAGAAAAAGTTTGCCAACCACTGCTCTAGGCCAACCTGTAATTTCAACAGCAAGGAAACTGAGGCAAACAACTTGCCAAAACGCATAGAGCAAGTCAGAACAGAGGCCAGGACAGCCCAGCTTCCCTGGTTCATATCAGCCCAAAGTTCTCAGCTGGCCTAATGCTCTCCATCTGATTCCAGACATTGGGTGGAAGCTGTGTTGGAGGAGAAAGCCTGTGGACATGGAGGAGGGGGTTCCAAGGAAAAAAAGTCTGTGGAATTGGGGCAAGGCCCAGAGGCTTCCGTGGTGGGGCAATCCTGGTGAGGTCTCAGTGACGGGCACCACGTAGGTCACTGCTGGGCTGCTGCACGAGGCGCTGTGCCCAAGAGCAGAACCAGGTGGCTCTCTTGAAAGGCAGCAGCATTTCAGGTGGGAATCAGATGAGTATTGGCCTCTGAGGACATTTTAACCACAGGTCACGGATCTTGGTAAACTTTAGTTGGCTTTTGAACCACAGGGAGACATTTTTTCTGGGCTTTTTACTCACTGGCTACTTCCTCCTTCTAGAATTTATTAATCTGACTAGTTAACCATTGACCCAAAATGCAGCCTCCTCTTGTTTCAAATCCTGTTCCCCCTGTTGGCTTCAGAAAAGAGCTCCCACTAAACAAACCACTTTTCTTCTCTTTCTTTTTACAGCCAGAGTCAAGTGATAAAGGAGGTAGGGTTGAGGGGTGCCATGTTTGCTATAAAAGACACACCCTGAAACCTGGGTCCGGGGAGAGGGGGGAGGAGGCCCTTCTGATGCAGGCTGGCCATGCTCAGAAAGAAAGTTAACAGCTCAATGGGAGCAAAAGGGGACATATATCATACTTTCAACCATAAAGATTAAAAATAAATAAATAAATAAATAAATAAAAGTTTTTCCTCAGTGGAGCACTTCTAATAAATAAATTTTAAAAAGTCATCAGCTACAAGACAAAAGCAACTTAATTAAATGAGGGTGCGCATTTTTAAAAAGAAATTTATAAAATTGTTAATTTATTTGATTTCTCAATCATTGAAGAAATGATCATATTTCCTGCTTCTAAACAATTGCCTTTTTGCACTAATTCCCCCAGTTCCGGGGGAATGGGTCATGAAAGGAGAGTCATTAATGTGGAGGAGGAAGTGGAAACAGCTGTTGGGGAGGGAGAAAACAAAGGGTCTGTGGCAATTTGGGAGAAGAGCCTTCGAAACAGAAAGGCCTCAGAGCCTGGCATCAGCAGCCCCATAACCACTCCTCAAATTGTTAGAATCCTCTAGAACCGTGGTCGGCAAACTGCGGCTCTCAAGCCACATGCGGTTCTTTGGCCCCTTGAGTGTGCCTCTTCCACAAAATACCATGGCCTGGGCGAGTCTATTTTGAAGAAGTGGCGTTAGAAGAAGTTTAAGTTTAAAAAATTTGGCTCTCAAAAGAAATTGCAATCGTTGTACTGTTGATATTTTGCTCTGTTGACTAATGAGTTTGCCGACCGCTGCTCTAGGATATAAGTTTCATGAATGCAGGGATTTTATTTGTTTACTGCTGTGGTCCTAGCATGTGGTCCTGTCTAAAGTAAATAAGGTGCTCCAATATTTGTTGAATGAAAGAAAGAAAGAAATATTAGTGTTATATCACTGGTCACAGTCTTTCTGCAGGTGATAGATCCTCCACAGTGGTTCATTCAGAAACCACTCCCAAACTGGGACAGAGGCCACCATGGAAAACTTCATGAAGGAAGGACTCTCTCCTGAACCATTCAGACAAACTCCAGAGAAACATCACTCCCAAGGGTAGTATTACTATCAAGCACGCAATGCCACCCAGATAGTGACCAGCACAGCCCTTCCATTGTGGGTTTCTAACTCTCATTTAAGGGGACTCTATACCAATAGGCAGTTGTACTTTATTCTAATAAACCACTAGTTGGTGAGCACCGATTTTGTGTCAGGCACTGTACATATATTTTCCCATTTGGTCCTTACAATAAACTTGCTAGGTAGGCATTATTACCCTCATTCACTGATGAGAAAATGAGAGGTTGACAAATTTGCTCAAGGTCACACAGCAGAGTTTGGTTCAGCCCTAGGCTTGCCTGACCCCAGAGACAGTGTTCTTCCCACCAACTACACTTTCTGCCTCTAACATCTCTGTGACCTTGGACAGTTCACTTCTTTCCAGGTCTCACTTGCCATATTCTCAAACCCAGAGGGCCCAGCAATGTTATGTAGAAAAGTTTTCTACATTTGGGTTCATTCCTGAGTGAGCCACAACATAACTTTGCTTTTGGAAGTTGAAGTAACTACCCTCTTTACTGAAGAGGTCTCAAAATATTTCCTACCCACTCAGTTTGGGGATACCGTGAACCACCCTGCTGAGTTCTGGACCTGCTTTCTTCTCTAAAGTCAAGAGAAGCCCAGCCAGGCTCCCAGCACCAGCCTTGCTCCTCTGGTTGCAGGACCATTTATGATGGTCCTGTCTTCTTTTCCATTTGTTCTGGGCAAAACTGAGAGTCAGCCGGCCCTGCCTGGGATCTGGACACAGGACAGCATGCCCGTGTAGGCATCCCTGTGTCCTGTGAGCAGTTGTCTTCAGGCACCTGCACACATTTCCTTCTGAAACTGAGTTTCTGGGAGAAGAAGTCGGAGGAGGGTTGGCTTCTGAAGGGGAAGAACCCTGGGGAGCCAGCTGTGTTCCTTGTGGGGCCTTGAGTTGTAATTCACTTGTTGCCCAACTGAGGAGAGAGAGGAAGCTCAGATTCTCAACACTAGAAAGAACCTCAATGATAATTAAATACACGGATTTCAAGCTTTTATTAACTGCAGAATCCAGTGTGTAAAACAATTAAAAGCCTCTCCTTCTGGTTAAATCTTGAGGAGTGAGGCCATCAGCTCTCTTCTCCCATCTCCCCAAACCGCCTGCTTATAGGTGGACTCCAGCAGTCTCCACAGAGACTGTTGGAAATTGTTTTATCTGACAAAATCTCCAAATTTTGCACCTAGAGTTCTATAATGGGAGCTATTTACCAAGTTTGACCCTCTGGCTGGTGGCAACCCTGGAGCTCGCATTCAGGACTGAACCCCTCGCTGCTTTGATAAATCAGTGAGCATGTTAGGAAAGGGGACAACTGTTGTGCTGATAGGACACTGCAAACCACATTCAGGTACCTGAGGGGCAGGCATTTCACCTGGGCAACCCTGCAGACAGGCCACACTGAGAGTGAGGCTGGTGGTGATGTTCCTGCCTTGTTTTTCTCTGGGCTTTTGAACCTCCAAATCCATTCTCTCACCATGATTGCCTATGGCCCCAGTGCCTTACTCGTTAGGTTTATTACATCTATTATGAAACCTCATCCAGATATCCAGGCCCTTAGTTTCCCCATATTTCCCAAGTCTATAGTTCCTCTTAGTTCATGTCTTCCCAAAGCCACCCTAGCCCCTGGGAGCCATCATCTAAGCAATCTCTAACCAATCCCGGACTCTTTCACTCTTCGGGGAGTGCTGATCTCCATGCAGTGGCTCGGTGTTCCGCATCTTCAGCCTGACCTCTCTCCTGGTCCTTGTCGTAACCAGGTGCTGAGCACTGGTTACTCCTGGTCAGTAGGTGAAAGCAACCAGCCCAAGTTCTCTACAGCTGGATAAGGAGGACAGTAGTCAGATGCGGCATGTGCTTCTCAAGCTTGGTTTCACACAGCACCTGGAGAACTCTTAAGCCATTAAGAAGCTTGAGCTCCACCATAGACCAATGAAATCAAAGTCCATGGGGGTGGGGGCCCAGCACTAGTATTTTTTTTTAAGTTTTAAATTTAATTCTAATATGCATCAAAAATTACATAAAAATCTTGGCAAATTTTCACGAAGTGAATACCCACATGTTACTACCACTTACACTGAGAGAAAAAGGCACTACCAGCAGCCCAATGACCCCACCCCACATGTCCCTTCAGTCCCTCCTCCCAAGGATAGTAACATTCTCCTGACTTCTAACCTCATATATTTGTTCCGCCTGTAACAGAATCTCAGAATATGCATGCTTTGTGTCTGACTTCTTTGATTCAGTATCTTATTTGTAAGATGCATCTATGTTGTTTTGAGTAGCTGTTATTCATACCTTTTGATTGTTTTATAGTAGACCATTGCTAACTACACACACATATAACTATTCTACTCCTTTAAAAAAAAAATATATATATATATATATATATATATATATATATATATATTATTGATTTCAGAAAGGAAGGGAGAGGAAGAGAGAGATAGAAATATCGATAGTGGGAGAGAATCATTGATCGGCTGTCTCCTGCATGCCCCCTACTGGGGGTCGAGCCTGCAACCCAGGCATGTGCCCTTGACCGGAATTCAACTGGGATCCTTCAGTTTGCAGACTAATGCTCTATCCACTGAGATAACCAGCTAGGACTATAACTATTCTACTCTTGATAAACATGGATTGTTAGCAGTTTTTAGCTCTTACAAATAATACTGCTATGAGCATTCTTATACATGATTTTTGGCACACACATGCATGGGTTTCTGCTGAATATATATCTAGGAGTGGAATTGCTAAAATATGCCTATTCGGCTTCAGTGGATAATGGCAGTTTTTTAAAGGTATGCCACATTGGTGCTTTACAAAAGCTCCTCAGGTGATTCTATGGGCAGCTAGAGTTGAGAAGCCTGCTGAGGCTTACTAAGGGGCAGCTAAACCAATCATCACTCTGAAACACTCTTTCATCAAAAAACTGGTGAGGGGAAGTAGGGAGGGCACACTTGGCCTTGTTGCAGGGGAGATGCTGTTCTTCTCTGCCCTGGGGAATGAAGGGACTACACCCAACTCTGAGGCCAAGTAAGAGGGGGTCTCCACAACAATCTCTCTCAGAGACTGGGGTATCTTCAGGTAAAGGGGACTGAACCTCCATCACCTGCCACCTGCTTGCTGAGGGTTTAAGCTGCAGGCCCGCCCTGACACCACCATCCAAATGGAGTGAAGAAGGGCAAGAGAATTCCTGGCACAGCTCACCACACATCCCCTGAAGGAAAGGGTTACTGTGAGCATATAAACAGTGCCCACTTCTTTCCTGGCCTTGACAGCCTGGCTGGTGCCAATAGGAATTAGGAAGGAGTGGAGTCTGTGCTGACAAAGGGAGAAACAGGCACCTCCTCCCAGTTTCCTGCAGCCTCCTGAGTGCATCTCTGGCAATTCCCGCTGCTCCCAGGAGCAAGCCCAGGGCACAAAAAGGAGCAGTAGTCACAGGACTGCCCAGTGGCTGCCAAGTGAGGGAGGCTGGGGGTATAAATGCCAGCAGGGCCCTGGTCTGAGGGGTGCTCTATTCTGAAAATAACATATTCACTCTTCCTGGAGAGATAGAGGACACCACAATTCAAGGAATCAGAGTGAGGCCAGCTGCATCTCCCTACCATATATGAGGTCAGAAACACAAAATGACTTCACTTCCCTGGCCCTCTTTCCCACTCCAATTCATAAAAGAAGAAGTCCAGAAGAGGAAGAGAAAGATGGAAAAATGGCCTTGTACCTTTCCCACACAAATTCATAAGGATGGCAGCACAGGGCAGGGCGGGAGGAGGGGGGCGGGGGGAGGCAAAGTTCTGAACGAGGTGTGAGATCAATGAGTTAAAGGATTTTTGACTGATTTTATACATAAAATTCACCATGTCAAGCATTTTTAAATGTACAATTCGGTGGCTTTTAGTCCCTTCACTTGGCTGAGATTTAATTAACTGAAAATGATGAAGTCTGTTCATGATGCCATAAGGGCTAGGAGGAAAAGCAAGAACTGAAGAACAGTTTTATGACAATTCTATGAACCTTATTAACTCTAAGCATCTCCATTCGGATCTCCCACATGCACTTCAAATTCATCACACCCCAGAGACTCTGCCCCAAGAGCCCTACGCACATGGTACCTCCTGGCACTCAGGTGTTAACATAAGCATCCCTTCCATGGCAATCCTTGCCTGACCACCACCACCTGCCTACCCAGGCACATATCACCATAGTTTAATGTTTTTATTCTACTGGATTTATAATTTTCATACTGCTTGTCACTTTCTGAAACAATCTTGCTGATTGACTTATTTGCTGGATGATTCTCAATATTCACCCTTCAACCATAGACTATAAACTCTGTGAGACCTCCCCTGCCTTGTTCTCCACTGTGACCCCTGAATCTAGAGCTGCCAGGCAGGTACAATACCTACATGCCACGTGTGTGTTGAGCTTTTGAAATGTAGCTAGTCCAGTTGAGATGTGCTGTAAGTGTAAAATATTCACTGATTTTGAAGACTTAGAATAAAATAATGTAAATATACCAATAATTTTATATTAATTACATTACTGATGAAATAATAATTTGGAACTATTGGATTAAATAAAATATATTATTATAAATTTAATTCTACTTGTTACTTTTTCCTGCTTAAAATATGGCTACTAGAAAAATTAAAATTATATATATGGCTCACATTGCATTTCTTTTGTTTTTTATTATTAAATTTCAGAGAGGACGGGAGAGGGAGAGAAAGTTATAAACATCAATGATGAGATCAGCTGCCTCCTGCATTCCCCACAATGGGGACTGAGCCCATAACCTGGGCATGTGCCCTAACCAGGAATCAAATTGTGATTTCCTGGTTCATTGGTCAACATTCAACCACTGAGCCTTGCCAGCCAAGCTCATAGTGCATTTCTATTGGACATCAGTGGTCGCAAACTCATTAGTCTACAGAGCCAAATATCAACAGTACAACGATTGAAATTTCTTTTGAGAGTTTTTTTAAACTTAAACTTCTTCTAACACCACTTCTTCAAAATAGACTTGTCCAGGCTGTGGTATTTTGTGGAAGAGCCACACGCAAGGGGCCAAAGAGCCGCATGTGGCTCGTGAGCCGCAGTTTGCCGACCATGGCTCTAGACCATTCCTAGCTCAAACAGGTGTTGCATGAAAGAAGGTAGCTGCAGTGATCTTTCTAAAAGCACATCTCATCATGTCACTTACCTATTAAAAACTCTTTTATTGGTTCCCCATTTTTGTCCAGACACAATTTCTACTTTATAACCTAATATATGAGGCTGTCATGATAGGATCCTGCATCTCCCACTACTCTTCTCCAACCAGGATGTCTTTTTGCACATGGGTCTTTCTGTTGGGCTGCCTCTCCTCCTTCGTGAGTTTCCAGGCATTTTTCAAGATGCAATTCAATGCCATCTTTTCAGAATCCTTCCCTACTCTATATTCAGAATCACCTTATGCCCTGGCAGAGCAACCAGTCCACTGTGAGGCTCATTATTTCTACTGAGCAGTGGCGGCAGCAGCAGGCACAGCAAGGCCAGAATGAGTGGGAGAGGCATGGCGCCCAGCCCGGGCTTGGGCTCCTCCCCAGCTGCCTGCCCTTTTGTGCACTAATTCACCCCATAGGGGCAGTCTGACATCCCCCGAGGAGTTCTGGATTGCAAGAGGGTGCAGGCCAGGCTGAGGGACCCCACTGGTGCATGAATCTGTGCACTGGGCCTCTAGTCTATATATATAAAAGCCTAATATGCAAAGTGTCCCCTCGGGAGTTCCATTGCTCACTATGACATGTGCTGACCACCAGGAAGCAACGTGGGATGAAGGAAGGCCCCAGCCAGCAGCCGGCAACGCTAGGGACCCTACCCATGCACAGATTTTGTGCACTGGGCCTCTAGTATATAATAAACTCTTAGGTGAAAAAAAAGTGTCAGTATGCAAAACTTTGTATAAAATGTTCTTTCAATTATGTTCAAGAATGTATATGCAAAGAGAAAAGACTAGAAAGGTATATATAAAAATTTATGTGGTAAATACAACCACATACCAGAATAAAAAAAAAAAATGTTTTAAACTTTTCTTCTTTGTGATTTTTGTATTCCACAAGTTTCATAGTGAGCATGTACTATTTTTATAATCAGAAAATAAAACTTTGGAAGGAGGGAGGCAAGATGGCGACCGGCAGGAAGGTAGAGAGGGAGAGTGTGTGAGAGAGCGATAGAGGTGTGTGTAGAAGTGTGTGTGTGTGTGTGTGTGTGTGTGTGTGTGTGTGAGTGAGTGAAATAGGGACAGTTAGACCCTGCAGTTCTTCCAGGAGGTTGCCAATCCATGCAGTCTTAGACTGCAAAACTCCGCGGCCGCCACAAACACTCCAGGGATGACACCCATAGCACAGAGACCATGCCATCTTGAAGAACAGAACTGCTTGAGACTAGGAGCCTAGCCTTGCTACCACCCAGTCTGGTCTCAGAAGCAAACCAGGACCCTAGAGCCACTCTGGTAGAAGACCTGCCACCACAGCTGAAGACACAAGGACACCAAGACTCCAGGCACCTGGCCGCAGATTTCTGTGAGTCACAAAGCCAATCCCCCTCCCCTGCTGCCCCTGCGGCAGCAACATAGAAACTACCAGACCCCAGCCGCACAGCAAGGCTTTCTGCACACACAAGCAGTGGCGACTCTGCCTGACTTTGAGCCTTGGTGTCGGACATGGGAAGTTTGTTTCCTGCGACTAGTCTCCAGGCCCAGGCAGGGAGACTGAGTGGAATTCAAAATAGCCACTCATCCCTAGGGAGGCAGTTTCTGTGACCAGATCCCGCACCCACACAGGGCAGGGAGACGATGCTGAACTTGAGCCCGGACTTGCAAACTCGGGGAATTTGTTTCCCGCAACTCATCTCCATGCCCAGGCAGGGAGACTGAGCTGAATTCGAGCCTAGCTGCTCATCCTTAGGGAGGTGGTTTTCTACGACCAGATCCCGTGCCCAAGCAGGGCAGGAAGACAGCACTGAACTTGAGCCCAGACTTACGAACTTGGGGAATTTGCTTCCAGTGACTCGTCTCCACGCCCAGGCAGGGAAGCAGTCCTGAATTTGAGCATAGGTGCACGACCTTGGGGAGATTGTTTTCTGCAACCAGATACCATGCCCACGCAGGGAGACAGTGCTGAATTTGAGCCTGGGGGTGCAAACCCAGGGAGTTTGTTTCCCATTACCAGACCCTGCACCTTAGCAGAGAGGCTGTGGAGAATTTGAACCGGGCTGTGTGGTCTCGGGGAGTTTGTTCCCCATGACCAGACCCTGTGCCCACACAGGAAGGCAGCACTGAATTTCAGCCTGGGTACATGCACACAGGGAGTTTGTTTTCCACAGTGCACACCCGCGTGACCAGACCCCACACCCACACTAAGGGGCAGAGCCACCTGACTTTGATTCAGGGAAAGTGCACACAGACGGCTGTTTACTGCAGGGCAGAAGTGGACCTCCTGCCAACACAGTGCAACTGAGCAACCCGGTCTCCCGGGCAGCTTGGGGACCCTGAATCTCCTCACAAGAGGCAACATTGACCACCAGTGACTAGACTCCGTTCCTCATTACGTGTGACTGAGATCCCTGATTCCCAGTACATTCACACTAAGAGCCAGTGACTCCAATTCTTGGTGCATGTGCACATAGGGACCTGATTCTCAGTGGGAGGTAGCACCAAGAATCAGAGACTCTGATACTTGATTCTTGGCATGGACACAGGGAGCCTCTGACTCCTGACAAGCAATAGGGGACTTTGATTTTGGCACACGCCAGTGGGTTCTCTGTTTCAATGTAGCACAGGCAGGGTCCCTGATTCTAGGTGCACACATGAGGCCACACTAAGCACCTGTGACTCTGACCCAGGGCGAGCGTGGCTCCCACCAACCCACAGCAACCGCACGTCTTGGTATCAGAGCTCTTCAGTGACACTTGGGGGGTGCAAAACTCCCACTGAACCCAGTCCAGGCCCCCACAACTTGACATCTGAACCTTCTGGTGATAGTCAGAATGGGGAGACAACGAAGCAATCCCCAGAGGAAAGAAAAGGAGGAATCATCAAGTAAGGAAATAAGTGAAATAGACGCATGCAACATGACAGAAAAAGAATTCAGAGTAATGGTCATACAGTTCATACACTGGATGGATGAGAAAATCAACAACCTATGCAAAAATCAGGAAGAAATTAAAAATGATATAGCTACAATCAAAAACACCAGGAAGGCTTCAACAGTAGACTAGAAGAAACAGAAGACCAAATCAGCGAGTTAGAAGATCAGGTACAGAAACAAGCCCAATCTGAACAGCAACTAGAGAAAAAAAATGAAAAGCAGGAGGAAAGCCTAAGGGAGCTTTGGGACAATGCAAAATGAAATAGCATACATATAATAGGGCTGCCAGAAAGACAAGAAGAGCAGCAAGGATTAGAAAATTTATTTGAAGAAATAATGACAGAAAACTTCCCTGATATGGGGAAGAAAAAAGTTACTCAAGTACAAAGAGTCCCAAGCAAGATGAATCCCAAAAGACCCACACCAAGACATGCCATAATTACAAAGGCAAATGTTATCGACAAAGAGACAATCTTAAAGCTGCAAGAGAGAGACAGAGAGTTACCTACAAAGGATCCCCCATCAGATTATCAAATGATTTCTCAACAGAAACACATCAAGCTAGAAGGGAATGGAAGGAGATATACAAAGTGATGCTAAGCAAGGGACTCAATCCAAGAATACTCTATCCAGCAAGACTATCAATCAAAATTGAAGGAGAAATCAGGAGCTTCACAGACAAAAAAAGGCTAAGAGGGTATATTACTACCAGACCAGCAATGCAAGAAATGCTAAAGGGAATGCTGTAAAAAGAAGAAACAAAAAGGTAAGAAGGAACACAGCCTCAAAAAATAAAAATGGCTACAAACAAGTACCTTCATTAATAACTTTAAATGTAAATGGATTAAATGCCCAAATCAAAAGACATCAAGTGGCTGAATGGATAAAAAAACATGACCCATATATATGCTGTCTACAAGAGACCCACATCAGAACAAGTGACTCACACAGACTGAAAGTGAAGGGATGGAAAAATATCTTTCAGGCAAATGGAAATGGGGAAAAAGCTGGGGTAGCAATACTTATATCTGACAAAATAGACCTCAAAGTGAAGGCCATAACAACAGATAAGGAAGGCAACTTCATAATACTAAAGGGATCGATAGAACAAGAAGATATAACCCTGGTAAACATATATGCACCCAATGCAGGAGCACCCAAATACAAATAAAAAAAAAATCTCTTGGAAGATAACAAGAGAGAGATAGACAACAATATAATCATAGTAAGGGACTTTAGTATACCACTGACATCACTGGATAAATCCTCTAGACAAAAAATCAGCAAAGAAACAATAATCCTAAATGACTCACTAGATCAGATGGACTTAGTTAACATCTTCAGAACATTTCACCCCAAAGCTACAGAATATACATTCTTCTCAAGTGCACATGGGACATTTTCAAAAATAGACCACATACGGGGTCACAAGCAAAGTCTCCCCAAATTCAAGAAGATTGAAATTATACCAAGCATCTTTTCAGACCACAATGCCATAAAATTAGAAATAAACTACAATAAAAACAATCCAAAACACTTGGAAGCTGAATAGCATGTTATTAAATATTGATTGGGTTACCAATGAGATCAAAGAAGAAATTAAAAACCTTCTGGAAACCAATGACAATAAAAACACAACAATCCAAAACCTATGGGACACAATGAAAGCAGTCCTGAGAGGAAAGTTTATAGTTCTACAGACCTACCTCAAAAAACAAGAAAAAATGGTAGTAAATCATCTAATGCTACAACTCAAAGAATTAGAAAGATAGCAACAAGAAAAGCCCAGAGTGAGCAGAAGGAAGGAGATAATAAAGATTAGAGCAGAAATAAATGATGTAGAGACCAAAAATAAAAATAAAAAAATACAAAAGATCAATGAAACCAAGAGCTGGTTCTTTGAAAGGATAAACAAGATTGATGAACCTCTAGCCAGGCTCACCAAGAAGCAAAGAGAGAGGACTCAAATAAACAAAATCAGAAATGATAGAGGCAAAATAACAACAGACCCCACAGAAATACAAAGAATTGTTTAAAAATATAAATAACTCTATTCCAACAAACTAGACAACCTAGAGAAAATGGACATATTCCTAGAAAAAGGCAACCTTCCAAAACTCAATCAGGAAGATTCTAAAAATCTCAATAGGCCAATAACTATGGAAGAAATTGAAGCAGTCATCAAAAAGCTTCCAGCAAACAAAAGCTTAGGCCCAGACGACTTCACAATAGAGTTATACCAAACATTCAAGGAAGAACTAAAACCTATCCTCCTCAGACTATTCCAAAAAATTCAAGAGGAAGGAACACTTCCAAACTCATTCTATGAAGCCAGCATCACCCTAATAACAAAACCAGATAAAGACAACACAATGAAAGAGAATTACTGGACAATATCCCTCATGAACATAGATGCCAAAATCCTCAACAAAATTCTAGCAAATTGGATCCAGCAGTACATCAGAAAGATCATACACCATGACCAAGTAGGATTTATACCAGGGATGCAAGGATGGTACAATATCCGCAAATCAATAAACGTGATACATCACATAAACAAATTGAAGGAGAAAAATCACATAGTCATATCAATTAACACAGAAAAAGCATTTGAGAACATCCAACACCCTTTCTTGATAAAAACTTGCGGCAAGGTGGGAATAGAAGGATCATACTTCAACATCATAAAAGCCATATATGATAAACCCACAGCCAGCACCACACTCAATGGATAAAAACTAAAACCATTTCCCCTAAGAACAGGAACAAGACAGGGATGCCCTCTCTCACCACTCCTGTTTGACATAGTACTGGAAGTACTAGCCATTGCTATCAGACAAGAATAAATAAAAGGCATCCAAATTGGAAAAGAAGAAGCAAAACTGTCCTTATTCACAGACAACATAATACTGTACATAGAAAACCCTAAAGACTCCATCAAAAAATTATTAGACTTAAATAAATTCGGCAAGGTAGCAGGATACAAAACTAATGCCAAGAAATCTATGGCATTTCTATACACCAATAGTGAACTTACAGAAAGAGAGACTAAAAAAGCAATCCCATATAGAGGTAAAAGACCTATATGCCAAAAACTACAGGACACTGAAAAAAGAGATAGAGGAAGATATAAACAGATGGAAGAACATACCGTATTCATCAATTGGTGGAATCAACATCATCAAAATGTCCATACTACCCAAAGCAATCTATAGATTCAGTGCAATCCCCATTAAAATACCAATGGCATATTTCACAGACCTAGAACGAACTCTCCAAAAATTCATCTGGAATAAAAAAAAGACCCGAATAGCTGCAGCAATCTTGAGAAAGAAGAACAAAGTAGGTGGGATCTCAATACTAGATATAAAGCTGTATTACAAAGCCATTGTTCTCAAAACTGCCTGGTACTGGCACAAGAACAGACATATAGATCAATGGAATAGAATAGAGAACCCAGAAATCGACCCAAACCACTATGCCCAATTAATATTAGACAAAGGATGCATGAACATACAATGGAATCAAGACAGTCTCTTCAATAAATGGTGTTGGGATAATTGGACAGATACATGCAAAAAAAAGTAACTAGACCACCAACTTACCCCATACACAAAAATAAACTCAAAATGGATCAAGGACTTAAGTATAAGACAGAAAACTATAAAAATACTAGAGGAATCCACAGGCAGCAAAATCTCAGACATATGCCGAAGGAACTTCTTCACTGATACTGCTCCTAAGGCAATGGAAAATAAAGAGAAAATAAACAAATGGGACTACATCAAAATAAAAAGCTTTTGCACAGCAAAAGAAACCATCAACAAAACAACTACATGGGAGAACATATTTGCCAATGTTATCACTGATAAGGGTTTAATCTCCAACATTTACAGGGAACTCATACAACTCAACAAAAGGAAGATAAACGATCCAATCAAGAAATGGGCAATGGACCTAAATAGAAACTTCACAAAAGAAGACAAAAGGAAGGCCAGGAGACATATGAAAACATTCTCAAAGTCACTAATTATCCGAGAGATGCAAATCAAAATGACAATGCAGTACCATCTCACACCTGTCAGAATGGCTATCATCAACAAATCAATAAATGACAAATGTTGGCAAGGATGCAGAGAAAAAGGAACTCTTTTGCACTACTGGTGGGAATGCAGACTGGTGCAGCCACTGTGGAGAACAGTATGGAGTTTCCTCAAAAAACTAAAAATGGAGCTCCCATTTGACCCAGTAATACCACTTCTAGAAATATATCCCAAGAAGCTAGAAACATCAATCAGAAAGGATATATGCAGCCCTATGTTCATAGCAGCACAATTTACCATAACTAAGATTTGCAAAAAGCCTAAGTGCCCGTCAGCAGATGAGTGGATTAAAAAACTGTGGTACATCTACACAATGGAATACTATGCTGCACTAATAAAGAAGGAATTCCTACCATTTGCAACAACATGGATGGAACTGGAGAGCATTATGCTAAGTGAAATAAGCCCATCAGAGTAAGATAAATATCACATGATCTCACTCATTTGTCAAATATAATGAACAATATAAACTGATGAACAAAAACAGTACCAGAGACAGAAACATTGATCAGACCATCAAACCTCGGAGGGAAGGTAGGGGAGGGTGGGGGTAAGGGGGAGAGATCAACCAAAGGACTTGTATGCATGCATATGGGCCTTACCAATGGACACAGACAACAGGGGGGTGAGGGCATGAGTAGGGAGGATGGGGGGGGGTGAGTAATGGGGGAATAAGGATACACATGTAACACCTTAATCAATAAAGAAATTTAAAAAACAAGAAAATAAAACTTTCAGTGAATGAAGCCCCACTTGGAGGTTGGGGATGCATCATGACCTCAAGGTCCCCCAAAAGCTTTTTACCCCAGGGTTTCTAAGGATTAATAGAATTATTAGTAAGGTCTTATCAGCTACTGCCTTCGACCAATATTGTGTGGTCTCAAGTGAGTTTTTTAGCTTTTCTAGACTTTGGGTGTCAACTATATAAAATCAGGGGTTGAATAATAAGATTAAATCGGAAAAATTTTAGAATTTATTAGCAAATTCCCTTATCCTAGTCTATATTCACAATAGCCCAATGGTAGAAGCAAGCCAATCTTATCATCACATGTGACCGGGAAGAAAGCAGAGGCTCTGCGAGGTCACTGGCCCAGGGTCACACGGTGGTCAGTAGTGGTCAGGATTTGAACCCAGTTGTTCAGGCTTTACACCTGGGGCCCTAGTTCCTTTTCTCTCTAAACTATAAACTCCCATCCTGTGATCAAATTCCAGCCAAAATTTCTGCCTTCTGAAGCCATATAGGCTAAAACTAATCTATCTCTTTAAGATCTTAAAAATCTTAAAGGCAGCTCTACTGTCTCCTCTGAGTCATACACATCTTTAGTTCCTCCTGCCCTTCCTCAAATGGCATTGTTCAGGACCACATACCATTTTAGAATTGTAGCATTTCAGAACTGGCAAAGATCTTAAAGGTCATCTGGCCTAAGCAGCTCCTGTCAGCCTTTTACAGACACCTTTTCATCTGGAACTGATGTCCCTCAACAATGCTCCTGAGGAGGTGCCTGGTGCCTGAGGGGATGATAAAGGTGCCCTTTCCCCTACTGAGCCACCAGACATAGGCCCCATTACCTGAATCCAAAGAAGGAATGTGGAGGCTGCAAAGTGCAAGGCAGAGTGACTCAGCCTTTTAACAAGGACATGGCATACAATGGAAAGATCGGAGAGTTCCAAAGGGAAAGAAACTCAGAAAGGCCAGACAACTCACACACAGAGAAAGCCACTTAGGACAAATCCCCAGAGCCAAGAAGAAACCCTTGGAAAAAAATCTCTCTTCTGAGAGAGCTCTATTGTGTGTGCTCTGCGTCAAAAGAGCCTCCCTGTGCAAAGGGGCTCCCCCACCTGCTGGGACTCTCCAGAATGCGTTCTTTTTCTTCTGTCTGGGTTCAGCAAACTTCCTGCTTCCTCCATCCCAGGGCAGCGAGCCCCTTCTGCACCGGGCAGAGGGCGACGGGGCTTGGCAGCCGTGGTGGCAGCTCCCTGGGCACTGGCACAAAGTTACTTAGTAAATACCGCACGCAGCTTTGATAATTTCTTGCTGCCAGTCTCTTGGGATTCTTTCCATCTGCATTGAGAAAAAGGAGTTGCATTTTCTTTGATTTGCAAATTTAAATACTTTCATTTTGTGGAGGAATTATAGAAATGGATGCTATTGCTAAGACCAGCCCATTGAGTAATATATTTTAAACAAGCGGAAAGCAAAAGTAAAAAAAAAAAAAAGTTCCCCCTTCTCCACCCCAAACCTTCACTAAAGCTTTGCTAATATAGACACTTTAAAAGCAAAACTTCTGCAGGTTGCCTAGAAACACTTTACGTTGGAATGTCTTTTACCCAAAACTGTTTGTACACATGAAAAATCAGAAAGCATAAAAATCCCACAATTGTTTTCCCCTCCACACAAAATCTTTTTGTGTTAATAAATGTTCCTTCATCGTGTTCAGTTTTAGGGCTCTCACAAGTGGATCCTCTGAGGTCATATTCATTTGTTTGTAGGATTCCATGAGATCATTTCATAGAAGGAAAGGCATTCTCATTAGATATGTGTGTTAAAGAACTGTACAACTCAGACCTCAGTGTTACTTCACTCCACCCCACCTGATGTCAGTGTCCCTCCAAGGCGCCTTCAATCCACTCCATGCCAGGCTGCTGCATGCTGAGAATTTGGATGAAATTCTCATTAATTACACAACAGCCACATGAGAGACATGTAATCTCCATTTTCAAGTGATAAAACCAAGTTCAAAGAGGTCAACACATTTGTCCAAGGCCACAGAGCTAGTTAATAGGAGAGCAAGACAGAGATGCTCCTGAGTCTTTCTCCTTCAGATGGTCAGTAGCCACTGCTCCACCACAGAAACTCATCTCCCTAGACAACTCTTGCCAGTTTGAGACTGTTTCTGCTGTTTTAGGGAGTTCTTCCATGTACTGAGCTGAAGCCTGCCTCCTTGTGACATCCAACCAACCCTAAGTGTGATCTCATACCTCTAGCAGGAACCATATCCAGAGGGCATTCTAGGAAGTGTTAACTGGTGACCCAGTTGCTAGGACGTATTGTCTCCTAACTGAGTCAGAAGGAGCTGAAGATGGCATACAAGAAAGTGTCATCCTAGGGCAGTGTTGGGGCAAGCCTGAAGCTTCTGCAGTGCCAAAGATATGGAACTCTGGGTTTCTAGAAGTATTAGGCAGCAGTTAATGCAGGATGAAAAAACAAACAGTGGACCACACCCCCATATCACAGGCAGAAGGGAGACACATGCTCTGATTGGATGTAAATGCCAGATCCCACCCTGCATTTGTCTGCAAGCCATTTCCTGGGTCTTAGATGGCAATGACCTAGAAATACAGGCCACACAGGTCATGATTCTAGACAAGCTGTATGGAGGCTTCGCCAAGTTCCCCAAACACTTATGCCCTCTGCCTGCACTTATACCTCTTTACCACATTGTCTTATTGTGAGCTGTTTACACTAGTCCCTCCTCTAGACTGTGACCTTGTAGTAAAGGGTTAGCAAACAATGGTTCACAGGCAAATCTGTCCAACCAGCTATTTTTGTAAATAACGTTTTGTTGGACCACAGTAACGTCCACTCATTTTTGTATTGTCTATGGGCTGCTTTCTCCATAAACAAGAGTTGAGAAGTTGTAAGAGATTTTATGGACCATAAAGCCTAAAATACACACTATCTGTCCCTTTACAGAAAAGTTTGCCAACCTTTGTTTTAGAAAGCAAGGAAGGAATCTTGCTCATCTCTGTATTCCCAAAGTTATAGCCATAATTTATTTACATGTAAAATAGCAATGAGTGAAATATAGAGGAGATATCATATTGAGGGGCAGCATATGTAAAATACCTAGCACAGTGCCTGGCATAGAACAGATGCCCAATACATATTTAGTGAATAAGTGAATGCTGTAAGTCAGTCCACGCAGAAAGAAATGATGGATGTAAATCACTTCCCAAAACATAAAATGCTCTAGAAGAGCATGGCAGATTCTCATCATTGTTATCAAATCCCCTCTGGCTTCCTGGATCCTGATTTTTATGAGTAAAACCTCACAGTCTTAATTTAAGCTGACTCATATTCCAATTTTTACATGGCTCCTCTTCATCCTTCTCTCATAGCATCTCCCTCTAGGTACTGATCCTTAGGTTAGATCTTGAGCTCCTTAAATAAGAACTATCAAGTATTGACTGCTATGGTGGTTTTGTACTGAACCAGCCTAACAAAGTTCAAACCACATTTCCCAGATTCCCCTTCTTTCTATGGCCCTCCTTCCAGTTGACCACAAGAGAAATTGGCATGAAATTTGGAAAGCAAAGTAAGAATAATTATCCTACTTGAAGGTCGGTGCCTGTCCACAGGTGTCACAACAGCTCAGCTCACTCATCTCCTTGGCATGGGGCAGGAGCCCATTCTGCAGCCTTTCCAGCTTCCACTGAGTCCTGGATCAGTCATGAGTTCAGTTCCAGGGCTTAGGGCATGAGCTTCTTCTGTAGACCACCCACACTGTCAGGGTTAGATGTAGCAAGAGTCAGGCATGGGTCCCAGGCTGTTCTCTCTCTTTTGCTTCAGATCCAGCTTGTCTTCCTGACTGCAATAGCTCAGAACCACCAGAAGACGGAGGTAAGTTTCCCTCAGAAGTCTTCACCAGTCCCCTTGTGGTCTCTAGTTAGTAATTTTTCTCTTCCAGACATGCATGACTTTTTTCACAATTAGGAAAAGTCTAATCTCTATAAAAAATTATTTGTTTTGTATTATGGAGAGTGGCTCTGCTTTCCCGATCAAACTATGAGAAAGAGAATGTAAAAGGTGAATTCTCTGAATTGGTTCTGGAATTGCTTTCTGGAATGGCTTCTCTGTTCTGATTATATCTAAAGGCATAATGATTCTGATACCAATGATCGAGGGGACACCAGTAGTCCATGGCATGCAGTGCCAAAACAGCTACTTAAAATATTACCTGTAATGCCTGTAATCAAGTGCCTATAGAAGGAAAGGATTCAGATGACCAAGTAGTTGCTGCCATAAATTATTTCAGTTAAAATAAAGAGGAGAAAGGGATTGGTAGGTAGTTTCTAAGTGCGATGGGAAAAGAAAATTATGACCTTTGTGCTTTAAGTCCCCAACTCAAGGTCTAGCTAAGAAAAACCCATAGTTCCTATGGCTGCAGGGTAAAAATTTCTCAAAATCAATCCCAAAGTCTAATCTTGGGCTGAATAATGCAAATTAAAGTTACCATTCCACAGGTTCTCTTATATTAAAGTTGGAACATTGCCCTAGCCAGTTTGGCTCAGTGGATAGAGCATGGGCTGGAAGTGTCCAGGTTCAATTCTAGTCAAGGGCACTCAGTTGTAGGTTCCTCTCCAAACTGGGCCCTGGTAAGGGCTCTTGCAGGAGACATCTAACCAATGTGTTTCTTTCACATTGATGTTTCTGTCTTTCCCTCTCTCTTCCACTCTCTCTAAAATCAATAGAAAAATATCCTAGGGTGAGGATTAAAAAATAAAAGTTAGAACATTGACTGGGAGGAAGTGGGACCCTGATAATTGGGATGGAGACACATGGACAGATTTAGATGAAGCTGAGGAACTTGAGCTCTGAATTTTGCTGAACCTTCTTTATAAGAAGCAGCACTTCCCCCCACTAACTGAAAAGCTCAGTCTACCTTTTCTGGAAAAACTTGGACCAGGACCAAGAAGCTGAAGTGCCTTGCAGAAAACTACTGATTCTTCTCAAGACCTATCTTCAACCCCTCTCATTGCTTCTAGCCCTATAACTAGACTCAAGTTTCAGCAGATCCTGGTGGTTATGAATTAAGGTGTGACCCATGTGAAAATGTCATATACAATGAAAGAACTGTGAAGTTCTGCCAATTTACATTTGTAGAAACCTGAGGAACATGTTTAGAAATGGATCTCATCGACGTTGTATCAGGGTGAAAGGAATACAATTCTGAACCAGGCCAAGTATGTCAATATAGGTGCACTGAGCAGAGATTCTCAATTCAGTGTGTTACTTTGAGTAGTTTCAAATGTCTCTAACAGTTTGCTTGGTTCACTGAACTCAAATCTAGACCCAATGAGGGCTTATACCTAGTGCAATTGAAATACTAGAACTTTCTTGATATAATGTAGAGGAAGGTGGCCAAAGGCTAAGGAATTCCGAACATCCAATCTAATAAAAGAGTAATATGCAAATTGACCATCACTCCAATACACAAGATGGCTGCCCCCATGCGGTCAAAGATGGCTGCCCCCATGTGGACACAAGATGGCCGCCACAAGATGGTTGGCAGGGGAGAGCAGTTGTGGGCAGTTGGGGGTGACCAGACCAGCAGGGGAGGGCAGTTGTGGGGGGACCAGGCCTGCAGTGGTGGATAATTGGGGGTGGGGGGACCCAGGCCTGCAGGGGAGGTCAGTTGGGGGGGGCAGGCCTGCAGGGAGGGCAGTTGTGGGGGACCAGACCTGCAGTGGTGGATAGTTGGGGGTGGGGGGGACCCAGGCCTTCAGGGGAGGGAAGTTAGGAGGGGGGTGCCAGGCCTGCAGGGGAGGGCAGTTAGGGGTGACCAGGCCAGCAGGGGAGGGCAGTTGGGGGTGACCAGGCCTGCAGGGGAGGGCAGTTAGGGGTGACCAGGTCTGCAAGGGAGGGCATTTGGGGGCGACCAGGCCTGCAGGGGAGGACAGTTAGGGGTGACCAGGCTGGCAGGGGAGGGCAGATAGGGGCAATCAGGCCAGCCAGGGAGCAGTTAGGTGTCAATCAGGCTAGCAGTGGAGTGGTTAGGGGGTGATCAGGTTGGCAGGCAGAAGCAGTTGGGAGCCAGCAGTCCTGGATTGTGAGAGGGATTGAGTCTAAACAGGTGGTTGGACATCCCTCAAGGGGTCCCAGATTGGAAAGAGTGCAAGCTGGGCTGAGGGACCACCACCACCCCCCACCCCATGCACGAATTTTGTGCACCGGGCCTCTAGTTGGAGCATATTTATTATGTGAGATCTGTTTACCCACCTTCTAATTATGTTTCCAGGAGGGTCCTAAGAACACTCCCTTTAGGATGCCCAGGTGGCAGAAGCCAAGGGTAAGACACTTAATCGTCTGACAGGAGGTGGCTACCATAATGGAAAGCAGAGTCAAAGCATTAATCAGAATTGTTTGACCTTGAAGAGAGCTCTTTGGTATTGGCTAATTGATCATAGCAACCTGAAAACTGAAATTGATGAGTGGCCCATTCAAGTCTTACTTGATTTATGCAAATTGAAAAGCTCCAGGTCTGGCAAGTAGAGGTGACTTGATTACAGTAGAAAATTCCCAGACTTAAGCTATCACCATTTGAATGAAAGAGAGTTGATCCCATGAGGAAGGAACTACTATTCAGTCCAAAATTTATACAGTAAATCTTTTTTCTAACTTGCCCCAATGTTAACTGAGGACATTTACCAGTGTGATTTCACATTAGGAAAAGCAAAATGACCACACCTTTTAAGAATTACTGGGTATTGGTTCTGAATTGACTAATTTCAAGACACTAAAAATGGCACTGTGGTCTACAGTAGAATAGGGGTTTATGGAAGTCAAGTGATCGATGGAGTTTGGTCTTGGATCCATCTCATGGGGGGCTCACTGTGTCTCTAAACACCCTGTAGTTATTGCCCCGGTTCCAGAATTGATCATTTTAGGAAGGGACATACTCAGCCAGTAGTAGATTCTCCCATTGTTTTCCTTATCCATGGAGTAAGGGCAATTATGGTAGAAAAAAATCAAGTGAAGCCAATAGAATCACCTCTACCTACTAAAGATTAAATTAAAGAAATATCACATTTCTGGAGGCATAGAAGAAATCAGTGCCACCATGGACTTGACAGATGCAGAGACTGTGATTCCCACAATATCCACATTCAACTTGCTTATTTGGCCTGATGAATGGATCTTGGAAAATAACAGTAGATCATCATAAAGTGAATTGGTTGTAACTCCAATTGCAGTTCCTTTTCCAGATGTGGTTTTGTTACTGAAGAAAATCAGCACAACCTCTGGTAGCTACTGATCTGGAAAATGCTTTTCTTCCCCTCTTAATAAAGATTACCAGGGCCCTAGCTGGTTTGGCTTAGTTGATAGCGTGTAGGCCTGCAAACCAAAGGGTCCTGGGTTCAATTTCAGTCAAGGTCATGTACCTTGGTTGCAGACTCCTCGCAAGCCTGGGTCCTGGTAAGGGCACCTGCAATAGGCAACCAATCCATGTGTTTCTCTCACATCGATGTTTCTCTCACATCGATGTTTCTCTCTGTCTTTCCCTCTCTCTTCTACTCTCTTTAAAAGATCAATGGAAAAATATCCTTGAGCAAGGATTAACAAAAACAAACAAACAAACAAACAAACAAACAAAAATCACCAGGAACAGTTTGCTTTCAGCAATACACCTTCACTGTCCTGCCTCAGTGCTATATTAACCCCCAATCTATTGTCATAATCTAATCCCAGGGCCCTTGATAGCTTCTTCATTCCATAGGATATCACACAGGCCTACTATGCTGATGATGTCATGCTAATTGGTCCTGGTGAGCAGAAAATAGCAGTTACTCTGAATACCTTGGCAAGAAAAAAGCAAGCAGATGAAGGAAATAAATCTCAAAAAAATCAAAGTGAAATTTCTGAGTCCAGTGATCAAGACATGTTGAAATATTCTGTCCAAAGTAAAAAAGAAGTTGTAACATCTGGCCTCTCTTACCACTGAGGAAATGGAAGAATGCCCTGTGAACCTCTGGATTTTGGAGGAAACTGTACTTCATTGAGCATGGTACTTGAACTCACTTAATGAGTAACCTAAATGTCTGCCACTTTTGAGTGCAGTCCAGAAAATGCAAAGACTTTGTACCAGATTTAGCCTGGAAGCTGCTCTGCCAGCTGAATGAAACATGATTCAGCAGATCCATTGGTACTAGAAATATCTGGCAGATAAGGAAGCTCTATGAAAATTTTAGCTGATCTCTGTTGATAAGGCATAGTACAGACTTTTAGGATTTAGGTGCAAAACTATGCCATACTCTACAGATAATTATCCCCCTTTTAGAAAGCTTCTGCCTTGCTATTGGGCCTAATAGAGACTGAATGCCTTTCATGGGCCACCAAGTTACCATTAGACCCGAACTGACCATTATGAAATGAGCTCTGTCCTTGCTCTCTTATGCTTCATGTTCAGCATTTTTCCCCAACTGCCTTTCCTGCTGGTCTGTAGTGACTTCAGTCTACCATCAATGCAGAACCTTACATAGACTTATTAACCAGCATCTCTTTGTGGTCCCTGGTGAGTAAGAGACTTTTCTCTGATCCTCCAACTGTCCCCTTCTAGATCTTCTCTTCTCCAGTTTCCAACACAATTCTGATGGTCAAATTCCTATTACAGATCCTTTATTTTATCACTCATAATGGTTCTGCTTTCCTCATGAACTCAAACTAGTATAATTGCCAATTATGTCTGTGATTGCATTTACTTTCATAATAGCTCTGCCTAATAAATTAAATCCACTGAGTTTTTCTCATGAAGAGACTGAGAACAGAACAGTTTGCCTAAGGTCTCATTCTGTGAGCACTGGAATCAATTCCCACTGTATCTGTCTAATTCCAGAACTGTACTACATAGTCACCTTTGAGGCTTGGGAGGAGCATAAGATCTTTGCTAGGTTGCATCCAGGTTGACCCTTTGGGTGTCTGGTCTCTGTGGTTTCCACAAGCTCCTTGGTCAACTCGGCCAGTAAGACTCTAGGATCTGCCCATTCAAGTGTTCTTCTCTTTCTGTGCCTTGTTTAGGTTAATCTCTCTCTCTATATATAAAGAAGTAATATGCAAATTGTCTGGGACACCGTAATGTCACGACCACGGAGGAGGAGGCTGCGTGTACAGGTGGGCGGGAGGAGACTGCATGCGCAGTGAGGCAAGCCACAGATGTTACAGGCCAGGAGAGAAGAGGGCCTGCCAGCCACAGTGCACCGGCAGTCCCACCTCTGTGCATGAGCTTCAGAGGAAACACCTTCATTGGCTAAGCTCCTGGTACGCCACACCCAGTGTTCTTGATAACTTGGGTAATAAGAATCCAAGAAGGTGATCTAGGGTTTTTCTACCTCACTCCTAGAGAGAAAAAATGAAGGTCCGCTGCTGGAGGGGCTAAGAAATGTCATATCCTGCCCTAGCCAGTTTGGCTCAGTGGATAGAGCCTCGGCCTGCAGACCACAAGTTCCGGGTTTGATTCTGGTCAAGGGCATGTACCTAGGTTGCAGGCTCCTCCCTGGCCGGGGCCCAGGTCAGGGCTCATGCAGGAGGCAACCAATTGAAGTGTCCCTCTCACATTGATGTTTCTCTCTGTCTTTCCCTCTCTCTTCCATGCTCTCTAAAAATCAGTGGGAAAATATCCTCAAGTGAAGAAAGAGAAAAAAAGAAAGAAAGAAAGAAAGAAAGAAAGAAAGAAAGAAAGAAAGAAAGAAAGAAAGAAAGAAAGAAAGAAGAAAGAAAGAGAGAGAGAGAGAGAGAGAGAAAGAAAGAAAGAAAGAAAGAAAGAAAGAAAGAAAGAAAGAAAGAAAGAAAGGAGGAAAGAAAGAAGGAAAGAGGGAAAGAGAGAGAAAGAAAGAACGAAAGAAAGAAAGAAATGTCATATCCTATGAAAGAGACATCTTGAAAATGCCTAAAGAAAGTTTATTTTTTCGTGGTGAAGGGACTGGACTCTGTGTTGATGAAAAGACCTTGGCGGCTGCAGCAGCCAGCAGTGGCAGCAGCAGCAGGGTCATGTGGGCAGTGCCTTCCCCTGATCAGGCCAGTCGCCTCCCACAGAAGGAGGCCAGACTGCAGCTTAGGCCCATTCCCCCCAGGGAGTGGGCCTAAGCTGTCAGTAGGCCATCCCCTGAGGGCCCCCGGGGATGGGCTGAGGGACCTCCCCCACAGTGCATGAAATTTCATGCACCGGGCACCTAGTATTAAATATTAAAACATGCTTAAATTATGAAATATTTCTAATACATAGACATATCCAGAAAATAATAGACATTCTTGTACTCAACATCCAAAATTGTTGTATATGCTTCAGTTTAATTTTGTCATCTCTTAAGAAATATAAAAACTAAAAAATGTTTCAGCATATTTTATAAATATCCACCCATATAGGGATGAATAAATAAATATGATGTTCCAATGCCAATAAATACCATATAGTAATTAATATTGATAAATGAGGTCAATATTTTTAGGGAAAAAGGCAAATTGCAAGTGAAAAGAGCAATATAATAGTATTTGTGTACTTTTTTAAAATATATTTTTATTGATTTCAGAGAGGAAGGGATAGGGAGAGAAACATCAATGAAGAGAGAGAATCATTGATTGGCCGCTCCTGCATGCCCCTACTGGTGATCAAGCCTGAAACCTGGGGATGTGCCCTTGATTGGAATCGAACCTGGGACCCTTCAGTCCACAGGCCGACACTGTATCCACTGAGCCAAACCAGCTAGGGCTTGTGCACACTTTTAAAACCAGCAGACCCATACCAATGCATGGTTCCAAAACTTTAAACTCTTTTCTGGAGCTATTCCCTCAGGGCTTCTACCTGCCTCCAGACATCCTTGATTCTCTCCATCCCTGCCTCCATTTTCATTTCAAAAACCTTTCTGAAATACCTTTGTATCTCCTTACAACTCTCCCTCTTGGCACCATCAACCCACCCACAATCATCCTGCTTCTGTAAGTCCAGTCAGAGATTTACAATATTTTGTATGTTAAAGCATAATTATGGGCCTTCCTCTGAAAATGTATCTTATGCTTTTTTATAGATGTTATAGCTCTTTAAATCTGAAGTTCATCTGGTAGTACACCAACCTCTGGTTATTTTTCTGGGATGCCCTTCAAACCTACTTTAGACATAAAACATCTAAGAAAGATGGGCAATACCGGGTTTTGGTAAGCATAGAAAAAGTTGGCAATTCTTGAGCCCTGCTGGTAGAAGTGTGGACTGGTGAAGCCACTTTGGAAGACTGTTTAGAAGTATTTCCTAAAGATGAAGCTACACTTACTTTTTATGATCAAACAATTCCATGTTTAGGAAAATCCCAACAGAAATGTGTGTACGTGGGTGAGAATTTTCCCAGCAGCACCATTCAGAATATCCCCCAAACAGAACAACCCAAATGCTCAAAAGTCAAATTGGTCGGTAAATTGTAGTATGGTTTTCTAGTGTGGTGGCTCACACCTGCATGGGTGCTATTGTTCCTAACGCTGAGAAAGGGAAGCCAGATAGAATAGCATACGTGTGTGATTCCATGACATGGAGGTCAAGATGATCAAAATGAAAGCTTGGTGTTCAGGAACCCAGGGTGCATACTTAGGTGTGGGAGGAGAGAAAATCAGGGAAGTGGTTGCCATAAAAGTCAAGAGAAAATTTATTTTTGGTGTGAAGAGGTATGCCAGGAAGGGGAGCTGGGGTGCTGACAATGTTCTGTTACTTGGCCTGGGTGGTGGTTATGCAAATACTCATGTTATAATGGTTTGTTTTGCTGGCATGTTTTATGGACTTTTTCAGTATGTAGGCTGTTTTTTTTTGTTGTTGTTTTGTTTTGTTTTGTTTTGTTTTGTTTTTTGTTAATCCTTACCCGAGAATATTTTTCCATTTTTTAGTGAGAGTGGAAGGGAGGAGGAGAGACAGAGAAACATCCATGTGAAAAAGACACATTGATTGGTTGCCTCCCCTGCACGCATTCTAGGGATTGAGCCTACAACTCAGGTACATGCCATTGACTGGAATGACCCTTCAGTCTGTGGGCCGATGCTCAATCCACTGAGCCAAACCAGCTAGGGCTATATGTATGTTGCTTAATGGTGTTAAAAACCTCACATATTGCAATACTCTTAACATTTTTTACAGTGAGAATACAAAGGATGATTTGCAGGATTCTTTTGAAAAACCTCAAATTCTCAAACTATTCTGGCAGTAATTTCCCTTATAAAACTTCCATTTTCTGCCCAAGAAACAGCACTTTCTTGGACCTCTTCACTTTTAAAAGAGGTATTCTCTCTCTCTCTCTCTCTCTCTCTCTCTCTCTCTCTCTCTCTCTCTCTCTCTCTCTTTTTGCAAAGAAAATTTTATCACTTAACAAAATTGTCAGATGAGTTACCAGATGGAGAGTAAAAATGAGCAGAGTGAATCTCACCCTCATGAACTAAGTGATGCACCAAGGGTATCCTCTTCACAGTGCACCCCATTTAAATTCCAAGTCACTGACCCTTGGGAACCCTGAGAAATAAAAAAGTGATAGCCCTTTTAATACAATGATAGCCAACACATTTAGTGGGCAATTTGTCCTTTCCCTTTTATAGATGAGGAAACTGAGGCATGAAGAACTTCCTCAATTTCTCTCTATGAAATTAAAAACTCTGGTGCTGGACAGAGGTCATCTGGCTCTAGAGACTATGCAGTTAACTAGCAACCATCCTACCATCCCCCAATCATTCTCTAAATTGGGGGTCAGTACATATTTGGGAATCTTTAAATTCTCCCTCTTCCCCATGGCCAATCAATTTCTTTTCTTTTCCAAAATAATCTTTTGATTCTATTCTTAACTTTTCATTTCCTCAGCCTGACATCGGCCAAATGAATTTTTCACTTGTTTTATTGCAAAAGCCTTTTACCTGTTCTCTCTAAGTCCAACTCCTCTCTCTCCAGCTCTAAGTCCTTTGATGGTGGTCCATTGTTGCCTTGTCAAGTCCAGGCCCTCACCACGACTTAGAGTGTCCTTCCTAGCTTGGTCTCTGCCTTTTGTTCAAGCCTTATCTCCTACTCCTCTCTTTGTTTATCTACCTATAGGGCCCCAGACTATTTATGGTACCCCTTGGAACAGAGATGTTCTACCACACTACTTTTCTCTGACAGCCCTTCCCCTGCCCCCTCCACCATCTCCCAGTTCCATTCATCCTTCAAGACCCAGTGCAAATGCCAACTCCTTTGGGAAGCATTCCCTGATGCCTTTCAGCCAGAACCTGCTCCCCACTTCTCTGCTTCAGTCTTGTCACCTTTATCAGAGTCTGCCCTGGCTATTTGCACAACTGTCAGCTCCACTAGACTGTAAACTCTTGAGAACAGGGACTGTGTCTTATTTACCTTCTGATTCCCAAAGTCTGGCAGAGAGCCTGACATATACTAGCTATTCAGTTAGTATCAATGGATATAATCACTCACTTAATTTCAGAGCCAGTGATGAGGACTTCCATGGCACTATGACATTCTCTTGTCCTGACATTCTGGCCTGGTTTCTCCTAAAGCAAAATGGTTAAAGCAGAAGTCAGATGGATGGAGCCTTTTCCCGGCCAAAAGGAGACAAGTGATACTGGAACAGCACAGATGACTATTCATTTGGGGTGCAAGTTTGGCTGGATGCCCACCTGAAACAGACTTTCCCTGACCCAGTCTGGGACTCCAAAGACTCCGCCAAGGTGAATCAGGACAAAAAGAAGTGGAAAATTCCCTATTCACGTTTCACTGAGAAACTTGAACCAGAAATCAATGTTTCAGGCCCAGCCTGTCTCGTTTTCCCAGACAGGACTCCCTGACTCCCCGACTCCCCAGTCTGCCCTGAGACGCGCTGTAGCAGAAACAGTGCAAAGCCGCTGTGAAGACTTTCATGTGGCTTTCACTGCGAGAAAAACACCACCTCCCCCTGGGTGCCTTCAGAACACAGGTTCATTGAGAAATCTGGTTTTTCTTCCAGGCAGGGCATGGGGACTATTTTTCAAGGGAAAGCACATGCATAATTGCTGGAGAAATATACACGTTTAATTTCCTTTAAGCTCTTGAAGCTTTCTTCCTTAAATAAATCATCCTGCATGGTCCTGTGACCTGAGACCTGGAAGTGGTTTTGTCCTGGCCCCAAGCCATGGCCTCCAGAGAGAGGGACTTCGTCCCATTTGACACCCACATGAACACACATGATGCTGCCTTGTTCTTATCCAAATGGGCAGACAAGATGGAGCTGCTAGAGTCTATGACGTGTAAGGCCTTTTCAAGAGCTGAGCAGGTAGCTGACAACCTGCCTGCCTCATAAATTAAAAGGCACAGGAAATAACTACTAGTATGTTGAGAGAGATAAGAAGGCCTGCTAGCTTGGGCAGAGAGATGCTGTGCAAGCCTTTGAGAAGTCCATTGTTGGAGTTGACAGGGACAGTTGGAATTGTCTTTGACAACCTCTCAATTTACAGGTCATAGGGGTTCACAGAGGAAAATCCTGTCGCCACTGTTTTCCCAAGGACTACTTGTCTAAGATCACCTGGGGAACTGGTCACAAATGCCACTCCTAGCCCAATCGCAGACTCTGAATTTCTGGGGATTCCTTCAGGAACTAGGAATTTAATCAGCTTCCCATGTGTTTCTAAAGAGCCCTAAAGTTTGGCAACCTGTGTTAAGTGCTCTGGCCTTTTTGCTTAGACACAGGCTGGGTCCAACCTTCTCACAGGCCTCAGCTGCTCTTTCATCTGGCTCTGCTTGTCTCTCCAAGTACCATCAGTTCACCTGGGCTTTCTTGCCCCCAGGCCACCTTTCTCCCCTTACAGTGCTCTCCCCTGCCCCCTTTCAAACTCCCCTTCGAAAGCCTTTCACATCCCAAGCTGCCAAGTTTAGGAGATGGAAACAGCACACTTCCAGCTGGACAGGACACCAGAGAGGATCTAATGCTGCCTCCTCCTCCCCTGTCCCCATCCATGCATGTTCCTTCCTCTCTTTCCCCTTGTGTATTAAGTGATGACATTACTTATGGAAGCAATAGCACCTGCTGTTTCCGGAAGCTGGAAGCACTGTGTGGTCTCAAGAGGGGTTTGTAAGATGATAAAGGCTTTTGAATTGGGGACTTGTTCAAGGCATATTATAAATTGAGTCTTGGGATTATTTAACAAGAAATAACCATTTTGCCACATGTTTCTGTAGCCTTCTGGTCTGTATGGTCTATAGCAGTGATTTTCAACATTTTTCATCTCATGGCACTATAAACTAATTACTAAAATTCTGCAGCACACCAAAAAATGTATTTTTTGCTGATTTGACCAAAAAAAAAGGTATAATTTTGTTTCATTCACAATGGATGGTGATTATTGGATTGGCTGTTGTCTTTTTCTCTCTTTCTTTTTTTTTTTTTTAACAAATCTAAGGGGAAAAGAGGTCAGTGACCCTGACTAAATGGCCAGGTACTGCATGTTATAAAAATTCTTGTGGAATACCAGTGTGCCATGGCATACAGATTGAAAATCGCCGATTTAGAACCTAGCTAAATTCATGCAATGGAGCTTTTGTTGTTATAATCTGCTCCCTCTACCCACTCACACCAGCCATCAGCCATTAATTTTAAGTGTAGGTCATTTTGAAATTCCTTTGTAGGTGATATTTAGAAGGCCTGTCTAGCCTTACAGGAAACAGAGAAGGGGTATGGAAGCACATTGCCATGGTCAACCCGGCCCCCATTCCTGCTTCACTTCTTACACCTGGAGAACCTTCCTACTCTTGCCTAGAGCTTCAGTTTTCTCATCTGAATAGGGACAGAAGATGATCTGCAAAATTTCTACACCTAGTTCCTGTGCTCTAACACTCTTCCTGGTAGTGAGAGGACTCGTGTGGAAAGAAGTGAAAGTCCTTGCAGAGAGAAGAGTCGTTTCTGAGTCACTATCATTGAAATTATAATATCACAAATAAGCACTTGGGATGCACTCAGTCATGGTGGCCACCTTAAAAGGGATAGAGACCAGATTACCTGAGTTAGACCAGATAGCATCCAAGGTTCTTCCCATTCTTAGGATTCTGTAATAAAAATTTGACTTGGCATTCAAGGCCTTTCATAATCACAATCAAACCTGTCTTACAGGCTCATCTAACATTATTCCCCTTAACCCATAATTCTCTCAAGCCATGTCCCATGAATTTTATGCTTCCTCCTGCCACCAGACTTCCAATTCTTGTACTTTCCATGCTTCTTTCCTCTTTCAAATATTAAATATCACTCCTCCTTGAAGGCCTTCTCCCATCAAGCTCATCCTGCTTTCACAGCTGTAGTCCACCCCTCCTGCCTTCCATCTGCACTTCCCATAGGATGTTAACATTTAACTATCTATGTTCTAGGTACATAGGAACACAGCTTACCAGGCTGGAGACTCTTTGAGGACAGATACTGGGTCTCAAGTTTTCTCAGAATGCACCCAATACCTGGCACATGGAAGTTGTTCATGAATGATTATTGAATTGGTCCAAGGAATTCCAAAGGATTAATTCAAATACACTATGTCTTTGGTTTTAGTATTTTTCTTATTTTAGGTATGTTGGCAATAAGGATCAGGTATTCTTTCAAATGAGTAGACAGGTTACTAAAAGGATACAGGAGGCTGTCATTGATCTCCAAGGACAGAGGGAACAGAAAAGTCTCCTCTCTCTGTCCTACACTGGCTACAGATTATCTTGCCTCTAACTTTTTCTGCATGTCAATTCCATTCTCCTCTTGGCAGGCTGAACCTCTCTGAAAGACTCTTATTTTTCATTCTTCCATAATCGACGCTTGCCTATGGCTCCTGTTTTGTTATACTTAGTCTTACTTCCTGTTCTTGATGTCTCCGGACCTTTCAGTTCAAGCATACTCTGAACTGGAGTCTCTCTTAGTGCAAATTCCACCAAGAAAGAAGCTGATTAGCTTGGCCCAGACTGAAGCCCAATGTCATGTGTCCATACCTGGGTGAATCAGCTGATGAGGGTCAGAGGTACATAATATGACTTCCCAGGTCCCACCCTCTCAGCATGAAAGGAATTCTGAGGAGGGTTGCATTGCTTCCCAGTAACTGGCTATTGGTTGGATTATCATTCCTAAATTACAACTATGTGTACAAAAAGCAGTAAAGGATACAGACACCACGCTATGGATCTACAATGTGGATTTACAAGTCAAAGTGTTGGCTGTTTCCTACTTGGATACTGCCCAACGTGGGTCTCTGGGGTCTATGGGAGCTAAGGACTACTTGCAGGCTGGCTCTATCTCTCTTAGAACCTTCTGCTTGTATTTGTATTTCTTTCCAGGAGCTAAAGCCCAACAAGTTGGATATTTCTATATAACCAGCAGAGGTGATACTGCGGTTGACAGGATGAGGAAATAGGGGGAAAAGAGGAGTGGCAATGAAGGGTGTGGACCCAAGGAGCCAGGTGCATGCACACTAAGTCATGGAGAGGACACTAAGAGGGAACTGGCAGTCAGTTAGAGAAGCCTCAGGCTGGTGTCTCAGGTTGATGCTTGGGCACTGTTTTTGCCTGCCTTCTGGATCATTCTTTTCAGCCTAAGACATATTGTATTATGTTTCTCTTACTATAATCTTCCATTGACCCCCTTTCACTCCTCTCCAACTACTACCCCCGTTTTCTATTTAACTAATGGTGATTTCCAAATTCACACTCCTCTGGGAGAACTGCCTTAAAAACATGAGGATCAGTTCATTGCTGCTGAGATTTGGTGGGACTAGTGCTTTACAGGAACTTTTAGGACCTTCACATTGACTAATCACTGCATCTGCCAGTATTATCCTTACTGGTTTAAACATTGAAAGACGAATGCCTTAGAGCCCAAAAGAGGAAGCCTGGGGTGGCATGCTTCCTTGTCATAGCCCCCTCTCACTGTATTCTCCTCCCTTCTCTCCATCTTCAGTAGCCTCTTACCAACCCTTGAAGATCCTATTTAAGTCTCCTCTTCTACAAAGTCTTCCCTGACTTTACAGCCAGAACAAACCTCTCCCTCCTCTGGACACCAGTGTCCCCTTGTTCCTATCATGAAGGCAGCACTTACCCCTGACGACCCTGGATGCTCCACATCTCCTTCATCTTCAGGACACTTGACACCCACTAACCTCTGAGGGTTTGTTCAAGAGAACTTGCGTTCTTTCTTCCCATTTACTTTATAAGCAAAACTCAATTTTTTTTTTAAGTTTCATATGCTCACCTCAAAAAGAGGGGCAGAAATGATCTCTACTCAAATCCAATAAGACCAGTGATGGTGAAAGCTTGCAAACCCTAAAGAACGATGGGAGTGTGTGGGGATTTTTCTCAATACCTACTTCATTGTTCTCAGGGACAGACCTGGCCCATCATTGTGTCCATGCACGTTTATGTTTCAATGGTCTGATTACAAGTTGTGCGTTGGCTTTGACCCCGCATACTGATGACAGATGCACCCTCCCTTGTTTGTGTGGGTACCTCCTCAGTCCAGGGCAATAACTTCACAACCACACCTGTCGTTTCACAAGAGATGCCTAAAAAATTGTAAAAGGAAGGACAGAATTAGAGCCATTTTCTTAGGCTTCTTGTAGGGTGTGTCTTAGTACCCACCCACAGGGCAATGGTATGTGAAGCAATTTCCTTTCCCAAGCCCTTCATTCATTCTTTCATTCAGCAGTCCTCACTCACTCACTACTTCAGTGCCCTCCTGCATGTAAACCAGCAGGAATCACAGAGCAGGGTAAGTGCTCTGACAGGTTTTGCAAAGATGTTCAGAGGGATGCAGAGGAGGAATGCCTATGCCAGACTCGAGGGAGAAGTTTCCCATGGGAGGCTGCCCCTGAGCTGAGTCTAAAAGGAATGGACTGACCACATGCCCTCAAGGAGGCTGGGGAAGGCTCTCCTTGCAGCAAGAACAAACAGCTTGTGCAAAACCTGGAGGTGAGTGAGAACATGGTGTGCTCGGGAAAGAACAAGTTGTTCACAGTGGCTGGAGTGTGAAGCTTAAGGAGCGGATGGGTAGAGATAAAACCAGAGCAGGAGGCAGGAGGCAAGAGCCAGACCAGGAGTCTCAGGAGCCATGGCTTAGGGCCTGCTCCCAAGAATGCCTAAAATTCCACCGGTAAAACTTGCTGGAGGTGATGCAGGTTAGTAACCTATGCAGGAACCCATCTCCGGGCTCCTAGTCCAGTGCTCACTTGCTCCTTCACTATTCATTAGGTGCCCCTGGCCAGGCTGCCTCTGGCCACACACTAGCCCGAGCCTTGCCAGGGAGCTGAGTGCAGGAGCCCTAGATGAAGCTCAAATGGGTTATGTGGCAGCTGACAGGGCATCTGAGCTGGGACCAAAGATCCTCCCTCCCCCAGAGGCGGCAGCCCACGTTGCTTCCCAAGGCATCCGGCCCTTCCCTTCCGTGGTTAATCTTCACTTTTCATAAAGATGTATTCCTTAGGGCACCGGGAGCGGAGCACTGCCTGATGGGTACCACATGTCTTGCCCACAGCGGGCGCTTTGGTTCCTGCCAGACGAGGCTGCAAACATCTTGCCTTCCCTGAGCCAGCTGCCTTCTTAGTGGGGCATCACTTGCCGGGAGCCCCCCTGCTACCTAAAAGGCGTGCGGGTCGGGGAGGAGGGGGTTCCCTTCCCCGAGGGGCAATGCTGGAGAGCGCCGCCAGAGCCCCCACCCTGGCGGGGCAGGCACAGGCCGGCTTCCAGCAAGGATCCGCGGGCCACACAAAGGAAATGGCAAGATCGTGAGTCACCCAGAGGCTCGCCTGCTGCCTGGTCTGCTGGCCCACAACAGGACGTTTGTGCTGCGCTCCTGGGGGACCAGGAGGAGGGTGCAGGGAGGCAGACATTGTGGGGCGCTGAGTAATGCTAGGGGGCAGGGGCATCTCCGCAGGAAGCAGGGCCGACTTCTGGCGCCTGCCACTGCAAAGCCAGCAAGCAGGGACTCAGGCAAGGCTAACAGAGTGACCCCTCTGCCGCCATCTGGTCACACTGCTTGTCCCCTGTGAGGTACATCCTATATTGCAGAGGACGGTATGCTTCGCAGTGGCGTGAGGGGTTTGAGGCCTGGGGGCATGTCCATTCAACTCACTCTTCCTTACCACCATCCCTGACCCAGCACTGAGAAGGTGGTGAGAGTCTGTGGGATGGATAGAGGGGTGGATGGAAGGAGTAAGTCATCATACAAATACTACAGCATGTGAAGAGCTAGCCCAAAGCCCTCGTCTCACAGATGGGGAAATGAAGCTCAGAGATGAGAATGGTTGGAGCTAGGTCCCACAGGCAGAGGACCTTAGAATTTGGTGCCACGCTGCCGGGCCTAGGGTGCTCCACTGTGTAGCTGCTGTTGTGTGGCTCAGGGGAAACCAGGAGACATGACTGACACGTGGGCAGAGGTCAGGGTGGGGCGAACCCATAGCATGACCTTGGGAAGTGAGGGAGAGAAACCAGAACAACAGGAGGCAGGGCTCCAGGCTTTTAGGGGATCACAGTCTCTTGGCAGAGGCAGATCACAGGGTTTACATAAGCTAGGAAAAAAACAGCATTGTTGAGCACCTCATGTATGCCAAGACATTCCATGCTTTAACCCTGAGGGAGGTTCATTACAGATAAAGAAGGTGTCTGGGAGAGCAGGGGCCTCTGGGACAGTCAGTGACAGCTCCATCAGGGTCTCAGAGTGGTGGCAACTTGGTGGGGCCACCGTGTGACAGGATCAGCCTCTTGGTCTTGCAGGCCCAGAAACTCAGTGTTGTTTGTGCCTTCAGAGGGGGTCAGCATCTCAGAAGTAATGCACATCAACTCACACTGAGTTGGAGATATCACCAAGGGACTGGGGTGCAGATGAGTGGAGGTTTTCTCACTGTGAGAAGGTGAGCAGTACAGGGTAGGAAGGCTACCTGGGAGCATAGAAGCAGAAGCAGAGGTTAAGTGCCCAAGCCAGATGCTCTGTTCCCCTGTGGCCCTGTTCCCACGGCAGGTGGCCAGCCACGGGTGCACATCTGAACTCTGAGGCTGGGCATGGCCAGGGCAGTGAGCATAGACCTGGCCTTTCTCCGTGGCCTTTTCTTTCAAGCCTGCCATCCTCGCCATGCTCCTTACTTACAGCAATCTTCTTTCAGCCTAAACCCAAACCAAAGACTGGCTGAGAGCTTCCGACCAGCTGATCCAACCTCAAGCTGGGCACCTTAATGAGATTCAGACAGTCCAGAAGCACTTGGCCTCCTCTCAACAGACCAGGGCTTAAGGCAGGTGCTGTCCATTTACAGCAAGAATCATGTCCTACCTCTAGCATTTCCCAATTCCTTAACAGAAGCTGATTTTTTTTTTAAGAATGAGAGTATTAGACTCCCTCGCACTCCTAAGCCCCCCCTCCCCGCCCCTCCAAAATAAATCCCTAAATTATCCACTTTAAAGATGAGGAGTTTAAAAGTCTGGTAACTTCCCAAAATTACATGGCTGTAAAGTGATGGCACCAAGATTCAAACCTACCCTAGTATAACGTATGCCTTCACATAGTCTTATCATATATGACTGTTACTGACAATGATAATAAAGGTCACCAATTGCCAAGGATTTGCATACATAAATGACACTTTATATGTTTTTTTCATGTAATCCTCACAGCAACAGCAGGAGACGGCTCTCGTCTGCGATTTAGAGGGGAGAGTGTAAGTGTGGAGTGGTGAAGGGACTTGCCCAGGCCAAGGCCACACAGCTACTAAGTGCAAGAGTTGGATTTCAAACCAGTTTGTCTCCCGCTCCACCCAAACTCTTAGCCACCCCAGTCCATGGCAGAGCAAACACAATTTCTGCAATCACTCACCCCCACGGTACCCCTGGGTCCTGCCCTGGGCAGAAATGGCCCTATCTGGGATTACCAAAGTCCAGAGCCTCACCCTTGGCCTTGTCAGTTTAAGGATTAGATTTATAACAGCTTCCCAGAGAGGAACAGGTTCAGGCAGGCTGACTTATGATGACTCACCCCCAAGGGTCTGAGCCAAACCTAAGGAGTTGATTCGCCTGCGAGGTACACCAACCAGAAGGAAGTTGTGTAAGAGCACTGACTTTGAACTCAGACACAGCTGGGTCTGAAATTCCATCCATCACCTCCTAACTCCAAGACTTTGGACATGTTACCTACCCTCTTTGAGTCCCAGTTACGGCCCCACAGAAAGGGGAAATAGTGCCAACCTTGCGCAGTGACTGTGGCTTAAACAGATATTGTGGGCAAAATGTTCAGTGCAGTGGTTGACACTTAGTAGAAGCTCAATAAATGGTAATCCTTTTAATTATTATGATTGCTTGAAAACTGGGCTTGGCCACCTGATAAGGTCTCCCTGCCCCTGGCTGGTGGGCAGGTTACATTGTAAAAAACAAATTCCAGCTCAGAAGGCTGGTGGGAGAACCCAGATAAGAAGATGGGGCCTGAGCCCCAAGCCTCTGATTGTGGGATGAGGTGCACCCCCTTCCCTCCCACCCTCGGGGTGTTGCTGTTGGAACACCCAGTTCTGACTCGGAGCCTGTCTTCTCTTGGACAGAACTGCTCATGACAACCAAGTCTCTTTTCTCAGTACTTCCCTCCCACTGAGAAGCAGGCCTGATGCCACCTCATCTTCAAGGCCCCTGGTGGGTAAACTTGTCCCCGCTTCGAGGCCCTGATCAAATGCGCCTTCATGTGTGAGGCCTTTCCAGCTCTCTCAGGCAGAGGTGGAGCAACTATAGGCAGATCATACAGAAAGTACCTTGCAGGTGCTGGGACACAACAGTGTAGAACCCAGAGGTGGCTCTTCTCTTTCTGGAGCTTGAAGTCTAAACGGACAATAAACAAAGCAACCAGGTAAACCAAATCGGGGTGATGGGGTATCAGGAAAGACCTTTATAAGGAGGTGGCATTTACCCTGAGGCCAGAAAGATGAAATGGAGCTAGGTTTGCCAAGAGCTGGGAACAAAAGGTTCCTGGCATAAGGAACAGCTTTTACTTTCCCAGGAGGGAAAGAATTTGGTGTTTCTCATTGTTCACAAAATCCAGCTGGAGCAGATAGAAAGGGTGGGAGGAATCATAGCAATCAGACACAGGCAGAGAGTCCTTGCTCCTCTGTGCATCCAGCCAGATATGTGATAGTGAGGATACGACTTGTTACCATTTATTGAGCATCTACTACGTGCCAGGTACTGTGTAGGCATTTTCCATAAACTCTCTCATTTAACCCCTCTGACCCCAACTCACTGCACAATATCCATATTCATGCTCTGGTTTTGCTCTATTGTCAGTATTTCCCTGCAGGTTTGTTTCTCTGCACACTCCTCCTCTACCCCCATTAGACTGGAAGCTCCTCTGTAAGGCATCTTGAGACCCCAGCACAAGGCACTGGGATAGGGGGCTGCAGTATCTGTGGAGTTTTCAGCAACACTCCTCTTCACCTAGTCTTGAGCAGTTACAATTTGGGGGAGGGGAGAGTCAGTAACATGCATTCACACAGTCCAGATAAAGTTTGTAGAAAACACATCAGGCATCTTGTTGTGATGATTTCAGAAAAACTTAGTTACATCGGTAGCATGCTCACAGTTTTATTTAGGTCAGCCAGTTCCAGGATACTCTAAACAGGGGCAAATCTCACCACTTTGTGTGCTAATGTCTACCATGAAGGATGGCAGTCCCAGACTTGCCCCCACCCCATGGAGTAGTGTGATCTTCACAGGCCATACAAGCACACTGCAGATAGCAGGGATGAGTCCATTCCATTCAACATCGTCATTGAACACCTACTCTCTAGACCCTGTGGCAGCTGTTCTGTTAGACATAAAAATGAGTTTCAACGTCCTTTGCTCTCTTACTCACCACATTGCAGAACTGCATGCAATGATCTAATGGAAGTACAGGCAGCACAGTGATGGGGAGGTGATGGATATAGCAACAGCCAAATCACAGACAGCTTTGGATGCCAAGGCCAAAGGCTTTGGACTTTTGCATGAAACTAATGGAAGAGGATGGAACCTAAAATGTGGTTTTCATTTCTAATTCTTCTTTTGAAAGTAGGAAATTGTAAATAGCTCTATTTTTGAAAGGCCATTCTGGGAGAAAGTGAAGAAAACAGAGGAAGGCATTTGTAATGGTAGGGGCTTGGAGCAACTCACGTCATTCACAGTATGAACAAGTCCTGGGGCTGGGAGAGAGGGAGGGAGCAAAGTGAGATGTTGAGGAATGGGGAGTGAGAGCAGCAGGATTGTTGCTATGGAGATATCTCTCAAAGTTTACCCAAGAGTCCTGAAACCAGGGACAACTGAGATATCCTAATGAATGGAAAAATACCGGCCTTGAGTTGGAATCAGGTTCCAATTCAATCCCTGTCACTAGATTAGCTGTGTGACTTGGAACAAGTCACTTCATTCTCTGAACCTATTCACTCAACTGAACAGTGGGGATTACAACCTCCAAATATGGGTTGTAATAGGTAAAAAGATGTATGAAGATTCCTTTTATTGAGTCCAAGAATCAAGGTCTTTCTCTTGGTGGTGAGTTAGAATGGATCTCTTCTTCCTCTTTGCATGTTCGTATCTTGTCATCACATGACTTTGGCCAAAAGATGGACTTTCTACCCTGTGATTTCTAAAGGCTCCTCTAGCTCTAAACATCTAGATTTCTATGTTGAATTTTTTCAGATTACATTGACCCAGGTCTACAGAGCAACCAAATGAAGCTATCATCCAAAAGAAAATTACAGTCAGGTCTATAAATAATACATGCTGCATATTTACACATACTTTATTGAATCTTGGCAGACTGTGCAACTTATTCTGGTTTAATTTTTCAAATGAAAATGTTGTTTATTGCTTAAAGGCAGGCAGAAGTGAAAAGGCAATTATGTTATTATGGCCATTAAAGACAGGCTATATATAGTGTCCCTCGGGTAGGTCTCCTCACCATTCCCAACTAGAAATTTCGCTCACTGAAATTCACCACAACCAATGGGGATGGTTTGTTTTGAAAGTGTAACACAGAAAAAAAAGAGCACCACCCAAAAAAAGGGAAGGTCGAGGGAATGGGAGACCACCACACCACTTTTCCAGGCCTGTTGGAAAGGCATTGGCAGCCCTTGTGGGAACTCTGACCAGAGGGTAATGAAACAATAGTGACCGTGAGCCAGGGATTGGCGGGTTGCTCCAGCACCTTCTGTGCAAGGACCCTTGCTCTCCAAATAAGCAAACTATGTATATTCTTCACCTTCCAGTGAATCAGGGTTAGATTCAGAGGTTCTCTGGTTTCTTAAAACACTAAATCAGAGTTAAGGGATCTAAAATGGATGCAAGAGGATCCCAATGTGAAAGGTATAGTCAATTTACAGAAGAGATGCTCCCTCCTGGAAAATCTGTACTGTGTGTTTATGTCTGAGTTGGAGGCAATTTTGAAGAATAGCTGGGTTCGTATATGCCATCCTCACATTGATAGGGGAGTCGGAGGAGGAAAGACAGGCATAAGGACCTAGAGGATAAACATTACACCTCAGAAAGACTAAGAGAGAAGCCACCCATGGACAGTCGTTTTACCTTGACCCTCAGCTATCCAAGGATGCCAGAGCACTTGGTGACCGAAGGATGGTGTCCAGCCTGGGTTCCCACAGTGAGCAGTTCCACAACAAGGGCTGGTAGCTTATTTTCATAATTGATACTGAGACACAGGAATGAGAGGCAGAAAGGAGGTGCTGGGAGCGGTTGTAGCTGGAAGTCCAGACCTGGCTGGAGTAAAGAGGTGGGCTGAGAGGATGAAAGAGGGTACAGAGGTGCCCATTCATCAAGTTAGAAAGTCAGCACTTGGCAACAAGCAGTGATGGGCTCACCCAGTCAAACCCAGACTACAGGCAGGGGTGGGGAACTGGTTAGGAGATCCTGGAAAAATCATTTTCTTAGAATGGAGAAGGGAACAGAAGAAAAGAAAAAGGAAAGAAGGAAAGAAGGAAGGAAGGAAGGAAGGAAGGAAGGAAGGAAGGAAGGAAGGAAGGAAGGAAGGGAAGAAGGGAGGAAGGGAGGGAGGGAGGAAGGGAGGGAGGAAGGAAGAAGTAAAAGCAGATACAAATTCACTAGCTTCTTTCTTTTATAAACAAACAATTTTCTTTTTGTAATAATTATAAAGCTAATTTATGAGTACAATAAAATATTTAAGCACTTAAAAGAGAAAAATGCAATGAATAAGTTTCTCCCCTATCCCAGATCTCAGTCTCTCTCCCCAGAGGTAATTACTGTTAAGAGTCTCTTGCATATTTTTGTGTTTTTTTCCCAGTAATATTTTATGCATATGAACACATATGTACATTTCCTTTTAAAATCAAAATTTTAAATACAAACATTGTGGACCTTTTTCTTTTTTTCTCCTTTGAGGATTGCTTAAAGTTTTGTTTTTTGTTCTTTTCATAATCTCCATAAAAAGGACTTTCATAATTTATTTAACAAGTCTCCTTTTGATGGACAGGTAGTGTTTCAAATATACCTCAAAAAAGCTGAAAACATCTTTTAAAAATTAAAATCAATTCTCTGCTCATTCTTGGTTTGATAAGCATTTATTGAGGCTTACATTAGGTGCTGAATAGAAATATGAATAAAAGAATAACTTGCCTTAAAATGTAGAGAATAAGACACACATGAACAAAATCACATTGTTCCAGTGTCCCCAATGTGACCATTGTGAGGAGATTTAAAGACACACAGATAGAGAATGCACCCACCCATTCTAATGGGTTTCCTACATAGTTTTTGTTTATATGTGTTCTTTCAAAATATGTGTTTTTGTGTGTCTATAATTTTAATGTTTCTACATAATGTTATAAAGCATATTGTTTTCTTTTTTCACTTAGCATAACGTTTTTAAGATCCAACCAAGTAGTGAAGAATACCATTACCTGGTTTCTCCTCATGACTACATAATGTTCCATGGTGCTCTTCAATAGCAGTTTAGTTGTTTACTATCCCAGTGATGATCCAATTGATAGATTACTACCCACTCTTCAGTTTAAAAAATAATGCCACATCCAGCAGCATCCCCTAGTTGCCCCTTTGTGGACCTGTGTGAACATTTTTTTAAATTGATTTTTAGAGAGAGATGAAGGGAGAGGGAGAGAGAGAGAAAGAAACATCAATGTGAGAGCAGAACATCGATTGGCTGCCTCGTGCACACCCCTTACCAGTGATGAAGTCCACAACCCAGGCATGTGCCCTGATCACGAATCCAACCTGCAACCTTTCTGTGCATGGGACACTGTCCAACCAACAACGGAGCCACAGCAGCCAGGGCTGTGTGAACATTTTTGATGCATAACAAGTTGTGGAAGTGCTGGGTCACACAGCATATACCTACTCAATTTGACCAAGTATCCACTGAGTGCTATTCGAACCATCTGCAGTCATCTACACTCCACCAGCAACATATGAACATTTCTCCATTCACCCATCCACCAGTGCTTGGAAGTATCCAGCTTTTCAAATTCTAATTGATCTCAGTCTCATTTCTTTTTTTAGTTTGCAATTTTCTTTCCACCAATGAATTGAAGGTAGCCTTGCAATTTTCCTCTTCCATTAATTCCTATTTCCAAGCTTTACCCACTTGTCTATTACAGTCTTTAATTTTGCTTGTTTATTTAAGAGCTGCTTATATATTTTAGTTATTAATCCCATCTCCATTTTCAATATTGTGAGTCTATTTTTGTTCCCTGTCTATTAACTTATTAGTGGCACCCTTTGCTTAGCAGAAGTATTAAATTTTAATGTAATCCATTTCATTATAAACAATTTCTTTATAAATCTCTATGAGAAGGACTTTCATAATTTATTTAATAAATCTCCTTTGAAGAACAGTGTTTTTTTCTCCATTTTTTCCTCATTGGTTACAATGACCGGCTAAATATTCTTGTATATCCTCTGTGCATGTGTGTAAGAATATTTGAAGAACACATTTCTAAGAGTGAAATTGTAAAAAATATGTCCAGTTGAACTTTTAGTAGAGATTGCCAAGTTGCTCTTGAAGGATTCCTGCAGATTTACACTCCTGCACCCTGCTGGTGACCCCACCTCACCTCTTTGCGATCTTTATGAATCTAGTAGGTAAGAAATGAATTTTACTGTTGTTTTAATTTGCATGTACTTAATTAGGAGGATAACAGACATTGTTATCATGTATTTATAAGTTAGTTGTTTTCTCTTTCTGAGGCTGCCTGTTTAACTTTAGGCTGTGCCTGAATGAGTCACTGTTAAGCTAAGAATCACCACTAAAACCTGTGGCAAGCGTTGGGCCAGCTATGGGGTGACAATTTGGAGCAAAGATGATACAGCCCCTGCCGGCTGCACTTACAGACTTGGAAGGTGGATCCAAATAATCAGTCGATGGAAATAGGTGCTGAGGTGCCACAGAGGAATTAGGCAGAGCCTTGCAGCAGGGTGGGTCCTCTGACCTGCCACACCTTTCCACCCACCTGGAGGGGGCTTAACATTTAAAAAGGCAAAGGGAATGAGGCAGAGGGTTCTCAGTAGGAGGCAGTAGGACTGCAAGTGTGAAGGCCCTGAAGTGACAGACATCATTAAAGGAAAGAAATTCAGAAGAGGTGAAAATAGTGGGGGCCTGGAGGGATTGGGGTGGGGATGGGCTGCAGAGTAGAGTGAAGGGCTTGCTCAGTTTTCCAGGCACTAAGGAGAACCCAGACCTTTCGGTGCTACAGTCAGGGACAGCCCTGGCTAACCTGGACAAGACGGTCACCCTGAAGGGCTGAGGCCATGGTAAACCATAGTAAGGATTTTGGACTTTATCTTAAGGGCAATAGTGAACGAGAGTTACATTTTGCAAAGTTGGGCGCTGTAGTCTGTTTAATTTGAAGGGGGCAGAAAGGATGGTGTGGCAGGGTGGAGCCAGCAAGACCAACTGGGAGGCAGTCTGCAGTATTACAGATAGGAGATGCTGATGCTTGAACCAAAATATTGGCAACAGACACAGAAGCCTTGAGAAGTAAGATCAGCAGGATTTCGCAGGACTAATTGTTGTGAGTGAGAGAAAGGGGTGGGGGCTGGATGCTGCTGCTGTTCTTTGAGACTGGGAGGGGGTCTGTGAGAGGAGCAGCCCGGGTGGTGTCCATGTGTTCACAATTCAATCTGTGGAAGAAGGGGCCTGAGAGACATCTAAGTGGTCATGTGTAAGAGGCAGTTCAAGAGAAGAGATTTTGGTGGAGATAAAGTTATGGGCAGTGTCACCTTAAAAATGCTAACTGATGTCATTGGAGTAGAAAAGACACCCAAGGATGTAGAGCAGGGGTGGGGAATGTCCAGCTCACAAAATCATTTGGTCTGGCCCTGCCAAGGCATTAAGGGTGAGTTGATTAAATGTTTGACCAAATAGAGCAGGCTAATATTTAAGTTGATAATTTTGTATGGCTCTCGAATGATGTTATAAATATCCAAATGGCCCTTGGCAGAAAAAAGGCTCCCCACTCTTGATATAGAAGGAAAGTCAGACTCAGAGCTGTAAACATAATGAAATTAATTAAAAACAAAAATTAAAAATCTTGCATAAAAATTGAAAACAATTTGGTCTAGACTAGCTTAAATATATTTATTGAAAATGTCTTTTGTTAATTCGTGTTTCAACTACCCACATACTCCCCTGGGGTGTGTGTACATGTGGGGAAGGGTGTGTTTGATAAGACATTGTCTAGTTATCCTTCAGATCTGTTGCTGCTTGTGAGTAAGTTTGTCCCCTCTGCCTGCATGGTGCCAGTGGTGTCAGGAGGGAAATTCTGAGGATTGAGACCCCAGAACACAGCCAGCAGGCCATCCTCAGCTGCCCAGGCCAGGGTGTCATTTTCCTGTCGTCCTGTGACTGGTCTCCCGTGGTCCAGGTCTCCTGGGTCCCACCCAGTGTCTTCACTCAGATACATGCTTCTGGTAGAAGCAGGTCTGTTAGACAGGAAGGCATCCTGGTGTTTCCTGAACCAGCCAAGGGCCTCGGTCTACTGTGAGAGTGCAGGGTTTGTGCTGAAAGGGGAGGTGACACTGACTCGCACTGATCTGTGGGGACAAGCAAAGCCAAATAAAGGAACAGGGACACAGACACAGAGGTCTGCTCACTGTGGCCACAGCTCGCTCCCTCCCAGAGGTGCACTGCTCTAGGTCCACCATGGCCTGGGCCTGGCTGGCTTCAGGGAGCTCGCTCATGCTCTTCTCACTTTACGCAGGGGACACCGAGGTCTGGCCAGCTGAGCTGACTGCCCAGGTGCCCACTGAGCGAAGCATGGGAAGTATAAGGAAGGCCTGCCCATCAGAGAATGTCAAGGTCCCCCTTCCCGTTAGATGGAACAGTTTGGATCCTTCAAACATGGACAGCACTTTGGTTTTTCAGTGTTGTCATACACAGGGTCCCCTTGTCAGAGACGAAGCCACATCAGTACAGGAATAAGTGGTAAAGACGGGACTCGGAACCAGGTCTTCAGGTCTTCTTCATTTATTTCACTACCCACCTAACAATCACCATTACTGTACTTGGGCACCTACTAATCGCCTTACACTCTGCTAGGCCCTGTATACAAAGAAGAGTGAGACTCACAAGGGCACCTTCAAAGGCACACGATCTCCTTCCTCACCCTGCTCAGGGCAGGCACCCATGCCAGGTTGCCCTCTGGGAGGACACCAGCATCCTGCCCTGGACCACCCTTCTATACCCTCCCCACCCCACTCAGATTCTAAAACTCTCCTATGAAGATCACTTCTCACTCCACTTTGGGTCTGAGTCCCATGCCAAGACACCTCCTCAAGGGTCTCTCTTCTCAACTTGTTTAAGATATCCTACTCATCACACACAGGGCCACCTTCCGATGTGGACACCCCCTCACTTCACATGGTCCCCAACCTCCCAGTAGGTCACCTCCACCCACTCCCCCATGTGAAACTCTTCCTCACCCCAGGTGGCTTCACCCTCCTGCTTTGGGCCACCATAGCCACTCCCCACTCAGGTGAGAGACCTACCTTGCTACATCTCACATAATAGCTCCTGAACAGAATTTTCTGGAAGGGAAGGGAAAAGAGCTAATTTTCTTGGCCTGTTACTATACCCCATGCTTCTTTGTTCACATCTCTCAGCTCTGTAAAAACCCTACATCCCTTGGGGTTGTTGAGCTCTCGGGTCAGAGTCTTCATTGGGTCCCCCAGGACTCTGCTGCTTCCTGCCCCATTTCTGTGCCACCTGGCCTGGAGCTCTTCAAGCAACAGAGCCGTGTGGGTTCTGTGGGAAGTGGGAGGGAACAGCTCTGCTCACTACCCTGCTTTGTCACTCTCTGTGAGAGAAGTGCTACTTGGGCTCAGTGCTTAACAGCTGAAAGTCAAACCGCTTTCCCAGAGGGTACCTAGTGCAGCCCTTGCTATGTAGTCCTCCTCATCGGGTTGGAGACAAATCTGGGTGACAAATACCATGATGCATGTGGGCTTCCCTCCCCCTTCCAGCTTAGACTTTGCACCCACAAGATCAAGCTTGCAGTGCCCTGATTCCATCCTCCTGAAATAAATGTCTCCCAGGAGGCTCCTTAGTCCTCACAAGAACAGACTTCTGATTGCCCATCGCCACACACTCTGCACATTTTGAAACCCCACACTGGACCCTCTTCAGTGATCTGGCTAAGCATTCTGTTCTCCTAAGTGTGCTCAATGCACAGCGCAGTTCCAGTCTTGTCACCCAGCCATTGACTGATATCCTGCCACACTAAAAACAGAGGAATTGCAGTGATAAATGAAAGAGATAGATAAGGGCCCTTCTGCTAAAGTTCAAGTCCTGTATGCCACCTGAAAAATAGCCTGGATGCTTTTCCCTGCCACCTACCTGAGCCTTTAGCCTGACTGGAAGCAATTAGATTCTGTTTTCTTATTTTATGATGAATTAAAGGAGAATTAGATAAAGGAACATTTAAGCTACCTTTGATCAGGAAATTGGCTCTGGAGAAAGATTTATTAGGCCATGGCAATGTCTCCAGGGAAGGCTGGGAAACCCCATTACTAAAATATACAGAAGGGACCGAGCTAGGTCTGGAAAATGTTGTCATTAGCCTGGATAATCCAACTTTCTTTTCCATCAGCTATTCTTTTATTTTATTTTTCAATATATTATTTATTGATTTCAGAGAGGAAGGGAGAGGGAGAGAGAGATAGAAACATCAGTGATGAGAGAGAATAATTAATCAGCTGCCTCCTGAACACCTCACACTGGGGATCAAGCCAGTAACCTGGGCATGTGCTCTGACAGGGATTTGAACTGTGACCTCCTGGTTCATTGGTTGACACTCAACCACTGAGCCACGCTGGTTGGGCTTAGCTATCCTTTTAAATTCCTGAATTCCAATACAGAGTAGGCTGGCTTGGACAAAGGAGTGATGACAATTGAAGGAGCTTACCTAGTTTATGAGACTATGGAGGGAAAGTCCCTGCTGCAGAAGAAGCTGGGCAAGGCACTTGATGAAACTGATGCCACTGGCAAGAGCATGACCCAACGTAGCCCAAGCATGTCAGACAGTCTCCGCCTCATGGAAAGGGCCCTTGGGCCCTACCAGGAGTCCAGGGAGGGACTTTACCCCTGCTCAGGGACAATACCACTCTCAGTTCCAGTGGCCCTCTGTCCCAGAGTGCCATCACCACACTAGACATTGAAGTCCTGGCCCCAGGAATGTAGGAAAGTGGGGGGTGAAGTGGAGTACTGTTCTCAGGAACTAGGGGTGGGGGATACTGAAAATCTTTGCAGATTCTTGGGCAATAGTGGCATGTAGGGCAAGGGACACAAACACATTATATTGCCCTGCCCCAGTGCCATCTTACCCCTGCTATGTCTTACCCAAGTCCCAACAGTAGTGCTAGCCAATAGCACTTTCTTCAGTAACAGACATGTTTCATCTGTATCTGTGCTCTCCAGTAGGGTGGCTATTTATCCACCTGTGACTACTGAGCACTTGAAATGTGGCTAGCATGACTGATGAACTAAATTTTCATTTTTCTGTGATACTAATTAATTTACATGTGGCCAATGGCTATCGTGTTGGGCAGCGCAGCCCTGGACAATGTCCACTCTGCTGGGCACTGGCATCTTACTCAGATGTTGCCTGTGGTGGCCTGGAGTCCTTGGGGCAATGAGAGGGGGGTTTGTGGGGGGTGGAGAAAACAGCTCCCTCCCTGTATCATGCACTGTTATGGGGTCTCAGAGAGTGCTCTTTCTGCCCTTTTCCTCCTTTTACGACTAGCTTTTTGTGTTTAATTACAACTCCTGACTTCCTACCGGAGTCCGCGCATTCTGGGCTTTGGGATGGCGTTCTCAGAGACTGAAGCTGTGTTACTGACAGACTTTTCAGCCCTGGGTCTTCTCTGCTCAGCAGGCTTGCTCTTCCAGGAGCCCTTCAGCTCCCTACTATTATCACCCTTCGTCCAGGCCTGCAAAATCAGTGCCTTCCTTCAAGGAGCTCACAGACTCCTGAGAAGAAGCAGAAATTATCTGCTTGGTGGAAATCAAAATAAAACAACTGAACAGACCAGGCAGCCCAGAGCAGAGATCTATTTTCCCCGGAGCTGTCATCCTCAAGGTGTAGTCATGGAACCAGCAGCATCACCATCAGCATCAGCTGGGAACTTGTCGAAAATACAAATTCTGAGGCCCAGCCCAGAGTCTTGAATCAGAAATTCCAGAGGTAAAGGCCAGCAATCTGTGTTTCAACAAGCTCTCCTCACTCTGAGGACCTCTGAAGTGTGAGAACTGCAGGGTGACAGGTGGGGGCGGAGGAAATAGGGCTGACTGCTTGCCTGGGGGCCTGAAGAGAGCTCATGGGCAGGCGGGAAGGAGGACATGCCCGGGCACAGGACCCACCCTGCATCAGCAGCTAGTGTCTAAGCTCAGCACACCTTCTGATGTGCGTGTGATGATCTTGGAATCAGCATTTCATTAACTTTATATTGTTGAGAGTAAATAGCAAAGTATTCTTTAGAGACAAATGAAACTGTGTTTTAAAAAAGGAATTCTTGGTTGGGCTTGATTTGTTTTCTAAATTTAACTATTATCTGTATACTAGCTTTTGAAAGTTTACAAAATTTAGCTGACAAACTCATCCTTTGTCTCTTCTCTTTGACTCCTTTAAATAAAACATAAAGCTTTTAATGTGAAACTTCTGTTCAAAGAAATCACACATGAATAGCTAAAAGACTGCTTATTTAATGATTTTCTTCTCTTGGACATTTATTTCTCTATTAACTTAATTTTCTTTGCAATTCATATACCCACCCCTGACCCTCACATACTTCCTGGTTTTAACAAGGAAACCAGGCAATCAAGCTTGTTAAAATCATACAAAGTTAAGAATGAAGCTCTACGCAAGAGTCTTTCTCTTCAGTGTGCTTTCATGCATGGACGTTACTCTGAAATTTCATGGCTTAGTGAAAAAAGCACAGGGTTACGGTCAGGCAAATTAAGGTGGGATCCTAGCTCTACCTCTTATGAGCAAGTCATTAAACTCTGAGTCTGTGTTTCCTCGTTTCCTTGGCTATGCCATGGGGTTACCGGTGTGTTGTGGGGGTTAAATGAAATAATCATGTGTAAAGTAGCTGGCACTTAATAAACCAGTGGTTCTCAGCTTCTTGGTCCTTAGAATGGGATGATGAAAATAAGGTCTAGCTCATAGAGGTCTTGTGAAGATTAAAAATCTCAATGCATGCAAAGTTCACAGAAGAGCGCCTGGAACATGGTAAAGCACTCAACATAGCTTAGCTAGTATTATCAATGTTTTCTTCTTCTCAGTTCTCAACTCTGTGAACAAGCGAGGTTGCCAGAGGCGTGATGTGCAAAGAGTAACACATACCATGCACTGGGACTTTCAGAGCCCAATCACACCTTAGCATCACACAACCATTTCCATGAAACAGACTCATGCTCCCTCTGGGACATTTTTATCATTTCTCCATTTTTTTTATTTTGTTTTGATAGATTTTTGATAGTTCATGTGATCTATATCATATGACAGCCATTTTCCTACCAATTTCATGAAATGATATGGAGAAAATATTTTTTAGGGAAAGAAAACCAGATTAGCCAATTCATTGTTTCTCCCACTTTGTTACATAAGAGATTTAGAATGACAAAGCTGAAGAGTCTAATGTTACACAAGTCCAGTATTTTCTTTTTGACAGAAATTTACAGGGGGATAGATAGATTCCTGCTTAGAGAATCTTGTATTACTTTTCTTTCCACTGAATTGCCTGAGATTGAAATCTAAGAAGTTCTCTACAGAGGGAATAGTCTCCATTTATAAGATTTGGGTCCTAGGAGAAGGAAAAACCACACCTTTCATGCTGAAATTCAAGGTCCATCTATGTCGTGTCTTATTACTTAATCCTAACCTTGTTTTTTCTCCCTACACCAAATCAAGTCTTCTAAGTGTGGCTTGCTCACTTCTTGCCTCTTATGGAATGTGGATACTTCCTGATTCATCTACATCTGCAGAACCCTTTCTGGGACAAGCCCGCAGGCACCTGCTCAGCACCTCCTGACAGTCTCTTAGTGACTCATTTGTAATGCCCATAAAATACCGTAGTGATTTTTTCAGAACAGAATTCTCTATCAGTGGTTCTCAGCTCTGCCTGCACATAACCTGGGAGAGGGTGCTGCCGGGGGTGGGTGGGGCGGGGGGGGTACTCCACAAGTGCTGAGACCAGGCTATGCCACCACACCAACTTAACCAGAGTTCCAAGGGTGAGCTCAGGCATCTGTATTTTTCAAAGCTCCCAAAGTGCATCCGGGGCTGAGACTCACTCCTCCAAATGGATGAAGCCTAAGTGAGCCTTAGAGGCTAGAAGTGGAAGTAGGACTATGTCATGTGACTCCTTACTCTGAAGGCTTTTTGTTTTTGTGTTTTTGTGTGTGTGTTTTTTAAATCCTCACCTAAAGACATGCTTAGAGAGAGGAAAAGAGAGGCAGAGAGGCAGAGAGAGAGAGAGAGAGAGAGAGAGAGAGAGAGAGAGAGAGAGAGAGAGAAACATCGATTGGTTGTCTTCCTTATGCTCCCCGTGCCCTGACAAGGAATCAAACCAGCAACTCTTTGGTGCACGGCAGGAAGCTCAACCAACTGACCCATGCCAGACAGGCTTGTTTTTAGTTTTATTGAGGTATAATAGACATACAATAAGTTGCATAACTTGCACATATTTAAAGTATACAATTTTATGAATTGTAACATATGTGTACACATGAGAAATCTTCCACCAAAATAAAGATTATGAACATATCCACTGCTCCCACAAGTTTCCCTGTGCCCCTGTGTAATCGCTGCCTCCCTCTGCTCCCTGACCAATCCCCTCCACCTCGCCATGGGGACTGTGGGCAATCATTGACCTGCTTCTGGTCACCATAGAGTAGTTTGCATGTTCTGGAATTTTATATAAATGGAATCATGCAGTATGTACTTTCTTCTGTCTGGCTTCTTTATTCAGGAAAAATATTTTGAGATTCATGTACATGGTTATATCAATAGTTCATATTTTTATTTCCATGTAATATTGCATTGTATTCCTGTACCACAATTTTTTATTCAATCATTTTGTTGGTAGACATTTGAGTTGTTTTCAGTTCTTGGCTGCTACAAATAAAGCTGCTATGAAAATTCTTGCACAAGTTTTTTCTGAATATATATTTTCATTTCTCTTAGTATATACCTAGGATGGGAATGACTAGATCACATGAAAGGTATGTACTAGTATTCACTTTTAAAAATAAACTATGAAATTGTTTTCCACAGTAGCTCTACCATTTTGCATTCCCACCAGCAGTATTTGAGAGTTTTAATTAATTGCTCCATATCTTTGCCAACACTTGGTTTAACCAATCTTTAATTTTAGCCATTCTAGTGGGAAACTAAAAGTATTTCACTGTGGTTTAATTTTGCATTTTACTAATAACTAGTGATGTTTATCACTTTTTCATGTTCTTACTTGCCATCCATATATCTTCTTTGGTAAAATGTCTATTCAAGTCTTTTGCCCATTTTTAAATTGGATTCTTTGTCTTTTTATCATTGAGTTTTAGAAAATTTTTTAATATATTCTAGACATAAAGTTCTTTATCTGACTTATGTCTAGATAAGCTTGCATTTTCAATTTTGTAAGTGTTTTTTGGAACAGTAAATCTTTTTATTTTGGTGAGGTCCAATTTATTGTTTCTTTGTGTGTTTTTTTAAAATTTTTACAGTTCACGTTTTTTATATCAGATTTTTTAAATCTTTGCCGAATTCAAGATCACTACGATTGTGTTCTGTGGCTTACTTCTAAAAGTTTTATAGCTTTATCTTTTACAGGTAGATCTATGATTTAGCACAGGTGAATAATCTGAGACTCCTGTGTTTAAGTGATTTGGCCAAGGTGACATGGTGAGTCAGACCATAAACTTCCCCCAAGTCACATGACTCTTTGTCCTGAGCCCTTACTTTTTATGATTATTATTTTTTGGACTTAGTTATAAATTTGAGTTTATCATATTCCTTAATTCACAATTGCACCATCGCCAGCAGTCCAAGACAAAGCTGCTGCTTTATTATTTTTATAGCATGGTCTATTTATAATTATCTCTGAGCCTAAGCTCATAATTTTACATTTTCTCCTGTAATACTGGGGCTTATATTCATTTCCCAGACTTCTTTGCCAGTTGGCTTCTTGGCAGGTTCTGTCAATGGGACATGCAGCTTGGAGGTAGGAAGGCAGGATGAATGGAGGTACTCTCTTTTTTCTCACTTTCTGTCAGCATCCCCCCAGCAGCAAAGGAGGGCCATGGCTCCAGTGCCCCACTTCCTCCAGCTCTCCTGGCACCAGCCATCAACACCTGTTATGTCCCTACCCCAGAGCTCTGAGCATCATGCCTGCACACCAACCATGGGGTTCCTTCTTTTGAACCCATAGGTCTCAGCACACTATCCCTTCCCTTCTGTTCACCAGGCTTAAATGTAGTAATTTTTCTCTGTAGTTACAATACTTCAGTGTTCTCAGTGTCCTCTTTCTCATCTCTCAGCCTTTCAATCCCCCTGTAATCAATTCCCTATAGTAAACCCTCTCTGTTTAAAATATCTAGAGTGGTTTCTGTTTCCCTGATTGGACACTGATTAACACATTGCCCCATTTCTTACTGCTACATAGGTACCTCATTGAGTATGTTTGTTATATGTTTTTTAATATGAATAAATTCTTGTAAAATATACTTGTTTTCTGTTGTGGTTTTAATTTATATAAATGTTATTGTGCTATATATTTTATTCTGTGTGTTTGTTTTTCACTCAAAACCATTTTGCTTAGATCTAATCATGTTGGTGTTTTAGTTCCAGCTCACTGTTTCTGATTATTGTTTAATATTCCACAGTATGCATCCATCTTATTTCATTTACTTATTCCTCTGCAGTGGTTCTCAACCTTCCTAATGCCGCAACCCTTTAATACAGTTCCTCATGTTGTGGTGACCCTCAACCACAGGTTGAGAACCACTAGCAGGGTCACCTAAGACCATCAGAAAACACAGATATTTACATTATGATTCATTAACAGTAGCAAAATTACAGTTATGAGTAGCAACGAAAATAATTTTATGGTTGGGGGTCACCACAATGTGAGGAACTGTATTAAAGGGTCACAGCATTAGAAAGGTTGAGAACCACTACTCTAGAGACAGTGTCTGAGATCATCACCAACTCCCTGCTGCTGCAAACAACACAACTCTGACACATGAGCGTTTCTATAGCATTTCTCCCTGGGGTGAGAGCTGGTCAGACATCACAGGCTTTCATCAGACTTGCAGTGCTTGTGGGTGCCTATTTCCTCATGTCTTCCTCAGTATTTAGGATCTGATCATCTACGTTTTACAAATTTAGTGAGTACAGATACAGTTTCATAATTTCATTTTGCATTTCTTTGATTACTAGTGAGGTTGGGTGTCATTTGTGTACTTAAACTTTCCCATGTAACTTGCCTACACATAGCCTTTGACTATTTTTCATTGGGTTTCCTGTCTTTCTCTTGTTGGTCTTCAGGAGTTCCTTGTGTATTCTTTTATTCCCATTAGCTTAAGGCATTGCCAATAACTTCTCTTCATCTGATGCCCTTCTTTAATCTTTATCTAATGTATAATTTGTTGAACAGAAAAAGTTAATATTGTTATTGCCAAATCCATCATTAATTTTGCCCTAAGGTTTGTGCTTTTTACAAAATTAAATTTATTGGGGTGACATTGGTTAATAAGGTTATGTGGGTTTAAGTGTACATTTCTATGATACATGATCAGTATATTGCATTGTGTGCCCACCACCCAAAGTCAAATCATTTTATGCTCTTGGGTTCTTCTTTAAGAGTCCTTCTCCACCCCAAGATCACAAATATATTCTCTCATCTTTTCTGCTATAGCTCCTACTGGAGCTTTGTCAATTTACCTTTTTCATGTAGGTCTTTAACCCACCTAAAATTCAACTTTTACTGAGTATAAGGTAGAGATTCTAACTTTATTTTTCTTCAAAGAGTGGACCATATTCCTAACCCTGTCTCTTTTCATTTTATATGTAGAAATGCCAGGCCCCCTTCTTTGTGCTAGAATTAAACCTCTCTGATAAACCGAAATCCATGAGTCACCTAAATGTTTTAGTGACATTTGGCTGAACTGAGACCATAAAACAGCGAGGGAGATGACCACGTACTTCAAGGTTTTTCACTGATCATTCCTTCCATCGCATACAACTCCTCTCATCTCTGATTGCCCCTTACTGAGGCTCCTGACTCTTACCAAACACACCTCTGGCCCCCCTTCAGGGTCCCTCCCTCCTGATGACCTTCCTTCACACATGCCACCCCTGTGGAATGCCCACGCCAGGCCACTTCCTTCTTCCCTGTGCCACATTCATCTCTCTAAAGATTGCTCATGGGAATCTCTCCAGACCCAACCCTCTCAGTACTTCATTAGCACTGAAGTCTGCACTCGGCCCTAAGCATCCTGGGTTCATTGAACGCAGCGTGTGTGTGTGTGTGTGTGTGTGTGTGTGTGTGTGTGTGTGTGTGTGTGTGTATGTGTGTGTGTGTGTGTGTCTGCTTTGCATAGTTTGCAAAAACCTTTCATATTCTCACTCGTGACTTCCATAAAGCAAGCAGAGCAGTAAATATTTCTGCCATTTACAATTAAGAAAACTGAGGCTTGGAGAGTTTACATGTCTTAAAATTCAGGCAATTTGCTGTGGGAACAAGGATGGCTGGGACTGGACACCAGCTCTTCTGGTTCTAAGTCCAACACCCTTTCTCAGCCTGGGCATAGGGCCTGTCTGTGCAATTAGACAGGTTGTTCTCTCACTTGATCCAAATGAACGGCAGGCACAGAGGCCATTGTACTTGTTGCCTGGTCTTGAACTCCTGCCCCTTTGCTTGGAGAACTTACACTATGGCTAAGCCACAGAGCATGAGTCCTCTTTTAATGCTGGGTTCATCCTGTAATATCACTGACCACAACTATAATCAAACCACCCTTTGCCATTAGATTTAACACCACAAGTTATATGAAGGCAGGGGTCCTATCTGTCTTGTTTATAATTCTATCATCAGTGCCAAGTTCTATACTCAATGCATGAATGAATGAATGAATGAATGAATGAATAAGTGAATGTTTCCTGTTACTTTTCAACCACTGCCTGGGCTCTTATGCTCAAATCACCAAGCACCTGTATTAGCAATGCTGGTATTCATCCGACTTTAAGGCCCTTACTACTGTATACCCCTTTGAGATGAGCACCTGTGTTTGCCACACACCATTAAGTTCAGTATGAAGTCCAGCCTGGGACCAGTACCACCATCAGGACATTTCCTCCAGCCCAGGTTCTGCCTGGTCCCTCCCTACCTGCTCTCCCTTCCTGGCCCCTGCCTCCCCCAACTCTGGGTACCAGCACACCCCATGTCTAAGGCCTCTCAAATCAGGATCCTCTGTGGCTCCTTCTAGGACCCAGCCTCATGGTATGCATAAAATAGTCTCTCAGTGGATGATGACAAATAATGAACTCTTTATTCCTTTTGGAAGTCAGACTTTTCATATGTCTCATAGACATGAATGGAAAACACAGCTAATTGGTAAATAGGAAAAAAATGCTTCTCTCTTCCAGTAATGTGCCTACTCTTGCCGATGTTCAAAAATGTCAGCCATCAGCGACTACAACAGTGGTAAACAATATCTCTTGAATGATTACCCTGGAAAGAAACCTGACTCTAAGCACTCCATATAATGTGAGCCAGGTCAAGAGGACCACTAGGATATTCTCCCAGAGCACCTTGTCCTGCCTAGGTGAGTTTTCCATTAGAAAGGGAAACAAAATGCCATGACATGTACAGGAACATACACACACACACACACACACACACACACACACACACACACACATAGCATGTATCGGTTTAGCATGGCAGAGTCGTTTGGGACATAGGTTTTAGAGTCAGACAGAATAGGGTTTAATTTCTGCTTCTAACTTTTCCTAAGTAGTTTATCTTAAGCAAACTACTCCTCTGACTTTGTTTCTCATCTATAAACAAGGGTAATAACACTTACCTTATAAGGTTGTTGGGAGAATTAAACAAGATAGATAAACAATGCTCCAGGAATGCAGTAAGAAGCAGAGAAGTAGTGGCTGTTATTAGTATCAGAACAGGACTTTTAACATTTTCAAGCTGAATATGCAAATGTTGGAATAATGCAGAATGAAGAGGGCAGGGAAGGGGACCTGGGGAGAAGTAAGCTCAGAGCTGATTTCAGGGGACGGTAAGAAAATGGTTTGGAAGAGCAAAGTGAGGAGGGTGTTTGAGGTGGGAATGGGGGCCTGTGAGGACACAGTAAGGAGCGGGCTCGGCTCCAGGTCCCGGCTTTAGCTGTGGTCACTGCTGAGTAGTCCCAGGAGGCAGTCATGCATTTCCTCTGAATCTTATGCAATTACTTATTGGTGTGTTGTTGTCGTTTTTAACTTTCCACTGAAGTAGCTTTGGACCTTCTGCCCAGCAGCCTGTGAGGCTCTGAGGGGTGCCAGGCTGGCTGGTGATGACACTCTGACCTTGAACACACCTTTCAACCCGGCCATTGTCTCCTCTTACTCAAGGCTCAGTGAGACACAGTTTGTTACTGAGGTCAGGGAGCAGCAGGCATCTCTAAAGTTCACATGGAAGGGCAGTTTTCATCTTGTCTTCCGTCTTTCAATTTTAACAAGCCAGAGGAAATCTTTCCGTGTTCCAAAGTCTCTCTTACTTGGGGGAAAAATCATATTTAAGGACTTGCTATTCCAATGGTTGTCCTTAGAGCAGCAGCAGCAGTATCACTAGGAGCTTGTTCAAAAGTCTAATTTCTGGTCCCACTCCAGACCCACTAAGTCAAAATCTCTGAGTATAGTTCCCAAGAAACTTGATGTTTTGGTGCTGGCTGGTTTTTCCCAGTGGTTAGAGCATCAGCCCTTGGACCAAAAGGTTGCAGGTTAGATTCCTGGGCTAGGGCATGAAACCCGCAACCAATCCATGTGTCCTGTTTCCCTCTGTCTTCCCCCTCCCTCCCTTTCATTCTGTCTAAAAAAAAAATCAATGGAAAAAAATATCCTCAGTGAGAATTAAAAAAAAGAATTGATGTTTTGAACAACAAGCTCTCCAGGTGATTCTCATGCATACTAAGTTTGAGAAGCACTGATTTAAAGACAAGCTTAGATACACCAGCCTCTCTCGAGCTTACTTGTAGTATATGTAGTTACCTTTAGCCATGTGATTAAGAAAAAGCCTTTCCTTTGCCAAATCCTTTGTTTCAAAACTTAGAAGATTTTTAGAATTCCACTGTGGATCAGCTAAGAGTAATCATAATATAAATTGAGCTTTAGATATTTGGACTGACCTACTATATCAACTAGGATTCTTGGATTGCAAACAAAAAAAGTGAAATCTTACTATTGTAAACACAAAAGAGATTTAGTAGACGATATAGGACCACTTATAGAATCAGAAGAATCAGTGTCAGAATGACTGGGAACACAGGCAGGTCCCTGGTAGCAGGAACCAATGGATAGTCTGAATAGGAAGCTGCTGCAGGAATTAGGTGACTCCAGTGGCTTTCCATCCAAAATACCAATTCCCAAGAGAGAATCTGATTGGTCAAGTTATAATCACATGCCAAGCCTTGGCCAAAAGAAAGCAGAACTGCTTGACCAATGGTCCCAGAAACCATCCAGTGTGTACTGGATGGTTTCTCAAAGCAAAATCAGGTGCAACTCCCAGACATGAATACGTGGAGCCAACAGGCAAGACAGGGAATGCGCCCTGCCTCCCCAGGCCGGCTGGGTTTGACTGGACATCAATAGGAGCGATCCAGATGTGTAAACCTTAAGAGAGATGAAAGGAAATGTGAAAGTTTTCTTAGAGAGGCTGGGCAAGTTCAAAAGCTAGGAAAAACAGAGTGGAGACAACACTCTGATTGTTAGACAACCATCAGACAACACTCTGATGATTAGGTGTAGTTCAGTAATGACTTCAAGAAGCCCAGCTCTGAGAAGCTGGCAGGGGCAGAAGCACCGAATGCTCCTGAGAGGGAGGGAGGGAGGGAGGCAGAGGTTCAGAGAGGTGTCTGTGAGAGACGGCCACAGAGAATACAGACTCCGCTGGGAGTGCAGGCCTCTCCAACACACACCTGTAATGTGAGCATCCCATAAGAAAGGACATCACTCCCTCAGGATGACATGGGGTGGTGCTGGGCTGGGGTGGCCAGGGGCCACAAAAGGAGGCCTCTCCGTTACTTTGGGGCTACAGGGGTGTGCCATGTGACAGCAAGAATCCGAAAGAGGCAATCTTACCAGCATGTTGTAGAGACAATTCCCCACACTGTCAGTGTGTAAGGCCTTACAGACCTTGACATTTTTGAAGAGAAATGTTGAAAATATAAACATAAGATAAAAACTGATCACAACTTTTGAAACCCAATTAAAGACACTAGAAAAATTTGCAAAAAAGTGGAAAAATCACTAGCACTTCATGAGCAACTACTACGTGACAGGCATAATCGTAATCACTTAATGTTATATCTCATTTAATCCACAAAACAGCCCCGAAGTCTCTGTTTTATAAGAAGGATTTTAGGTGACTTGCTCATGGTCACACAGATAATATGTGGCAAAGCCAGTATTTGAGCCAGACATATTTAACTGCCAAGCCTATGCTAAATATTATGTTAACAAAGTCTTTATTACTATTCAACTTACTAGCAAAATTTTCTATACAATGCCATCAGAAATAAAGCTTTTATAGTACTGAATGCATATACATTATTGTACAAATAAATATAGGGGAAAACTTGCATCTTTCTGTGGTATTTGTTTACTTTTTACACAGTAGGTACTTGGTGTACATAGTAGGCATTCTGTATATAATTGTTTAATGCCTAAACATCCACAGAGATATATATGATTAGAAATATAAAACATATATAGCTATTTTATTTATTTATTTATTTTAATAATTTTATTGATTTTTTACAGAGCGGAAGGGAGAGGCATAGAGAGTTAGAAACATTGATGAGACAGAAACTTTGATCAGCTGCCTTCTGCATACCTCCTACTGGGGATGTGCCCACAACTAAGGTATATGTCCTTGATCAGAATCGAACCTGAGACCCTTCAGCCCACAGGCCAATGCTCTATCCACTGAGCCAAACTGGTAAGGACCGTATATGGCTATTGTAAATTCTAATTTATTTTCATCTGGCCAAGTCCAAAGGGAGCCCATCAGAAATTACATGCCTAAAGTACACTTGACCAACAATGGCATAAAACACCACAAAAGTCTAAAATTTCTCTAAGAAAAATTGTGAACAGTTTCAATTTTAAATAAGGCAGAGCCAAGGGCTTAGTGTTTATTACACATGGACCCCAATGAAGTAAAAGGAGATGTGGTCTATGAGAGCCAACCAATGTAACTGCACCTATGGTGAAAATTTATTCCCTGAGACCACCCTACCCTGTCACAAAGTCAGTGGGAACCAACACTTGAAGTTTTGAAATCATTCCAGGGAATGGGGGAGAGGCGGTGCAACAGAGAACAACAAAAGATGTAAGGTTGTAGCAAGTTTTTCAGGGGTGGAGTGGGAAATATCAATCATATTTTTGCCTTTAATACGGCCTTCATTTAGCAGAGAAGTGAGGTAGTCTCTCTGGAATTTTCTAGAATGTTGTGATCCACAACCCAAAGAAGCACAGCCTAAATTCTAGGCAACAGGTGTTCTCCTGAGTGCAACCTCCCCTCCTGGCCCAGCAGGGAAGGATTCCCGAACAACAATCACAACCCTTAGACAGCATTTGAATCGCATCTCCTTCCACACCAGAGCACTGACATTCCAATTTGATTATTTGGAAGCTGACAAGTTCCACCTCAGCCCATGCCAAAGGTAACCCCCTTCTCTGAGTGTTCCCCCTACTCCATCCACCCATACCTATTCGCTCCCTTAGTGGTCCTTCTGCTGTCCCTCCCCAGCCCTACCCCCAAGCCATGTAGAAAACAGTCATGCATGACCCATCTGCCTGCTCGTGCCAGGGCTTAGCATAGGGCTTTATATTTGGCTGGCTTTGAATAAAAACCTGGGAAAATGCTAAGTAAAACAAATTCTAAGAATAGCTGCACAGAAGGATTCTTCGTGTCTAATTTAGGAACTCTTGCAGGCTTATGCCTTGAGGTGCAGATAAACATCTGTCTTTTTAATACCCACCACAGATTAGAAGTGTATAAGCAAAGTGTCTGGCACTTAGTAGGCTCAATAAATATTGGTTGAATGAATGAATACATTAACTGAAGAATGCATGCCAGGAAAGGAAAGTTATAGTAAGCATTTCAGCAGTCCTCAAACCAAGAGAAAAAGTCAATAGTGAGAATATAAACGAACACATTACACCGAGAAAGTTATTAAAAATCCATAAAGTGCGATGACAACTAAAAATCTTCTGTATATCACACCAGTATCATCATATGATATTATCAGCATATCAGGGCAGGTGCCTTTTAACATTTCTCAAGTTATCTTAACTTTTAAGATTATCGGTTTTTTTGTGTTTTGTTTTGTTTTTTTTTTAAGAAGAGGCTCTATTCATGGGGAATTTTGAAATAAGATTTAACTATAAACCACTGTACTTTAATTCCCTCCTTCTAGATGACAAAGGTCAGACTACTTTCCAAGACTGGGTTTTCTTTAGTGCAGAAGATGTGCAAATTGGGAATTAAGCGATAAAGTCAGACCTCCTTGTCAGGAAGCATGGCCTCTCTGCTTTTTAATATGCCTCTTTTCTATTTGGTTTGAGAGAAAGTGGACCAATTATTTTAGAATCCCTTAAAGAAAAAGGTATCCATAAATTAAGCTACAGTCCTCTCCTCATTTCCCAGAGAAATTAAATTCTTGCCTTAAATTACTTAAATCGCATGGCACAGAACCAGATGAAACTCTTCTGGGTGTTATAAAAGACAGACACAGCAGCACAGAATTTTAGAGCTAAAAAGATAAATAGAAATAGATATAAACACACACCCCACTAGAAAAATTCAATAGAAGATCAAAGCTAAACTCTCTCCTTCACAGAGCTCCTGTTCAGATTTTTTTTCCCTCTCTGCACCATAATCTGAGTCTCAGATACTTTCGTTCCTATTCAGTTTCAAGATCAAACAGCTCACACACATCTGCTGGGTTAGTTTTTTCTTTTAAAAGGCATTCAATAATTGATGCGGGTGAGGGGGGAAGAGGAGTTTGAATATCAACATAAAGGCAACAGCAAAATACACCATCACAATCCTCCTGCACATGGAAATGAGGGGCCCACTGTGAGATGTGTGCATGTGAGCAGTGGTATTAACATGTTACAAAGAAAATGTTCTCAGAATACTTGTCCAACCATTTAAAATCACCTTAAAAAAATTTTTTAAGTGCTTTATTGCATCTCTCTTCAAATGGAATCCTGCCCCTGAACTTTTTTGAGAGCTATGAGGTCACAGGCCTGACCTTGGGAAGCATGCAGTCTCATGCAGGAGCTATGTATGTACATATATGTACAAGTAGAACAGAGGCCAAATGACTACTAGTCAACAGGGATCTTTTGTGGAAGTGCAGGGCAAAAAATGCTGGACAAGGCTTCTTGGAGGAAGTGGCATTCAAACAGGGCTTTGAAGGATACATGGGTTTTATTAGAGAAGCAGACACCCTATATATGGCAATGTTGTATTTATTTATTCTACACTTCATCTTTCCTCTAGCTCTGGTTACTCCCTCTCCCACCCACTCCCAAATATAATCCTCTGTTTTCTAAACAATAAGATTTAGCAGTATGCTAAGAAATAGATGCAATTTTAAAAAAGCCATGTCTACTGATGAAATATCAAAATAACCTGTGAAGAACCTTGTCTAAATGAGTCCCAAGAGACAAGGCTTCATAGTATGTTCTACTACCTTCTCTTTGGGTGACATAGTTTCTCCTCCAAAAGCCATGAGTTCTGCTATTTGACAGGCTTAGTCCTGATCTCTACTCTCTCACGACCCATTGTACTAGTCAGGTTAAGTAATGCTAGCTGCTGGAACACATAGCCCCCAAATCTCAGTGGTTCAATGAAATTAAAGTTTATTTCCTGCTCAGGCAAAGTCTAATACTAACCAACGGTTCTCCTGGATGACTTTGCATCAGCCCTTATAACTCAGGCTGTTTCCACCTGCCACTAACTTGGAGTTTGACCTTGGGCAAATCACTTCCCTTCTGTGGACTTCAGAGTCTTCATTTATAGGATGGTGCTAATAGCTCTTACCCACCAACCTTATAGGATTATTGTGACTATCAAATGCTTAATAAACAATAACTATAAAAGCAGTTAACTTTTATCAAATTATTACTATTCAAAGACACTGTGCTATGTGTTATAAGCATTATTTTATTTAATCCTCATAACAACAGTGTCCCAAAAGTCCTACCACTATTATTACAATCATTAAATGGGTTTGTTTTTGCATTTATAAGTGAGACTTCATTGTAAAAGAATATTCCTTGAACATATCAAGCATAATCCCACCTCAGGACCTAGCACTTGCTAAACCCTCTTTCAGGGGGCTCTGCCTCAGTTATCAATGTGGCTTATGTTTTCCCCTCATTCAAGCCTCTAGCCTATGTCATCTTCCCAGAGGATGTTCCTATCAACTCTATGTATCCAAAGTATCACCCCACCCCCATCATCCTTCTTTATCTTCTGACGCTGCTTGGTTGTTCTTTATCGTATTTTAAACCCCGACATACGAGGAATTTATGTAAGTATTTACTATCAGTTTTCCCCAATTAGACAATAAGCTCCATGAAAGTATTCACTACTATACCTCCATTGTCTAAAACAGGGCTTAGCACATAGTAGGTGCTCACTAAATACTGGTTGAAACAATATGATCCAATTCTTATTTTATGCTGCAAATAAATGTGGTGACAGGATGCTTTGTTAGCTGACTTTTCTTTATCTGCAAAGGAGCTGTATCGAAAACACAACTGCAGTATTCAGAGGGCTCTGAGTCTAAAACATTGGCCCTTTCCAGCTAAGGGTAAAGAAATCTACCAGCTGCAACCTGTCAGTTCTCTCCTGGCGAAAGGTTAAAGAGGGAGCATGCTCTCTTCCAGCCAATTCCCAGGCATCTGGGTTGCCTGTGCAAGCCTTAATCAAGTTATCATATCTAGCCAGTGTCTCCTGGACCCCGTCACTTCTGAATGAGAAAAAATTTGCAGACAAATTTCTAGCAGCAGGAAATTGGTGCTCTCCTGCAAGGCTGCCTGAAAAGCACCTGCAGCAGCAGCAGCCTCCCTCCCACTCCTGCTGTGAGGCAGCTTCAAGCCTCTGGCTTTGGGACTGAGGGTTCTCTGCCTATACACTTCCAAACTACCTACTACTCCAAAATACTGCTCTGGTACCAGTACTGCCCTGGGCCGGGTCCAGATGAGACATAAGCTCATGGTGACGTATCCCTAATTGCTTTGCTGAGTTGCTCTGGTCAACGGAGAGGGCTCTGCCCAGAAATCAAGATGCCTCTCACCACCAGCAAATCCTGCCCTCCTCATTGTCCCCACGCCAGGGGACATCTGATTAAGACCAGGAAAGTTCACGTCATTGCGCAAGAACCTCGTTCAGCTCTTCCAGGAAGAAGGGGCTGCCCTGGCCTCTGGGCTTTATCTATATGTGGCCAACTATTTTCACTTTTTAGTGAAAACTGTGAGGGAGAAACAAAAAGCACTTTCCCCTTTCATCAAAAAGGAGTTTTTTTCCCCCTAGGAGAGAGAGTTTTGCTGGAGAAAAAGAACCGAGAGGATAAAGAAATTGGCAGAGCTTAATGCTATAAATCTGATTAATTTACCTTGTGACACTCTCAACAAAAAAGTTAAGGGTCAGAGTCTTGCCTGAGAAGTGACCTTTCACCTGCAGCCACGGCCATCACAATGGGGGCCTGAGCCGCCTTTCACAGCTACCTGCTGCTTCCCACAATGAGATTGGACACAGTTTTCCACATGATGGAGAACACCTCCGGCGCAGGCGGCCTTTGTTCTCTCTGCCTGCAAGTGGGAAGCGGTGGGCCACCACTTCACCTTCCAACGTTCGCATGGGATTAGACAAGAGCAGGCATCCTGGGACAGAGGGGAAGGAAACTGACATATGGAGTTCTCTATGACTCACTCCATGAACATATATTTAATAACTTATGTAATATGACAAATATAAATAAGCATGGTCCTTGCCCTAAAGCAGGGGTGGCGAACCTCTGGCCCGAGGGCTGTGTGAGCCCGCACAATCATTTAGTCTGGCCCTGCCAAGGCATTAGAGGTGAGTTGATTAAATGTTTGACCACATAGAGCAGGCTAATTTTTAAACTGATAATTTTGTAAGGCCCAAGAATGATGTTTTACATATCCAAATGGCCCTTGGCAGAAGAAAGGTTCCCCTCCCCTGTCCTAAAGCAACACAAAGGGTGATGTCACTAACTAAAATAGGACACAGCCACTACTTGGCTCATGGGAGGTTCTCAATGCATTTCTCAGAGTGAATGATTGAAGGAACTGGGAGAGCCCTTTGTACAAAGGAAGATGCAGGAGAGATGGAGCCTGGAATTCCCAGACAGAGGAAACACAGAGAATGAGCCTCACGTCCATCTCTTAAATGACACCAATACATATAAAGGGTGTAGAATCAGGTGACCCTCCCTCTTCTTCCATTTTTTCATTTTTTTAAAAAATCTCATGAGGCATAAACAGCTTACACAGGGGCCCCTGTCCTGGCAGCTCTGTCTGGGAATGCGCAGCCCCACGTAGGCCACGTTCAGAGATTTCTCTGCCCCTGCATGTTGCCGCGTCATGTTGCCAGCAATCCTTGCAGCTTTCTAGTTTTGCGTTTCATCTCAGCTTCAGCAGGATGTATCAATAAAGGGGTACATCTGGCAGAAGGGAATAACGAAATGGGAACCAGACTCTCAGCCAAGCGCCACCTAGAGCTGTTTATCTGTGGAATTAACCTTTTGTTCAACATTTGTTTTGTGCTGGGCTGGTGCTGTGTTTTTAAATTTGCATTTCTCCCAGTCTCTTCTAAAGGCACCAAATTTTTGCTGATTCAGGACTTCACATGCCTGGCAGAAGGCCGTTCCGAACAGCTGGCAGCCTTGGAGGCTTGAAAACCCTCCCATGGGCAGTCGAATCTGGTTCCCCATAGATTTATGAAGCCACAGATGGGCCCTGGTGGGCTCATGTGAGAATCCCAAGCAGGCCCAACCCCCATCTGCACACTGAAGTTGTATCTAGACAGAAGGCTAGGCACATTCACCTTCCAAATTCACTTTGAAACAACTCAAAGTGTGAAATAGATTTATTGCCACTGGAAGGCCTATAGCATGCATGCAAAACAGCAGGGAGTATTCAGGAAGAAAGATGGAAAGGGAGGGAGGGAGGGAAGGAAGGAAGGAAGGAAGGAAGGAAGGAAGGAAGGAAGGAAGGAAGGAAGGAAGGAAGGAAAAGAGGGAGGAAGGAAGGAAGGAGCACTTATCAGAGAGAGTACATGCCAAATTAGCACCAAACACGTGATTCCTCCATAACTGGTCTGAGTGTTGGTGATGGAGCCCCTTCTGAATGTCACTGGCCATTGGATGGATTATCGCCTATGGCTCAGCTCCAAGAAGGAACAAGGAATCCTCCTATGTCAGCCTGGAGTGGGCCACTTAGATCATCTAGTACTAGACATGGTCCAAAAGGAGGTGGTGGTGGTTGTTATTGTTGCTGTTTTGCTCGGCTTTACGTGGAAACCCAAGATATAAACCACATCAAAGAGAACTGACTCTGGTTGAAGTAGAAGTAAGAGGTGGCCAGGAACCCACTCCCTGAGACATTTCTTCCCCCTTCTCCCACCAGCACCCCACCTTCCTTCAAGTGGCCCATAAAAGACATTGAGGTTGAAACCAGGTGATCCATTCTAAGGCCCAAGTTGGCAGAAGGTCTAGAGGAGGGTAGTGACCCATGTATGAGTTAGTGGTAACACTGGGACTAGAAACAGGTCTCCTGTCTCTCCGCCACATGCTTTCCTTTACATTCCAGGCTAGGTGTGTGCCCCGGCATCCTCACCTCCTGGTTCTACAGAAAAGGAATGGCAACTTCTATAATTATAGGAGAAGCAAAAGGAATCAAGCTTGAGGTTGGGGTCCTCCCCATTCCAGGCACATATTCCCAGCTGGGTGACATGCACTGCATGTGTGAAATATCTAAAACCACCTCTGGTCCCAGATTCAGACAACCAGACTTCATCTGGGTGCCATATGTCTGGTCTTAGAGATTTCATTTTGCAGTGAAAATATAAACATCATAATAAGGGAAAAGCTAAGTTCATTTATCCAGTCAATAGTTTTTCATGAAGGCTTTACTTGTAATTTATTGATTTTTCAAAAAAGATAAGTAAGAGAGAACAACAAAACAACAGACCCCATATTCTCCAGGCAGCATAGGGCCTGATGCCAGTGGTAGGCCTATCTTAAATAGAATAGAGCTTGACATGTTGAAAGATATATTTTAGTAGAGAAATCACTGAGAGAATATTTTGAACAGATGAATAATGTGAGCAAAAGAAGTTCCCTGGCTTTTAGAAAACATCGTTTTGGAAGATTATCCAGACTTGCAATTTAGTACCAGATGTTGGTATCTGGAGAGACCCTGATTTGACACTTAGCCAGGAAATATGAAGAAAATACAAATGGTGGTTTCAAAAAAAAAAGTTAAAGAAAGAATTACTGCAATGGCTCAGAATTCTGAGCAGCCCTGGAATGTCAGAAAACCAGAGTTAATTACCCAATGGGGCTCGAGTAATGTCAAGTGCAGCCTGGGTTCAGGAAGATTCCCGAAGGGTACCTGAGGGTGAGGAAAGGGAAGGTTCTTTGGTGGGTTCCATGAGCAGTCAGTGGCAGGGGAAGCTGGCCAGAGGGTATGGCCGGCCCTGTGATGTGGTTGCAGGGCCGAGAGGAAATGGCTCTCCCAACCTGCTATTACAGCAGCTGTGGTTGTGCCCAGCCCGACAGCAAGGCACTGGCAGAGAATAAGGGAAGCTGGCTGACCCCAGTCATTAGCACCAGTGGGAACAGACAGCCATGCTCCCAAGTTCTGGATTCCAGGACACTGTGCTTGACAAATGAATACACCCATGTGCCCTGTACCCCCATCAAGACACAGAACATTTCTATCACCCCAACATTTCTCTCATACCCCTTCCTGGTCAATGCCCCTCCATATACTCTACTACACACAACACAAAGCAACTGCTGATCTTATTTCTGTCACCAGCAGATTAGATTTGCTGTTGTAGAACTTTATATAAACAGAATCATACTAGGGGTCCTTTTTTGTGTCTCACTTCCTTCACTCAGTATGCTTTTGAGATTCCCCCTTTTTTTTTCTTTCTGAGTAGTGTTCCTTTGTATGGATATACTACAATACCATAATGTGTTGTTTATTCATTCGCCTGTTATTGGGAATCTGGGATGTATCCAGTTTTTAGCTATTAGGAATATAAATTGCTATGAACATTCTTGCTGAAGTCATTGTGTGGACATGATTTCATTCCTTTAGAGTAAATGCCCAGGAGTGAAACTGGTCGGTCCTAGGGTAGAGGCATGTTTGATTTTTAAGAAACTGCCAAGCATATTTCCATAGCAGTTGTTTAGTGGTTAACAAAGTATAAATAGCATGGTGTTCCCTGTGCTTCTGTGCACATGAGTGACTGCACTGTTGTGAAGGACAGGTGGGCACGTGGAGAATCATGGTGAGCACGTTGACCTGGCAGTCAGGACACCTGAGTCCTGTTTCTGCTGAAACATCTGGGCCTCGGTTTCTCTATCTGTTGAGAGAGGTGGTTGAACAGGTGATGTCCAAGGGTATTTCTAGTTCTTTTCTGACATAACGAATCTTCTGTTGTGTCGCTTTCTAGAAAAGTAAAATAAAGATACATTAGCTATTAATCTCTTTAAAAGCTAATATCTGATTTGTAACCTACCTGTAGAGTGACTAGATTTGTCATGTAACAATTTCAGGTCCCGGGTCAATTATGACATATCCACTGCAAGAAACAGAAAATTCCACTCCAGCTGGCTTACCCAGTAAAGAGGAGTTGTTGGCTCGTGGACCTGAAACAAGCCCAGAGGTAGAGGCCAGTGATCAGGTATGTGATGACCTGGATGCCCACTCCCCTTCTCTGCAGTTCTCTAGGCTTTGCCTCTTTTCTGTGATGGCTGCATCCTTAGTTTGGTAACAAGATGGTAGCCAGGCCTCACTTCTGCCTATAATGGAAGAAGAGAAACTATCCTTTCCAGTAGTTTTTTATTAATAAAGAGGAAATCTTTCCCAAAAGTTCCTAGAAAACTTCCCCCCATGTCTTGTTGGCCTTTCCTGGTCAATCTCTGTGGGCAGGACAATGCCTTCACTAGTGTAGACCTGGATTCCCAGGCCAGTTAGTGATCCATTAGGCTCATCAGCCTGCTAGCAAAGCAGCTATGAGGCCAGTTTCCCCTAAAGCATGAGGCTGTATAGAGATGGAGTAGGCAACTCCCCACCCAAAAAAAAAAAAAAAAATTGGGGATGGATATTAGTAGGCAACCAGTGTCCAAAGACAGTCCTTCTTCAAAGGTATAGAGATGTACCACATGACCTTACCAGGGGCTAATGGAATTTAAGGGATAACCCAGAATATCCAAAATCAGAGATAATTCAGGAAATGTGTTAGATTAAGTATGATCACAAATACATTGAAGTTCCTTCCATCAAATACTTATTTTGGTGTCTATTCTCTCATCTCCTTGAACTTGGGGTGGCCTTGTTTTGACCAATAGAATGTGGAAGAAGCAATAAAGTATGTGCTCTATTTCCCAGGCGTGTAGCTTCTTCAGTTTTCTTCCAACATTCCCTACATCGTGTATGAAAACCTGGGTTAGATGACTGAATGGTAAGAGATGACACAGAGAGGAGGCCCAGCTGATGGCCAGCACTATAGCCCTTGGATGTCAGTGAGGCATCTTAGATCCTCCAGTTCCTGTGGAGCTGTCAAATGACCTCAGTCACACGATTAACTCAGGACAAGATCAACAGAACTGCCCAGCGATGTCAGTCAACCCATAGAATCATGAGAAATAATGAATTCCTGTTGTCTTAAACGACTAAGTGGGATGTTTTATTATGTAGCAATAAGCAACTGAGTCAAAAAGGGCCTTTATAATTCTCCCAATCTCTCCAGTGATTGACTGTCTACTGAGCCTGTTAGGTACATTCACTACTTACTGAGGTACAAGGCAGCACCTCCCATTTTTGGAGTGCTCTATGAGGATGTTTTCCTACTATGGAGGCAGGCTTGGCCTCCTGGTGCTTCCATCCCTTGGCCCTAGTTCCCCGATGCTCACTGGGGTCCTAGAGAACAAGTGCAACCCCTCAGCCACACAGAAGCACTTCAGCCATCTGGTCACCTTCTTCCATCCACAAAAGATCATCAACAATGAAGAGGGTTGATGACTAGGTTAAGCAATCCTAGTCAACAACCCTCTTCATTGTTGATGGAATGGAGGATGGGGAGCCTAGAGGGCTAGTCCTGTTAGGAAGCTGTTGCAGTAACCAAAGGATGTCGTGAGGATCTCCTGAAACTTTGTGGCCATGGCCAGAACATCCCCAGGCAGGGGCTGGTCAGACCTGAAGAAGCAACAGCTGGTCAGTGTATAGGTGGGCTTCTGGAGAAGGTAGTTTGCTGGGCTGCCGAAAGCCCGATGTGGCCTAAAGAAGAAGGCAACAGGGTACCTGGGAGGGAGGGATAGGACCTAGGGGTTGGTTCTAGAAAACATTATCAGTAGGTCATAGGGAATCTTTTCAGGGGTCCTCAAACTTTTTAAACAGGGGGCCAGTTCACTGTCCCTCAGACCGTTGGAGGGCCGGACTATAGTTTAAAAAAAAAAACTATGAACAAATTCCTATGCGCACTGCGGGCCCGAGACAAGTCAGCTGCTAAGCAGGATAGGCAGCAGCACCCAGCGGGCCGGATAAATGTCCTCGGCGGGCCGCATGTGGCCCGTGGGCCGTAGTTTGAGGACCCCTGCATGGAGCAACAGGTGGGGTTTAGCGCAGAGAGAATAGAAGATATTGAGAAAAAAACAAAATAAAACAGATCATCAGGGGATATGCAAAGCAGAAGAAATAGTCAGTCAAGAGGACCCAGACTTTGGTCTGGTTTAAGAGAAATGAGGCCAGCAAAAAGGGCAAGCCAGTGCTCACTCATTGCTGTGTGAAGGTCCATGGTGGAAGCGGGAAGCAAAGGCCTGGGCCCAGAGGACAGACTCCCCTGAGAATTCTATGCCCTGGAGGAGCTGGTCTGTGGGCAGGGCAGGAGTAGCCCCTTGCTTTACAATGTCCTCAGGCTGGCCTCTGCCTCCCTCTCTCCCTCCCCACTACCTTGTCTTGGGAGTCTTGGGCCACTGGTAAGCAAGCCTCCAGGCTCGCAGTAGAGAAGCACCACGGTTGTCGGCCTGTGTGTCTACCACAGTAGCCCTTGACTGCCCTAGGACAAACCACATTTCTTTCTGCTCTTTATGCTGTGGAGCATACTTAAAGAGGCCTCAATAAATATTTGTCACAAGAGCTTTATGGCAGTCAAACAGAAACTGCACGTTGACACTTGGATGACATTACTTCAAGTTGCCCAGCTTTTCAGCCACCCAGCTTCTCAGCCACTTCTGGCAGGCAGTCTCCCGCTCTACCTCTGTGGGCCTCAGCAGTGGAGGGGGATTTCAGGGAGCCTCCCTTGGACTGGCATGTGGAGGGTGAGTCTGTTGAGGACACAGTGCATCATAAGCGGAAGAACTGGAAGGTGTGTTCAGGACCTGACTCATAGCAGATCCCCATGCCCTCTGAGACTCTGCTTCATGGTAGTGGGGGCGGGGGTTGGGTGGGAGTGTCTCCCAAAAGCCCCCAGCCCAGACCACAGGCTCAGAAGCCCAGAGAGAAAGTAGCTATGGAGAAGGAAGGTTAAGCTGGCTGTTCTGTGGGAAGACCAATGCTTTCCTCAGGTCTTGGGGGAAGGAGGCTCCACAGAAGGCCTCCAGGGGAAACAACAGTGTAAGGCATCCTGGTGTCTGAGCCAGCGGTGCAGGAGGCAGGAGACCAGCCAGGCAGGAGTGATCTGAGTTCAAGAACTAACTCCTATCCAGCGTACCTCCTTCAGCCTTTTTCATAAAAAAGTTATCCGTTAGCTTTTCTTGGTTAGTCAATCATGATGTCAGGAGCTACTGACCACACACTCTTCTCCCCGCACCTTCCCCTGAGATTTTATATTTTCACATCACAAATGCTTTTCCCCTTGGATCTGGAAATGAGAAAGTAAATTAGCAGGTGATCATAGACTTATCATTTCCCCTCTCTTTCTTTAGAAAACATATCAGTAGATCATTGGGAATTGTTAGATGGAAATTACAGGAACACACAACATTTAGAACTTAATGAGGTGATGAAGGTTAGGTCAGACAAGCCAGGGAGCTCGGACTGTGTGTATGTGCTGAGGTGTTTGTGAATGATTGGGAGAGAGGCCCTTCTTGAGGTCACTATTACCCCTATTTGCCTCAGAATGTAAAGATGTCTTTAAAAGAGATAAGGTGAGTTGAAAGGCAGCTTTTTGTTTAGGATGAGCTATTATGTTTTAATCTAAGTCTAAAAAGTCAGGCCATTCTACAATATGGTGAGGCAACGAAAGGGACTTAATAAAAATTATGCCATCAGAATGTCGAATTATCAAATCTAAAGACAGATTTTGATAGCAATAAAGATGAAAAATATCCTCCAGGGAACCAAAAATCTTTGAGATAAAGAAACTGAATCCAGGAGTGTGTAAGTGGTTTATCCAAAATCAAAAGCACTTAATTTCTTTGCTTTCACACCACAGAATCACTGGGCTTCCAATCGGAGGGCACAAAATCCAATTCATTTCCTTCAGTCACAGAAGGGTCAAGCACTATCCTATCTCCAGGAAGTCGGCCGGGTGACTGACAGCATCTAGCTGCTTCCATGTCCTCCCCACCAAATGTTACAGCAAGATAAGGGTTAAATCAGACAAGGATTGAGGTGCACGTGAACCGCCAGGGAGAAAGGCTCTTATCTTGATGGCAGGGGTATTTGGTGCCCTTTGCATAACCCCAAAGCCTTGAGTCTGACAGCAAAGTTTGCAAAGACTGTCTCCAGGCTGTAGCCTTTGCAAGTGCTTTTGCAAAGATTAGGCTGTTTGATAAACAGATAAACTTGGAGCTGCAAGGGACTTTAGAGTTTACCCAACTCAGCTCTCTAGACCAGTGGTCGGCAAACTGCGGCTCACAAACCACATGCTGCTCGTGAGCCGCCGGTTTGCCACTCTGTTGACTAATGAGTTTGCTGACCACTGGGATAGGGGCTTAATCACAAGGAACAACAACAGCCTGTAATTATTGGAATCGAAAGTCTAGGTCAGTGGTCAACAGAGGGGCAAACCGCGGCTCACGAGCCGCAGTTTGCCGACCACTACTCCAGACTTTTTTTTTTTTTAAACAGTGGAAGAAGTTGCAGCTCAGAGAGAAGGCAAGAATCACCCAAGGGCCCACAGTGACTTGTGGGTATAAGAGGAGGCAAGTCAAGAATGCAAACTTGGCCACTGCTTTGCCTCCCCTGGGAAAAGGCGGGCTTCTCGGAGATCCCCAGAGCATTCCTTCAATCCTGGGCCACCTACTTTCTCCCACCATCACCCTCAGCTCCATCTCTGGCTTTGCCTTTGCTGACTTTGCATAAAGGAGAACTGGGAGCATGAAGAATTATTATGGCTTTTGCAAATGAGTCAATCAAATCCCAGTTTTAAAAAGTAAGAAAAAGTTTCTTAAGCAGCACCAGCTAAGGAGATCACTCTTGCTAACCTCCAGTTCCTGGACCCATCCCAGGGTAGGTGCTCGGGGAACTTCATACTCAATAAGCTCTCTGGGTAGCTATGCTGACCCTTTGTCCCTTAGCCTGGCATCCTCATTGCCAGGCCTCAATCAGCCTTTTCCACCTGATTTCCTGGTCTCTGCCCATCACAGCCTACATTCAGCCTCATGGAATTTTTCAGTATCTAATAAAATTGCTTTCATGGCAGTGGAAGTTGCCCGTTACTGTGTGCCTCTAAAGTATCACAGGAGTGTTGTCTCGTTGCTGTCCTCTCTGAGGTAGGTGAGGGCACCGTTCCCATTTTCAGTGGAGACTGAAGGTGATAACTTGTCTGAGGGCACAGAGCCCAAAGCCCCACCCCAGTCACTTCCCAGTACTGTCTCCAGGAGCTCAGCTTTTGTGTTTCTCACCTATATTATTGCTGACATGATTTCCTCATTTTAAAAGAAAAACCATATGGTGTATTTATAATTACAAGTGATGCCTTTTTAAGCATAGTCCTGGCTTTGCTTTTACCCAGCATCATTGACATGGAAGCCTCCATTTACAACTGTATACCCGTGGTGATTGGAAGCATTCTGGCCTTTAGCCCCAGATCTGGCAAACCTTACTTCCCCTCCATTCCCCAGCGACCTCCAGTGTTTAATTTTACTCTTGATGGGGACCTTCAGTCTGCAGCTCTGTGTCATGATAGCAGGTGAGTTGGCAGGTGGCAGTGCGTTCCTGAAAGTCACCCTTACATCAGAAAGGCTGGAAATAACTTCATTACACAGGAGAGACAGCAAATCATGTAAATATATCCCAAATTAAGGTAACCTCAAATCAAGGTCCTCTTGGCTGGAGTTCACAGTTGTTCTGGGACCAACTTTAATATCACTTAACAGCCCTCGGGGTATGATGGGGGTGGCGAATCAGAGTGGAAATTGCATTCTTAATCAATGATGGTTAAAATATCTGATTTCTGCAAATTTTACAAAGACAAATGGCGATGAGAACATTATGGAAAGGCCTGTACTGATGAGAAGTTTAAACGATAGCCACTCTGTGGATTCACCTTGCCCTTGAAGAGAAGGACTGCCCACTCTGCCTGCCTGTGTGAGAGGGGCCTAGCCAGTGCAGAGTTAAATCCAGAGAGAGTAAGCCTCCTTGAGTCCACAATGTTTTTCTCTCTGGAATAACCTCAATAAACTCTAGGCCAGAAGTTGGTTACAGAGCAAAGCCTTGATGAATTCAAATACAAAGGATGATGCAGAGTACTGCTTATAACATGTTGGCCTTATATCTCAGTCCTACTGTTGAAAGTCCTGTGCTGTCATTTATAATCCTCATGACATTCTTGTAAAGCAGGTGGGTGGCAAGGATAATTCCAAGGTGTTGGAGCCACGGTTCAAACAGGTCCAAAGTCTAGCAAATGAAATACAGGGTGGGGCAAAGTAGGTCTACAGTTGTAAGTAGATGAAACAGAGTTTATTCTTGTATTATTACTTATTAGTTATTGCATTATTTTCTAATAAAAACCACTGTAGACCTAATTTTGCCCCACCCTGTATAATCAGCAAGGTGTAAGGAGAAAAAAAGAAACCAAATATTGAAATCTTCACTTTGGGTATGTTTTCTCTTTGCCCTAAATACCACCTAATGCTTTTTATAATTGGGCTACACAATGTAATGGCAATATTTTCACTGGATTGGTGACAACTACATTTAGAAAAGGCAAATTTTTAAAGCAATTAAATGTTGTTGGCTACCTTCTTAACATATCCTGTTTTATCTTCTCAAAGGGATTACAGAGTAAAATAGCTTAAAGATGAAAGAGTGTGATTTTTTCCATTTAAGGAGCCGTCCATTGTTTCTGTTGGCCAAGAGATCCTTGATACACATCTGAAGATAAATAGTTAATAAAGGTGTTTGGATTGCAACATCTGTTGCCATTCTTGGAGGCTGGGACTTAATTGCAGACTGGAGCATCAAATCTTCAGAGGGTTTGTAAGACAGAGATTGATTGGGGTCACCAGGTTACCCAGAAGTAAAATCCCAATCCTTATCTTTAAAATGCAGTGTCCAATTGATTCTTCCTGGATCATTACACACAGCACATGGAGGTAGGGCCAGGAGAGGGGTGCTCAAACATTTTTCTTTTCAAGATACTTGCAAAGTAAACCAGAGTGGTGCTTTGATTTTGGCAAAGAATCTCAAAGCAATGTGCCAGCTAAGGCTTAGAGATGGAAGCAACAATATTACTAGTATGTTCATGAATAAGTACAACTCCTGCTTTTACATCTGATGGAGAGGGCCCTGTCGGCTTCCCACCTTAGAGACCAGACCACAGATGCCAAATCTGTCCAGCCAGGGGCAGTAGGGGGAAACCACAACCTGTAAATCAAACCCTGGGGGCCCTCTATCTATAAAGGCAAAAGAATAAGTGAGATGCTTCTATGATTAAGATGTGATCAGCTTCAATCCCCAGGGGCCACTCTTCAACTCCAGAGAGCGGAGTACTGGTCAGGCTATGCCACTAAGTTACCGTGTGACTGAACGGTCACCTCCCTTCCCGGCTGCCCTGGCTTCAACTTTAAAATGATGGAGAACTAAAACATTTTCAGTGTTCTCAGAATTTGAACTGGAAAGTCTGTGTTCTTTATTTTCATTCGCATCCACACTCTGGGTCTCACCCAAATACCTTTCCTGCGGCTGTGGCTCCTCAGTTTGAGAACCCATCTCCCCAAAGACAGAGGAGGCCATTGACAGAGGAGGCCTAAGCCCATGGACTGAAGGGCTAACGGGTGAGATTCCCCAGCTCTGAGTCTTCCATTGATGGTCAGCAGCTTCCAAAGAAAACGGATAAACATAGCTCTAGAGTCTCTTTCATAGGTCTCAGAAAATCTTGTAGAGATGGTAGTAGCAACAGAAGGCAAAATGCTGCTTCATCGGCGGGGGTTGGGAATTGGACTTGAGGCTTCCTGGAGGACTTTAATATCACTAGAGTGTCCTTTTTGACAGACATATGAACAAAAAGTCAAGTGTGGAAGATAACTTCTAGGACCCACAGTACCAGGGGAGCCTGTTACATGAAACTGATTCTAGTAGTTGAAGGAGCCAACAGTCCTCTCAGGAAGAAAGGTGTGAGAAAATACGGGGGTAAATTCGTCATCGTGTTTTATATGCTTAGAAAAGAAGAGACATTCAGCGGTCTCCTGTTTGCCTTTTCTCTTTGGCACATAAGAGGCCAGCATTTACAAGTTAGGATTCCAAAAGCCAAAAAATACCAGAATCGGCTTCCCTGAAGAATCCTAACAGCCTCAAGAAAGCACGAATTACCCTTTCTTATTCAAATAAGTGATTTTACATTCATTTACTGGTATATTTCACAATAGTCAAGTCAGAAATTTAGCATCCTGTTACTAGGATGATAAATTTGTAACATCCAAAGTGCAGTATTTTATATAAAACAGAAAACATTTTAAGCAGTTCTGTAACAAAGTTTACAAAGCTTATTTGTGATATAGTTGTAATGTACAGTATTATTTTACTTTTTAAATTTTTTATTTTTTTTTAATTTGGAAAATGTATTTGGAATCATTACATAATTTTGTCATTTGTTAAGGCTATCCCAGCCTTAACAAACCATTCAGAAAGAAAGAAAAAATGAAACCTATTCATAGTACAGCTATGTGCTCCTTTATACACACACACACACACAGACACACACTAACACTCCTAGGCTGATTCCTCCATAACTATACATATTTCTCTGGTCTTTGATCACCTCAGTTGGCTCCTACAAATTTTTAGAGGTTTAGAAGGAATAGAAATTGCTTGTTTCCAAAGCTAGGATGCTTCCTGCTGCCTCGTCACCCAGCACTGTGTTTATGCTGAAATTGCATTGTATCCCAAGAAAGAGGCATACTGAGGAGACCGCTTGACTTTAACTACGCACTCCCTCTTTTTTCCCAGAGTGCTACAGACTGACCCAGGACAGAGTTTAGCATATTGTACCAGGCAGTGAAAGAATGGAGTCCTGAGTGCTTATACCAATTCTCCTCTCTACTAAATAAGTCAAGCTCTGGGGGTAGGAGTGGGAGGAAAATTATATAATTTGAGTTAATTAGTTTGGGGCTACCCAAACCCCAGCTGTCTTGAACAGAATTCTTTGGTCTTTAAGACCCAATTAGAGACATTCAGGTGATGTAAAATAGATTTTATTCTTTTTTTCAAGTCATTGTCAAGAGACTCAGCCTCCATGCCATACCAAAAAAATGTCCTTTAAACATAGACTTCCCAAAAGCATCCTGAAAACATGTCTAGAAATAGGTACATGTAAAAGCTTGGGAGGATACAAAGATATGCTAATGAACTAGTTTATTTCACAAGTTCAAGGATGCAACCTTGAGCCATCAGACAGGAACTCCTTTTAACAACGTACAGGTACTCTAAAATGCATATTAGCTAATCAAATTGAGCAAATGGCCCGGCCTCTATCTTTTTTTCCTAAATGGAGATTGGTTGGACAGGTTTGAGAAATTCATGCTTGGCCTTCCGAGAACTGAGAGGAAACCACATGTGACTTCCATTTGAATGATCAATGTATAAGGCATGGCCCTGGTGACATTAACTTGCAAGCAGTAGCATTTTGAATTTCCAGGTATCCAGACAGCAAGAATGGTGACATGTTTAAAGTCATCTGCGGTGCACTGGCTTCTCAGTCCAGCCGATGATGCTTGAAATCAGTTTTTGCGGATGACAACAAAAATCATCCCTCTTGTAAGATCCATGCAACCCAGAAACAATTAGAAATGAGAATCATAAACTGTAGAGGTAGCACCTGTGTTTACAGAATCACTGCTTAATTCAGCAGTTCTTCAGTTCTGTTATTTCCCAAGATAGCACCATGTGCACAGAGCTGGAAAGGAAAAAAAAATAGGACCATGTCCTTATCCTTAAAGAACTTTCATTCATTCAGGGGTGGGAGTGAAGGAAGGGGTTACAGAAACAATTGTAAAAGTTGAGCAACACAAAGGAAGGTTACAGATGCACATGCTAGAGGGTAAGAGGAGGAAGAGACCTCAACTAGTCAGAGATTTTATAAATGAAATGCTGTTCAAGCTAGGTCTTAAAAGCTCTCAGTGACTCCAGCAGACTTGAGGATCACTTATAGCTTTCAAGATTCCTCTTGAACATCGTTTTGTTGGGGAGGTTGTCCCAAACAGAGGGAACAACACAAAGAAAGGAATGGAGACAGGAAGGTTTGAGTGGAAAGTCTGGAAAACGTTGAGCAATGTCATTGAAATGCAACTGAGAGCCCTTGTGAAGCACATGAAGCTTGGGTCTGGAGGACTAGGTTGGGGGCAAACCCGAAGCCTCCACTACCAGGTGAGAATTTGTGCTTGATTTTAAAAGCAAAGGGGAGCCATCTAAGGATCTGGGCTGAGGAATGGTGAGATTAGAACAAAGCTTTCCCCGGGGAGGCCAGGAGAGCAGTGGGCTCTGTGGGAAAAATAATGTATCCTGTGGAAAACCAAGGCATGCTGTCTTCTATAGCCAAGGAAAACACAGATTCTGAGGTCATCAAGATGTTTTCTTGAGAAGTGGCTTTTATTCATTTGAGAGATATGATTGAGCTGTGTGCTGGGCACTGTCCTGGCCTTTGCCAAATAAAACAGACTTAGGTCCCTGCCTCATGAATGAAGTGATTAACTCTCCCTCAGTCCTCAGAGTCTCCTTCAAAAACAACAGAGGTGAGGGACCAGCTTCTAAATGAGAGCATCCACAAGTGCAGCCTTGTCCTCTAGATCTTATAGCTGCTAAGCTATTGCCTAGGTTAGGAAGTACCAAGGTCATGACATGTCTCCATGAAAGTAGATACCCTAAATCAGCAGTCACCAACCTTTCGGACCACTGATTGGCAACCGCTGCAAACCTCAAGGGACAGTACCTGGGAGTGGGACCATGGAAGGGGGCCTAGAAAAGCAGACCATAATAATCACAAAGAGGCAAACAAGGTGCAGGCTATAGACAGCTAAATCAGCAGAGTCAGTGCACAAGGAGCAACCTCAGGTAGGTAGGGGAACCCCAAAATCCAGAGGAAGTCATAGACCAGAAGTGGGAAGAACTAGAGCAGGAGCAGGTGAAATATAGGGCCTGACCTTATACAATGAAGGAAGAGTAGTAACTCAGCAGGCAGCAGCATGGAAAAGGGCAGCCATTGGAATCAGGTATTGTTTGCACAGCAGGAGAAGGGCTCTGGCTACAGACAGCTCTGCCCAGGCCCTGGGACAGGTGTCATGGACTTGGACACATCAGGCCATTTGACATGGTGCCCATAGACATAAGCAGTTGCCTGACTGCCTCCCTTGTCATGAAACTCTGCTTACCAGGTAAGATGCTAGTTCCAGTTGGTTTTCTTGGGGAGCCTGCCTACAAGGAAAGGATGGCTGGACATGAGTTTCTAATCCCCAGCAAAGGTCAATTCTACCTGATAAATGGATGAATTAGAATTCTCCTCTACACATCAGTTGCCTATATGATAGGCTCTGCAAACAGGATCCTCTCAGGGGCTTGGCAAGCGCTGGGCCCTGAAATAGGGTGACTTCACCTAAGAACAGCCAACCCATATAGAGGTCACTATATACCAGACACAGCCGTGAGCACCTCACAGCTATCATTCAATTTTCTCCTTACAACCACCCTATAAGGTAGCTGTCGTGATTCTGAGTTATGGCTGATGTTAGTTAAGTAACCTGTTTGAGGTGGCATTGCTGGTAAGTGGTGGAGCTGGGATTTAAGCCCAGGTCCTCCTGCCTCCTGCCTCTGTTCTCCTCTGTTGTCCACTCTCAGCACTATTCACACACAGTCCACCCTGGGGTAAGAGCATGTGGAGGTCCTTCAGTCTCACTCTACCCTCACCTTAGCAGAAGCATTTTGTGGTAGTGAAAGACCCCCTGCATGCACACACGACATTGGATCCTTATTAGAACCCCAAAAAAGCAGGGGAGGGGCCCTCCTCTCCTTTTGACAGGGAAGATCCCAGATGCAAGAGACAAAGCAGCCTTCCAAGATGGCATGGCTGGCCCGAGAGAGACCTGCCTCCAAAAACTGCGTCTCTGACTCGCAGTAGGGGCTCTGTCCAATAGGCCTTTAGGAGCCAGGCGGGCCTGTTTCACTCATTGACAAAGCTGGTGCTTAGCTGAGCACCTGGGGTGTAGCAAGTGCTCAGGAAGACTGTCTGCATTCTGAGTCTCACCCTGACCTAGAGGGACAGTACCTAAGAGTGGGACCATGGCAAGGGGTCTAGAAAAGCAGACCATAATAATCACAAAACCTAAAGCTTGCTTAAGGCTACCTTAGCTGAGACGTTTCCCTAAGCGCATTGTGTGTCTTAACACATTTAGACCTGACAGCAGCCACTACCTTTGCTCCCATCTTACAGATAAAGAGCAGGAAGGTTAGGAAGCTTCAGTAGATTGTCCAAGGCCACACCATCAGTGACAGCAGAGCTAGAATCAGGTCCCTCAGCCTTCACAGTCATCCAACCACATAACCACACCACACTGACCCTCAGATCAGTGTTTCCTCCTGCCCCAAGAAACCACTTTCTTCCCAGTGTGCCTTAAGAGGTCCTCTGTGGGTCTCAGTCTCCCTACCTGCAAAGTGAGGGGATTGAGTGCCATGCTCGTTAACAGTTTCTGATTTTCCAATAGATTCATGCTGACTTCCTGTGGAATATGGTCCCATGAAAACACCAGCCCCTGCCTTCACTTTTACTTATGCCTTGTTAGTGGTACATTCAGCAACAGTGTCGATATCTGGAAACCAAGTGGGAAGCCCACCTATAACTCCTCTTACCCCTAAGATAGAGGTGGAGTGTCCTGAAACACAACCTGCTGAGATTAATCGTCATTAGGATGTGCCAGAAGCAGGGGTGGGGCTGCCTCTATGGGGTCCTAATCGGAGCCCCTGTGGGAGCAGCCGCTCTGAATGCTGCTCATTAACTCCTCACAGGTGCACTGGCCCCACAGTAATTGGGCTCCTGTCAGCCAGGCCCATTGGGAACCACAGCTGGAGGGCTCAGCCAGGGTCCCCTTTTCTTTCTCTCACCCTTCCCCCTCGTTATTTATCTATTTACTGGGTCTAACAATTGGGAAGACTAAATTCTAAACAGCTTTTGTTGTTTCTGCTGCGTCATCCTCTCTAAGTCAAAGAAGTGGAATTCAAAAGCAAAGCCATGGGGCATCCATCCCAGAAAGTTAAACAAGGACAGCACATTATGCAGGAGGCAGCTGATTGATCTTTCTCTCTCATAGATGTTTCCAACTCTCTATCCCTCTCCCTTCTTCTCTGTAAAAAATCAATAAAATATATATTTTTTAAAAAGAACAGCACATTATAGATAGCAGATAGCACCCATTTGTCAACACAGTGGAGTAGGGACACACTTGGATGATGTGCCAGCATGAAGATGCCTACCCAGTGGGTTTCACCTGGGGGTAAACCCTCAGCAAAGCAGGGCCCCATCTCCTGGGGAAACAGCTTCAACAGCCAGGGAGGGCACTGCCCACTCTTAGATAAGATGTCACCCTCACACACCTCCATGTGGTTCTGGCCCATGGTTGTGGATCAAAAACTGGAGGTGATTCAGAATCCTTGAAGCAAAAAGAAAAGAAAAGAAAAAAATCTCTGAGCCAAGCTCATACACTTATTCTTTCAACAACATTTATTGAGCACCTACTCTGTGTCAAGTGCTGTTCTAAGTTCTGGGCTGAAAAAAACAAACAAACAAAAAAACACAGATAGCCCTAGTTGGTTTGGCTCAGTGGATAGAGTGTTGGCATGTGAACTGAAGAATCCCAGGTTCAATTCCGGTCAAGGGCATGTACCTTGGTTGCAGGCACATCCCTAGTAGAGGGTGTGCAGGAGGCAGCTGATAGATGTTTCTCTCTCATTGATGTTTCTAACTCTCTATGCTTCTCCCTTCCTCTCTGTAAAAAATCAATAAAATATATATTTTTAAAAAGCAGATAGAAATTTCTGCCCTTATGGAACTTACATACCATGAGTTAGACAAGAAATAAACACACATTATCAGGTAGTGACAGGTACTATGGAGGGAAATAAAACAAGGTAAAATATAGAGCTGGAAGAGAGGAAGAGGAGGTGATGTTTTAGATTGGGTGGTCATGGAGGTGACATTTAAATGAAGTAAAAATGTGATTCATGCAAGTGTCAGGGGTGTACTGTTCCAGGTGGTGGGAATAGCATGTGCAAAGGTCTGCCATAGGAGTGTGTGCTTGACATGTTTGCGGGCCAGCAAAGAGGCTGCTATTGCTGATTGTAGTGAATGAGGGAGAATTTAGGAGATGCCAACCTCAGACCTTCTGCCTCAGGAAGAGACGAGAGCAACGAATCCAAGCTTATTATCCTGTGGAGCTGTTTGAATGAGCTATTGTTACTAAAATCTTTGAGCTCCCGGAATAAAATGCATTTTGTACTACTATTCTTTCAACTGTGTATTTGTGACCTCCTCTTCATCAGCTCCCAGGAGACCTTCTGCACCCAAACCAAGTCAGTCCTGCTCTCCAGAGACCATTTGACTTCTGCTATGTGAGATAATTATTTCTTCTCCTTGTCAATTTGCAAGAAAAATGAAATATCTCAGCAGCGGGGTGCTGGTAAATGCTTAACAACTGGATCTCTGGATAAAAGATAGATAGATAGACAGATAGATGATAGATGATAGAGATAGATAGATAGATAGATAGATAGATAGATAGATAGATAGGCAGATAGATAGATAATAAATAGATACACAGACAGACATAAGTCTATTACAAATTTCATTGATATAAAGAATGTGCAACACAAAAAATAAGAACATATACAACACTATCATAAATTTCATATGGCCAATTGAGTCTCACGAGATGCTTTCACTGATTGCTGTAAAAATCTTGAATAGGTAGCCAATCTATGGTAGCAGGTGTCAAATGAGTCTAGTTCTGACATGACTGTTGGTGGATATGGCAGGTGTCATTGGGATGTGCACAGGACCAGGAACTGAGGGCTCCTGTTGATGCAAGTCAGTAACAGCAGAATGATCAGCTCAGGGTCTTGCCCAGGTCAGCAGGCGGCAACTGTGCGTGAATCCAGAATCATAAACTCTCCAGCTCCATCATTTGCCAGCAGGGTGACCTTGGGCAAGTTATTTAGCCTCTCCAGCCTCAGCCTCCTCATCTATAAAGTGAGACTAGTAAGCACACCAATCTTCTAAGGTTAGTGTGAGGATTAATGAGTTAGCATATATAGAGTGCTCAGACCAATGCTTGGGATAAGGTAAATATTCAGTAAATGACAGCTATTATTTATATGATAATAATAACAGCAACTATTATTAGAGGATAAAACATTTCTCTTGGCCTCTTCTGTTGGGGGATAAGAAGGAGGGAGGAAAGGATGGGATAGAGAAGAGAGTGGGTAGAAGAAAAAGAGCACTAGTTGGGAGGACAGGAATATGTTCTCAGCCTGGCTCTATCACCATCTAACTCCGCGACTAGGACAAAAACACTTTCTCTCTCTGGACCTCAATTTCTTTGTCTGTAAAATGAGGTCCTTGGATTAGACGAGAATTTCCTAAACTGATCTAAGGTTTTGGGAAGTGATTTTTTTAAATCTAGGTTCCCAGGCACCACTTCTGGTGGTGAATTAGGCTCTGAAATTGTGGAGCCCGGGAACGTGATTTGTTTTTTAAGCTTTCTGGGTGAGTCTGATGCAGCCAGGGAGCATTTAGGAGCCACTGGATTCAACTCCAGGAAGGCAGGGACTGGGTTTCGTCCACCACTTCATACTACACCTCTGGTATAGTGCCTGTATAGAATTGGCACTCAGTAAATCAGTTTGAATGGATTAAATAAATGAATGAATGAGTATGCATCAACTTGACCTCTGCCTGAGAGTCAGGATGTGAAGCTAGTAGTGAAGGCACTCAGCCTGTGCAGCAGCTGGGATATACTCACTGTACTCACCCTTCATGAAACCTGGAAGTCCCCTAGGATTGTGGGATGTGCTTCTTGTCACACCCAAAGCAATTCCCCCAGAGAGAGGATTTTGAATCTAAATAACTTCCACAGTGCTCTGCTTGGGGGGTTCCATTTCCCACATTTTCCAGGTGCTTGATTTTAGGGAGAATGCTTTAGGGAGGGATAGCATTTCTAATTTCCCTTATAGAACGATATGCTTTAGGGGAAGCATTATAGAACAAAATGCTTTAGGGGAAGCATTTCTAATTTCCCTTATAGAACGATATGCACAAGCAAACGTGATATCATTTAATTTTAAAAGGTGTTTGAGTTGGAAAAATGCTTCCAAAGTATTTTTAGAGGGTTTCATAAATGACTAATAAAATTTATATGTGAGTTATTATCTAAAACATACAGTAATAGATAAAATACTTTTGAAGGTAAGGTTTTATGGGCTAGCATTATTCCTCCAGATTTCTATTTCTTTAAAATATAAAGATGCGGATCTGGGTCTACTAGCTTTAAAGGAAAAAGTCCCTTTTATTGTAACATCTTTTTGTTTGCATATTTAGAGTTTTTAACTCAGACTCATCATTTTCTGGAGAGGTTTAAATTATCTATTTAATTGCTGGCTCTACAAAAAAATATATATATCAGCTTAAAAACCAAATCAGCAACCTTGATTTTGACTAATTTGCTAAACCTCAAAGCTCTCTTTTCCCCCTCCTGAATAGTATTTTTCCAAAACTTTAGGGAAAACAGATAAGAGGTCTGATAATCCATGAACCTAAAGAACACATGTTTCCAATATTAGTGAATATTTGGTGAAGAAGTTCCACCAATCAATTAAGTTTGGGAAACATTGAGTCAATAAAATTTTCAATAGGACTTCTCAGAATCTATAATATGTTAATGTGTCTGTGTTGCTCTAAGAAGAAAAATCAGGCATAACATTTCCCAAAAGTACTTGATCAGAGAACACTATACACAGATTACCATGGAACTTCTCATAGCCCTAGCATTCCTCAGAACATAGTACGGGAAATTCTGTTCTAAAAAGAACTACTTACGACTGAGTTGAATTTTTAGAAACTATGATACCTTTGTTTATGTGCTTCTTTGTTTGTTTAACACATTGAAAGACAAATGTTGTGAGAATCACCTAGTGATTTTTCTGAACTCATCAATATATTATCAAATCAAAGCCAGCATTATGTAAAAAGGATGAGCACATTATGACCAAGTGAAGTTTACCCCAGGAATGCAAGGTTGATTTGACATTCAAAAAGCAATCAATTTGATTTACCAAATCAATAGACTCATAACAAAATGCTATATGTTCACTTCTAAAATGAAGAAAAGGCATTTGACAAAATTAAATACCCATTTATAATTTCTTAAGTCTCTCAACAAAGAAATAAAATGTCTGATAAAAGACAGGTATGAGAAATCTACAGTGACCATCATACTTAATAGTAGATCATTGAATACTATCTCGTATTAGGAACAATGCAGTGATGTCAGCTCTCACCACTTTTATTCAACATTTTACTGGCGCTCCCAGCCAGTGCAATAAGAAGAATTAGAAAATATAAAGATTTTTTAAAAAAAGAAGTACAAGTTTCTTTGTTTATATATGACATAAATATGTATATTGAAAATCTTAAGAGATATATAAAGCTACTTATTATAATAATTAGGAAATTTAGCAACACAGCAATCTATAAGGTCAAATATACAAATATACTAACAACAAACAATTAGAAAATAAAATTTTAAAAATGCCATTTGCATTGGCATCAAAATATGTATAACATTTAGGAATAAGTTTGACTAAAGATTTGCAAGCCTATATTAAAATTATAAAATATTCATGAAGAAATATATATACATACAATTCATTAATGTATATATATGTATATACAATTCATTAATTAAAAGGCTCAATATTGTTAAGATGCCAATTCTTCTCCCCAAATTGATCTACAGGTTCAACACAATCCCAATCAAAATATCAACAAACTTTTTTTATAGAAATTGACAAGTTGATTCTAAAATGCAAAGGACTAGGGTGGAATGGGAACTGGAAGTAGGGGGGCAATGGGGGAGAAGTGGGAGGACATCTGTAATATTCTCAACAATAAAGATTTTTAAAATAAAATAAAATATAATGCAAAGGACTAGAGTGGCCAAAATAATCTTTAAGAAGAAGAGCAAGATAGAGAATCCACAATACCTGATTTTAAGACATATTAAAATTCTACAACAATCAAGACAATGTTTTATTGGCATAAAGATAGGTTTAAAAAACAGAATAGAGAGTTCAGAAATAAAGTCATACATATACAGTCAATTGATCTACGACAAAACCATCAAAGCAATTCAATAGAGAAAAGAAAGTCTTCACTAAATGGTGCTGGAACTATTAGATGAATACATGGGAAAAATAAACATCAACCCTTCCCTCACACTACACACAAAAAATTAATTTGAGATGATTTATAGAGTTAATCACAAAAGTTAAAGTTGTGCAGATGCTAGAAGAAAGCACAGAGAAATGTCTTTACAACCTTGGGTTAGACAAAAGTTTCTTAGATGAAACAGAAAAAGTACTAACTTTAAAAGAAAAGTTTTTTAAATTAGACTTCTTCAAAGTAATAAACTTTTGCTCATTGAAAAGATGTCATTAAGAAAATGAAAATGAAAGACACAGACCAAGAGAAAATATTTGCTATACCTATATATTAGAAGAGACTTTTATCCAGACTATATAAAGAATATCTGCAACTTAATAAGAAGACAAACCAATAAATAATGGGCAAAAGACTCAGACAGAAATTTTATGAAAGGAGATATGCAAATTGGTAATAATCACATGAAAAGGTGTTCAACATCACTGGTCATCAGAGAAATTTAAGTGAAAACCTAATGAATTATTTCATACACATTTGAATGGCTAAAGTTAAAAATACTGACAATATCCAATGTTTGAAAGGAAGTAGAAATACCAAAACTCTCATCATACATTATTTGGAAGTATAAGATAGTGCCACCACTTTAGAAAATAGTTTGTTGGTTTCTTAAAGATACACCTAACCTTTGACTCAGCCATTCCATTCCTAAGTTATGGCCCAAGAGAAATAAAACATATGCCCACAAAAAGTCTTATGCAGAAATGTTTGTAATAGCTATAGTCATGATTTCCCCAAACTGGAAACAACTCAACTGTCCATTAGCACAAGAATGAATTACATTGTGGCATAGTCTTACAATTGAATATAGATTATATATAAGAGATATTGAATGGATACACTCAAACACAGATGAAACTCAAAAATACAATTTTGAGTGAAAGATGTCAGGCAAAAAGAAGTCATATATGGTATTATTTATATGGAATTCAGGAACAGGCAAAACTAATCTATGGTAACAAAAATCAGAACACTGATTGTATGGCAGGTGGCTATTGCCCAAATGGGGCAGGGTCTTCTGAGGTAATAGAAATATTATATATCTTGACTGTTACGTGGATTAACAGGCTGTGATACTTACACTTAAGATCTATGAACCTCACTGCATGTACATTTTACCTCACTAAAGTAGGAAGAGGCAGATAAGAAGGAGAGAGTGAAAATAAAAAGACAAATTATACTTTACTTGCAAGCATGCACACACACAGACACAGACAATGTAAATGTGTGCAAGAATGTTCATTGTGAACTGCGCCAATGTTGCACAGAGCACCAGGTACTTGAGATCCCTTTCAATGCATATCTTCAACTCTCATTTTAAGGAAGGTCTCCCCTTTATTCATTTCATCTCCTTTGGGCTTTATTACGAAAATACCCACACATGTTTGAAAAGAGAAGGAACAGAAACACTAATTCTGAATTTCACACTCATCAGAATCCAAGACAAATTGTTCATTGTTGACATGTTCAGGTTTCATTTCCTGCCACGATTCTTTTAGGGAAAGAAAACTAGAAAGGAAATGACTCTCAACTTCTTCATGGCCTACCAAATCTGGCCACTTGAATTAATCTAGCTGAAAAAATATTTTAAGCATAAATAAAAACTACTATTTTTATTATAAGTCAGCTCTTTAATTGACTTGATATCACCTTCCTATTAAGACTGACCAAGTGATATTCTCAACAATAGCATCTCGCTTCATTACTAAAGTACTGATCACATTAAAATGTAACCACATGGAAATGAATTTCCTCTCTTTCACATCTCTTTGCTTGGTTTCCATGGAAAAGGGCTAATTACCTTTTTAATAGCCCTAATTGATGGGCTTAGAGATCATATCTTTCAGTCCCCACTTGTGTGTGGTGAGGATGGGGGTGGGCAGCACTCCTTTCTCTTTCCCCCTCAGCTCCCACCCTTCCCTATTGGAAGAAGGCTTGCTGGCTCCTGAAAGGACCCTGCCTTGTGTTTCTCTGATTGCAAGACTACCTGCAGCCCATTGTGGGCTGACCAGGAAGCCTCTCTTTGTCTTGGCCAATTGACACAGCTGCACACTCAGTAAATAGACTCAGATGTTGAGCTTTTGTTTGAAGGATCTTTTCAGATTAATGCAGAGAGAATTAGTTTTTAAAACTTAAGCTGGAGCCAGGATGAGTAGAATGGAGACATGAGCCATTGAATTCACGTCCACAAAATGAGACCAACTGTCTTACAAGGGTGTTTATCCCCTGTTCCTTTTGGAGGTACCATTAAGGGGAGAGGGCTTCCACTCAGACCATTGTGAGAAGAAGATCTGGCTAGTGATTACCCTGGCTCCAGCTTCATTCTCCAAGGGGAGAGCGCCCCATCCTTGCTAAGTAGATGCAATCACTATAAAATAGTTGTCTATAATTTAGGTTTTCTTATTTCCAGATCACAAGAAGTTCTGGAAAAAGGTACAAAAAGATCCACAGTTTACAGTAACGACAATTTTAACAAACTGGCAGACAAGGCAATAGTCTGGAGTCTGTGCTGATTAGCATCTCAGGTTCTTCAGGCTTCCTCGTGTACACCACCAAGCTAGCCCTTGCTCACAGGCTCATTTTGCACTATTCCCTTGTCGGGTGCAGGTATAGGCCATAATTCCCAACTGGTGGCTGGTCTCTGGAGGGTGGGACCGAACCTGGAGTGTGCCATTTTACTTAACACAGGGTGCCATTTTAGTCACATTTTTGTGATTGGAAAATTGCTATGGTACTTTATGCCTCCCTGAGACGTACAGACTCATTTTTTTCAAGCTACACATGGGGGATGATGGCTCCTCTCTGCCAATAGTACTAAGGACTTAGGGAGGCAGTGTGATGTTGTGGAAAGAAGGCTAGCTTTGACTCAGACAGATCTAAATTCAAATTCAGCCTCTTCGACTCAACAGCTGGGAGATCTTAGGCAAGTCACTGCTCTGAGCACACACCTCCTGACTATGACATTTAAGAGAACTTGTCTCATGGTGTTGTTGGAGATTGGAAGTTCTTTCATATGGATGTGTGTAGAGGGCCCTCTGGGAAGGCACATTGGCATTCTTTAATTATTGTCAGCTGAACCCAGTGGTGTCAGCAAAGCCAGGCCCTGGGAACACGCCTTGCCAAAAGGGCAAGGGTATTGTCAGCTTGACCTTCATTTCAGCCCATGGTGTGGGGAAGTGGGTTTTGATATTTAAATCCAGCCTAGCACCAGGAATGCTCAGGGCCTACTCAAGAATGCAAATAATCTCCTTTTGTCTTGAGTTTTTGGTGAAACTTCTGGTATTTGGGGGTATAAAATAAACACGCTGCATTGGCTCTGGGTCACTGTCTCTCCATCAGAAGAGGGCAGCGGTCCACCCGGCCCCAGCTTTTCTTTCTATCTCTGTGTCTTGTCTCTTTCTTTTATGTCTCAATCCCCAGCCACCTCTACTCAGGAATTGGACCCGCTCTTTAGCCGCGCTGGATGTGGAAAAGAGAGAAAATAGTTACAGATGTGAAAGTGAGAAGCACATTTCCTAGAGTATGTAGACTCCCCAACATGTTAGCTCTTCCTCTCCAGGTCTCTGCTATCCAAATATTGTTGTTGTTGTTTTTAAAGATATCAAATGGAAAAAGCACCAAGTGAATTACAAAGATGCATACATGAAACAATGTCCCTTCACTGTACTTAGTATTCAATAAATGCTAAAGAATGGCTGTTGGCAAGCACTCCCAACTCTAACCTTGTCAAACCCTCCCTCCCTTCCTCCATCTCCAATGTCTGAGTGACAGTCACCAGGCAATGGCATGGGCACATCCAAACCACCACCACCCCCTCATGTACACTCACTAAGCTCAGAAGAACGCCTGACCTAGCAAAAGAGGAATCAGAAAGGTGCAGAGAGCCATCCCAGAGGAACACATCAGCATTCCAAATAAGCGACGCTCTCTTAAATGCAGTGTACACAAGGTGGTATGTGACATATTTCCCCAAGGAAAACTGCCCTGCCCACTCCAGGCTATACAATTTAAAGAAAAATGCATGTTCCTCCTTATGTTATAGAGACACTAACCAATCTGGATACCCTATCACGTGTTTAGTACAAAACACCTTGTGGTGAAGAGTCAGGACACAGGGCCAGCCTTACCCTTACCCAGCTCTCTATGTGCTTATGGCCCTGAAAAATTGAAGAGGAATAGCCTCTATGCCCTTTGCAGCCCTTCCCAAGCCAAGCACCCAGAACTCTGATGCCCCTGCAGCTTCCTAAAAGGAAGGATGCGGGAGCAGAAAATGTGGGTTTTGAACCAGCTCCAATAATCAGGAAAAATGCTGACAGGATGGGGCTGCATTTTGGAAACCTAGATCAACCCCAGGTTAGGTCAGATTTTAAGTTTTAACCAGTAGGCTCCTTAGACTCTAAGAAATTAACACTGGAAAATAAGTCTGTGCTTTGGGAAATAATAAGAGAAATTGTGGCTGATTGAGTTTTAAATTCCAAAATATATCCCCAGCCCATACTTTAGTGTTACTTTCTTTTGTGACATAAAAAAAAGTAAAAGAACTTGCTTTAATAGGTGATGTCACAGTGGGAAGAGCTCAGAAGGGGGAATCTTGTAGAGCTTTGGGCTAATTCCCAAACCTCTCTGAGCCTCAGTTCCATCTCTGTGACACAAGGATGGAATTCCTCCCTGAGGACACTTCTCATCCCACAAGAGGAATAATCCCACAAAGAAACAGGGGATGGTTCGATGCTGCAGCATTTCTGGCCTGTTAGAATCCCTCTCTAGAACAGGTCCATGTTCCTGGAATGGGCCATACCCATCCAGTTTGACACTGAACAGTTAACCTTGGAGGTATTGGCACTTTCCAACAGGTTCAAGCCAGGAGTGTCAGTACCAGGAACTTGGAAATTAGAAGTTCAGAGAGAAGAAGGGAGTTATTATAGAAAGTACTTGAGAACATTGGAACACAGTGGACCAAAGACACGTATGTCTCAGTGAACTAAAAAGGATCAATAGTTCTAAGCTCGTACCAGGAGATGCAAAGGGAGACTGGACCACAGCACCTGCCATCGGCCATGTTTTTAACCTCAGGTTTAAAGAAGACAATTAAGAACACCAGGCTGTAACCAATGGACACAGACAACAGGGGGGTGAGGGCGTGAGTGGGGGGAGGGCGGTTGGGGGCTTAATGGGGGGATGAGGACACATATGTAATACCTTAATCAATAAAGAAATTTTAAAAATAGAAAAAAAAACAAAAAATAATAACAAAAGGGAAAAAACACAAACTTTAATGCTGTGTAAATTCCACCTTATCAATATCCAATCATTCATTTAATAATTCCCTTTTTTGGTTGGACATTTTGGAGATATATATTAATCAGGTAAGCATTATATTTAAATATAAAACTAGCTACAAATTTGAGCATATGCGAATCTATAAATAAACTATACTAAAGGCTATAGTACTAGCTTATTTATTACTGTAAAAAAAAAAAAAAACACTAGGCTGAATCAGGAGCCCCAGTACTGATTCTTCCACTTTAAGCCTCCGTATCTTCATCTATAAGGAGAAGGGGAGGAGCAGATTATTCCTAAGGGCCCATCTATCTCTGACATGCTGAATTGCCCCAGAAATCAGCTTGGTATTTACTCTCCTCATGCAGTGCTCCTGAGCAGTGATTTCAGAAACAAAGAATGATGAAATCAGAGCCTTTGGTCTGGTGGCTTTGGGCCTTCAAGCTGAGTTTCTCAGCCTCATTCAATTGGCCTTGTCCCAGATTCCTGCTTGGCTCAGTCTGCCTAGAGGTAAGCAAAGGTGGCTTTAGCAGGAGCCCATGGATTAACAACCGGACAAGGCTACATGAGTGCTTCCTCTGCTCAAGGGAAGGCTCCACGGAGGGTCTAGAAGAGTGCGTCTTAAGGGGTAAGCGGGAAAGGCCGAGCATTCTAGACAAAGACAGCCCCACTATTCACGGTGTTGTACATTTCAGCCACTGTAGCAAATTCCTGCTGTAACAAATAGTCCCCGAAGTACACAATGGTTTAAGACCCACAGATATTGACTTTGTGCTCATACACAGGATGGGTAGAACAGCTAACCACCCATCATTTAAATTTTTGAGCTAGACTGAGGCGCTGCCATTTTTAATATTTGGCCTCAAAAGTTGCCCAGAGGATCATCTCCACTCCAGGCAACCAGACAGGGCAAAAAGCATGGAGGTGGATCATGGTCACTCCCCCACCCATGTCTCACTACAGAGAGAGCTGGAAAATGTTGTCTAGATGTGTACCCAGAAAACACACAGCAACATGGATTCCAGGGAACCACCAGCTACCTCTGCCACAGTCTGATAGAGACTCTGGTCCATTCCTTAAGTTTTGTTTCTTCAGGAGAGATCAGAAAGAAAAGTAGCTAAAGACCTAGGCAAGGCAAGGGAGAGAGGAAGGAAGTTTCTGGCAGCTGGCAGCAGCCCTCTGGGGACAGTCAGACAGGCAGGTTGACTCCCACCAATTTTATTTTCCTCCGATGGGATACAAAGGCCTGGGACGCCACGGTGAAGGGAGCTTCTATAGCTTTCCCGGTTGTGAAAAGGAGAGAGGCAGAATGTGGCAAGGTCATCAAGCCTCCCAGGGTCAAGTTTGGAAACTCCCTGGCATTGCCCCTGGCTCTTGGTTCCTCCTTCTGCCCTGTTTTCAGCCCCTCTTTCCAGGCAGGTTCCAGTGGCCAGGCTGTCACAAGGCCTGACACCTTGGCTCGATGCCCAGCCTGTGGGCCACTCTGGGCTCGAGTTGCTGGTCGGAGCTGATTCAGGAGCCTAGCCCAGCCCTGTGGCTTTGATGAGATTTCATCATCCTGCCTGTGCTCCTTGGCTGGGAGCCTTGGATTGCCGCGGGCTATCTGCTTTCACAAAGGAAAGGCCCTCCTCTCTGAATAGAGGAGAGCCTGGAGGTGAGGAGGTGAGGCTCAAGGCTCCCCAGTTTGTCCAGCCTCAGAACCAATCCCATCAGCCTTCACCAACTTTCCCAAGGGTCAGAGACAAGATAAAGGACAGAGAGAACTAACACTGAGCAACTTGTTAATGATTTTATTGCAAGTTAAATGAAATGTCTCAAATAAAACTATGGGAGACCTTCTTTAACCTTATGGGCTATAAATATGTGTTAACTCAATTACTATCAGCAATTAAGGCCTAGTTTGGGAACAGTGGCCTGAGACAAAAAAGACATTATCATCCTGCAGAATGAATGCAGAATAAAAGGAATTTATTCCATCTTAGCTAATGAGCAGCTGTATAGGGATGGAAATGAAGGCCTTCCTCGGAATTGCTTTTGACCGTTCAGTTCAGACAGGGAAAGGAGAAAAGGTTCGCCTCTACGTAAAGCTCTCAGAAGCACATTAGGGACATTGTTACGATGCAAATGAGGAAGACGGTTGTGTTTGGGTGGTTTATGGGTTTAGTAAAAGGAGTAACATTTCAATTAGTGGGGAAGGAATGAGGACCTGCCTCAAAAGGCTTAATTGGCAACTTGGCTTTCCCAGGGGGCTTTGAAGTAGCATCCGAGGTGGACGGTTTTCAGAGATGGGTGGAGAATAGCACAACTGCAGGGCCCTGGGCTATGGGAGGGAGAGGGCAGGACCAGCGCTGTTCTCATCTCCAAGGCTACTGAAACTTTGCCCCTGGCCTCTTCACTCCACCCAGTTCCTCCCTGAGAGCATCAGGACCCTTCCCTTTCTAAAGCAGCCAGTCTCTCTGAAACACCTCGCCTTTAAGGCCTGCAGCCTAACCTCACCAGTGTGGAATTCCTTTTTCCTCTCAAGGGTCCCTTTACCGGGTCTCTAAGTCCAGCCCTGCAGGCTGGGGAATTCAATTTCTAATTGCTGAATTATGGGGAGTGGCGCAATATTGCCTACAAATGTGTATTTTCTGTGTGTGTGTGTGTGTGTGTGTGTGTGTGTGTGTGTGTGTGTATGTTCAAGGGGGTCTCAAGAGTGAAGAGCAAGAATGACCTGACCTTAAGGCAAGGGCTTGAACAGGGGCCTTTCAGGGTAGACCCTCTCAGAGCTTGCAAATCATCAAAGCCCTGCAGCCTTGCATTCTTCTGGGGTGGTCTCTCTGTGCTGTTGCGTCCACATGAGGGCTTCGGTGTAGCCCACACTCAGGACTCACTCAAATCTTCATACATTTTTACTGCTTTGAGGTTTTAATTCTCAGTCCAGTCATTCACAGGAAATGGTGAATTTATTTTTTACCATGGAAGAACCCTCCAAAGGAAATATTACAGATAACATGCCAAGATAATTGTTTGAAAAGAAGTTTGGAAAAAAAAAAAAAAAACTTAACTAACCCTGTGCTTTAGTTGAAAGATAGCAATCTCACCAGGGGTTTAGAGAGCCATCTAAACCAAGCTATCTCAGGGGTAAGCTGGAGCTTTCGGGGGCCGGGCGGGGGGGGGGGGGGCGCAGCCAGCATGAAGAACTTCCAGGTGACCCCACAACTCCCTTGGTTCTCTTGATGTTGACTTTGGGGAGGACAGCTCAGTCCCCTGGCCATGTGAGTAGCTATGAATGTAGTCTGGGTTTTGCGTGAGGTCTTACCAAAGAACCCTGAAGGAGAGGATGCAGTAACCCTCCATTTGAAGCAATCAGTCCCAAACACACAGGACCCTGAGCCAGACTTTCTCCCTCTGTCCTCTCCTCTCCCGTGGGTGGCTTCTCCTGGAACACTGGCTCATATCTCTGGAGCCTGTGGTTTGGTGATTGCCATTAGCCAACTACAACAGGGCTGGGAGCATTTCCTTAAATGAGAACTGGACCCACCCTGTGAGTAATGCTCATGCCTCGTAGGTCTTAGCATTGACCAGCTACTTTACAAGTGACCCTCTTCCCTCCGCCCTGCTTGCCCATGTAGAATGGCCACTGCCCTCCCACTTCCTCTGCTGCTTCCTCAGAATTGGGACAGAAGACAAATACATCGACATGCACCCTGCACATTCCTGCATCCTGGACAAGTTGGACCATCAAGTGACCATTGTAATATGTCCAATCCCATGCCACTGTGTGAAGTGAGAGCCAGGGACTTAGAACACCGATGTCAACTCTGATGTCAACTACTGATGCCAGTGGGCAGGAGATTCTGCACCAGTAATCTAGTCATTTGGAAACATGTGGTTCCTACAAGGCATTACTGACTACTTGCTTTGGGACAGTATAGATTCCATTTTAAGAGCTGAGAAGGACCTTATTACTATCCTAACCAATATATGCAAGACAAACTGAGGCCCAGAAAGGAAGAGACCTACCCAGGTACCCACAGGGAGTAAAGGGCAGAGCTGAGACCTAAACCCAGGTTGTGGGACTGAGGCCCAGTGCCTCCCTACTAACAATGCCGGGTTCAGCTCTCACTACCTAGTGGGTTTCTGCCTTGGCTGGTGTGGAAATCAGTTTGTGAAACCCTGCGAAGGAAGAGAGGCCAAAGGAAGCTCAGAAGCATTTGCCATAGATCTTCCTGTAATAAATAATCAAGACATTATTATACTCTCTTGCTTTAGTGAAGGAGCATTTTGCATACTTTCTGCTTGTTTCTTCAAACCCCTTTGTTATAATCAAGGCTGCTTCAGTCGTACTTCGGTTAATGTTCAGGAGAAAACGCTCATGCAAGACCATTCATTTCAAAATGCAGTTTTCAGTGTCTAAAATATTTCCTCCCTCAACTTCACAGAGCCTGTAAGGGCAAAGGCAGGATCTACATTGAGTGGCCAGATTATTATGATCTCTGAACGCATAATAATCTGGCCACTCAGTGTATATCCTATATAATAAAAGGCTAATATGCAAATTGTCCCCTCAACCAGGAGTTTGACCAGCAAGCAGGCTGGCCAACCACCCATGTCCCCCTGGCCAGGCTGGTCAGACCTCACCCATGCATGAATTCATGCACCGGGCCTCTAATATATATATATACACATACACACACACACACACACACACACACACACACACACACACACACACTGAGTGGCCAGATTATTATGAGTTCAGAGATCATAATAATCTGTCCACTCAGAGTATAATCCCCATTTCTATAAAGAGGAAATGGGTCTACAAGAGGTGAGATAAATCACCCAAAGCCACATTCCTCACAAGGGGCTCATGCAGATCTAGAACCCTAGCTTCCAGGGGGAATAACCTGGCTCAGTCAATGCCTCAGAACTTACTCCTCCCTTTGGGGACCAATAAAATCAATGTTCCTTTGAAACATGAGAGTTTGGATCAATGACCACAAGGACTATTTGTCCCCACCTTCCCTTCTCTCTTCCTCCTGGTATGCAGGAGTTGAAGAATATTCTGAGTCAACACCCCTAAGGTGACCATCCCCATCCAGAGCCCAGGGCACCATCAGTGCCTCTCAGGGCCTGGCCCATGGCAGGCACCAGCCCACGGCTCTGGAATGGATGAGCAGAACCTTCAACCTCCTGCTTTAAAGGAACAGAACATGAGAAACACATCTGTCAAGCTGGGGTTTTAGAGAAGAGATAAAATCTCTTCAATGTTGATGCTTGAGAGTTTCTTCTGGAACATGTGAGGAAAGAAATGAATAGTGAAAGGTGGAAAAGATGAGCTAATATGGACTGTTCACTCCCCAAACTAGAGTCTGGCCGGTAAAGTAGGTAACAGAAAATATTTCAGAGAAGAGACACTCAGCAAATAAGCCCCAAAAGACTAAGGAAGAATTACTTCTGCACCCATGTCTCCAAAACAAAAATACAAAAGACGTGAAATAGGAGGCATGCCCTGCATGAACTCACACTCAAAACCTCAAAACCTCCTGATACACACGAAAAAAAAAAATTAAAAGAGAGTAATGAGTTCTTCTTGAATGATTCTGCCTTCGTGTCTTCCAAGCTCAGATGGACTTTTCTGTAGAGAAATGCATAAAAATCTTCTGTTAGAAAATTGTGTGTGTATGTGAGTGTGTGTCCACACTATGTATAAAAACTTGTATCTTAGTTTGATCTCTCATCTGGAAAATGACTTCAAAACTGGCCTCCCTGCCCCAGGTCTTGAACCAACTTCCACCCTGCTGTCTAGGTTGCTGTCTGACCACTCCCATCCTTGGACAGGAGCCCACCCAGGCTCCCCATCACCCACAAGATAAAGCCCACCTCATAGACACAAAGTCCTCCCCTCATCTCCAATCTCCTTGCTCATTGTTTCCTCCCTCATGGTTTATGCTCCAACGACATGGGTCTCTTTATGGTTTCCTGCCCAGACCGTGTGTCCTCTCTCCTCCGTGAATTTGCTCTTGATGGAATCTGCGCCAGGAGCATACCCTGCCCTCCGGGAAGCCTTCCGAACATGTAACATGTCCTACCTTCCCTCACTTTACTGTGCCCTGGGCACATCTGCATGCAGCGCTTAGAATGATGTGTTTGTCAGCTACTATTCTTTCCTGTTTTGTTTTTTTGTTTCTACTGAAGGATAGAATACATGCCCAGATTTTAAGTATGCGAAGAACTGAACATTTATAAATTTTATCCAACATCCAGAACAAGACCTAGATATACTTTTGAGGTCAGAGGCTGAGTTTTATTCACTTTGTAACCTCAGCACCATGTGCAATGGCTGGCATGCAGCATGTACTTAACAAATGGTTATTGAATGAATCAATGAATGGTTATCACCCCTGTCTCTTTCTCTCTGTTTGATCCACTTACCTTTTCTGCCAAATCCACTTCACCTGAGTTGCCTAATGAACAATTCCGGATTTCTTCCCTAGGCTTTGAGAGCCTGAATTCTGAGTGATGAGGTTTGTGAAGAACTGTTGGTGGTTGGGAGTAGAGAGATGGGGAGCAGCTTGACTCCTGAGCACCAAACCTGAATATAACTCAGTTAGATCCAAGGCCTGACTTGAAGTTATCATCGCAGCTGCCAAAGCAAGTCACAGCCCTTACATTCATTAAAACAAATGAAGAAGTCACTAGAGAATAGCCATTTCAGCCTCTTTGCATTAGATCTAAGAAGAAACAAGTGTGTTTGTTTCTTTCACCCTCAACATCACCTTAAGGCACCATCCCTGAGAAGGCAAGAGCCTATTCTCCCTATACCCATGGAGGCAAGCGTAGGATGTGTACCATAGACTAGATGCTTCCTAAATACTACTGTCCCTGTCCACACACTTCTCTGTAAAGTCCACAATGGGAGGAAATAAACCTACAACTTATTTAGCACTAACTATGTGCCAGGCACTGTGCTAAGTAACCATGTACATATATTACCACATTTGTTTTTCACAGCTACTCTCTCCAATGGGATATATTATTCCCATTTTACAGATGAGAAAACTGAGCAGCTAATGCTGGGATTTGAACCTCCATCTTTGATTCCAAAGCCTGTGATGACAACCACAATGCAGTAGTGCCAGGACTAGCTCTGCTTCCCCGTGTCCCTACTACTGATGACAACATCAACAGTGCCGAGCTTGAGAAGCCCTGATCTAGACAACTTCCCCAAAAAACCTATAAAGCTGGGAACTCCAGGTGGACTGGATCCATCTCCAGCTGGGTCCACATTCTCAGTCTCACTGCCGGGAACCCAGGTTCAATGTTACCCAGGGCTGCAGCCAGAATTCTGATGGTGGATTTTCTCCTGAGAAGTTAAGAGTTCCTCATTTATGTTCACCCAAGGCTTTATTTTGAAAAAAGTATTTAGGGAGGTTCACAGCACACAAGGATTGAAGCATTAAAAACAACCATTCCTTCACATGGGCAGCTAAGGGAGACCAGTCCTTCTGAAATAGAGGAGAACCTCCCCCGAAAGGAGCCTCCCTGAGATCAGCTGGGATGTCCTCAGCAGAAAGCTCAACATCAGAGAAAGCATCCCTCTACTTGACATAAATGACTGTTCCCTGCACAGGGGCACTTCGTCCTGGGATCTACCCAACACCTGGACAGCCCAGGAAGGGACATCCTGGCCCTCTTCAGATCAATGACCAAGCCAGGGAGCCCGGCTAATGCTTACCAATATCTGGCTTACTCCCTGGCTTGAGAACAGACACAAAGCCACCCTGTTCCTGAGCCCAGACCTCTAATGAGCCCCTCCCACTCCCCAGCGCTCAGGCGTCCCCCTGTTTACATTCTACTCACCAGCCAGACCTAATCCCAGGGCTCCGGATCTGCACTTAATCCTGTTTCTGTATATCCTCTAGATCAATACATGTTAATAATAGTCATCACTGTGGTAAGAACCATGTTTGAGGAATTCTGAGCCCTTCAGGTTTGGTGCCAACAGGAGAAAATATGGAAAAGGAAACCCAAACATTTACAAACATTCCAGAATGTTTAGTTCAGGTTGCCCTGTGTAAATAAGAGAGAGCCCAGGAGATACTAATTTTTCTGGGATGCACTTATTTTGTCCCAAGTAAAAATTGGCTTTAAAAAAAAAATGCAAGTCACCAGTCCCTGCCTCTCTCTTGCTTCTTGGATCCTAAGATCTTTTTCATGCAGTTTGCTTCAACACTATTGTATTTCTGCTGTGCTTTGAAACTGAGCTTCCCTCTTTGATGGATATTAGCAAAACATGCTTTTGTGTCACGTGCTTTCGTGTCTCCCTAATGAACTTTCACTTGAAAAAGACCCCAAGCAAGGAAGATGCTGGAAGTGTAATGGTATTTTGTTTAAAGCAAAGAGAGACCCTCTCTTCTGGTTGCCCCCTCTTTGGCCCACCCCAGAGGAGTAATCAGCCAAGAATCACAGATGGGATCATTTACAGTTTTACTTTCAAGCTCCCCAGCCCTTTCAGATTGTGTTTACTCCGTCAAAGCCTTCAGACCAGCCAGCGTGGGCCTCCTGACAGCCCCATCTTGCTGGTTCTCAGATACTCTGATTGAGATTAAGTCCGTGCTGATCTGTTGGAGACTGATTGATGGAGAGGCTTCTTTGTGATGCTCATGGTAAACGTGAGAGGATAGAAGAGTTCAGATGTGAAGGTGATATTCATTTGGAGAATCATCAGCCCCTTCCTGGAGGAGCCAGGACAGCAGGCCTGCAATAGCTACTGGCTACACAAAAGCAAAACCCGCTCAAAATGGAAGACAGCTTGGCGCCACAGTAAAAAACCCCTTTAGTGGGTATGTTATTATTACTTTTTTTAACAATTGAAAATATCTTGTGGGGAACAGTTTTCTAAAATCTAAACAACATTAATTTTCGAAGTAAAACTAAGTATAGAAGAAATAAATGAGCAAGGAAACTCAAAGCAGTAAATGTGCCTATGTTGATTTGTTGTTGTTGTTGTTCCTTCAGTGGGTGTTACTGTAGGGAGAGATTGGCTATAATGCTGGTAATTAGTATTTTCGTGAACAAAGTTATGTGAAGCTAGATAATTTAGCATAGATCAAATACAAATTTCTTAGTTTTTTAATTTTTTTAATTTAGTGATTTGAGAGAGAGAGAGAGAGATTTGTTATTCCATTTATTTATGCATTCATGAATTGATTCTTATATGTGCCCTGATTGGGGGTCCAACCCACAACCTTGGAGTATCAGGACCCAAATACAATTTTTGAGAGCACCAACTTCTCAGTGTGGCCTGGTAGGGAAAAAAGGGGACTGAACACAAGAACATTATGTTCTTCTCCCTGCTTATTAACTTACTATTGTAAAGGCCTGGACAAGTCTCTGCCTTTCAGCTCTCTGCTTCTTCGCCAATTAAATGGGGACATCTAAGCTCTGTCTTTCACAGGTTTGTTCTGGGCATCTAACAAGGCCGTGAAGGTGACAGTGCCATGGGATCCCTAATACAGGACTTGTTGTCACCACTCACCTTGGGTGTGAGGACTTTAGAAGCAGAAATTCCCACCTTGGTTAATGTCACCAACAAGTCATCACTTACAAATCCCCAGCTCTGCGGTTCAGGACTTCTCTCCCCTGTACTTTTGCTCATGTTGTTGGCTCAGCCCGGAATGTCCACCTCCCATTTTCCTCTTCTGTGCTTCCCAAATCCACTCCTCTCTCAAGGCTCAATTCAAGTGCTAGCTCCTCCATAAGCCTTCTCTGATTGTCCAGTCCCCAGTAAAACAGAACCATGCTGCTCTGAGTTCCTAAAGCACTTGTAACTTTCAGCTGTCGTTATCGTTCGGCCGTGTCTGTACATAATCTAACTCTTCTATTGTTTTCTTCAGTCACAAGGGCTGTGTCTGCTGTCTCTCCGTACAGAGTCAAGCTTTGCAACCAGTAGGCACTCCCTATTTTTTCAGGGAATGAGAACTGCTATAGTCACATTCTCTATCCAAAAAAGTTTTAAAGCAGCTTTGCACAGTGTGGTGCTCACTGAAATCATACATAACAGACCTGTGGTCTCACTTTGTAGTCACCACAGAATCATGCAAAGTGAGGGCCCAGTTCCAATCGCATGCATTTTAGTTAACTGGACTATGCAAAGCAAGGATTGCCTGTATACCTAAACAATCAATCTATAACATAAACGTACCCCATCTAATCATGTGGGGAAAAACACCATCAAGCTGTGTGCATTGAGGGCAGCCAGCCACATATATTAAATACAGAACTCGTGTAGCATCTCCTAAATCAGAGCCCTGAAAGAAAAAGCAATGGGCGTCCTGTCTCAACTGGGGCTTTTAGTGACTAAGGGATCACATTGTTTCCATTTCAGAACTGTTATAGTACCTTATGGCTGTTTATGGAAGTAATTTCCAGGCACAAAAGCCAATCTAAAATGTGTAGCTTAGATGCTGAAATATGGTCATTTCTGGAATATTTTTGTAGCTTCAGGGACAATGAGACATTTATAATCTGTATGGTCCCAGAATTGCCTTAAAACCCCCCAAGACTGCGTAAACATCAGCCTTCCTGGTGGCCTACTGCTTTCCACGGTGAACACTGTGACTGGCACAGAGAGACTGGCAAAACAACACATTTTTAAGTCACTCAAGAGCCAGGAGATTGCATAGCAAATCTATTTCAAGAGCTAAACATGCTGAGTTTATGTACTCTACAAAAGAAAGGGACACAGAAAAATAGTTAGAGATAATGGAAGATGATGACAAACATGAGTTTAAGCCACTCTCAAGGGTGCCAGGCTGTCTGATAATGCTGAGGCGTGACCAGAGGGCAGAGCCCGAGACCCACAATGAGACCTCAACGTTGTGCTCCCGATTCAGCTGCTGAGCTCCAGGCGGCTTCAGAGAAGTGGCTGTGCTGGCCTTGGTTCCCAGGACCTTCACCAAGGGTCAAGACAGAATGGACGGAGTGTGAGCTTTGGAACCTGCACACCAGCTCGCTTTCTAAGCAGGGGTCTTTGGCTAACCTCTCTGAGAGTTATTCTTTTCAAGTGGAAGCCCATAGTGTGCAGGGCTCCCATAGCCACCCCTAAGATGCTGGCAATCTTTAAGAAGAGCATACGCCCTCCTCATTTTCATGTCTTCACATGAAAATGAGAATTGTATCCCTTTGCCATTTGCAGGGTTACTGTGCGGATTGAATGAGGCTATATATGAAAACACTTGTGTAAAAATCCAAGTAATATAAGGGATTCTTAACACCACTGTAAATGGGTATTTGGTAATCAATCCAATTCTCTAACCTCTGAGGAGAGACAAGCAGTTAAACAACCATGAAAGGAATCATAAGACTGTAATTGATTGAAGTCCTAACCCCCCTGCCCCCCCCCCATTACCGGGGAATGTGACCTTATTTGGAAGTAGGACCTTTGCAGATGTAATAAAGTTAAGGATCTCTTCTTGTAAGGACTCTAGTCATTGGACTAGAGCACCCCCTCTCCAACCTAGCACCACCTCATTTAACTTAGGGTGAACCTTAATCCAGCTTGACTGGTGTCCTTAATAAGAAGAGGAGAGCTCCATGTGAAGACAGAGACAGGAAGAACGCATAGTGCGGACAGAGGCAGAGGTGGGGGGATGCAGGGGCAAGCCAAGGAATGCCGGCCACCCGCAGAAGCTAGGACGAGGCAAGGAAGGAGTCTACCCAGAGTCTCCGAGGCAACACAGCCCTGCTGACACCTTGATTTCAACCTTCCAACCTCCAGAACTGTGAGAATCAGTTCCTATTGTCTCAGTCACACAGCCTGCGGTACTTTGTGTGGCAGCCACAGGAAACTGAGGCAGACCTCTCTGCTCCACCTCCCTGCTCAGCTCCTCTTCCCTAAGACATTTAACCTATAAGGCCCCTTCAAACTCTAGAATGAAGCTTTACCTGTAGTAGGATTTTTGCTTCTATGTTTTATATTTAAAGTCTTGTCACTGTCCCAGCAGCTTATAACCCATCTTTGGCGTTGCTGCTTCTGGAACCATCTTAAGAAAGAGGTCTGTCCGGTCCTCCTGGGAAGTAAATATTCTCAGATCAGGTGAAAAGGAAGCTGGAGAGGAAGCAGGATTCTGTAGAAGGGGTTGGCTGTGACAAATCAAGAACACCATGACACACTTCTGAAGGGCCTGCCACGAATTTGCCACTGCTCATCTCCTTTACCTAGACAGAAAGTGGGTCTGCAGCCCTAGCTGGCTTGGCTCAGTGGGTAGAGCATTGGCCTTTGGAATGAGGGGTCCAGGGTTCGATTCTGGTCAGCAGCACATGTGGGCTCAATCCTTAGTGGGGGGGCATGCAGGAGGCAGCCAATCAATAATTCTCTTTCATTATTGATGTTTCTGTCTCTCTCCCTCTCCCTTCCTCTCTGAAATCTATAAAAATATATTTTAAAAAAAGAAAAGAAAGTGGGTCTGCAGAGCTTTCTCCGAGCTTAGCTCACTGATCAACACCTGAGTCCATGAAATGAGCCCTGGACTAGAAGTCAAGGACCATGTGATCCCTTCTGGATTTTACCACTCCTCAGCTCTCCCCGACTTTCTTCATCTGTGAAATGGGCGTCCCACCTCCACTTCCCACGCTGGTGGTGGCCACAATGACATGAGAACGTGAGGCGCTGAGCAAATGGAAAGTGGTGAAATCATTATCACGCTCATCCCCCACCAGTTGTCAACACCTGGGGGTGGGAATCCTCCAAGAGGACCAGGAAAGCTGATCAAAGTGTCCAGCTGGTAAAGGGGAGTCAGCTGCAGGGCCTGACCCTCTGGTGTCGGCTGCCTAGGGGAGAGCAGTTGAGATGAGCTCTCCCGGTGGGTCATAAAATGAGGCTACGCAGGGAGGAAGCAGGATGTATAAAGCCCAGGAGCCTGATCTGTTTCTGAGATCAAACAGAGCAGCATTGTACCGGGGTGTGGAGCTGATGTCAGCGTCTAGAATGCTGGTCGGAATCGCCCTGGTTACGCAGCTGGACCGGAATAAGGCAAGTCTGTATCTGAACTCATTAATTTTTACAACCAACTGAACTGTTCTGCCTTTTTTGGGGGGTGGGGAGGTAGTGCAGGGGGAGAACAAGGGAAGGAAGGGGAAAGGGAGGGGCCCGTATGTATGGAACAAGGGGCTTCCCACCAGCAGACACTATCTCATTATTCCCCAGCACACCCCAGCTTCCAACCTCAGCCCCCTGGACGGGGAGGCAGGGCCGCTGCAGCCAGCGGAGGGAGAGAAGCGGGCCAATGAAACGTAAGGATAATTAGAGTGGCACAAGCCGCTCCTAGGAGTTCAAGTTATGTCAATGTTTCCATTATATGCCTCACTTTTCGGGGGTTTATAACGGAGCTATAAAAACTCACGCCAGCTGAGAATTTGGCAGGCCAGGTCGCAGCCTGTTTTTTAATTCAATTCAGCTGCTCCTAACTTGGGAGGGAAGCACGCTGCACACTTGGATAACTCCAAGGGGCTGGTTTCCAGTACTGAGCACTCCTCTGCTATCTGACCGCCCTCCTCCTCTGACTATCATTCCTTTGTGCTATTGCAAAAGAAACAGCTTTACATAAATGCACCCGAACGCTTCCTGCGCTGAGACTCTGCCGGCACACTCTCCACGTGCACCCGGATACGGCTTTCCTCCATCCCAGGAAATGTGCAAACCCTTTCACCCTGAACTCTATACAAAAGATCATCAAAGCCTCTGCAACTGAGCTGTTGGGTACACCAGGTATTCCAGACAAACCTCAATATTTGGGGGCAGTCCTTTCACACGGTTGTAACAGGCCTTGGCCTGGTGGATGCGTATAATTTATCCCCATCTCAGAGAAGGGTTTGAAGAGGAAGAGGATTCAGCTGAAGAGGAAGCAGGATTCTGTAGAAGGGGTTGGCTTTGACAAATTAAGAATACCATGACACACTTCTGAAGGACTTTCCTCATGTTTTATTCCATCATCTCGGGTCCAGTCGACAGGCCCAAATCCTGCAGGATCCTGAACAGTCAGTGCCCAGACCACCCCAACCATGAGCCTCTTTGATTCTTCTTCCAGAAGTCCTGTCTCTCACCTTTGGTCTCCCATCAGCTCTTTTCCTATAATAATTATCAGGGGCTTTCTGTGTGTGCATTTCAGTTATCTGTGCATGTTTTATCTCATTTACTGTATGACGGGCCCCTCTGACACAGTCCTGTGCTTATTAACTCCTCCTACACTAAGTGCCAGATTTAAATAGACTCTGCTCAGTAAATGTGGGTGGGATTATTACTGAAATAATTAATAATGACAATCGGAAGCCAGGCAGCTATAGCAGAGGTATCGGTAAAGCTCAGGACAGGGACTTACCAATCCGTTCTTCCTCAGAGAGGGGAGGACAGTATGTCACAGTGTTTCCTTACCTTGTTACTGATGGTAAACTAAGAAAGTGAGGAGATGGGGGAAGGTGTCAAACTCTCTAACCAGAAAGGAGTAATAAGGTGCAAGCAATAGCATAAGTGTATATATGAATATAACTATATTAACATATAACAGTAACAAAAATAAGTAAAACCACATATGTACATGTACACATAACTATAATAGCCTATACAAACAATGAGATAAGTGTATTTTATCAATATGTACTGGTTTTGCTTTCCATTGTAACCCAACCCAATTCCCAGCCCCAATCCTATAAAGTGCTTTTATAAACTATGGATGAGTAATTATAAATGTATGGTAATGATACCATTGTAGTGCATGAAACATTTAATAAAACTTTGCCAAATCAGCCGAAACCGGTTTGGCTCAGTGGATAGAGCGTCAGCCTGCAGACTGAGGGGTCCCAGGTTCGATTCCGGTCAAGGGCATGTACCTGGGTTGGGGTCACATCCCCAGTGGAGGGCATGCAGGAGGCGGCTGATCGATGTTTCTCTCTCATCGATGTTTCTAACTCTCTCTCTCCCTTCCTCTCTGTAAAAAAAATCAATAAAATATATTTTTTAAAAAAACTTTGCCAAATCAATGAATGGACAAATCAATGAATTACTTAAGGTAATTTAACTGAGGTGAATAAATAGCACTTCTTCATATACTACATACTAAATATTTTTTGTGATGTAATTAACTTAGGTTCCATCATAAATGCCCGACTCTGATCTAAGAGCTAGTAACATACAGAATTTCAACCTTCCCTAGGGGTTCAGAGAGCTATGGGCCCATTGTCCTAACCAGGCAATGGGAGAATAGACAGGTGTGTTAGTGTGATTAAAGAACTGGTCTCTTCAATAAATTTGCACTAAGCTTGACAGCTCGAAGTAGCAGAGCTGGGAGAGCCCAAGTATGATGAATGGGTGAGTGAGCTAAGAAGATATATCCAAGTCAGAGCTGGGATGGATTTATAGAAAAGTCTGGATCCAGTTGCACTTCTGGAATATTTCTAGAATTGCCTCATAATTTTTGCAGTAATAGGTTGTATCAGTTAATTAGAGCTTCAAGGTCTTCAAAAATTTAGAAGTATAAACTGAAGCCCATGTCTATAAGTTATAATGCAAAGCTAATTTGAACTACTTCTTCCTGTTAAGGAACAAAATCTCAACAAATCCAAGTTTGTCTGTTACAAGTGTGTGTGTGTGTGTGTGTGTGTGTGTGTGTGTGTGTGTGTGTGTCAAAGTCTCCAAAGGTTTTATGTAACAATATATGTAAATGTGAGTGAAATGAATTACTTATGAATGAATGACAATCAAAAGTTAGATGACTGACAGCAGAAGTACCAGTAAAGCTCAGAATAGATAGGACTTATCCTTAATAGAAGGGAAAGCGGAATTTACATATATATCAGTAGGAAGAAATAATCAGAATGGCTGAGCTAGGTCAATGGAAAAGGCCAATGACTTATAATCAGGAAACTTGAGCTGGAATCTAAGCCCTACTGTTATAAATTGTGCACCTTCATTTTTCTGGAGCTTCAATGTCTTCATCTATGAAATGGGATCTATATTACCTATGCTACCAACATCTCAGAACAGTAACAGGTTGTATCAGTTACGAGTGTGTTTGGCTGCAAATAACAACAAAAAAGAATTATAATGGCTTCAACAGATGGGAGTATATTTTTCTCACATAGAAACAAGTCAAGGTAGGCAGGCCAGGATATACAACTCAGTGATGCCTTTGGGCAGGGAGGAGGGGCAGCAGGTTATGTCTGTATTTCTGCCCTAATATCCTTGCCATGATGATTCTTTAATGCTTGTCATCTCATGGAAACAAGATGGCTACTATAGCTCCAACAATATGTACATATTCGGGAAGAAGGGGCAAGGGTTAAACTCCTTTCCTTATGATTCACCTCCAGGTCTTTTTAAACACTATGGGGTGCTTACCTACCTTCAGATCAATCAATGGCCAAGGGAACTGAGATGACTTTGACTGTTTTAGACCCATCATCAGCATCTTCTGGCACTGAGGTATAGACCTAACTCTATTAGAACAACTCAGGGCTCTGTCAGCAGGGAAGAGGGGATGGCTTTGGTTAGACAACCAACAGGGTCTGCCCCAAACCAAAGCAAGATAAAGCAGAGGTCCTCAGAGTGTGCTGCATCAGTAGCACCTGGGAGCTTGTTAGAAATGCACATCCTCAGGCCCCACCTCAGACCTGCTGGGTGGGGCCTCATAATCTGTGTTTTAGCATGCCCTTCAGGGGATTCTGGGGCTTCTCAGGTTTGAGAACCACTGGAATGAAGTTGAACTTGAGAAAAACTTAGCAATGAAACTTGAGGATTCAGTGATGTTACTGAAATGTGTTCTTCATTCAAGTTCTTCTACTGGGTATTCAGAGCCCTCTGCAGTTTTGCTCCATCTCCCTTCCTTACCTTCATTGCAGCCCCTGCCCTCCCCCACTCCCAGACACATTCTGGGTCAGAGCCACACCTGTCTCCGCCCAATTTCTCTGGCATGCCATGCACCCTTGAGGCCTCAACTCAATTCCCAATCCCTTGAATGCCCTCCTTTCCCTTTTCTTTCTGCCTGTTGAATTTTATTCTTCTGTAAATAATTAAACAACTAAAATTGGTCCCCTCTGAGTGTTCATGGTATTCTGCATGAAACCAATTTGGCATTCAATAATTATCCATGTAATAGATGAATGCAAGAATGCTCAATTTGAATTTTTCCTCTACCATTAGACACCTCCAAGTTTTCCTTTCTAAGCCAATGGCATTTTGCTTCCACTTGTAATTCCTCACTCTATCCTGTGATGAGATAATGCATATGCCTCTGTCTCTCAACAAATGTATGAACTCCCAAAGCCAAGGCTAGGTCTTGCTCATCTCTTCACCCTCTACAGTACCTAGCATAGGGTCTTACACTTAGTAGGTGCTCACTGACTACATATATGGAATCAAACCATGAAATGTATGTCTATACTTCAAAGAATTGGATTTGCAAGTAGCTGATGAATCCTACCACTTTTCATAAACAAAAGCCTGTTTCATGCTAGTGCTTTTGATGTAGAAGTAGACCTTCCCTTTGGATCGCTCTAGTGGATTTTACCTTGCCCACTGCTTAGCTAATCCAATTCTGAGAATACAGCATCACTGCTGGATGTTGAAATAGAGCCATTTTGGGAAGCTGAGCGGAAAGCCTCACCGTAGGAGTTATTTACGCACCTGCTGGATTGCCTGTAATAAATGATACCTGCCAACTCAACAGTGTGATCCTCTTGCATGCTCTGTACCCTGACCACTCCCTCCCTGCCTGAATTTATTGGATGACTTCCAGGAATACTTGGACATTAAATATATTTTGCAGCCTCCGGAAAGTATAAAGTGACACTGACCTGTGGAAAATTACATTTCTTTTATAAAGTTTTAAAAAGAAGATCTTTTTATAATAAATTTTGAGCATTGGGGGAATGGATTAGAAGGAGGAATCCCAGAGAAAGTATGAAAATGGTTAATAAAATCTGGAACTTTCTAGGCAGTTAATACCACAGGTTTAAAAAAGCTTACAAACATAAATATCAGAGAAGGCAGTAATAGTACTTTAAATTACTCCGTCACTCCTATTTTTCCCCTTAGGTATTCTTCAGAATTTTTTGGACATTATTTCAAATAACTGACCAACAAAGTTTTATTGAATACCTTCCACACCCTGGGCCCAGCCTATAAAGGCAAAAAGAGAAAGAATACCAAAGAATGACAGCCATTTCTTATGTATTTTTAGCGTTTAAGAACTTAAAAGTGTTTTCAAATACTTGGTTTCATTAAATTCAATTACTCTCGTTGTACAGTTGAGCAAAGTGAAGAGCTTACGACCAGGATCACATGGTTTATAAGTAAGTGAGTTAGGTCTCAAGTGTAGGTCTTCTGACTCTGAGTCCCATATTCTTACTCCTCTACTCCTCTGCCCACAAATACCTGGGTTGTTTTTAGTAAACTTTAAACATATAATATACACTCTCACAATATGAAAAACCTTAAATGATATCTATAATAATAAAAGTGTAATATGTTATTAGACTGGACGTCCTTCCAGATGTCCATCTGGACGACCTTCCAGACAAAACCGAGGCTGCAAGGGAAGCCCAGGTCCTGGTTGCCTGTCGGTGGCCAGAGAGTAGCCTGGGTCCCGGGTGCCATAAGGAAGTCAGTGCTGGCAGCCAGGGGAAGGAAGGCCTACTCTTGCACAAATTTTGTGCATTGGGCCATTAGTGTTTTATAGACGTCTAGTTAAATAGGCACTATTTAAAGTTAAGTATTTAACTTTCTCCTACACCAATTCCCCTCTGAAATGACCCCAAGAAGAATAAAAAAGAAAAAGCTTTGGGGGGAATGAGGACAAGTACAAGAAAGTGTGCCTTACAAACGGTTGAAGGCTTGGTGCTATCTTGTCCAATTTGGCACAGGTAGAACAGATGAAGGAGGACACTGAAGATCATCTCACAGCTCTGCCTCCTGAGGAACAGCAGTGGATATGGGAAGTGAATGGCAAGGAGACTATAAGAGCTCACCAAGCACACGGCCCCCTTTCAGTTGTGAAGTTTTTAGGGTCAGAGGCAGCACTGAAAAGGGTGCTGGTCTAGAGGAGACAACATTTCCAAGAGGGTTAAAAAAAAAACAACTCCAAAAGCTATAGCTAATTAAATGTTTTATTAAAAGCAATAAAGAGAAGAAAAGGTACTTCCAAAAAGTCAAAATCAGTGGTACAGACAAAGTTAAAAAACTGCCAAAAATGAGGAGGGAAAAGACAAAGTGATTGAAAATAATGAGAGGAAAATTGTTGGATTTGACAAACAGATCATTTAGAGACTGTAGATAAGAAATGTTCCTGGAGAGAGAGAGAGAGAGAACAGAATAGAACAAATGAAATAACCAAAAATATAAAAGAAGAAAACTTTCCTGAGCTGATATATCTATAAAGAATCAGAATCAGCTGCCTGAGACAGAATTGCAACATTAGATTTCAAGTGAGTCTAGGAAATATAGTTATTATTCCAAGAAGCTACCACCCATGTGCAAATCAAGAATAAGAATTTTGTTACTAACTAGAGGCCCAGCGCATGAAATTTGTGCACTTGGGTGGGGGGGGGGGGGTCCCTCAGCCCAGCCTGTGCCCTCTTACAGTCCAGGAGCCCTTGGGGGATGTCCAACTGATGGCTTAGGCCCACAGGGAGCGGGCCTAAGCCATTATTTGGACATCCTTAGCACTGTTGCAGAAGCGGGAGAGGCTCCCACCACTGCTACTGCATTCACCAATCGTGAGCCTGGTTTCTGGCTGAGCAGTGCTCCTCCTATAGGAGCGCACTGACCACCAGGGGGCAGCTCCTGTGTTGAGCGGGATCTGGCTGAAACTGGCTCTCCGATATCCCCAGAGGAGTCCCAGATTGTGAGAGGACGCAGGCCAGGCCAAGGGACCCCACCAGTGTACGATCAGGGCCAGAGAGGGACGCAGGAGTTTGGCCAGCTGGGGAGGGACCGTGGGAAGGCTCCAGGGCATGTCCAGCCCATCTCGCTCAGTCCCCAGCAGCAAGCTAACCTACTGGTCAGAGCGTCTGCCCCCTGGTGGTCAGTGCACATCATAGCAACTGGTTGACTGGTTTACTGTCTGCCCCTTGTGGTCAGTGCAGGTCATTGTGAGTGGTTGAGCAGCCTTAGCATATCATTAGCATATTATGCTTTGATTGGTTGAATGGATGATGGAATGACAGGACACTTAGCATATTAGACTTTTATTATATAGGATAGGGCAAGTGTGGGTTTGGGGACACCACTACTAACCTCTGCCATAACTCAATAAAAAAAAATGTATATTGGCAGATTTAAAAGATCTCACAGAATACTGGCAATATTACCTCAAAGACTACTAGATATATTCAAGTTCAAAAACAATAAAGAATTTTATAATTATCTAGGCAGCAAACACATTCAGGCTAGCCTCAGATAGTCCTATAACATTAAATATCAGATTACAAAGAAACATCTATAGTTTTGAGTGCCAAATGTTGCCAGATACAAATTCTAAACTCATTCATATTGTCATTCATGTCTGAAGGATACAAAAGAAAATTTTCAGTTATAGAGAGAAGCCTAAACTATATCACTCACATTCTTAGAGAAAAAAAGTACTAAAATTATACTCCAGCCAACTGAGAGATGAATCAAAATAAAGAATGGGGTGTTTTTTACCTGGTATGAAATGGAAATAATGGTGATTACTAAAATAAATTAAATATGTTATCAAAATAATTTCAAAAGCATAATTGCAAATAGTTTTTAAATAAAAACAATAATTACTGAAATAAAATAATGTCAAAAATAACATCTGGTGTACATTTGTCAAAATTCAATGAATACATACTTAAGATTTGTGCATTTCATTGTAAATTTTACCTCAAAGGAAAAATAGCTGCAAGGAATTATTAAACTCTAGTTAATGATACTTGTGTTGAAATATTTAAGGGGAAGTATACTGATATCTTCAATTTACTTTGAAATGCATTTTTAAACTATGAAGTGAGGGATGGATGAATAGAAGGATGAATATATGATAACACAAGCCAGGTTAAAAAAAATGCAATAGTGGAAATCAGATAGTGACTGTATGGGTAGTCACTGTCAAACTCTTCCAACTTTTCTGTAGGTCTGAAAATGTTCCTAAAACAAAATGATGGGACGAAAAAGTAATACCTGAGTCTAAAATCCAAGATTAAATAAATAAAATAAGAAACTGGGAAAAATAGAGAAGAGGAAAATAAAGTGTGTTTATTTCTTAACCTTACATAATAGACAGTCAATAGGTACCATTTAAAATCAATAATTAGGAAAATATAGATTCATATATATATTTTTTAATTTTTAAGGCAATTCAAATAGACTTTAAAAATAAGACCTATACATTCCAATTCACTACTGAAAAAAAGTAAATACAAACAACATAGCAAAAAAATTTAAGTAAAAAGCAAGAAAGTATTAAAAAACAGAAAACATAAGCAACTCGACAAAAGTAAAAATGAACATATTAACTATGATAATAAATGTAAATATCTTAAACTCCCATATTTGAAAAACTAAACCTGTGCTTTCCCAAAATATGCACCTAAAACAAAGAGAAGTATAAAAATAAGGAAAGATAAACTAGCAAATAACACACACACACACACACACACACACACAGTCTATAAAGAAACTAGGATCACAATATCTTTTATCCAAGTAGAATTTAAAGCAAAAAGCTTAAGCGAAATTTAGATAAACAAATATTGAAAAAGTGAACAACTCATAAAGAAAACATAACTTCTATGCACCTTTATATGCCACATAATATAGAATAAAAATAAAGCAAGAGATTCTTAGGGGGATTCAGGGTAAATTGATAGAAATATAACAGTGATGAGAGACTTTAAGACAACATCTCTGACAGCTCAGAAAAATATACTCCAAGAGTGTCTCCATCAGTGCAAGGATGATGAGGACAATAACTTTGCTCATTCTAGAGTCTGTTTTCTTCTTCTTTTTAAAAAAATATTCTATTGATTTTTTTTACAGAGAGGAAGGGAGAGGGATAGAGAGTTAGAAACATCGATGAGAGAGAAACATTGATCAGCTGCCTCCTGCACATCCCCTACTGGGGATGTGCCCGCAACCAAGGTACATGCCCTTGACCGGAATCGAACCTGGGACCCCTCAGTCCATAAGCCAATGCTCTGCCCACTGAGCCAAACCAGTTAGGGCGAGTCTGTTTTCTTCTTAATAAAGCAGACGGTATGTGAGCTTCTTTGGCATCCACATGATGTAGCTTTACATTTGGCTTACGCTGTCTACCAACATGTGCACATGTGCTACTAATAAAGCTGCTCTCTACACATGAGATCTAACTAGACCCATGAGCTATACAACCTAGAGAGGTTTCACTGTTGGTATGGAGGAAGAAGAAATCGTCTGGGCTATAAGAACTGGAAAAGATTTCTTATATAACTATTCAACTATAAGCTGTTTTAAAGCAATGGGTTCTAGTAAAAGATCAGGTGACAGAACAAGGAGGTTCGGGATCTTCCCATCTAGTGTTTATTCCCTGAGACTAGATCATGCTTCGCACATGGAAATGAGAGAGATGGGAAGAGCACTGCGGTTCAGGGAAAGGTGCTGGGTGTCCTTGAAGACATTTTGAATTGACAAGCTAGCCCACGGAAAATGCTTTGCAGGCTGTCAGAATCTGGTTTGGAAATGTGGATTCAAGAGTAACCATCACAAAAGTGAGCTAAAATCACACGATTCAAGTTACTTAGGGAGAAGATATAGAATTAGCAAAGCCTGCAAAAGCCAGATGATAGGGATGTTGAAAGCCAGACAAATATGTGCATAACACGGTAGGCAATGTACAGCCAGAAAAGGTTTTGGATCAGGGAAGTCCTTCTACTGATTAAGAAATTCCAGCTTTTTAACCCAATTTCACCTCCCTCCCTCTGTGTCTGTCAGCTGATGCTTTGTCTGACCCTGGGGTAACACAGAATGCAGCTGCTCCCCCTTCCACATGACAATAGAAAGAAGAGCAGAAACAACATTCAGCCATCGTGCAGTTCACAGGACCAGCAGGAAAAGCCTTTTGAGAAGGCACAGTGCACTCTGAGAAAACCACATTAATCATCAACCAAGGAAACTGGAACACTCTACAAGACCATTGCTATAAATTCAATATTTACACAAAATCTGGAGGTTGAAGTTCTTATTCCTACAGGGAAGGAAAACAAAAAAAGCTGCCAGAAAGAGAAGCCCACTTGCTACCTACACTCACCAAATTCATACTCATTTTACTTTCTCATTTTACGGAGAAGGAAACTGAGTTGCCAAAAGATAGTGTCTTGACCAATCACATGTGCAATGCACTTTACAATTCCCACATGACTGTGCCCATTTTGAGTTGAGGAAACCATAGCTCCCATGGTGCAATGACCTGTCCAATGTCACACAGCAGGCAAGCATCCAAGCTAATAGTCAAACCCATTTTGCCCTGCTACTCAACCACACAAACCAACCAAAGCACGCCGGACGGAGAGAAGCAGATAAAATCAGCTGTGTGGTGTCTGAAGGATCAGGCCCAGATGTCTCATTGGAAAGATGAAACCCCGGGGGATGGAGGAGCCTGCACACTCAGCTGGGTTTTGGGTGAAGTCACTAGGGCCCTCTCTATGATCTCTACAAAATAGACAGCAACTGTACACATCCTACAAGATTGCTGACCAGGGACCTCCGTACAAGTCTGGTTTGGCTGGAGCCCCTGCCAGACTTCCTGGGGCAGAATCTCAGGGAGGGGCCCTGGAATCGGAATTCCTGACAAGCCTCCCCAGTGGATCTTACACAGACTCAAGTACAAGAGCCACTGGGCTTTATAATCATGACCAAAAACAATAGGTGTAAAGTGATTCCTGGTCTGTCCCCAAGCCAGGGATCCGACCAAACAGGAGTCATCATCCTGCCATCGGTCCCAGGCCGTGTGCCCTTCTGGCCCCTGCTCTTGGCTCAGCCCCACCCAGCCCAGAAGTAGTCCTCCTGAAGGACATCCCTCTGTCACTTTAATTTCCAAACCTGTCATAAAAGCCGCTCTTCCCTCCTAATGAGGTAAGTGGTGCCATAATACCGTTAGAAAGGTGCCCCTGGTGTGTGGCTCAATTAAGAAGGGTATATTAAATGATTTACATGTCTTTATTTAGCTGAGTTCTTGACTTGCTAAGTAATATAATGTTGTTAATGGGCAGAGTATGGGGCTCATTTAATTCTCTACTGTAGCTTTCTGATTGATGCATTGTTCTTTTTCACCCTCATTGTCCAATTTTTCTTCTTCCAATGCTGGAAGGAGGGGGAGAGAAATAGGTAGAGGGAGAGGGAGAACCACTCAAGAGTTGGATGGCAAAAGGAAGAACCTACATAAAGACTGACTCCTAGCCAGCTTGTCACAGACCAAACCCCTCTGTTCAGAGCTGCCCTTGCAGGTTCCTTCTGTGCTTACGCTGAACCTAGAAGCCTAGAGCCCCATTCAGAGGCCCTGGTTATTATGTCCCTAGTCTGTGCGTTCTGCTGGTCCCAGAGGTGCCCAGGGGAGGCCTAACTTGGGTTCATCCAGCCTTCTTACTACAAGTATAACCCAAGGGTCTGCATCAGCAGCACCCCCTGGAAGCTCATTGGAATCCCAGGCCCCACCCCAAACCTATTGAATCAGAATCTGGATTGAATCAGACCCTCAAGTGGTCTTTACACTGGAATTTGAGAAGCTCTAGCCCCTTCCAGTATAACTCAGAACCTCCCAGGCCGCCCTCAGAGAGACCCCCCTATTAGAAGCCAGTCTATGCCCACCCAGTGGCAGCATTTCTCTTTTCTTAAATATTCTTATGAGAAAAAAAACCTTTAAAAAGAGAACTTTTTTAAAAAAAGAAGAAGAACAAGAACAAGAAATAAACAAGAAACAGAAAAGATCAAGAAAGGGTTTCTGGACTTGAGAAGTTTAAAATCCCATATTTTATTTTATTCATGTAACCACAGATTTGTCCTGCATCACACCCAAGGGCTGCAGCGCCACCTCTGCCAAGCCACAAGGAAATGAAAAGCCAGAAGAAAAACACTCTCTCTGACCCACAGAGGCCCGGAACACCACTACAGAGACCAGCCTTCTAACCCCACAGAATCATGTCATGTGGGGGCAGGGAGGGGCCTGAGAAGTCACTCCCCACCCCTCATCCCCCAGAACTAGACACGAAGGCACCCAGGGGACACGTGAATTATTCAAGCAACTCATGCTTGTTAGAAGCTGGGATGGCGCCCAGGTCCCTTGTCTCCTGTTCTCTGGTCCTCTGGCCATCACACCAAAAGCTCTTGGGGAAATTTGTATGAGGACTACTTCGAGGCCAGTGTGCAAAGGCCATTTCACAAATTTGCACAACGGGACACTGCATTCTTCTAAAGCAAAGTAACCGCTGCTGAGGAGAGGTAATCCCGAGGAACCGCCTAGGCTGCGCGTCTCCAGATTACAAATCAGCCAGGGTTACGCAGAAAGTGAGAAGTAACCCCAGCCATTCGCAGAAACATGAACTGAACTCAACATCAGATTAGGACATGGAACCAACTTTCTTTTTACTCTTTTTTCTTTTTCTTTTTTTCACCCACTGCCCCCTTCACCCCCCCACCCCACCCCCACTCCCGCCACACACACACACAGATACCCCACACGTACTCCCCACTTGCCTCTGGCAACCACCAATGTGTTCTCGTTACTATAAGTTCAGTTTTTAAAGATTCCCCATCTCAGTGGGATCATACAGTATTTGGCTTTCTCTGACTTAGTTTACTCTCTCTTTTTTAATGGGCTGCTTCATCCCACCTTTGGCACTTGAATGTTGTTTGTGTGAGAAGTTTGATACCACCAGCTCAATGGAATTTCCACAACTGACTGATGGTTTGGTTGTCCAAAGTTACCATTTTTCCCCTCAGCTACACACAGTCTAACTAAAGAGCCCAGACAGAAAAACAAAAAATATCCCTTAAAACCAAGTCTCAACCAGAAACCCCATAACTCATCAAACCCCAAGAGACTCAGATCCAAATGACAAAGCAACAGCAGTGGGGAAACCTGGGTGAGAAAACCTAGGGCGAGGAGGGGGCTTCATAAAATCCATCTGAATAAACCTCATTTCTCAAAACCCGCTTTCTCTGCTACCTCCAGAAGCCAAAGCACCTCCCAGTCTCAATGTTCCCGGTGTGGTGCCGGTCCCCTCCTGTCCCCTAATGCCAAACGGTCAAACATCAGCCTCATGCTAGATCTGTCCACCAAAGTAAGGTTTCTGCATTGAGAGCTCCTGAAAGCCACCCAGTACTTTTTTCTTTCTTTCTTTTTCCCCTTTAATGCCATTTTTCTAAAAAGAAGAAAGGGGGGGGGGGGAATAGAAGAAGCAAACGCACCTTCCCTGCAGCGATGTGAGTGACTGCAATGTTTCCATGGCTCGCTTTCCACTGTTCTCGGTGACCCCTGCAGACTCCCCTTATGAGCGAGTGTCCGGGAATGTCTCTTTATTAGGTGTCTGGAGAAGTAAAGCTGTCCTGATGCCAGCGCCCCCACACTGAGGACTTTATTAGTTTTTTAATTTTCTGTCTGGGTGCTCCTGCTGCATCAAACTTTCCACAGCTGTTAGGAGCTATTAAGCAGCCTCATTGGGCCCTTTCCCCACCCCCACCCCCTCCTTAATAACAGGAGAAATTTCTGGACAGGAGCCTTTAAACTGAAGATACTTTGTCTCTCTGGTGAGGCGTTGCTGGGGGTCGGGGTGGAGAGGATATTCTGCCATAAGAAAGCCCTGTCTTGTCAGTGTCTTGGTTCAGAGCAGGGCTGTTCAGACCACGTGGGGAACAGACCTGGGGTGGAGGCCGTGCAGAAGTGAGACCTCGCCTTTGCAGCCCTTCTGCCCAGCCAGGCGGGGACGTGAGGAACTCTGACTGTTTTGAAAGCTGACTTGGAATTCAGCCCAGAGCAGGATGCCTGGTTCAAAGCGTTCCCTCCTGAGTGGACATTCTAAGACCTGCAGTAAAGAATAAAGCAGAACAGCTCCCAAACATTCCCCTTGTAGGCACACAGCTGTGGTTCTGGACAACAGGATAGTGCTATTACTCATGTCCCCTGAGAAGGAAATCCTGCTCCCCACCCACCTACACCCCTCCCTGCCTGTGTCCCTGACATGCTCCAACCCAGCCGGCACCACAGGACTCTCTGAGCATAAATCCAAAGGTAGGGTGCACGTGTGTGTGTACACACACACACACACACACACACACACACACACACACAGCGATATATCATTAGACCAAACAACCTGGCAGTTTCCATATCACCAGAGGATCCGGAAGGTTATGACCACTCTGCGGGGCGGAGGAGGACAGACTAAGGGGCTTGAGAGCCAGAGAATGCTTAGCATCCCTCCTGGCTCCAGCCTGCCCGGCAATTTGCTTTCCAGTGGCTGCCGTTAAGCCTCCCTTTAAGAAGACCTGATTTGCAGGGTGAATGTGAAAGCCTCAAGAGAAGAAAACCCTTTGGTGATGCCCGCCTTGGGAACAATTTTGCCTCTGAAAGCAAGTTAGTATTTGGGGTTAATCCCTCTGTGGAAACACTGGGTTGAAAGCCCAGAGGAGGTCAGGGGTCTGATTAAGGCCTGTGTTTACAGGTTCTGTTTACATATAAACTTCCTGGTCCTAGGAGACAACCCAGGGGTGGGGGAGGGGAGCAGGAAAGAAAAGGACAATTTTTAAAAAATGAAATGACCTTCTCTCTTAAAAGTAAAATCAACAAAATAAGGTGGAACTTGTGGAGTCAAGGTTTGATTTTAATGTCTAGGTACAAATATTTCTTTTAAATTTTTCAGTCAGGATTCATAACAAGGTCGAAGCATCCTAGACACATACTCGTATGTACACTGGTATAGTAACAAAACAAAAAAAATAAATAAAACAGGAAGAAAGTAACCCTAGTATGTTATCTCCTGAGAACCAGAGGGACAGTTTTGTTGTATTTTGCAGAGTGAGCTCTGATTTGATTTTTGTTTGGGTTGGCCAGAGAAAATTATCATGAAGACTCTAAAACAGGCAGATGAGCTGAAAAGCATGGTATTTAGCCCAATTAAAAGCTGCTGTAAACACGCACATACAAGAAAAGCCTAGACGATGATATTCAAACCAGAAAAAGAAAATCATACTTTGAAAAGAATTAAGAGGGAAAAAATACTTCACATGCTGAAAAGAAGGCAAAGCCAAACTATGCAGTTGGCAGAGAGCAGAGAAAAAAATGCCACAATGGTTACCTAAAAAAGAGCAGTTAATTTTTAAAATCTATAACTTGAGAAATTTTAAAAGGATTAAATTTAAAGACAAAATAGTTGCCTTTTTTTTTTTTTTCTTTGAGAAGACAGGGTTTTAAGAGTCTGTCCAATAGAACATTAAACAAAATATTCATGAAGAAGCCATGGGAACCCTATTACTCAGGGCATTTACAACCAGATAAAACTCAGGTATGTAGGATTTAAATCTAAAAACATCCCAAAATAAAAATAAAAAAGAGGTCCTAAACACTTGATCGCTGGTTTCCTTTTGTGTTTCTAACTGCTGATACTTTTTTGAGGCTTTTGTAAATATTAAAGGTACTCATCACCATTTACTTTGTCAAATGAAAAAGGAAAGCATTTCTTCAAAATATCCTCATCTTTCCAGCTAAAGGATTTTGGAAAGCCAGATGTCTGACATTTTGAAAATGGGTTTGTCAACCAAAGTAGCAAAACAGAAAAAAAGTAAGCAAAAGTTAAAAATCCAAACCTTTAGGCCATTAATTGCCCCTTCAAAAGAATCTAGAACATTTTGAATTCTTTCATTTCTCTCGTTGACTTCTGTGAGCTTCCTAGTTCAGTGGTCGGCAAACTGCGGCTCGCGAGCCACATGCGGCTCGTGAGCCTCGGTTTGCTGCTCGGTTGACTAATGAGTTTGCCAACCACTGGGATAGGGGCTTAATCACAAGGAACAACAACAGTCTGTAATTATTGAAATTGAGAGTCTAGGTCAGCGGTCGGCAAACTCATTAGTCAAGAGAGTGGCAAACCCCAGCTCGCGAGCCGCATGTGGCTTGTGAGCCACAGTTTGCTGACCACTGTCCTAGTTAATCATAGCTGTTTTGGTTGCTGCGTTGCCCACTTGGACGTTTCCCTTTGATTTCTCTCAGCCCCTAAAGGAGAATGGTTCTTGATATTTTGAACACAAGATTCCTTCAGGGCATCTGACTTCAGGAAGATGGCTGTTTTAGTAGCAGGAATAAAAGGAGCGGAGAGAAGGAGGAGAAAAACAAACAACTCAGCAACAGACCAGCAGTCAGAGTCCCGCAGAGTAACAAAGTTCGAGAGCTGAGGAGGCCAGAAAGGCCTTGACTGAAGGCATCCATTGTGAAGGGACATCCAGCACAAAAGGTCTGCACTTCTTAGGGCCTTGCTTTTCCATCAAGTCCCTTGCAGAACCGCTTTTGAGAAGGTGAGGCACTTTGCCAGCCTGACTATGGTGGCTGAATAAAGGGAAAGGAATTCGGGACCCACTGGCAAATACCAGAGGTTGCTGGAGAGCAAGTGGTGAGTCAAAGGGTGACATCAGACTATGTTATGGGCAGAAGCAAGCCTGACAATGAGCTGCCCTTTGGGCTCCAAAATGCCAAGTGGCTGGGCTGTGCAGTGGGCTATGGTCACAGTGACCACATAACCTACACCCCCAAATCGGGGCTAATAGAATTATAATGGGGCAACAACCCATATAAGCCAGGGCTACCTTATGCAACCTGGGCTTTGCTGACTCTAGGAACCCCTCTAGAGTCCAGGAGCTAACATTTAGCTGCGCTCACAATCCACTCCAGAGAAGGCTGGGGCCCCAGGTGAGCTCCTTTACCTTCCTTTGTTGTAGAGGTGAAAAGCCTCTACAATGGCAAAGAAGGTGCACCTTAGTCAACTAAGTGTGGTGGGAAATTGACTGTCCTGACTCTTCCCTCCTCTGGGAGACTCAAAATATCTATTATTAGCAAATTTGATCTTCAGAAGGCCCACAGTGAATTAAACTACTTAGCATTGTTCCACCCAGGGCTTCCCCAAAGGTGTGTGACCACTAGGAGATCTCTTGTCTGCCCAACACCTAGAATATTCAGGCAGAGCCTGCTCTAAACCTTTGGAGGCAAAATGTAGAGGGGAGGTTGGAATCCCAGGCCCTCTTCTCCGGGAGATGGAAGCTGGCAGAGTATCCAAGGCCGCCAGTGCCCCTGGGGAGGACGCCAGTGAGTGTTCAGCTGGGTGAGGTAATGCAAGAACCTACCCAGGCGCAGCCAAATGGCCTGCAGAGACAAGTTTGAAGCCATCCCACGCCATGAGCAGGAAGCCTCTGAGTTCACATTAACATAGGCAGGCCTCCCCAGCCCACATTCATCCATTTCCTCAAGCAAGGATGGCAACAAGGCCTGCGCTTGATATTAAGGAAAGGGTGGGCCTGACCCAAACTCAGCTGAGACAGAACCTTTGTGTTCCTATAAGCATTTTCTTCAAGGGGGCGAGGGGGGAGTGGGATATGGGGGGAAGAGTAGGCCTGGGGCTCTACCTCATCCATCCTTCCCTGTCTCTGGCATGCATGCCCTGGAGGAGTGCCTGAGAGGGTGCGGTGCTGCAGCCTCACTCAGGGCTATGCTTGAGTGAGAGGATGAGTTCTGGTAGGGGAGGCGATGGGCAAGCAACTACAGAGGCTAAGAGTCAAACCAGACCTCGCCTGGGCACCAGGTGAAGCACTTATCGCTAGGTGTGGCCCAGCACTATTGATGTCAGGTGAGTCTCCCTGGAATGTGCCACATTGGCGTGCAGATTATTTCCAGCCAAAAACAAAACTCACCCGCCTAACGAGATTCAGAGAGCCCAGCTGGTGTGGCTCAGTGGTTGAGCATCGACCAATGAACCAGGAGGTCAGGGTTCCATTCCCAGTCAGGACATATGCTCAGGGTTGCTGGCTCGATCCCCAGTGTGGGGCATGCGGGAGGCAGCCAATCAATGATTCTCTCTCATCATGGATGTTTCTATCTTTTTATCCCTCTCCCTTCCACTCTGAAATCAATAAAAATATTTTTTAAAGGAGATTCATATAGAAAAACCTGCTTCAGGAAGGGAACTTTAACATATTCACCACAGTATATTCACCTTAGCACATATGAATAAAGTGTAGCAGACAGGGTGGATCCGAGCAAAATTCTCGCCACATTCCTCTCTGTGTCCCATTGTTTCTGGGTGGCCCTGCAAGTATTTGTTTACCAAATATTTGCTCTTTCTCTTCTACCTGTAAATTGCCTATCTCCCCTTCCTTAGTCCAAAATGACATAGATATTTCCTTTTGCCTCACTGTCTTCAGAATTTTCATGTTTCTGTGAATTCCTTGTGCACACATATTAAAATTAGATTTTCTCCTCTTAGTCTGCTGCATGTCCCTTGAATTATTTAACCAACTGGAAGAACTAAAGAGGGAAAGGGAAAGTTTTCCACCCCTGACTCAGTCCCTGAGGCAGGAGTTGCCAATTTCATAGACACTGGACAGTTCTCACCAGGATCTTCACAAAATCCCCTAAGGGCATCTCTTTGTGGTTGGGTTCTGCTATCCCTGTCTGTCCTTCATTCTGCAGCTGGAAACACACAAACTCATAGGGTTTTCAGACCATCTCACAGTGAGTTGGTGGACATGAAAACCCTATAAAAAGGTCATCATGATGGGAGGTGGAGATCAAGGAATCCCATCACCAATGTCCAGACGTCTTCGCATGGTACCCAAGGCCCTTCATGGTGCTCTATGAGATGAATCCCCATTCTCTCCTCCTCCCTCTACTACATCTACTCAGATTCAGCTTCTCTTTGATTCCAAACATACTGATAGTGGCAGAAACTGAATATTGGGGACCAGTGATAATTGTAAGAAATATTAATCATGCTCTGTTAACCATGATTGTTAAGAAGTCACATTCTAACCTGGCTGGGAGTTGCATCTGGGACCTGGGAGCTCACCTGGAAATTCGGCCCATCCTCTCCATCTGGGAACAATTATCATGGAAAGATTAACAATCTTGTTGCAAAAACCAGAGCTGCCAGCCCTTTGAAGACCCCCAGCCTTTGCATACCTACAGGCCTTTGCAAATCTCCAGCCTGCATTACCTGTAAACTGCCCATTTGGCATACCCTTTTGCCTATGTCCCATGTAATATTTGTCTCTCTATCCAATATAAGCAGCTGGTTTGTGGTGGGGGCAGAGCAAATTTTTTGTGGATGACCTGTTGCTCTCCTATACTGCTGGCAGTATTGGAATAAATGTTCATCTATGATTCAACCCTGTCTCTGCTGAATTGGCTCAAATAGTGACAGGCAGTGTGGACCCATCAATTAACCTGTTATAATATCACTGCTCTCATGATCCTTTGCTTTTCCTAATGCTGTTCCTTGCTAATAATATTCTGTCTCCCTAGCAAAGGTTTACTCATGTACTTTATGACCCACCTGAGATTCCACCTGTGCAGCTCAATAGGCTTCCCTACTGCCCCTGCGCCATCTCTACTCAAGCAGAATTTAAGCCTTCCTCATCTGTGCGCCCACTTCACCTTATCACACACCCTAGGAGGGTCTTCTTGACTGAACTCTGAATGCCTGAAGGCAGGCAGCTGTCACCCCAATCCCTTTGTCTTCAGTGCCTACCCCAACGCCTACTGCAGGGTCAATGCCTGATTAATGTGGGGGTCACACTGCAGTGTCAATGCCCATTAATGTGGGGTCACACTGCAGTGCCAATGCCCGTTAAAGTGAGGTCACTTGGAGCAGCAAACAGAAGTCTGTAGAATCATAATCAGAATTCAAACTGTTTTCCTCAGGCCTTAGCATTTTAAATTTAAAAGTAAAAGACACCAGAAGCATGGCTTTATGATCTGAAAAGAATGATCAAAATGTTTAAAATGTGGAAATGGGCCAGGTCTTTACAACCATGGCTGAGCAAAAGGATATTTGCTGGAGTTTACCATGCTGTCAATTTAAACCTAAGAGAAATGATAGTCAGAATGGCTGAGGCCATTTCAAAGGAAACCAAAACCCACCCACCTGAACCCCCACCCAGGAGTCCTTCCAGGAAGCAGTGCAAACAGTGGGCTGGACAGACATCTTGTGCTCAAGGAGGAGTGATTTCCACGATGGAGGAAATGCAGGGCATGGGGAGGAGGTAAGGACTGAAGTGAGAGAAAAAAGGAAGCCAAGGAGAATGACAGGATCTGGGAGGTGAGAAGAGAACCAGAGGACTTGACAATAAAAATGCCCAGAGCTGAAAGCAACCCTGCAGTCTCGTCAGAGAGGAAGAGTCCAGGCCAAGAAGTCCACGGGGCCCACAACCTAGAACGCAGGAGCAGGAGGTGGCAAGGCTCACCCTCAGGCTGTACAGCTCAGTAAGCAAGCCTGGATTTCAGTAGTTCTCTGGTTAATTTCCAGCCACCAAAATATAGCCCAAGACTCTGTAAAAATCTCTCTAAAACATTCCACATGTTCCCCAAGGCAGAGTTGTTATGAACAAATCCACACAAATGCTTATGCCAAGAGCAACACATTGAGAATAAAGAAGGAACAGGAAGCATGAAAAAGGGGGCTAGCTGGAAATCTGAATGACAGATGTGGGCAAAACCAGAGGGAAGTGGAAGAGGCTCATCGCTGTAGAGAAAGATCCAGCACAACAGCCCTGTAGGGTATTTTCATCCTGGGGAACACTCCAGAGTGCTGCTGCTGCTGAGTGTGGGTAGATCAGGGTCACAGCTGCTAAATCACCCTCTTGGGGCACAGCCTCCAGGACTTGCAGGGACATCTTCTAGGTCAACCCATTCTGTCTCTGCATCCCCTCCACACGGCTCCTTCATGTGATCAGATGGTTTCTGCTTCACCACTTTCAGGTGCCTTGACTTTATAGGAAGTTCTTCCTCCTAATGAGCCAAATTTTTCCCCTGGAGAGAGGGAAGGAGGAGGGAAAGTTGGAAGCTAACCGAGTAGGCTACTCTTCCCCATGAGGGGCTCTCAGGTGGAGGAAGTTAAGTCTAATGTCCACAGTAAACACCCTTTTGTTTTCTATAAGTAAGTCCCAGTCTGTCACTCTCCTTTCCAATGTCCTGAGACACGCCCTGAGTGCAGAAGTCCTGGGGGCCAGGCCTAACTCTTTCTAACATTGTGTAGCCATCAGTAGGCTATTCTGGTACAATAGCAGCCATATTTAGATGCATAAAAACAAGAGTTCTCTGCGCCCCCCTCCCCCCAAAAAAAAAAATCAGCTGAGAAGTTTGTGTTGTTCTTGCTACAAATCTATGGTGAGGGTATCAAAGCCAGCATAGCTACTCTTGGACAAGCATCATCTTTCTTCTCTCCTTCCCTCCCCTTCCCCCACTTTGGTCATTACTCTACTGAGATTTAACTTTGTTTGGGAGTCTCCACCTCTTCAGTTCTCTATAAGCTCAACTGTTCACCCTCCCAAGGAAATCTTCACTCTGACAGTGGCCTTCACCACCAATATGTGCCCCTTACAGAAGAATTCCCAAAGAGTACCACAGAAGAGTGAGAGGTATGAGTAAGCAAACCTTAATAATGTGAGAGCCCATCTACTGAAATTGGAAACAGGTAGCCTCCCAGGCCAGGCAGAAGGGGCTGGATCCCATGGCCTCCAACACCAGCTCCCTGAGACCTTCCTTCCTCTTAGAAATCCTTGCTGGCATTTAAGGTCAGGAATCCAGCCATGTCTCTTAATAAAACCAGACCCCAGCCCTCCAAAGCTGGCTATGGCCAGAAACTCTTCAAACGGAAAGCAGCCACCAGGAGCCAGGACTGTAAGTTCCAACCACATAAAAACAAATGGTTCCTTGCTTTTGGGCAATACCTTACCATTTATTGACCATTTTTACGTTCATCGTTTCATTTAGTTCTCAGCGTAACCCAGTGATATAGGTAGGGCAGGAGTTATTTTCAGATGAGAAACAGGTCTGGAGGAGAGGAAGTGATCTTCCAAATTTATACAACAAATGAGAGAATGAGTTGATTCTAGAATGAAGGTCTCTAGTCTCTTTCTGATTACTGTGCACTGATATACTAACTGTCTTAAAATGTACCTATCTTAAACACCTCATGGATACAGCAGCAGCCCAAGGAAAAGCCCTTAAAGTTGACACTTTCTGGAGACTTAATTGGGCTCAAAACAAGCAGCCTCTGTCCTGCAGCTCCAGCCCTGAACCCATGATGGCGCAGTGACATCCTTGAGATAAAAGCCATCTGTGTAGGGCCAACAGGAGCACAATCAGCCACACCCTTAGGCATTGCAGGCCCCGCTGACTCAGGAGAAGCATTCCCACGGGTGACCACAGTCTGCTCCAGGCTGTTGCCCAGGGAGATGAGAGAATCAGCAAGCAAAAAGCTGCCTGCCCTGCCCAGCCTCTCAGGGGCAATAGCTTAGCCCTGAAGCTGGCAGGCACCCACCACTTGGGTGTGACTCGGGCTGGGTGCCCAGCCCTGCAAGCCTGTCCAGGTCTCACACTTCCTGGTAACACCCTCATGCTTCACCCTCTTGCATTTGGGAGAAGAGTCATCAGTCTGGCAGCAGCCCAACTCAGCAGCTGATTGGGACGGGGAAAGGCAGAGATCTTCACCAGACCAGCCCTTCTTCCATGAGCTTATTCAAATGCAAGGTTACTGTTGCAAAGGACTGAACAACAGAGCATGTTCTCATCCACAACAGGAATACATTTAGTGCTCTTCTGATTACCAACCTGGAAAGGCATTTCTGTAGATGTTATTCAGCAAGCGTTTACCAGATGTGCCGTCACACAAACGTGTGTGATGAGGGGATGGCCATGTGCAAAGTGGAATATAAAGATATCAGAGAGAGGACTAAGCTTCCTCAGTTCAAATCCCAAGTCTACCTATTTAATAGCTGTGTGACCTTGGGCATGTTACTCAACTTCTCTGTGTCTCAGTTTTCTTATCTTCAAAATGGGGATGCTAGTACCTAGCTTAAGATGTTTATAACTCAAGCACTTAAAAAACTAAATAAAACACTTGGGCATGTGGCTCAGTAGTTGAGCATTGACCTATGAACCAGGAGGTCACAATCTGATTCCTGGTCAGGGCACATTCCAGGGTTGTGGGTTTGATCGCCAGTAGGGGGCATGCAGGAGGCAGCTGATCAATGATTCTCTCTCATCATTGATGTTTCTCTCTCCCTCTCTTTTCCTCTCTGAAATCAATAAAATATATATTAAACAATAAAAATAACAAACAATGATCAGAATGCAGTAAGCTCTTGATATGTGTTAGCTAGTATTACAGGAATATTCTTACTCGATCCTTTTAATACCCCAAGATATGGGAACTATTACTATCCCCATTTCACAGGTGAGAAAATGGGATCAGAGGTCTTAAGCAAGTTTCCAAGGTTACAACACTAATAAGAGGCAAACTCAAGACCTTAAGCAAGTCTGTATGTGTCCAAGCCCCATGCTCTTATTTGCTGCTCAGAACAATGCAGATACCTCCCAAGAACTCATTGTCTTATACAACAGGAGAGAATTAGTATTTGTTTTGTACCTATTAAGTGCAAGATACTTTGCTGTGGCTTTACATAGATTAATGTAAGCAAACAAATAACTCTCCTTCAAATCAAAATGTGATTAGGGCCTTACCAAGTGCCACTGAAAGTCAGAGGGCAAGTGTGGCTCTGCCTATCTCTGAAGACCCCACCCACCTTGCTGTCCCTCCTGGGGCCCCTCTTCTCTCCTTAGCTCCTGTGAGCCTCCATGGCAACCTACTGGCCCTAATGCAAGTAAGCTCAAGCAGACAGCCTTAGCATGCTTCCTTTGCACTAGTCTGATTTCACCAAACAGCAAACCTATAAAACCAAGCTACACATAAATAAGTGTTTTATTTCGGTTTCTCCACCCCCACTCCCAAACCCTCAGATTTTTAGCACTCTGGTGCTAGCTGTGCCCCAGTTCCATCCTCAATAACAAATACGGATTTACTAGTAAATTTTTTTCTTACCCATCCCAATGGGAAAAATAAATTGTAACTCTATGTATTTAACATAAATAATATTACTCAGGGTACTAAGCACTCAGAAGAGATGGGAGATTTCAAGAGGAAGATGTCTTCATTACAACCTTAAAAAAGTGATTTTTAACAACAGTATTTATCACAAAGGCTGAAGAAACCCATTCAAACACTTCTTCAAGAAAACTGGGTCAGTATTAAAAGGTCAAGAAGTTTGAAATGCTCTTTTTTTTTTTTTTGTAATAACATAAACCTGCACATTCGGTCTTATTCAATTTTGCTTCATATATATGCAAACACACAAATGCTTACATACCAAAAGCAAGAAATTCATCAAACTATTACTGGTGTCTACCTCTGGAGCATGGGTTAATGGTGATTTTATTTTCTTCTTTATCCATTTCTATATTGTGCAAGTTGTATATAGTAAGTCTGTTATTTTTATAATCTAGAAGGCTAACCAAAATTATTATTTCCGTTTTAAATTAGTACAAGAGAAAACAGTTTTATTCATATGAGCAACCTAGCCTGTGAAAAGTCTAAGAATTTAACTAAAATAGAAAAAGAAGTAATTCAGAAATTACTTAATGACTATAAAGGGAGAGTAATATATAACTTGATTTATAAAAGCTCAGATTTTGCAAGTACTAATGGTACATCAGCAATACACTCTGCCTCTTTGTGTCCATTTACAAGTGGTATAATGGATGGAAATTGGTCTCTAGTTTTAAGCAATGGTGTTTAACCTTGAGGAAGCGGGTCATGAGATTCAAAGGAGAGCACCTCAAACAATAAACCTTCCCCCAACAATGATGATAGAAACACACACCACAAAAGTTTATATATAAATTTAGAATCTTCCTGGTCCCTGACACCCATCCATACCTCCTCCCAAGAATCCATGGAACACAGGTCAAGAAACTGCTTCACCAATTTTCTCCTCACCTTCTGGTGTGGCTCAGTGTGTTGAGTTGTGGGCCTGTGCACCAAAAGGTCGCCAGTTCAAATCCAGGTCAGGGCACTTGCCCAGGTTAGACGTTCAGTCCTCGGTTGGGGTGCTTATGGGATTCAACCAATCTGTGTTTCTTTCTCTCTCTCCCTCTCTCTCTAAAACAAATAAAACCTTAAGAAAAAAAAAGAGAGAGAGAGAATTATCTTCTATTAGTTTCCCCTAAGTTTTTAATGATGAATTATTTTTAATCCTCTCCATTCAAACTGGACTTGTTTTTTTCGACCTGATGGCTTTCTATCGTGATTTCTAGATGCTAGAAAATTGTTGAGTTCAGAGGCTTAAAAAATATACACCTCATTCCTGCCTCACCATCACCTTCACATGAACTCACAATACAAACTCAACTCGTGGCACGCAGCTCTGCGTGTGGTTGTTCCTTTGACACAGTGATTTGATGATTTGCTCCCCCACTAGCCTGAGCTCCTTGAGAACAGCAACCCTGTCCTTTCCTATTTCATGTCCTCTGTATCAAGGTGGCGCCCCCAAAAGATATGTCAACTCTTAACCCCCATTACTATGAATGTGACTTTATTTGGGAAAAGGGTCTTTGTGAATGTAATTAAATTAAGAATCTCCAGATGAGGTCAGCTTGGATGATCCAGGTGGGCCCTCAATCCAATGACAAGCACCCTTACAAGAGACACACAGAGGAGAGACATTCTGGAAGAAGAGTGAGAAGAGGGCCGTGTAAAGCCAGAGGCAGAGGGAGTAATGCACCCACAAGCCAAGGAATGCCTGCAGCCACCAGAAGCTGGAAGAGGCTAGGAAGGATTCTCCTCCAGGGAATTCTGAGGGATCAAGGCCCTGCCAACACCTTGATTTCATGCTTCTGGCCCCCACAGTTTCCTGTTGTTTTATAGTAACTTGTTACAGCAGCCCTAGGACTCTGACATATCCTAGCAGCACCATCCCTGGTAGATAATGTGAGCAAGGCACACTTGCTTAAGAATGGAAAAGGCTGAGGGTGGGGCTTGTGCCTTTTGCGTATCCTACAGACAAGGAAGCATCTCAGGAGGCCACTGAACTCTGGGTGACAAATATGGAAGCATCATTATTCTGCTGTCAACTGAACCATTTGTTCCTTTAATGAGGTGTTTGAATCTCACTTTCTATTCATTGTTCTGCCCTCCTCGATTTTACTGTAAGTGACTGAATTGACTTTTGATGTATCGCCAACACACCATAAATTATGAGCCTCTTTCTTTAAGGTTGGGAAGGGGAGGAACTCTACTTCCCTGTTCAGTTATTTCAGGCGAGGGTGGGAGCAGGTTTTCTGTGCCAGCAGCATCCTGATTACGATTCAGGATGTGCGGCTAAAGGCAAACAGTTCCTCTTCAAATTCAATCAAATAGGAAGGAGCAAAGGCCCAAACAAGAAAAGCCTGGTTCTCTTTGTGTGCACAGCCAAGGGGTCCTGGGAAGCTTGGGAGAGATGCCGACCTATCTCAGGCTTAGCAAGACTGAACTTGCATGATACTCAGGAAACTCCTGCACTTACTCGGCACAGGCTTCCAACCATATCCTGGACGATCCCAAACCTACCTGCCACGGTGGAAGTTATTTACAGGCTAGAAGGGCAGAGGTGATCAGGATTAAAACATCTCTCTCTCTTTTAAAATCTCTTCTTCTTGGAAAAAAATTATATATGCAACATCTATAATGTTGATTGTGACTACTAAGCACCCAAATAATGACTCTGTGGACATTCGGTTTTGTTGATACATGGTAAAACTCAGAACCGTAATATTTCACTCAATAAGTCATGACCCTTTAATGAATTCAGAAATCAATTTTGTGAGAGGAGCCAGCGTTTTTGCTGAAATGAGATAGAAGATAATATAAAATACCAGACTGTATCTTGGTACTAAGGGTAAGTACTGTACTATGAAATGTTGCTTTAGCTTCATATGTATGTATGTGTCTCTGACTCCTCATTATGAGTCCTTATCTGAAAAAGTATAGAAGCTACTGTCTTAGAGAATCTACACCACCAAACCCGAAGCACTGCTTCCTCTTGCCAACCGCCCAGCTCTTGTGAGCCCTGTTTGCAGCAATGAAAGGGAGCTCAGCTAGTGAGAACAATTCCTCATACGTCTTATGAGACAAGTGGCCATAGGAAACCAACGACCATCCTTCCCCATCAATCCAAGGAGTGCCTTCTTCCTATGGCAGCCTCACCCTGTCTGAGGCTGGGCCCCTGCCTCCTGGGTCCTTATTTCTACACCTTGGTAGAACTTTACCCTGTTCACCTCCATCTTCCTGGGGCCCACTGTTCTTCCTCCGAAGTCATAGAAACTCCACAGCCTTTCAGTTCCTCTGAGACAGACTCACACACAGAGCTCCTGAAGTCTTTGAGGAGAAAAAGGAACCACCTTGACTCCTTTCAAAAACCATCTTTTTCTAGATCAATGTGTCCAATTTCCCCTTTTGCCATTTTGCCAAGTAAACAGTCACTCTGGCCTCCATCAAGGATTCTCTCTCACCCACGAGTTTGTTGACTCTCCTAGCCCATGCTCCCATACCCTGGCCAGCGTCCCAATACTGTGCACTGTCCCCTGCAGGGCCTGCACCATGGATCTGCTATGGGCTTTCTGATCACACCTAATTAAGAACTATAACTAGTTAGACTGGCCGGGTGGTATAGACTGGAGCATGCACTTAGGCATCAGCAGAACTGCGTCCAAGCTTTGGTGCTGTTGCTTTACTGGCTATTGACCTTGAGCAAGTTGTTTAACTTCTCTAAGCCTCATCTGGAAAATCAAATAATGCTAACACCCATCTCAAGGGAGTTGTTGAAGCCTGTTTTGTTTTTTGTTTTTGTTTTTGTAAAGATTGGTGGAAGTTTCTGTGATGAATCCTTCTTGTGCATTTTATGAATGGATTTCAAAAAAAAAAAGTCTGTATTCTTTCAATGCTTTCAGAAATCTGTATTACCTGGAGAAAATGTATAAAATGGAGACTTTCTGGAAATTATGTATTGGCTAAGGAGTCAAGCCATTCTTGACTTTAGATTTACAGAAAGTAAAAAAAGAAAAAAGAAATGAAGGGAGGGAGGGAGGGAGGGAAGCTAAAATTCTATGGATAGTCTGACCTGCAACAGTGCCACGGGTCTTCTCATTTTTGCATTAACACCAGACCATGCACATCTCTCCGCCAGCAGCACTATCTGCTTTGGCGGGGCTGCAGATCTGTTCCAGCATGAAAGATCCACTTAAGGGAAAGCAAGTGTGCAGAGGAAAAAACTGCACTCACATCTTCTCATGAATTCTTTATGCAAAGAAGAAACGATTCAATAACCACAATAACCAATGTTGTATTGAAGGGACTGCCTTTTCCATCTGGGATTGGTCTTTTTTGTAAGGCCATGGTTGGGGCCTTATCTAAACATAGACCTTTTTCTTGGAACAGCAAGAAACAAATGGTGGAACCACATTGTTGGATCATTAGCAAGTGGCAATTGCTGTGCAAGGCAAGGTGATGGCCTTGGCATGTCCATCTCTCAGTCACGGTTTAACCTGAGTGCTAACCGTGGTGGATCCTGAGGAACTAATCTCTCCAGGTGCCCTCATCTGCACACGCATTACTGAACAGCCAGCACCGCCAATACTGAATCTTTCACTTAATCTCCCACCACCCCGCATGAAGGGAAGGACTTAGTCAGTTTCAGTTCAGAACTAAGAACTGGCTAGTGATAGCAGGGCTTTCATTTAGTCCGATGCTTTCCCCCAATGCCATAGGACTAAGCTATGATATCTCCTGGAGAAATGCTCTTCCTCAGAGAGTGTAGACTAGCTCTTCCCCTTTGCCTAAAAACCAACAAACTGTCCACAAGGTCTAGTCTCTTCTGTCTTGAAGTCGTTATGTACATCAGCATTTTGAACACCAGAAAGTAATATAAATAAAACATAAAATAGGGTAGTTGAAATTTTCCAAAATAAGCTATCAGAATCCACTCTATGTCTATACTCTGTGAGAATACTAGTATATGAAAGCTTCCTGGGGGGTTCCTCTTTGCTTCCATCAAATTCCCATAGGCATCAACAAGTCAGAAAATTTAGAATGACTGAAAGGTAATTGCAACATAACCAGGTTGGGCTTGTCTGGACACTAAATTCAGCTCTGAGCTTCCTGGTCACCAGGGAGGACATCAACAAAGTAATGATGGTGCAAGGACTTTTCCATTAGAAAAAAAATCTCTCTCTCTCTCTCTCTCTCTCTCTCTCTCTCTCTCTCTCTCTCTCTCTCGCTCTTTCACACACACACACACACACACACACACACATACACACACACAACTGGAAGCCAAATTAGAATTGGCCCCTCAACCTTGTAGAGTTAAAAGGCAAGACCTGAAGCTTAGAAAGCTCAGACTCTACACACACATGCTAGAAGTGTTCATCAAGTATTGCCAAAAGGTCCTACATGATCCGTTTTCATAAATAAAAAATTCATGGATTTCATATTAACATTCAAATAGTTCACTTGCTGGAAAGCAGAAGTGTTTAATCTCTCGGCCATAGAAAGGCTCTGCCTGCCTGACCTGGTTTACTCTGTTCACCTATTTTGTTTTTCTAAATATATTTTTATTGATTTTTAGAGAGAGGAAGGAAAAAGAAGAGAGATAGAAACATTGAACAGGGAGGAACATCATAGGGAATAGAACCAGCGACCTCTTGGTTCCTGGGTCGAGGCTCAACCAACCGCTGAGCCACACCAGCTGGGCTGTTCATCTGTTTACTGCTCCTTTCTTCAGAGCTGGTGCAGGAGTGAGTGCCCGCCTTTGCCAGGTCTATACCCGAGATAAAAAATAAATAAAGGGGTTTTTAGTAGAACTGGGGTTTTTTTGAGGGGGAGGAGACTTTTCTTTAGTCCTGGGGTTCTCCTTCCCTCTCTCACTTAAACCCTGGAGAAAAAGAAGTTAAAAACACATTCCTGAGCAAGGCTAATTCACAAAGCCAGCTGAACCACAAAGCCTCCCCCAAGGCCTAAATCCCTCCTCTGAGTTGGTTGGTCTGATTGTCTGGAGTTAAGGGGTTCTTTCCTCTGGGCCCTTTGAAATAGCCATAATTAACACTTACACTGAGGTTTATGATACAATGGTATTATTTACAGCAAGTCAGCAAACTATGTCCTGCGGGAGATTCATAGTTGCAACAGAGACCATATGTGGAGCAAAGCCAAAGCCAGTACCCACTGGCCCCTTCCAGAGGTTTGCCAGCCCCTCCATGCACTCTCCTTGATCCTCACAACTGCCTGCCAAGAAGCAGCCTCCTGATCTGGTGGTCACATGGACTTGAGTATGAACAAGGATTTGAGATTCCTCTGGCATACTACCTACAAAGAAAACCAAGTACTGGGTGGGGGTGGAGGGGGGGGGCAGGGGGAGACAGGGGGCTGTAGGGACAAGGGATAGGAAGGTGACCCAAAAAGGGGGAAAAGGATTCCAAGGGGGAAACTCTCAGTGTCACAGTACTCCCAATAAACAAAACTCCCAGATGCTCCCACGCTCGCTGCTCCTCACGCTCCCCCTTCCGCATCTGCATCCCCTAAATCTCCTGTGCACACAGTGGTGGGGAGGAGCCAGCCTGCACCAGCCCATGAGAGGCAGTTGTGTGCATCTTGTCCCAGCTCCAGTGCAGTGGCCACACACTGGGAGTTTGATAACAGCCATGAAAGGAGTATCTATACCAAAAATCAACAGGAGCTACAAATCAGTATGATCCCGGCCCCCCCCCCCCCCCAACACCACCACCACCACTCACCAGAGCTGACTGTTAAACACTGACCAGCATACCATGGCATATACATATGTAAGTATGGAAGGACAATTTCACATAAATGGTACCATGCATGCATTGTGCAGGATGCTGGGTGCAGAGCCTGTATACCTCACCCCCTGCCTTCTCCCCAACCCACCTCCAACTGAAGGAGTGTTGGCTACTGACAGTTCAGATCCCAGCTAAGTCTCTCTTTCCTTAGCAATTGCCAGAAGCTGAAGGGAACTGTCACACCTCAGGTTTGCTCCCTTCCCTGGCACCCTCCATGCAACTACTAGTCAGTGCTGGGGCAAGAAAGCCAGATGCATCTCAATTCAGAACAACACCAGCTCCCTGGATACCTGGGCAATACTTCTTTCCCCTCTTGACAGCAAGAAGTATTTTGGCCAGCTCTGGAATTTTATAGATGTCTTCAAGTTCCCATTAATATAGGTGTGAAACATGACACCCATCTCTTTCCTTTTCCTGTGTAATTAGTGTTTTTCTCTTTGTATTGAAATGGGCAAGAGGTTCTCTTTATACCTGCTGTTCAAGAATTTTATTGAGGAAGGACTTGGTATGTGGCTTTCCTTCCTGGTGACCCCATGAGTTCTCTTTAAACCTCAGACCCAACTCTTTTTGTCACCTGTCTAATTATCCCCTCTCCTTCATCTGTTTGTTTTCCTCCTCCTCCTGGACCTCCTATGATTGACATCTTAGGTCTCCTGGGTCTAACTTCCTAGTCTCTTATTTTGCTCTCATGATTTCCATCTCTTTTTATTTTTGTTCTATGTTGGGGATATTCTCACACTTGATCTTCTAAATCCAAATTATTCTCTGCTTTAATTTATCCAATAAGTAGTTTAGTTAAAAATATGTTTTAGATCCAGAATTTTTTTTTTCTTTCTGCATTTGAATGTCCTTGCTGCTCCTGCTCAGGCTGTGTACTCTTGCAGTGTTCTTTCTGGTGGGTTCTCCTTCTCCCTCTCTTTGCCAGCTGAGCCCTTGGGGTGCACATTTTTCTCTTACTTATTCTTTGAAGCCCAGGACCAGCGCCCGGGCATTCCTTAAGTGATAACAGTCCTATAAGAAGCTGCACATAGGGAGTCTGTCCCGATCAAGGCTCCAGGAGGAAGGAAGCATCTCTGCTCTGCTGTCTCCCAGGTTCAGCTTCTTCTCAGCCACCTGGGACCAGGGGAACTCACTCTTGTGTGCTGAGGTAGCCTAAGGCCTACACATCCCCACACTCCCCATCATTGGCTCAAAGGATGAAAGTCCTGTACCAGCTCACTCCAGGTCTCTAACAGAGTCCGGCTTGCTCTTGCTCCTTCAGGCTCCACCTCCTTCATTCCCAGGTGCCTCGTCAGGAGAACTACCAAATTGGAGCTGGGAGTCAAGGGCAGCCAGGGCACCAGCTTATGAAAATCTCCATCCCACTCCCAACCTCTTAATATAAATAAAGGACAAACTTGATCTGCTGTCCCTGGCTTTGCCTTGTTTACTTCTAGGATGATGAAACTCTTTATTCCCCATTGGTTTCTTTGGGGAAGTCCTTCAGAGTTGTGTGCATTCATGTAATTTTAAAAAATATTTTTAGAGAGAGGGGAAGAGAGGGATGTAGAGAGAGAGAAACCATCTGTGAGAGTAAAACATCTATCAGCTGCCTCCTGCATGCTCCCGATGGAGGGGTCAAGCCCTAACTGGGAATCAAACCAGCAACCTTTCGGTGCACAGGACGATGCCCAACCAACTGAGCCACACTGGCCAAGGCTTAACAAAATATTTATTATTTTTGTTAATCCTCACTTGAGAATACTTTTTCCATTGATTTTTCAGAGTGAAGGGGGCGGGGTGGAGAAGAGAGAAAAGAAAAAAAAAGTGAATGTGAGAGACACATATATTGGTTGCTACTCACAAGCACCCTGACCAGGGCTGGGGATCAAACCTACAACCCAGGTATGTGCCTTTGACTGGGAATCAAACCTGTGATCCTTTGATGCAGTGGCCAACACTCTAACCACTGAATCACACTGGCCAGGGCAAAATATTTTTAAATAATGGGATTTACTTTGAAATTGTGCTCACTGGGGAAATAACTGGATGAGAAAGGCAGATTACAAAAATGCATATATGTATGCATGTATATGTATAAAATTTTCCACATCCATATATATACAATAATGGATTTATCAACCATTTTATTGTCTAATATTTCTTGATAAAGATATAAGAATTGTTCTGTCCAATTGCTAATTCAGCAAAATACAGTAGAAGATGTAGTTTGATGTCACAGCACTTTTAGAGAGTGTGAGGAAAGAGGGCACAGAGCCCCTGGCCTGTCCATCTCAATGTCTGCGCAATGAGAACACGTCTGGAGAATGCCATGTTCTCGGTGGACTCACCAGTAACCTATGGGGGCAAAGGAGGCCCTTAGATAGAAGAAGCTTCTTGCCAAAGTCACACAAGACAGCCCCTATCTAGGATGGACCCAGGCCTGACATGAGGTTCAGAAGCAACTTTCAGCCATCCCAGACGTCGCTGGTCTCCCCGGCTCTCCAGTGCTGCCCCCAGTTGGCTCTTAGAGCAGAGCCAAGTCTAGTTCCCTGCCGAATCTCCAGCACCAGAAACACTGTCTGGCACTTAGTGGCTGCTCAATAAATGTTGGCTGAGTGAATGAAGGATCGCAAGAACTCTCGACTCACTTGAAAGTACTATAGGACATGTTAGTAGGTGGCACTGCTTGCTCTGGGCCATCCTTGGGCTTGCAATTCCATCTAAGTGAGGGACCAAAATTTGAGATGTATAGGAAACAAACGGGGTTCACGCTTGGACTTGTTGAGGAAGATTTCCGCTCACGTTGGTTCATACAGTGGGCTTCAACAAGCTGAGCTGCCTGTCAATGAACATGGCCTGGAAGGGGCTGGCTGTTTCCTGAGGAGGGTGGATCTGAAAGGATCCAGGCTGACAGTGAAGACAGACCGCATGTCCTCCCTCTAAGGAGCCTTCTAATTCAGACTCTTTGGCAAATGTAATTCCTGGTTGGAAAACTTATGTAAATGTGTCCCTTTCTCCCCAAAATATTCTTCAACCCTGAAGTCATTGCTATGCCCATTAAAACTCTCCTTTGAGGCAGCCAAATATGATCCAAGGGGACACTGGGTATGTTATTGCAACAACGGGGGAAGCGAGAGGCATCTCGGAAGGAAACTTCCTTGGGGCCCCTGGACTGGCGTGGGATCCGTGAAGGAGAGTCTTATTCTTATGGAATGTGCACCTGGTCTGTTCCACGGGCATCTGACGGACCTGTTCCCAGGCAGACATGTTGAGGGATGGGTGAGATTTCGAGTATTTAACAGCTTATCCTGCATGGGCACCAGCCACTCTGAAGCAGTGTGTTGCTGCTGGAGACAGGGCATAAGCAGGATCTGCAGGATCTCTGTGTGTGGGTGCTGGATCCTGGGGAAGTCCCACAGTGGGGGCTGAGCAGCCAGTGCAGCAGGGCAGCCCTCATGAAGCTAGAAGCAGCACTAGTTAACAGCCGGTACAGAGGGCTTTCAATATTTTAAGAACCAGTATGGCCATACCAGTGCATACCAGCTCAGCATCAGCCCTGCTCTGAAACCACTTCTGAGCAAGGCTGACCGTCTGGCAGAGGCTGCAACCCTACTGCTCCAAGCCACATTTTATGGAGTTTTTTTTTTTTTCTTTTTCTTTTTATTAGTCTCTCTTGTAACCCATAGCCACATCATAAAATTAAACACCCCATTCTGCACATCAAGTCCACTGACTTCTAGATCCCTGATTAGCACTGGGCTTTTCCCTCTGGGGGTTGTATTACAGTAACATTATAACTGACAGAAAAGGAATCTTTGCTGGAAGCAGTCAAGTCCTTCAGACTAACTCAGCTTATGCTGCACTCGGAGTGTGTCACCCTTGTTCTCAAGCCCCTTCGCCAGCTTCCTGTCAATCTCAGTTTGTTTCTTTCATTCCTATCCCTCCCCACTCATCCTTGTGGGTCCCCTCCCTCTCCCAAGCCCCTTCCATCTCTTGGGATGACATAGAGCCATGGTGCTCAAATGCTTGCCTGGAGTCACCAGTCAGGGTAACCCCAACTCACCCCTGAGAATAAATTTAGCCTGTGGGTGATATCCCACATGGAGAGGTTATCTTTAGCCTGGCAGAGGTTGGGAGTCAGTCTGGGGCATGATGGGAAAGAGCAGAGGGAGCAGGGAGGAGGAAAGGGGAATTAATACCTGAGAGTCTACAATAGCTGTGCTCAAGTGTACTCAGGTGGCCGAGAACTGAAAATCGTGAGTGCGCTTCCTGAAACATGAGGCTCTTCCGGGAACACCTGGGAATAATGGTCTGTTTCATTCCACCCATGAACTAGGAACAATTTTAATAGCAGAAAATATGGCTACATTATGGGCAGGCAGTATAAAACCACAAGCACACATGTTCTCTAAAAAAGGCAACAAACTCAGCATGATCGGTGGTTTTCAAGCTTCCCCATTCAGATCTGTTTACTACTTGTTCATTAGTTTTGTTGCCTGCAGGTGTTAAAGGTTTAAGACTTTTCAAAAAGCATGGAAAAAATGTACATGGAAAAATTACATTACCTGAATTCAGAAAAGGCCACGACTATTTAATTTTAAAGGTAGACCATCTCAGTCCACCTCAGGAGCACCAAGAGCTCAGCTTCGCAAGACGTGGGGCTCCTGAACTGTTCAGGAAAGGTGGCGGGCTTTTCCTTAGATTGAAATAACTTTCTTGCTAGAATCCCCATGTAAGAAATCCTTCCTTTCACTCAGTAAAATCATGCCATCGTTTATATCCACAGCCTCGCTTTGGCCTTCCAATTGATCAGAACCTCTCGTTAAAATGACCGAGCTCTTGCTAGTTATTAGGGGACCCAAAGTCCTCGTCTGAACCTGAGCTGGAGTCTGACGTGTCTAAGCATGTCTAACAAGCAGCTCCTGGGAGGAGCTTGCTCTGTGGGAAAGCAGGCTGAGACACCCGGCTGACCCAGGAAGACAGTCCTGCTCAGGGGAGAAAGGCAATGAACTCTGAGTCTCCCTTGGCCGACAGGCTCCCTTGGGGTGTCCAGTGGGTTACTGCTGTGCCCAGGGGAAGCAGCCCTGAGGGCTCCTGGGGCAACCCAGAGAGTCTGTGCAGAGGCAAGAAAGCCTTTTCTCCAGGCAGCCGTCCCCGCAGTCCCCAGGAAGTCTCTGTCCTCAGATGGGAGACTGGGGGGGGGCACTCAGTTGATGCTGTCATGCACTTACAGAAGTCATTTTGGGTCCTTTTCTCCTCTAGATGAAATGCTGCTAGTTTGGTCAACCAGACTATGGAAGGTATCCTTTATTGCAATGTCATGAGTGCATTTAGGTTCTCCTTATTCCACTAGAAGTTAGTCACCTCGTCCATCTCTGTGATTTTCCCGCCTACCAGTCACTCACCCTCTCAATTTTACCATCTGCAAAATGGCATGATAATGGTCCCTTCCTAAAGTGACTGTGAGGATTAAACAAGTTAGTGCCCACCTAAGCTTCTGGCTCCCTGTAGCTTTGGGGTGGGGAAAAGGGGAGAAGAATAGGCTGCAGGTACTCTAATCCAGGGCTTGTCCTTGTGACCCACAGAACCTTGAGGGCCAGGACCAGATCTCCTCTCATTGCTCATCTCTGAGCTGCGCCCCACAGGTAAGTGTCCTGGAACTAGGTGTTTCATTACTATCTTCTGACGGGATAAACAATACATGGTCATGAAAAGGAAAGAGAGAGAGGGAGAGAGAGAGAGAAATAATGAGTCAAGGCCAAATGCAAAGCAAAGGAAACATAGGTGAAATGATGGGAAAGGAATGTAGAAACGTAAATGCAGGAATGCGAATTTGCCACTCCTTCAGCGGAGAAAAATTCCTATCACCCGCTTCCAGCTCTTAGCGTGGAGACTGCGCATTTTATTTGGATGACAGCTCTTCTCCGGCTCCCTTGGCCGTGGCGCTCCCTCCCCCGCAGGGCTGCCTCGCCCCACGGGCCTCCTCCCCGCCCCTGACCGATTGCGGCTGCAGCCCTGACCTCGGCTCCCACGCGGGCAGCAGGCGGCCAGCCGGCCGGCGGGCGGGCGGGAAGGGGGAGACGCGGCTCCGGGCACCAGAGATCCTTAACTGCAGCTTGCAGAGCCCTGGCTGATCCTAATCAGTGTGAGAAAGGAGCGCGGCCCGCCCGCCCGCCGGAGACGCCGCCTCCTTTCATGAACTTTATCGCCCAGCACAGCCACTGATAACACGCGGTAAATAAACTGGCGGCTGGAGTGCCCGGTGGCCCGAGGCTGTCCGCGCTCGCCTGCTCGGCCCAGCCTCCCCCGCACCCCGGGGGGAGGGGTAATGAATCACACTCCAAGTTGGAAAAGAGTTCCTCGTTCTCCTCCTTTCCAAACCTGTGTCATAAATAATCCTGCATTCTTCTCCTCCCAGAGACCCCTCACCTTTTCTTTTATCGATTCAAGACACAGCTCAGGGGTTTCGTTCTGGCTGCCCGGCCACCCCTCCTCTCCCAGGACGCTGAGTGCATTGTTCTGGGTTATGCTCTGGCCTCTGGTCCAGCTCCTCTGGCCTGGGTTGGGTCTGTGCCTATGGCTTTCTTATCAGAATCTTTGGCTCTTGCACAACCTGAGAGGGGCTGGAGCAGGGTAGGGAGGGGGCGGGGAGGGGTGATTTGAAATCTACAGGGGCAGGTGATGAGAACTGGTTCCCACAGTAGTGGCTTTGGACATGTGTGGATGGACAGCTTGCCACAGCCAAGCCATAGTGGGACCCCCAGCTCTGGTCTTGGCCGGCACCCAGGTATTCAGAGGCAGAGGGACCATGCAGTGCCCTGATTGCAAAAGAAGAGAGGGACTACTCTCCACTTGAATGTGTGTTCAAAAGTCCTTCGGAGCCCGGCTGGCTTGGCTCAGTGGTTGAGTGTCGACCAGGAGGTCACAGTTGGATTCCCGATCAGGCACATGCCTGGGTTGCAGTTCAGCCCCCAGTGTGGTGCATGCAGGAGGCAGCCGATCAATGATTCTCTCTCATCATTGATGTTTCTGTATTTCTCTGCCTCTCCCTTCCTCTCTGAAATCAATTATATATATATATATATATATATATATATATATATATGGTAATAATTTAGTAATTTTTAGTAGTAATTTTGACTTGGGGACACTCACATTAACCTGCGGTGCAATTTGGAGACTGAAGTTTGAGGACGATTCCATGAGTATGAAGAAATATGGAAAGACAGGGTGTGCAGAGCAGCCCAAAGCACCCCAGCTCAGTCACAAGACCCAGGTCTCTATCCCAATTCTGGTGGCCCTGGGGCAGCCACTGCCCCTCCCTGGTCCTCAGTTTCCTCATCTGTCTGTCTAATGACTGACTAATATCTCAAAGGATCCCCCAGCTTTCCTATTCTGTAGGAATTCGTGTCCTTCCTATAAATCACTCCATTTCTGATGTGTCTTATCACCTACCCCTCTGGAGAAGTAGTTACGTCCCTTTGGAAGAAACTGGGCCATGGCCAGTTTCTGTAACTGACCACTCATGAGTGAGAGTAACACTAGTTTTACCCCTCATGGATGTGACACAAGTCCAGGGTCCCTCCAGGCAGAATGAAGTCCACTGTGAGGCAAAAACACATTTACAAATAAAATCCAGCAAACGAACAGCATTAGTTCAGTGCTTCTTGGGTCCCCAGGTATAAGCTGCCTTTTGACTTCGGTTTCTGTCTCATGTGGGAGGGACTGGTTGGCTCAGAAAATCTAATCTGGAAAATTTAACGTAAAGGCTGGGGAGGGAAGTTCTAGAGGCAGCGGAGCCTGATGGGAGTCTAAATAGATTCCCTCCAGGGAATGTGGGTGGGGAGCCACCCGCGGGCCATGGCCAGAAGGAGGAGCTCACTCATGAATCAGAAACGAACAAAGGCCTGCTTCTTCCAGAACCCATTTCTGACACCACAATGTGTCCCAAGGGAACATGTGGCCCCAGACTGGCTTCATTTCCTGTGCTCTGGACAGAAACCCACTCAGTCTTGTTCGCTCATTTGCATAATGTCAAGAAAAATGACTCATACAGAATTGTCGTTTGTTAAAAAATATTGGCAAGAGGTTCCCAACTGAGATTGAAGTCCATTTCTCAAAATGAATGAATACTTACTCCATCAGTGATTTATTAGGTGAATGTGATCAACACTTTAGGCCTCTGTTCTCCCATCCATGGATCCTGAGCATTTTCAAGACATTTGTTTTTTTGTTTTTTGTTTTTTTCTGCTCTATGATACTGGGACTCTAACATGTATGGAACCATCATGAGGAGAAGTAAGATTTTAACTTTCCAGGACAGAAACAGGATAGGAAAATTATGCAAATGTGACTCTTCCACAGCTGTTCTTGCTTTCTACTTTGTCTGCTGCTGTGGATGGGGGTCAGCAACCAAGGAAAAAAGGAGAGAACTGGGTGGAGGGAGGATGACATGGGTAATGGGAATCAATACCATAGTGATGGCTGGAAATGAGACTTTCGGCGGTGAGCATGATGTAGTATATACAGATGCCAAAATATATTATAAACCACTGTTACCTCAATTTAAAAAATTAAAATGAGAGGACTCATCAAAAAAGGGCTGACCGTCAAATTGGGCTAATCTGCCAATTATTGTACAAGAATAAAAGCCCTAGGGTAAGTCTTTTATAGTCACAGAACTTTGTAGAGTTTGATGAAAATCACATGCAGTTCCCTCTCCGCTCACCCCCAAATGCACATACAAATACATATTTGTCTTTACAGATCATTTCAAGGGTTTATAGACCCCTGAAGCCCCATCCAAGGACCGTGTTAAAGATCTCTGCTCCAGGGGCCATAAAATATTGGCTCTCTGCTTCCTTATCTGTAAAAAGGAAATACTACTCACCTCCAACCAGCTTCATAAAGGAAGAGGAGGGGGATAAATAGACCAGTGCTATTAAAGCATATTGGTTCTCTGCCTGGTAGACATGTAATATTGATGCAACCCTATTACCATCATCTGCCATAGTCATTCCCTAGTCTGCTTCGCGGGATGTAAATTTCCTTACAAGACAGAGCAGCCCTGTCTGTGAAATCCCCAAAGCAAACCCTTCTGGTAAGCCAGCACTGGAAGTTTTCAGATGTGCCTGTTAGAAATGTAATAAATCCCCATGGAGTCCAAAGGGAAGGCTCGAGATAGCTCTACAGGCACTCAAAGGCTAATAATTGCTGGGGTAGGAATGTACCAAATGATACCCTGGTGGCTGTAAAAGTTAATATAACTTTTCAAAGAGTCTTCCTTTCCCCCAGAGTAGGTTGCAATATCAGAGAAATTAACTCATTGAAACAAAACCAAGGTTTAGGAAAAAGCTTTGGATGAAGTACTAAGCTAATATATTAAGTAGAATTGGCTATTTGGTCCCAGAATGAAGGTGACCTGGAGCGCTCCTGCAGTCAACCTGTCATAGACCTCAGGCAAGTGCAGGGAAAAACGTTTGGTGTGTGAACCATTGAGATTTTGCAGTTGTTTTTTGACTGTAGCAGAGCCAAGCCCAACTACTAACACAGCATCCTCCTTAGGAAAGGAAAAGAGATGGTTACACAGAAGGGCCCTCATTAACCTGCAGGGCTGCCGATAACAGTACCAGCAGTGTCAGCAGGGGCCATGTGCACACTCCACTCCTTGCCTCTCCCTGACACTGTAAACAGTACCCTCCCTCTCCACCATCACCCAAGCACCCTAGAGTTCAGCTGAGGCAATTGGTCATGCCACCTGTGGTGGGGGTGAATGGTAGCCCCCCGAAAGATATCTGTATCTTAACTTCCAGAAACTGTGAATGTGACCTTATTTGTAAAAACAAAAGGTCTTTGCAGATGTAAGATCTCTAAATGAGGTCATTCTGGATCACTCAAGCGCACTCTAAATCCACTGACAAGTGCCCTCATAAAGACCAAGAGGAGAAGACGAGGCAGAGATTGGAGTGCTGGGGCCACAAACCAAAAACACCAGGCGTCACAGAAGCTGAAAGAGGCCTGGGATGATTTTCCCTGAGAGCTTTGTGAGGGAGCCTGACTTCAGACTCCTGGCCTCCAGAGCTGTGAGCATACATTTATCTGTTGTCTTAAGCCACCCAGTTTGTAGCAACCATAGAAAACTAATACTCCACCTTACAGAATATCTTTTTCTTCATGAGTTCCTCCCTTTGGTATAATTCTTTTTTTAAAATATATTTTTATTGATTTTAGAGATGAAAGGAGAGAGATAGAGAGAGGTAGAAGTATCAATGATGAGAGAGAATCATTGATTGGCTGCCTCTTGCATGTCCCACCTTGGGGATCAAGCCCGCAACCTGAGCATGTGCCCTGACAGGGAATCGAACTGGGACCTCCTGGTTCATAGGTTGGTGCTCAACCACTGAGCCATGCGAGGCAGGCCTTTATAATTCTAAAGGCAAAAACTACAACGCAGTATACTAATGAATTAGGAAGAAAGCCTCTCTTTCTCTCTACCCAGTCCCCAGGGCAGGGCCTCAATTATGTCTCAAGAGGGGAGAATGCCAGCTCACAAAACTCAACTGGTCTACTAGCATTCTTCTCCAGAGGAGACACCATCAGTGAGAGAGGTCCAGTCCTTGATTATGGGCTAGGCAGAAACTGATGCTCAAAATAAATAGCTCTTGGAATCAAAGCTCAGGGGACAGTGCATAAAATTTCAGAGCTTCAAGCGATCATGTAGTCCGCATCTTCAGTAGAGGAGTTTTTGGAGAAATAAGAGAGCTTCAGGGGTTTTCACAGATTTGTTTACTTTTTGGTTTTATTGAAGATCCCGAGGCCCAGAGATGAGCATAATCTGCCCAGGGTCATAAACTAATTAGGGACTGATTCCCATTCCACCATCCAGCACAGGGAGGTGCTCAGTTCTCCACAAAACACTGGCTGTCCAGCCTCTGTAGTGTTCTCCAAATACCTCCTCCCCCTGCCCCTAACTGGTCTGGCTGGTTTAGGTCCCTTGTAAGGCATCAGGTCACCTAGCTTGGGGGTGCTGCTCCATATCATTTTAAATGTCTTAAAATGTATGCTCATCCCACATCAAATGTCATTTTTATTTAAAAATTTTATGGTTCTTTCCTAATTTTTGTTTTTGAAAGTAATTACATATAAGTAAATTCTTTGATTTGAGGTCTTCTACAATGTGCTCAGCAATCCTCGTACAGACCCAGGAAAATTTAGTCGTAGATTGTTTTCTAGTGCAATGGAATTTTTATAAAGACTAAATGTCATGATTAATACCATGCTTCCTGTTGTACAGATTTAATTCAATCAGTGCTGATATTAATTTCCAGCTTGCTTTTTTCGTTTTTGGGTTGGGAAGCATTCAGAGAAGCCTTCACATGAGGCACAGTATACAGTAGATAAGGTAGTCAGGCGGGGTGGCAGTGCATGAAACATCTGACACACGGCATGTGGCTGGGGCTGAGTGTAGGGGAGGAAGGTAGCAGGAGACTGGACTTTCAGTGTCTACCCTAGGTCAGACACCAAGCCAGGCACTTTCATATCCATAATGGCCTCTAAGATTTGAAAACCAAGCTGCGGCCAGATTGTGAATGACTTCACATGCCATTCCTACCTCCACCTGCACCCTGGACAGCCATGGGGGTCACTCCAGGTTCTGGATTCCTGGCTCCAAATAACTCACCAGAAATGAGTAGGAGCCACATGCCCAGCCACACCCATTTCCATCTCTTTGTATGGCCTAAAGCCAGCTGAGATGGGGCCTTGCTGGGGATGGAAGATTAGACAGGCATCACAGAGTGGCTGGGCTCACCCTCCCAGAAAATGACTTTGCTGTACTGACTGTATATCACCCAGGCCAGGGCAGACTTGTGGAAAAGATTCCAGCCTGCATGGTATCAAATATTCGGCCGAGAAAAAAGCCACTCAAGCATATATTGATTTAACTGAAACATAACTCTCACAGGCTACAAACAGAACAGGCAAACAGATTTTTCAAATGGTGCCTCTGCAACTCATTAAGCCATCAATGTATAGAAGGATCTGGAAATTCTCTAGGAAGGGAAATCAGCCTGTATTATAATCTCCCCCCTTTAGTGCGAATTTCACAGCAACTGCTCCAGATGGTAGGAAGAACTAATTGTCCCCATATTTAGCCTTAAAGCCGAAGGGCCACTCTCCCAAGGATACCCAACTAGGAATGAAAGCAGCCAAGAAGATGGCAACTCAGGTCTTCAGACCCTAAGAAGAGTCTCTCTTCCCTTGAGCCCAGCAGAACTATCATTTAGAAGATGAATATTGTCAAAGAATGATGGGAAAATGTCAAAGACATAGAAGTGTGTTTGAAAGCTCTTCCACTGGTCAAATATGGGACAATTTATTTATAAACATAAATAATGATAGTAATAGATTGTAATCACTGAGTAAGATAAGAATCTATAAGTCCACACTGATACAAAGAAATACTAGTAAATGAAGAGAAGAGAAAGCTTTCCTTACAATGAAATGCCAACTAATAAATGGAGAAATGATGGAATTAGAAAAGTCACCATTTAGCAACCATCATAGTAATCATTAATTCAGCCAAGAAATATCAGTAAATATTACAACTAGTGGGTAAAAGTTTAATTAAAAAATGGGACATTTGCATAGTTTCTGAATATCTCCACACAACATCCTTATTAATTACGAAGAAAAAAAGAGTAATTTTACAATGAAAAATTCTGAGACCACCTCAACTGCATGATTAAAGTGAGCCTCACCAACACACAACTGAAATCATATGCAACTTGATAGGATGCAATACAAGCACACAATCACTTCCATGGTATTCCTGCCAAAGATGCATTACCTGGATATTATCAGGAGGCAATATCAGACCAGTGCAAATTGAGGGGAATTTTATAAAATATTTAGCATGTAATATTCAAAAGTATCAAAGTTATGAAAGCCCAAGAAGGACTGAGAGGATAATTCTGAGTGAAGGAAACCAAAGACACAACAAAATGAAACATGATCCTGAATTGTATCCTTTTGTTATAACAAACATTATTTGATCAAATGTCAGAACTTGAATGGCATTTGTTCATTTCCTTATTTTGATGACTGCATTATAATTATGTAGAAGAATTTTTTGTTGTTGTTTATAGGAATTACACACTATAGTATTCAGGTTCAAGGGGAAAAAGTTCTTTATGGTATTTTTGCAACTTTTGTGTAAATATGTAGTTACTAGAGGCCCGGTGCACAAAATTCATGCACTGGAGGGAGGAGTCCTTCAGCCTGGCCTGAGCCCTCTAGCAGTCTGGGAGACCTGGGGGATGTCCAACTGCCAACATAGGCCTAAGCTGGCTGGTAGACATCCCTCTCCCAGTCCGGGACCCCTCGCTCCTTACCTCCCACCTGCTTACTGCTCCTTACCGCTCGGCTTGCTGCTCCTTACCGCTCGGCTTGCTGCTCCTTAGTACTGCCGCGGAGGCAGGAGAGGCTCCTGCCACCACTGCTGCACTCACCAGCTGTAAGCCTGGCTTCTGCTTGAGCAGCACTCCCCCTGTGGGAGCCCACTGACCACCAGGGGGCAGCTCCTGTGTTGAGCATTTGCCCCCTGGTGGTCAGTGTGCATCATAGTAACCGGTCGTTCTGGTCATTCTGCCGTAATGGTTGCTTAGGCTTTTATTATATAGATTTTACAATAAAAAATTTACAGAAGAGCCCTGGCCAGGTGGCTCATTTGGTTAGAGCATCAACACCAAAAGGTTGCCTATTCGATCCCTGGTCAGGGCATCTACAGGAGGCAACCGATTGATGTTTCTTTCTCACATGGATGTTTCTCTCTTCTCTACCTCACTCTTCTTCTCTCTCTAAAACCAATGAAAGCATGTCCTCTGGTGAAGATTTATAAAAACAAATTTACAGAAGAAATTTAGGCACAAGCAAATCAAAGTGGCATTTTTGTCACTTCTTTGAGGAAATCAGCTGCTTCACTCAAGGACAGGGTAGTAACCTGCCAGCTGAGGTGGCCTGGTGCACTTCTAAAAAAACTGTGTGCAGAGTGTCTACAAACCAGTCCTGTATCCTCACCAGTTTGAATTCATGATATCTGATCATCTTTACAGCCAACCTTTAGTTAGCTATGGCTCTGACCCATTTAATGAAAAAAAAATGTTCTGAAAAACAAAATACTTAAGGGTAGTGAAATGGTTCCTATCTATTGGAACACTTTAATAAATGTTTTTAAGCCTAATTTTGTAATGTGAATGCTTACTTTCTTCAAAGGGGAGACCACCAGAAATGAGTGTGATCTCATCAGACTGTAGGATGAGCAACACCAACTCATTGCACCCAGAAAAAAAGATATCTTTTTTGCACTGGATTCTCCTGTGCCCTCTACTGCCTTGTTGCTGAATGATGAATTTCCAGTGAAATATTAAACTGTGTATGTGTCTTCTTGTCTACCAATGATTGGCTTGCCCTCCCCCCACCTTCTTCCCTTCCTTCCTTCCTCTTTGTCTTAATGCACTCAGCATTGTCTGGGTCGATCAGAAAGTCTATTTTTCTTGCAGACTTTAGAAAATTTACAATACCTAGTGAACCTATAATTAAGCTTAATATAACCTGGGAAAGGCAGGAGAGAAAGAAAATGAACGCTGTGAATAAGAGGAGACATGCAGTTAGCACATACCCATTTCCTTTGTGAAAAGGTGACTAAAGTCTGCAAACATCAAGAGTTCTTCATGTGCTGGGTCTAACTCAGATCTCTAACTATTTCAACTATTTTTTTTTCAAAGCTATGACATGTTTGGGAAGTGCTTGTACTATTTTCCATAGGAAGCTGCACTGACCCTCTATTCTCTCCAAGTGGAACAGACTGTCCCCAATTCATAGTCCTGCTGCATTCCAAAAGTTCTTTTTAAAATTATTTTTTGGAGCTCAGAAATAATGTTACAAATAAGTGTTTGATTTCCAGATCAGCCACAAAAACTCCCCATAATTTTAGTATATAAAGTTACCAAGACACGCACACACACACACACACACACACACACACACACACACACACACACACTTTACCGGAACTGCTAAGATGGCATTTTCAGGTAATGGCTGTGAGTCAACTGCTCATAGCTCAGATACTACCTTGGTCTAAGTTATCCATGTTGACAAATGGCTCCTTCACTTTGGATTCTGATGTGAACAAGAACATGGTGAGAGGTTCATGCTAGCCCACTCTCTCACTCAACCCCACAGGGTTGGACCCCAAGAGATACTCTAATCGTTGTCTTGCTATATTTTATTTCACTTCTCACAACTCATATTCTCCTTCTCTGTCTCTGCCTCTCTCTCTCTCTCATAATCTATTTCACTGAGCATACAAAATATGACATTTGAGCAGACAATGAAACTTGAAAGGAAATTTAGTAAAGCAGATACCATTTATCATTTTATTACTAAGTAAGTATTTCATTTAGAATGGGCTTCTATTGCTGTTTGGTGGAATCCTCTTATTTAAAACATTTTATAATAGTCTATGTATCATAATAATGAGGAAAAGCAACAAGACGAGGAGAAAGAAGACCTACATACTATCTAATGGTATCAACTCATAGCTATTACTGCAGTTCACCCTAATTTTATTAGATGTGATGTGATGTAAGTTTTTTAAAAATGATGTTTCAAATTATCTCATTAAAAACACAAATGTCCTTGAAATTCTTACTTTGTGACAAAAATTTAGGGCAAATCTGTCTGGTATTCTCCCTAAATGTTCCTCTTCAAGACAAAGTTTCTAAAATAATCTCAGACATGGCATAACATTTGCCAGACAGCTGTCCTAGGGACTGCCAAGAAGATAATCCCTGCATCTATCTAGCCTTTTTTCTTCCTTCAGTGAATTCTGGGCCCAAGCCAGTTTATAGATGCATGTTCCGAAAGTTCAGAGTCTCTCTAAGGAGACTTGATGTTCCTTGAGGCCTTTACACTTATTCTAGTGACCTCGTTGAGAAGGCAGTTGGTTGAGTTTTGGGCAAAGGGATTGACCTTAACTCCATTCCTAGAGGGCAAATGTCTATGAAGATAAAGCTACCACTCAAGTTCACCAGCTCTGAGATGTACCTGGTCTGAGTATTCTCTCTCCATCCTTGAGACCCACCCAGAGTACACAAAACCCTGGGACAGGGAGTTATAGCCTTGTTGATCTAAGAGCTAGAAGAAAACTCTAGAGGTCATTTGGATGAGCATCCTTCTTTTTGAACTGTTGGTTACTGCCACTGTTTATTTTTTCCCTCAATATATGTTTATTGATTTCAGAGAGGAAAGGAGAGGGAGAGAGAGAGGTAGAAACATCAATGATGAGAGAGAATCATTGATCAGCTGCCTCCTGTATGCTCCCTACTGGGGACTGAGCCCTCGGGGAGCAGGTGCCCTTGACTAGAATTGAATCCAGGACCTTCAGTCTGCAGGCCGATGCTCTATCCACTGAGCCAAACCAGCTAGGGTATACCCCTACTGTTTAGCAGAAAGTTTCTCTAGAAAATGAAATTATTTCTACCAATAAATATGTTCAGAATCTCACAGATATTTTAATATATATGACTTTATCTTTCATTCAAATGAGTTTATTGAAATAATTTTAGATAGAGAATAAAGGATTTTGTGTGTTTACATAGACCTAGATATAAAACTTTGAGGTCAAACCTTCCCTCAGATCTTCAAAATGCCAGTTCTCTGACCCTAATGCTTCTTAAATCTTCATCACCTGTCAGAGAATAAAGAAGACTGTTAATAGAAGAAGAGACAGAAAACCATACAATTGGGACATGGGGACTGGAAAACAGACGCTGATCTCGGGCAGAGGCAACATGAGAGAGAAATGTTCGCAGCTCTCTTTGAGGTCTGGACAGATTGTTGCAGAGAGCCAGATTGCTGGCCTTGGAGAAATTGTTTTCTTTTGTCACTAAGCTTTTTCTAACTCTACCAAGAAATACTGTAGGTTAGTGTATTCGTGTTCTTGGGCTGCTCTAAGAAAGTATCACAGACTGAGTTGCTTAAACAACAGAAATTAATTTTCTAATGGTTCTGGAGGCTGGAAGGGCAAGATTAAGGTGTTGGCAGATTAAGGAGTTGCAAGATTAAGGAGTTGGTGAGGCCTCACTTCTTGGCTTGCAGACATCTGCCTTCTCACTGTGTCTTCACATGGTCTTTTCTCTGTGCATGTGCACCCCTGATGTCTCCTTTTGTGTCCAACTTCCCTCTTCTTACAAGGACACTCACTAATCAGATTGGGTTAAGACCTACCCTAACAGCCTCATTTTAACTTAATTATCTCTTTAAAGGCCTGATCTCCATATACTGGTACAGTCACATTTTGAGGCACTCAAGTTTAGGACTTCAATATATGAATTTTGAGGGGACACAATTCAGCCCATAATAGTTAGAAAGAGTACTTGTAAAGTAAGGTACTAAAATCCAAACAAGTAGTAGGATTTCAGAGTTTTAAAAACTAGTCAAGTAAGAAGTGTAATTGAGTTCATAATGTTGTCCCAGACTGAGAGGGGCCTGCACTAATAGCAAGGGGAAGATGGTCTACGTCTTGCAGTAAACATATGTCTTGTCTCTTCCAGCCAAACCCCTTGGTCTGGGTTCTAAGACTCTTCAGATAAGATGCTTGGAACTGAGACCAGCACTCAGCAATAGAAATATAATGTGAGCAACATGGGCAATTTTTAGTTTTCTAGTAGTCACATTAAAAAATAAAAATAAAAACCCCACAAAGCCTAGCCCATTTGGCTCAGCGGTTAGAGCGGCAGCCTGTGGACTGAAGAGTCACAGGTTCTGTTCTGGTCAATGGAATGTACCTCGGTTGCAGGCTCAATCCCTAGCCCAGTCGGGGTGCATGCAGAAGGCAACTAATTGATGTGTCTTTCTCACATCGATGTTTCTCTCTGTGTCTCCTCCCTCCCTTCCACTCTAAAAATTAATGGAAAAATATCCTTGGGTGACAATTAACAAACACACACATACCCAAGGAATTGTTTTTAAAGCATACTTTATCTAACTCAATATTCAAAATATTAGTATTTTAAAAATGCAATCACTATTTAACAATTGTCAATGAGATTCCTATTGTTGTGTTAAGTCTTCAGGCTCTGGTGACTATTTTAGACTAACAGCACCTGTCAATACAGACCAGTCACATTTCTAGTGCTCAATACCCACGTGGCCTGGTGGCTGCCATACTAGACGGTACAGATCTAGAGAGTGGTCAGGTCCACAGTACCTAGGAAACACAGTACCTAGGTCTTATGCGCTAAACAAAGGTCTGAGAATTTAATGATTGAACAGGATGGGCCAGAAATTAAAGAGATTTTCATGAGATCCTCAAGAGCAGTCAATGCCACCTGGAACTCTCAGAGCTGCCTAGGGACTTATGAATGGGGCCCTGTCAGCCAGTGCCTTTCCAAACTTAAGACTGTATGAACTGACCACGGGCTTGTCTCAGGAGCAGAGCAACTCAAGAGGGACATTGACCTTCCTCACATCACTCAGCTCTGACTCGGTAAATAGGACCAAGACAGAGCACTAGACTCAGCCTTCTCTTCTGCCACTAACTGGCTAGAATTTTGGCCAAGTCACCTAAGCCCATGTCTAACAGGAATCACTGAGGGCTAATAAGAAATGTTAGGCCACCTGCCCTCTTTTCCATTTCATGCTGGCTTTTCTAGGAGTCCATCACCTAGGAGGTGAAAGAAGGATTTTTCCTGCAGACTGGCAGGTGTATTATGATAATGGAATATAAGGAAATAATGCTTGAGACAGAAAAATGAGGAAGCAATAAATGGTTGGTGAAAAATTTTGAAAGTCACATGGCCTTAGAGGATTACTGACTTTGGAAAATTGTTGGGAAGTGGGGCATCCCCAACTCCCCTAAGGTTTTAAAGGTTTAATTCATGCCCAGAAATAAAGCAAGTGGCCTAACACCTACTTTCCTGCTATAACAACACAGACTCTCTCCTGCTGGCTGTCCAAAGAGAAACTATTGAAGTGTGTGGTTAATCAGAAAGAACTCCATGGTTACCTACAAAGTTAAGGCTTGCCCCAACAGCACATTCTTTATATTCCTATTATTGACATCTGCCATTTACACATTACATCTAGAATGTATATAAAGTCATTTGACCCCAACAATGTCCCTGAGAGGTAGAATAGAAAACAGAGGCTCACAGAGTTGGCAGAGTTAGTGGGCTGTAGAGGATTTTAAAACCAGTCTTCTGACCCCTTGGTCGGCAAACTGCGGCTTGCGAGCCACATGCGGCTCTTTGGTCCCTTGAGTGTGGATCTTCCACAAAATACCACGGCCTGGGAGAGTCTATTTTGAAGAAGTGGCATTAGAAGAAGTTTAAGTTTAAAAAATTTGGCTATCAAAAGAAATTTCAATCGTTGTACTGTTGATATTTGGCTCTGTTGACTAATGAGTTTGCCGACCACTGTTCTGACCCCAAGTCTACATAAGTAACACACAGGGTAATTGGTAGGTAATGTGTGTTTGGCATGGAGTCAATAAACAATAAAAATTGGTTGAATGAGTGAATGAACGAATGAATGAATGAATAAAAAATAAGAAACTGAATTTCTTGAAATTCCTCAGGAAACACCATTTCCAAATGTAAGTATGAGATCACTCATCCACAGGGAAATGCCCTCAGGAAAGTGCACTTGCCTGATTAATATTGTTTAGGAAGAGCGGGAAGCACTTCCTTTAGTCTAGATTTCTTCATAAAATCATTATATAGAAGTAGTTTGAGAACTCCAATCTCTCTTTCTCCAGGCTTTTTGCAACAGTGTACAGACAGTCCTGCAGCCCGTGTTTAACATGAGGCAAAGCAGCTTTCACTGGGGAAGTGTATTGTGCACAGATGACTTTGATCAGGTCCAGAGACCGAGCCAGCCAGACAGAGAAGGAGCAGGTCAAGTCAGCCTCGGCCACAGCCCGTGCTTTCCTCACTTATCTGGAAATGGACATTTCTAGGGAAGAAGATGCTAGAAAGAGAACCAAAGAAATTCAATAGAGGTAACTGGGTAGGAGGGACAAATCAGTTAAGAGAAAAAAATCATGGGCCTATAAGCTACTTTTGTCTTCAAATTCAAATCCACTCTCCCTTTTTCTGGAAGAAAAAAAAATCACTTAAAGGATCTCAGACAAAGGATGTTCAAGCTGGAAAAAATGTAAAGAAAATAAGAATAGCCCTAGCTGATTTGGCTCAGTGGATAGAGGGCTGACCTGTGGACTGAAGGGTCCCAGTTAGATTCCAGTCAAGAGCACATACCCAGGTTGCTAGTTCCATCCCCAGTAGTGGGGGGAAGAAGGCAGCTGATCAATGATTCTCTCTCATCATTAATGTTCCTATCTCTCTCTCCCTTTCCCTTCCTCTCTGAAATCAATAAAAATATTAAAAAAAAGAAAATAAGAATACTAAGTAACACTTACTTACCCAGGCATGTTCTAAACACTTTACCTGTATTAACTCATCCAGTCCTCAGCAGGTACTCCTCATCCCCTTCTCAGTAACCCCACCTTGTCCAATCCCAGGTACCACTGTTCACATTATCTTCGAGAGCACCAAGTGAATGCCAGACTTGGAGTTGTGCAATGCTGCAGCCTTGCCCATTCTATAGTGGAATAAACATCACATATCCAGCCACTCACCAACACAGCAGGTTATTGGCAGAACGGGCTCTAGGATCTTAACCCTCTACAGCTGAGTCTGGTGCCTGTGGAGTTGGGCATGTGCTACATTTTGGAAGCTGTCAGTGATTCCAGTATCCCTGCCTTTAAAGAGCTCACAATGAATTCAGGAGGTACTGGTCACACAAGCGCATAAACCCCAGCACATCTGCACCTTTGGGTTCATGCTAATGGTTCCCTCAGCCTCCTGGTTGTATTTGACTTCTCCTTCCTCAAGTTCCTTCCTCCACAAGGTCGCCACACTCTGACATCTCAGCGGAGTGTAGAAGTTGAGGACATGTGCTCCAAAGTCACACTGCTGTATGACCTTGGGCAAATTTCTGTGCTTCAGTTCCCTCTTCCAGAATGTGGAGATGATAACAGAACTTATTCCTGGGGTTATTATGAGAATTAAATAACTCAGTGTTTCTAAAGCAGCTAAAATAGTGCATGGCACATAGTAAGCACAGTATGTAAGTGTTTCATAAAAGGCTGGATTATTAAACAGCTTCCCTCTTCCGACAATATCAAAAGCCTCTTGCTAAAACCCAAATCTGCTCACCACCTGCCTGGATCCACACTATCTATTGCTCAAACTGCAGTCTGCACAAGAATCCCCTGGGGTGCTTGTGAGAAATGCAAACTTCTGAGCCACTCCCTGGTTTAGGAAGTCTGGGTGGAGCTCAGGAATCCACATTTTAAGGTGTTCCCACAAGGGATTCTTTTGTAGGTGGTCTGAGAGCAAAACTGAGAAAAAGAGACCTCTGGGATAAAGTCCATTTTTTAGCCTGGCTTTCAATAACCCTGGTCCTCCGGCCCTTGTCCACCATTCTAGCCTCACTGCTCAAACCCCACCCCTAATCCTGCCAGCCAGGCTTACGTCAGGAAAAATAAAAAGCCGTGTTAAAGTCAAGCTCATTTGCATTTCTCCATATGGCTGCTGTGTTATATGAGATTAGAAAAAAATAGCTGAGTTGACAACCAGCAAAGTGTCCATGATCATGCCAGTGGGTCACCATGGGAACCACATCTCTGTAACTTAGCCCAGGGTGAGCTTAAAAGCTGACAGAGACAAAACACATCATGGGACTTAGTTCCTGTTCTCTTTCTGAGTCTCCCTTAGAGACCAGACCCCTTGTTTTCTGAAAGTAACTCAAGGAATTGTCAGTTCTCAGGTTGGGGAAAGGAAGGTGAGAAGGGGCAGAATAGAAACAGAAGTAGGCCTGAAGCTAAGGAGACAATACACTGAGATATAAAAGCATTGGGGACTAGGAGTGCCCCTGCTCCAAACCATGAGTTCATCTAAAGGAAAAAAAGGTATTTTTTTTCTTTCCTGGCACAATAACTTAAACTGATTTGACATCAGTCTCCCTAAAAAGTAAGTCTTGACATATTAGTCCAAGAACTTGATTTTACCTGTTTTCCCCAGTTATAAAATACAAGCACTTTTTTGTATCTGAAGTTGACTTCATCAACCACCAGAGGAGCAAACTCCATTCTCTGCCTGTACTGGGTTGAATAGTGTTCGTTGAATAGTGTTCTCCTCGCCCACCCCCCTACCCTCCACCACCACCACCACCCCCCGCTTCCCTCCAAATGCATGACTATTTGAAATCTGTGAATGTGGAAATAGGGTCTTGGCAGATGAAATTAAAATATAAGTTTGTACTGGCTACTATAATAAAAATAGAATGGGTGGCTTAGAAACAATAGGAATTTATATCTCACAGTTCTGGAAACTCTGTGACATATAATAGGATGCCTCATGGTCAAGTGAGGTCCCTCTTCTGGGTTCCTAGCCAGTGTCTTTACATGAAGGAAGAGAGCTCTTGGGGGTCTCTTTTCTAAGGGCAGTAATCCAGTTTATGAGGCTACACCCTCATGACCTAGTCACCTCCAAAGGCTCTACCTACTAATACAGTCACAACTGGGGGTATGATTTCAACTTATGAATTTTGGTGGGACACAAACATTCAGGACATAACAGATGAGGTCATAGTGGGTTGGAGTGGACTATAAATCAAATCACTGATGTTCTTAAAGAAGAGGAGACACACTGAGAGGAAAACACCCTGTGAATACATAGACACATGGGGAACAAGAACATGTGACAATGGAGGCAGGGACTAGAGTGATGCAGGGCAAGTCAAGGAATGCCAACGATTGTCAGCCACCACAAGAAGCTAGGAAAAGGCAAGAAAGGGTTCTTCCCTAGAGCCTCAGAGGGAGCATGGCCCTGCTGACAACTCGATTTCAGACTTTTGGCCTCCAGAACTATGATAGAATCCATTCCTGTCGTTTGAAGCCACCCAGCAGCCCTAGGAAACTGCTCACCAGGTCCCTTTCTTGATGGTAGACAATCCATACTCTGCTGACCTTCAGGTTGATCAATGGATAATCATCAGGTCAGTTAAGCAGGGAAGCATCTCTAGGATGAGCTCAGATAATGGAAAACAGTAAAAAGAAACTTCAATTTGAATAAGGAAATTTCCTTAAGCAAATCCAGCACGGGCGGAGTAGGAGTACCCTGCTGGATAACAACATTCCAGTTTCCCTTAGAGATCTGTCCTCTGCCCTCGCTGTACGCAGTGTTGGTGGAGCTGTCAAAATTCCTTAACATACTTCACAAGGAGCCGCCACATGACTCACACTTTGCCCCTTGGACTCTCTTTGGGGTTTTTGTCCCAAGCACAGTGATGCCAGAAAGAAATAGCTGCACGTTGTCCATCCAGCTGTTGGTCCCCAAAGGGACCATCCATTAGGACCTGCTGTCTGGATACTGGGAGGTAACCAGGACCGGTTCTACTATTCCCACCTCTGAAAGGCTTCCTCTTCTGTTGACCTGGCCAGAAGCAATTTTATTGCCTGCAAGCCAAAACTGTAATAAGGACACCTGCCTGCATCCAGCCACCCTAAATCTCCCTGTCCTCAAGGGAGAGGGAGGACAGAAGGGAATTCCTGGGAGTATCTGATGAAATGTCACAATTGCCCTCCCCACATACACACACAGCTGCATCTGTTGCAAAAGTGCTGCTAAAAATATAGTCATCATGGTTTTCAAAGGGCCTGGTAAACAGATCTCTGACATACATTTATTTCAGAAGTCAATACAGGGCTAGATGAAGGTCCTCTCATCTGAACAGCCATCACGTTTCTTTCTACCAGACGAAACGCATCACAGAACTGGCTGAGTTTCCCTTCTCTCCACATGTGCCTTTTGGTTCAGAGTTAAAGCTACTACCTGATCACAGTGCCTATATTAGTTGACAACTAGAAGTATATTTTTCTACACTGCCCCCTTTTCCATTGTTTTTTATCTTTGCTTTTCACTTCAAATATTTGTTGTAAGACACTTAATGTCTCTTGTGGAAATGGGTGAGATGAAAATAAATAAATAGACACATGCATCAAATGATTTTCACAATCTTATCAAGCGAGATCCATAAGTGACCTAAATTTAGCTTTCAGAAGCATTTGTTTATTCCCCAGACATAGCTTAACTGGTATTGGGAAGAAGATCGACTGGGACAGAAAATAAAACATGCCTCATCTCGTCTTCCTGATGTTGCTGACGTGTTCATGTTATCATCAAACTCGGATACCATTACCTTCAAAGACCTGCCTTAGACCCCTGAAACATGTTCTGCCATGTGTTCAGCAGCATTCACGAAATAAACCAGGCAAATTCCTACACCACCAGTCAGAGATCCCAGAGGCCAAGGGCCAGGCCACACCCTCACCTCTCAGTAGAACAGTGTGGAAAGTACAGGACACACTGCTCTTGTTTTGTTTTCATATTTTTTTAACTGAACTGGTGTGCTCACCTGAAAGTATGTCCCGAAAGGATTTCACTGGGTGACCGTTTGGCCAAAGCAAAGCCATCTTTGTTTTCCAACCCGTGTCCTGTCCCCAGGGCCTGAAAAGAACACCAGCACCAACTTCTCTCAAATCTGAGGAGCTATTGTGCGAACTTGAATGAGTCAGTTACTCTTTCTTTGCCTTGGGGAGGAGGGGGGAAAAAAACAAAACAAAATACAGATGGGACTCCTCACATAACCCAGACCAGAGGAGTGAAAAGATTAATATTTTCCATGGTCAGCTGTAGGATGGCATGTAAATGCAGCATGGGTCACTATACATTATTAAATTTCTGTTGCACTTGAATTAGTTATAGAGTGACATTCTGACTGTTTCCTCCATGTAGTTCTCATAACTCCACCTGCTTGACATTTCCTTCCTCTCCATCCCATGTAGAACAGGCCCCACTTTGTGGGAGAGAGGCCACCCTGCAGAACTTCAAGAACACATTCCAGGGAGGCTGTTGCTGAGGCACACACAGGAAATTTCAAACACGCGCAGATAGCCGAGGTTAATCTGCCCCAGGACTTGATCATTCAAGAACTACCCCTAAAAGAACAGAGAAAGTTCTTCATATAATAAAGAAAAAGAATTCCAAATCCTTTTACCTCCTTATAGCCCTTGGGGACAAAAACTCCTTGAGTAACCAAATAGATGCTTGGCTTCTGCTCTGAGTGGGCACTCAGAAAAATCACAAAGATTAAAAAGCTTAGTACCCATTGTCCAGAAGTAACGCAGAGAGCAGCAAGTGCACTGGGAGAGGGGAAGTAGGCTGCCAAGAACTGAGATTTATCAAAAAGAAAAGAGAGAGAGAAAAAGACATAAAGCAATGACCTTACACAAACATGACCTTTGCTGCACTGAGGCAAATGACAGGCAGAAGGTTTATAATGTGCCCACACCCCAACCCCACCCCACTTTTTCCTTGGGTCACAGCCAGGACTTCCAATGGCATCATATATGAGCTTCAGCAGACTCTAGCTCCTACCTAACTTCAAGATAACTAGTTCAAGCACAGATGCATATTCACTCTAATGCATATTCTCCCATCCTGGATGAATCCAAGGGTCATTACCTGCCAAAAGTCCCCGGAGGATCTTGTTGTAATGTGGTGGGGGAAGCGGTACCTTGGCCCCTCACCTGGCTCTGTGGTGTTAGTGCCCAGCCCTGAAACACAGGCATTAGTGACTTCTCATTTCTCCCCTAACATATCCCAGACAGGGGAGAAAAATGGAAACATACCCCTGGAGGCTTGCCAGCAAGGGTCTTGGGTACTCTGTATACTCACTCATCCCCAACCTCACTCCCACCTATGCTCAAGCCCAAACTTCCCCTAATGCCTGTGGTTAAGCTTAAAAATTCATGAAGAATTTGCATGCAACTATTCCATAATATATCTTTGTTTTATTATTTAAAAAATTCAAATAACTTACCACTAAATGGACTTAACATTCCATGAAGCTACACCAAGTCATCTTATGGATGAATATGTTTTGCTGGGTCACCACCCCAAGAGGAGGCTGTATTTCTTTTGGTTTGAGGAGCACAGTATTAAGCAGGTCTGGCCAATTATTCTGGAAACACATTTGAGCAGTCACTTTATTTTCAGTTGTCACCAAGAAAGGTTTTTGGTAGGTGAGCAACAGTCTTATAACTCTAAGCAAAGAAGGAGTTTTTGCCAATGGTGGTGTGCTTATTTCTATCCTCATTGTCCTCTTGGGGGAAGCTAGGGAAACATGATCTGCTTATGCTTAATCTCTCAAATCTTAAAATGGTTGCAAAGCTCTGCATGATCTGGCCCCTCCCCAACCCTTCTACCTCATCTCACAATTCTGTTTTTCTCTGCTCACTGCATTCTAGCTTTGGCCTTAATGAGCCTTCAATTCTCAAAGTAGCACCTGCCTTGCTGCAAATCCCCCTACTTCAGTAAGAAGGAAATGGTTCCACTCTTGGTGCATGTTATTCTAGGCTCTTCTCTAATTGGGTTGCGTAGGAACATACTCATCTAGAACTTGCTCTTTCAGGGATCTTCCTGCCACCAATCCTTACTCTCTTGGACACTATTGTTGACCTCCCAATATCCAATCCACCCTTTCTCTACTTTGTTACAGTCCTGCAGTCTTGGTCCCAACCTAGCTGCAAGATTTAAATCAATCATGGTAATCCTCTTCCTCTTAACACAATTCAGCAGTGGGTATATGACTTCAGATCATCCAATCAGAAGAAGCCCAGGACTTTTGTTCAGTGTTGGAGGAGAAAGAATCTGTGCTTTCTTTCTTTCTTTCTCTGCACAAGAATGCAGGTATCCTGGGGGCTCTTGGCAGCCTCTGTGTAACCAGAATAGGAGTCCACCTTAGAATGAAAATGATACACAGAAGGCAGAGAAGAGATGGTGAAAGAAACTAGGTCCTTGGTTACATCCCTGAGCCACTGAATTAAAGTCATGTTGAGGACTACCCTCTGGAATGTTTATTTCCAAGAGCCTATAACCATCTTCATTATTAAGTTTGATTTAGGATATAATTCTGCCCTTGGTGAGTTTGCAATCCAGTCAAGGGAAGAGAAAAGTACATAATATAATGAATACTAATCTAGAGGAATTATAATAAGACTAGAGACCCGGTGCATGAAATTCCTGCACGGGGTGGGGGAGGGTTGTCCCTCAGCTCAGCCTGCACCCTCTCCAATCTGGGACCCCTCAAGGGATGTCCGACTGGTTGTTTAGGCTTATGGGATTGGGCCTAAACGGGCAGTCGGACATCCCTCTCATGATCCAGGACTGCTGGCTCCCATCTGCTCACCTGCCTGCCAGCCTGATTATCCCTAACCCCTTCTGCCTGCCAGCCTGCTTGATGCCTAACTGCTCCCCTGCCAGCCTGTTTGTCCCTAACTGCCCTTCCCTGCAGGCCTGGTCACCCCTAACTGCCCTCCCCTGCAGGCCTGGTCCCCCCAACTGCTCTCCCTACAGGCCTGGGTCCCCCCAACTGTCCTCCCCTGCAGGATTGATCACCCCCAACTGCCCTCCCTTGCAGGCCTGGTCCCTCCCAACTGCCCTCCCCTGCTGGCCATTTTGTGGTGGCCATCTTGTGTCCACATGGGGGCAGAATCTTTGACCACATGGGGGCAGCCATCTTGTGTGTTGGAGTGATGGTCAATCTGCATATTACTCTTTTATTAGATCGGATAGAGGCCTGATGCATGGGTGGGGGCCAGCTGGTTTGCCCTGAAGGGTGTCCCGGATCAGGGTAGGGGTTCCCTTGGGGTGTGGGGCAGCCTGGGTGAGGGGCCTGTGGTGGTTTGCAGGCCAGCCATGCCCCCGGAAGCGACCCAAGCGGAGGCCCTGGTATCTGGGATTTATTTATCTTCTATAATTGAAACTTTGTAGCCTGGAGTGGAGGCCTGGGCCAGCCAGGGTGTGCAGAAAGCTTGGCTTCCTCCATCACCAGGGAAACCCAAGCCTCCCTCCGGCTCTCTCTGTGGCCCCAGCCATCTTGGTTGGGTTAATTTGCATACTTGTTCTTGATTGGCTGGTGGGCGTGGCTTGTTGGTGTAATGGAATGATGATTAATTTGCATATTACTCTTTTATTAGATAGGATACTGAGAGACAGATAGCTGGGCCACCTAATCCAAACTTGGAATCCATATTTGAAAGAATTGACCAAGATTTGGTGAGTAGATAGCATTAGACAGGCAATGTGAGGGAAAGAAGAAAAAAAGGAGAGGAGGGAAATTATAGAGTTCAACACAGAGAGAATGTGTGCAAAGATTTAAAGTGAGAAAGAACATGGTGCTTTCGCACAACTAAAAATGGCCCCACAATTTGGTACTGTCTTAAAAAGCAGCCACTGAGAGTGTGGTTACCCTGGATCCTGCCAGAGATTCTGCTCTGCTTTTTAAATTAACTGTAGCCTGACAGCCAGACCCTGATGCCATATTCAGCCCCAAAGCATCCTTGCATGAACAGCACAAGCAGAGGCAGCAGGTATAAACCCACCAGGTCTTTGGGAGCACCACCATCTGCCCTAATTCCAGTACTAGCCTAAGACCTCCCTCAATTCATCTGATTCAAATCCTCCTTACCAACCAGGATTTTCCCAAGATATCAGGTCCACAGGCTCTGGTGTTATTTAGTCATAGACTATTTTCATCATTTTCAGATTCAACTATTTGTAACCCAAAAGTGAATACTCATGGTGCTCTGGCTTTCATTCAATGACATTTGCAGAGGGATGAAATATTTGAGTCCCTCGACATACACATTCCCAGCTGCGGTATATGCTGTGCCTTCTTGTTTCAGCTCTCATACTGGTAAAGTGTCCTTTTCACAATCTATTTAGTGTTGCTGTTGTTGTTTTCGTTTGCCTTTTTGTGCTTTTTAAAGTGATTTCACTGTTTAAAAAGATCCCCAGGCATGGTGCTAAAGTGCTGTACAGTGTTCCTTGGCACAAGAACACTGTACAGCACAGTCAGTGTGCCATATGGAGCAAATAATACTTGTGTTGGATAAGTTTTATTCAGGCATGTGTTATAGTGCACTGGGCTGTGAGGTCATTGTTGAAGAATCAATAATATATTTAAATAAAATTTATCTCAACAGAAACACACATAAAACAAGATTATGTATTGATCGACTGACAAAAATGTTGTGTCCAGAGGCTTACAGGAAGCTAACCTTGCATTTATCCTAGGAGCAATGACTCAGCATTGGCTTACCCAGCATTCAGAGCCACTTTATAGAACACAGTACATGAATAAGGAGAAGATACTATATTGATCACAAGGACTAGAGGTTGCTTCTCTAGCTCAAATATTTGTTCCTATATAAGTTAGTATAAGTGTACTGCTCAGCAAACAAATCCCAAAACTTGTAACAGTTCAAATTCAATAGATGTTTATATCTTGTTCATAGGCAGTTCATATCAGTTTTCAGTTGGTGAGTCAACCTTGTGAACTTCCTCCACTCAGTTCTTTAGGAATTCTGGCAATGGACACAGCTGTTACAATACATATGTCACAAAGGCACCTGGGCATTATCCTCATTTAGCCCAAAGGGAAAAAGAACATGTATAAATGCATCTGAGATGTTTTGATTGGCCAGAGATGGAAGTGGCACTCATCACTTCTATTCATATTCCATTGGCTAGAACTAAGTCACATGGTCATACTTAGCTTCAAGGGAGTCTGGGAAATGTAGTCTGTCTGATGAACAGGAAGAAGAGAACAAGATTTCCTTAACTGCTAGCAGTCTCTTGACACCGTTTGTTTGTCTTAAGGACTCATGGAGTAAAGTTCATACCAAGACCTGTGACCACCTCAGGAAGATTAATAACTTGCTCCCTTCACTTCATTAAATATCTGCTCCAGGTTTATTTTGAGGCAAAACTGAGATCTCTGGTGGTAGGGGAAAAAAGAGCTATACTATGACCTGAGAAAATTCTGCCCAAACCCTTGCTCTGGTTCCTAAGCTGCATCCAGATCTGATGAAGATTCCCAGCTGCTCTCTAGGGCTGCCTATAAATGTAGCATTTTCCTAATTCTCGTGGGAATTAGAGTCCTTGGATGTCATTTAGCCCAAAGGTTGAGGGAGGGTCCTCAGGCCCCTATGAGGCCAAGGAATCCTCCGGAGAAACCACATAGACTCAGCAAGCCCACACCCTCAGACAGGGAGGCTACAGAGGACACCCAGTTCGAGGTAGGGAGTACTGAGACCCTGGCAGCTCCGAGAGGCAAGTAGAAGGTAGGTCATGTCCCACTAGGCAAGGCTTGAGCCAGACACGACTTTAGCTGTGAGGAACCTGAAAGGAATGTCACAGTATGAGAGGGACTTCTGGGTAACAATGGCCTGAATGAGACTGAGAAATAATGGGACTGCATCCCCAGCCAAGGGTCTAAGAAGGAGGAAGCCCTTCTTTGTGATTTGAAGAACCTGTTAGCGATCATGTAGTCCCAGGCTGCCTAGGAGCCTCCTCACCTTATTGCTCCTGCACACTCTGGCTGAAGTAAAGAGCAACACACACAAAGAATGTCCCACCAAAAGGCACTGTAGCCTCTGTCCTCCCTTACTGTATCCTCCTGGGTGCCAAAAAGACTTTTTCTATGAACCGGCAGCTGCATGGGGTCTGGAAAAAAATCCTTGAAAGAAAAAAGAAATAATAATAATTTTATATTGAATGGCAGGCCCTGTGATAAACATTTGACATGTGTTGTTGTACTGAATTCTTACAATGACCTGGGAGGTAGGTATTCTAATCTCCACCCAATAATGAGGCTCAAAGGAGTTAAGTAACTTGCACCATGTCTACACTCCTAGAAAGAGGTTGAGGCCAGATATTCGTTCTTATTGTTGAGCCCATATACTTAGCCTCTAAGCTTTGTGGTTCTGACAAAGTGGGTTACTTGTTGGGTGGGGCAGGAGAATCGCTACCTGCCTATCTTCTTGTACCTGTGCCCTCCTTCCTCTTCCACAGCTTAGGCCTATTTCTCTTGCTGATCATCCATGCTGACCACCAAGCAGAGTGGCCCTGTCACCTGTACACTTTCACCGGGCTCTGCTCGTTCCCTCAGATAGGCTTTCAGGCCTCTTCTTAGCATGAATCCCATCCTGGTGCATCTGCAGTTCTCAGGTGCTCTCCAGGAGTCTGCTCACCAACTGCCTGAACTCCATTGTTGCGAGGGGGTGTCTCTGGGATGCTAGGCAGAGCCTCAGGAGCTAACCATACAATTCCTCTCTCCTCCTTGGTCATTTCCCTTCAGGTGGCTCTTGATGAGACTTATAATTGTACCCAGTTCTCAGGACTATGGCTTCCCCTAACCTCCCCACAGGAGCTCATAAGGTAGTATGATCCATCAATCAACCAAGTTTGTTATTAGCCCAGAATCAGGCCAGGGGTCTGGCCCACACTTTCATCTAGCATCAGCAACCGCGTGAGCAACACAGAGATGTGACCTTGATCTTCACCTGTGCAAACAGCCCATGTGATGGAGTTGAGTCCTAGGCAGGAAAGAGCAGAGATTTCTCTTGACCCTGCCACTATCCCCTGCTGCTTGACCTTAGCCAACATCCTTCCCTTCTCCAAACCTACTTTTTCTCCTTTTATGGTGGGCTAGACCTTAGGGGTCTGCCAGTTTTAAAACGATCTAGGGATTTAAAAACAAATAACATTTTAAATTGTAGGCCCTTCCATGGGTTTCTGTGGGCAACCGTAATTGATGCAGTTGGCAGCAGTTTCTTAAACTCTCTGGAGTTAGTCACCATGTCTGGCCTCATTTCAATCCTTTTCCTCCTTTTTGTTTCTTTCTTAAAACAAACCCTGTGGATTAGTGTGTGAAGGGACCAATGAAGATCTTGTGAAGGTTCATTGTTTAGGACGTTTATTCTTTAGGTTCTCTCTCATTTGGGGAGGGGTGCGTAGGTCAAGTATTTATCAGCGTGTTGCTAAGCCATGTCCAACTCTCCTCACCCAGTACTTCTCTCCAACGCTGTGGAGGTTTGGCAGAGAAGGGCCAGTTGGGTGCCACAGCTGGTTTCCCAGGAGCCTGGGTCATGCCTGGCTTCCCAGCTGGGTTGGATTGAGTGACAGCGTGGTTAAGAAATTTGCCAAAAATCACAGAGCTGGGATGGCCCTCCCAGAGTGCAGGGATAGTATGAGCAGGCCAAAGGGCCCAAAGTGGAGTCATGAGGCGGAAAACGTCCAGGGAGCCAAGGAGAGGGCGTCGTGGCAAGTATGCTCTGGGCCTGACTCTTGCTGACAGCTCCCTGGAGAGCTCAGAGCTGTGCATCCCAGGGCCTCAGCATCCTTAATCTGGAGACCCGCAGGTAGGGCGGGCCTTCTGAGGTAGACAGACACTAAATTGATCTAAGCTCCCTTCCAACTTTAAGATTCTCTGACTACTTTGCAATTTAAGGTAATTACTGGTATAAAATGCTCCCTGGGCCTTTGTGCATTTGCATAGAGTGCTGTGGGTACAGCAAACCTCAGATGTCACACCAAGCTCTCCCCACCCCAGCCCATGCCAAGGAAATGGATGCAGGCTGTTTGGATCCATTTAACTCAAAGGCCAATCAAAGGGGATCCTAGCAAAGGTGATCCAATCCCTCCAAAGTCATGATGAGTCCTCTGGCAGGTGACTTTTATGATTTCTCTCCCTCTCAGGAACCAGAAAGCTCTATTTGATCAATAATCAAGTCCAAAATCTTCCTGTTTGCCTGGAGGAACCTCTGAAGTTTTAACCTTGGGGAGCTACCCCCTCAGCCTTCACCAGACACTTCACAGGGATGGGTAGAGTGGGAACATGTCACACCCACTGCCCTATGACATCTCCCATCCCCCCACACACACCCGCAGGGAGGGCTGGTCCCAGCCTTTGTCAAGGAGTCAAAACATAGCTGCTTTTCCATGAGCCTGTTCTTCCTCAATGGCCCACTGTAAAGTCATCAGGAAGCATGGTCTAGTGCTCCAAGCTCCAGACAGACAGCCCGACCTCTGTCCTGGCTCCCTGGGCCAGCCCAGGCCAGACACCACATCCCCAGGACTGCTTTCTTGTCTGCAAAACAACTCTGGCCTCCCTAGGCGAACATTGCCTCCCGGGGCAAAACAGCCCCTCCCTCCAGGCGGCAGCCCAGCCGGACTTAGAAACCAGCCGGCCTTCAGGAGAGGAATCAGTGTGGGAAAGGGTGTGGAAGAACACAGCAGGGAGTAAGTAAAGGATTCTTTGTGCAAGTGTGTGTGTGTGGGGGGGGGGGGGGGGGGGGCGGTGATGGGATGGAGATTTCAGGGAATGTCTCCCATCACCACTTTTTCTGAAATCCTGACCCTGAGATGTGGGTTGGGGGTGAGGCGGGGGGGGGGGGGGGGGGGGGACTTAGTCTAGACTCCTTTGCACTTGGGCCAGTTTCCTTTGTAGGGGGACAGCCCAATGTGCAGATAAATAGAGGGACTCATTGTGGATGGCTGCTGGGTGTCTCTGGGGACAGTAACACCTCCATCAGAGAGGCACTTATGTAAGCATTCACTTCCCTTCCCTGCCCCCAACCCCTAAATAAGCAGGCAGTTTCCTCTGCTCGCCCCGCCTCTGGCAGCTGGGTCATTTTGCCTTCCTCAGGCTGGAGCCTGACTTCTCATCCAACTCCAGACCTCAGCTGCCCTTGGTGAACCTGTCTTCTGCTATCCATGAGTTCTCTTTTACACCTGCCTTTAAATAAGACCTTAATGACTATGAAGAAGACTTGTCTCGCCATGTGCTGGTGTGACCAGGTGTTTGGGAGCTGAGAAGCATGAGGCGCGAAGCCTTGAGGTTGCTGAAGGACAGGCCCCTCAGTGACCCTCCACCAAGCCCCTGGTGAGGATGCTCATCTGATACTTAATTCACATCCTGCCTCAATGGCCAAACACATTCAATGTGGCCAAGTGTGGTGGGCGCAGAATATCCCCTGCTCTCCTGCTTTCAGATAAGGAAATTTCACTTGCCCTTCACTACTGACACTGGGTGTGGGTGTTTATCCTCAGGGGAGGAAAGGTTAATAGCAGGGCAGAGAAGTCCAAGAATTTAAAGAGGCAGACATCCTTGCTCCCAAAAGTAAACCACTGAACACAGTTTCCTGGGCCCTTGGATAAGATCTAAGAAGGTGATAGCAATCTTGGCTTTATAGTGGAGTCCAGGTCACCCCCCAGACCAATTAAACAGAAATCTCTAGGGGTGAGATCCAGTCATGGATCACATTTGAGAGCCACTGACCTAAAACAGTGGTTGGCAAACTCATTAGTCAACAGAGCCAAATATCAACAGTACAACAATTGAAATTTCTTTTGAGAGTCAAATTTTTTAAACTGAAACTTCTTTTAATACCACTTCTTCAAAATAGACTCGCCCAGGCCGTGATATTTTGTGGAAGAGCCACACTCAAGGGGCCAAAGAGCCGCATGTGGCTCGCGAGCTGCAGTTTGCTGACCATGGACCTAAAACAATGCTCTATATGGCAGCTTGGAACACAGAAACCAAGAGGGAGGGGAAGTAACCTGCCCAAAGTTAAATGGCCAGTTGAGACAGAGTCCCGAGCAGAACTTGGGTCTCCTGACATTAAATTCATATCTCTTCCCATCATGGTTTTCCCTCTGGTTGTTTTAGAAGTGAGGGTCTTAATCTCAGTTGCACATTAAAGTTATCTTTGGAACTGTAAAATATGTGATGGCTGGTCCATCCTGAAATTTTGATTTAATTGCTCTGGATTACAGCTTGGGCATACATATCTTGAGTGATTCTAATATGTAGTCATAATTGAGAGAAGTCTTGCTTTAAAGGCAAAACTTAGGGGGAGAGAGGAAGAATTCTATGGAGGTCAGAGAAGGGGGGGAAAAAATATTCCTGTAAGAGGAATCTTGGGATTTGTCCAAAGGAATGATGTTTGAGCTGGATCTTGAAGGAGAAATGGATTTAGACACTGGGAACTGGTAAAAGGCCTTCCAAGAGAGGGAGCAGCATGGGCAGAGGCCCTGAGGAAGTGATATGGGAGAGAGATATAACAGTTGACAATTGGACAAATTGTGACCAGAGTGTGGGCACTGTGAATGCACACACAGGAGTGTGGGCTGAACTGTCTAGGCCACACATCAGAATCACCTGGGGTCTTGCTAACACAGATTCTGGGACCCACCCACAGAGCTCTGCTTCAGCAGGTCTGGGCTGGGGCCCAAGAACTTGCATTTCTAACAAATCCCCAAATGATGCTGATCCTGCTGGTCCTCAGAAGACAATTTTAGAACCACTATGCTAAGCCAAGGAAAACCCCAGAAGGTTTTGGGTTTTGGCTCTTGGATCACATGAAGAGAGAGAAAGAGAGAGCCTTACTAGGACAGGAACATTGATCTAGTATAGAGAGAGAAAACAGGAAGTCCAGAGCAGCCCGGAAGCTAATGCAGTGGCTTCTAGTAGAAGAAGCTGGGAGGAGTGGGGGATGGCTGGGCAGTGGGACTGGGGTGGGATGAATGAATGGTGGAGAAGTGCAGAATGCTGTGACCATTTGGATTTGGAAGGAAGTGGAGGCAGAGACCAGAGTGAGTGAGTTTTGGAGATAAACAGCAAAGCGCATGAGCTGAAGAGCCAGGAGGAGCGGGCGTGGGCGGCACCAGGGGCTCAGCTGGGATAGGAACACTGAATCCTTGTCTCAGTCTCCCAGCAAGCCCATGATCTCTGACTCAGGCCTAGGCCACACCAAAATGAAGCAGACTTGGCCCTAGTTCCCTAAAAGTCATAGTTTCTGCCCTAAAACTCCTGCTCTCCTGGGGGTGGGGGCAAGCTGAACCCAACCAGTGTGAGCCCTGGGACCTGCCTCCTGTCCTGTGGGCTGGAGGAGGGAAAGGCAAGGGTATCCCTTCAAGCCAAACAGGGAAGCACAGGAATCCAGCACAGTTGTGTCACTCATGCTAAAAACTCATTTTGCTCCAAACCCTCACTTCTCGTTTGCCTTCACATTTACAGAATGTTCCCTAAAGCAGTTGCTCTCAAGCTTGGCTGCATGTTAGAATCATCTGGGAGCTTTAAAAAGCCCTTCCACGCAGGCTGTGTCTCACACCAATTAAAGCGGTCATTTCTGGAGTGGGACCCAGGCATCACTAAGATTTAAAACTCCCGACTGATTCAAAAGTGCAACCAGGATTGACAACTGCACCCTGTAGGGTGTGTGTAGGCAGCCTTCAAATAGTGTACTTATGAAAATGACATTTCCTCCCTAAGGAAATGGTTTGAATGTGTCTGACATCGCCCCACTCCCTCCACGCCCCCTCCCCACAAAGGGGAACTCGTCAACTGGCCTTTCGGACCCACAGGCTGGCAGTGCAGGTTGCAGGCAGGACTGTTTACCATAGCTGTGGTTTATGGGGCTGGAGGCCATGCCCTGGAAGGGAGAGGCTTGAATGCACAAAGTCCAAGCAGGCCTGACTCAAGGAGGCTGGCCCCAAATGGGATAGGTGAGGAAGGTGTGGAGGGAGCAGTGGGGCATGGTTCAGAGCCAAAACTGACTGGGAGGTCGGAGGACCTGAGAAATCCGGTGGGAGGGGCAGTAGGTGTGGGTGATGGGTTTTGGCACCGCAGGCAACTCCCACCACTGCCCTTCAGGCACGGGTGAAAGTGGGGGTGCCAGGAGAGAGCAGAGTGTGACAGGGGCCAGCTTCTGGTCCTCCTCCCTAACTCAGAGTCCAAGATTCAGAGAGATGATAAAGGTCCAGAAGAGAAGGACTGACTCCAGGGGTTACCGCGATTTGGGGGCCCTGAAGCTTGCACATTTTGCAGGGAGAGCATCTTGAAGAAAAGGAATACAAATGACAAGTATAACACGAAGCATGGGGCCAGCAAGGAGCCTGGTAACTGAGGCCTGGGGGTGTTGGTGCGGGCCGGGGGGCAGAGAGCTTTAGGACCTCTCAGGAAATCTGCTCTGGTTGACATACTGCCCTTCTGTGGTGCCTGATCATTTCATCTCCACATCCTGTCCTACCTTCTAGGCTGTGACTGTGTGCTCCCGTAGGCACTGCCATCTTTGGGGCACCTGTCAGACCAGGGAGGCCAATCGTCCATTTCATTTCTGGGGAAACAGAGGAGCAGGAGGTAAATATGATCAGTCACCTAAGACATCAGTGGCTGTGCCACCCACAGGCCCTCAGGGCCAGCCCGGCCATTCACTCCCTCACAACTTGTATTGGGACATAGGATGTGGCAGGGCCACGCTGGGTGTGGCCAGTACCACAGTGACTCAGACGTGGACCTGGCTTCAAAAATGACAAGGCTCTGCCCCAAGGAGCTCCGGCTGTGGTGAGGAGGCCAGTGTAGGCAGGTAATTACAGTGTGGGGTGCAGGGCACCTCTGAATGCAGGCTGTAGGGAGGGAGTGCTGCCTCGGGCAGTGAGAGCGGCTTCCCAGAGGGGGCCAGGAGCAGGGTGCCTGGGAGACAGTGCACAGGTTTACTAGGCAGGGAAAGGCGTTTCTGCTCAGGGAACTACACAACATCTATTGAGCCCCTACTATATGCCAAGCCAGGAGCTAATTTTACAAAATTGTAAGCACAACATCCCCACAAGGTGGGTCCTATTATTATTCCCATTTCACAGGTGTAGAAGCTGAGGCACAGAGAAGTTATGGAGCTTTTCTCAATCTCATAGCTACTGAAGTGATGAGTCTGAGTTTTCAACCCAGGAAATCTGGCTCCAGACTTCATGTGTGCACAAAGTGATAAGGGGACAACTTGGAGCATTTGAGGAGCTACAAGAAATGCAGAGTCTCACACATAGAAAGCAAAAGAGAGGCCAGCAAGAAAGGAGGCTGGGAGGCCAAAAAGTCAGGATGAACCCCAAAGGGCCTAGAAGAACAAGTGGAGTTTGGGTTAGTCCTGTAAGAGGCAAATCGGAAGGTTTGTGTGTTTTTTTTTATTTTATTTTATTTATTGGTGGGCTTTTTTTATTTTTATTTTTATTTTTTAGAAAGAGAAAGAACTCAATTTATTGCTCCACTTATTTAGACATTCATTGGTTGCTTCCTGTATGTGCCTTGACTGGAGATGGAACCCAGCCTGCAACATTCGCGGATTGGGATGACACTCTAACTAACTGAGCTACCCAGCCAGGACTGATACTAAAGGTTTTTAAGCAAGAGCAAAGCATGATCAGGTCCAGGCTTTAGAAAGGTTACTCTGTGTAGAAAGTGTGGTTATAAAAGATAGATTGGAGGCCACCCAGAGGAAGCAGGGGACCTCTAAGGATGCTATTACAGATGTCCCTAGCAAGTGCTGATGGGACATCAATTGAGGCCAAGGGAACAGCTCAAAGCTCTTCTGGCTATTCAGCCTGGGGGCAGGGGTGGGACTGGGGGAGAGGCAAGTAGCAGCTTTGTGCCAGAGAAAATGCTCTGAACTTAGAGCCAAGAAACCGTAGATCACTGTCCACCTTCCCATTGGTCATCTTTGTGGACGTGGTCAAATCCCTTTACCTCTCTGAGTCATAATTTCCTCATCCAGAAAGTGAGCTCATAATTCTTGCTCTGACTCACTCAATTTTTGTGAAACTCAAACATAATGTATGTGGGAAATGGCCCACAAGTACAATTGAAGATTTAAAGTGTCTGCACAGTTAACTGACAGCCCAGAGACCAAGGGCTTCATATTCTTGGGCCAAAGTGGTTTTCTTTGCCTGGGCAACAGGCTTCAGAGCTCATGCATGTCCCTTCTCCCCACCTCCACAGGACCCACCAAATCCTCCTCCTTCTTCAAAGTACAGCCCACTACCACCTCCTCCATGAAGCCTGCCAAGCCTTTCCCCAAGCCCCCACCTGGAAATAAATTCTTCTTCCCCTGAAGGAGTGCTACTTTCCAGATCTAGAATCTCATTTTTTCTGTCTTTAATTTAGCTACAGTTGGTCATTTACCCTGGCCCTCACCTTCCCACCTTCCTTAACAAGAAGGCTGTGGCGCCTTTCTTATTCCTCTTTGCAGCACAATGGACAAACTCACTGCATTTTTGTTGAATGATGGAAATATGGAGTGAGTGAGTGAACTGGCTGTGGTTCCACAGAGAAGTTGGGAAGACAGCAGCCCTCACCCAGTAAAAAAGGCCAGAGGGTTTATATGATGGCATATGGGTCACAGGCATGAAAGACTGCAAATGACATTTCAAATTCTATTCTTGCCTTAGCTGGTGTGGCTCAGTTGTTTGGGCATTGTTCCGTGCACTGAAAAGTTGCTGGTTTGATTCCTGGTCAGGGCGCATGCCCAGGTTTCAGGCTCGATCCCCGTTGGGGGGCCTGCAGGAAGTAGCCCTCACATGGGTGTTTCTCTTTCTCCCTCTCCCTTCCTCACTCTTTCTAAAAATCAATACAAATATATCTTAAAAATTCTACTCTTCTCCAAAGATTAAATCATAATAGTGAGATGAAAATAATGTAAGTGGAAAGAATAATAGTTAGAATTAACTGTATTGAATACTTTGTTTATTTATTGAATACTTATTCTATGACAGTTTGCTAAGTGTTTTACTGAACTGTTTCATTTGATCTTCACAACAAATCTTTAAGAAGGTAGCATTTTTATCCAGGATCTAGCACAGTGCCTAGAACAGAGATGGTGCCCAGTAAATTCATAAAAAGAAAAGACAGATGAAGAAACTGGGCACAGGAAGGTGAAGCAACTTGCTTATCTTATAGTTACTAGCCAGCAGAGCTCAGATTCAGATCACTCTGGTTTAACTACCAGTACTGCTTCATGCAGCTTCTCATGAAAGAAAAGATGACAGGCATGGGCACCGTGAGGGAAACGAAGGCACTGTGAGGGATGGCTTTTCTCCTCTGCATTGGTGGCGGGGGCGGGGGGGGGGGGGGTTGGGGGAGTCTGAAGACCCAGGAGAAACCCCTGAGGCAGTGGTCCTGCTTGACCAATCGTCCCCAACCTGGAAATAATCAAGTCTGAGTGGCAGGCTCCCTGCTCCGAGTAGCGGTGATGGGTTCAGAATCCAAGATGTGAGGAGTGATGGAGAGTTCCTTATCAGCATTTCTTCTGGAAGGATCTGGGCACTCAGCTTCATTAGAGGGGCCCAGTCTGATAGAAACCCTGTTTATTAGAAAGGGTGGAGGGGATGTGGGGCGTTCTCGAATTTGTGCTCCTCTCCTTTGGCTCAGCCAGGTGAGAGAAGATGGGATAGACAGAGAGGGTGTGAATGTGCAGAAGAAACCCCACAGCCTTTGCCCAGGAGGGCAGGAGAGGAACAGCTGACTGATCTCAGTCCACTCCCCACCCCTGCGGACATTTGATAAATGCTTCCTGTGAAAATATTTACCCAGGAGGAAATGGGTCATGCTTCCCCTTCCTACCAGGAGGGTGGGGAGAGGGGCTGCACTGGTTCTGTAAATTCCAACAACTATCAGTGCTCAGCACCTCACCTCCCTGGGTGCCCAGAGGAAGTGAGACAGAGGTGTCAGACACAGAAAGCTGTGACAGGAGGCAGGTACACAGCTGGGAGGCCATCCCTATAGGAACGCATCCATGTCCATTTGTGGTTTTTATTTTCTAGTTTTTCCTCCATTTCTTTTAAATTAAGTTGCCATCTGTCCTTGTTTTACCCAAGAAATCCCGAAGGAACCCTTACATTTTTCCCTGCTTGGCAGGTGATGGAATGGGTAGATCTAGCCAATGGTCACGGAGGATCTGAAGTCTTGGGAGCAGAGGTATCCACAGGCCTGGAAAAAAGACATTTGTTTCCCTCAAATCAGGGTGTTCTGGTTCCCTCTCAGTTGTGCTGTTGTCTTCTCTAGAGAGGCAGTTGGATGCATTGAAAAGAGTGACCTCGGAAGCCAGAGCAGCCAGGGGGTCCTGGTGTCAGCTCTTCCACTCTATGACCTTGAGCGGCCTCATCACTGCTCTGAGCCCAGACTCCCTCCCCTGTGAAATAGAGACCGTGATATTACCCGCAACAGTCTCCTGTGAGGGTCAAGCAATGGAAGGCGTGTACAAAGGCTTGGAAATCGTAAGAGAATACACAGTGATGGGTGTTTTTAAGCCTGGCTGAGTTTCCCACTTACACAATGGGTCAATAATCCTTGCATCTCACATTCCAGAATGTCAGGAGGTCAAAAAGAGTTAATGTTTGCAAAGGTATCCAAAATCTTGGGTCAATTCTCCATTTTACCAATATCCAAACAGTCAGAAAATGAACAATACCCGAATCATGTTTCAATTCTAAACAATGACTACCTCAGCCAACAACAGGACCCTGAAGCAAAGCACCAAAGACTAAGTTTTTTAAATATCACATTCTCAGTCTCTAAAAGTTCTTCACCCATATTTCTAGCTTAGCTCGAATATCTAACTAAAATGCCCCAATTCCCAGCAGTAGTTCTTTAATATAACAGAGCACAGGTGTCAGAAGCTACCAAATAGCTTATTTAGAAACCAGATTCTTGCCATGTACTGAATCAGCAACTCCAGGGATAGGGAGTGGAAGTCACATCTTAACATGGTCTTTAAGTGGCCTTTCTTCATGCTGAATCTTTAGAGCAACAAATCTGGAAGCCCCATAATGTGCTGCAGAAGAGTCCTGTGAACCTTTTCTCTACATGTCCTCCAGCAGCCAATCCCTAGGACCACCCCCCCGCAAAAAAAAAAAAAAGAGAGAGAGAGAAGTCTTGAGCACATAGAAATCTATTGGAGGGCCAGGGCTGGGTGAAAAACGTGAAGGGATTAAGCAAAAACCCAAAACAAGAAAACACCTGATAGACACAGACAACAGCATGATGATTATCAGAGGGGAAGGGGCAGGCAGGGGAAGTAGGAGAGGAATGGGGGAGGGGGGATATATGGTGATAGAAGGAGGCCTGACTTGGGGTAGTGAACACACAATACAATATACAGGTGATGTATAATTTCATTAACCAATATCACCCCAATAAATTCAATTTAAAAAAAAAGAAATCTGTTGGAGGACAAGTCATGTAACCCCGGCCTCCAGGGCCTCATATCCATAGCTCTGATTCTAGTAAAGGAAAGGGAGAGACTGGGTCCAGAGCCAAGTCTAGACCTGAGTTAAGACCACAGCAGAGGTTAGTACCAGGAAGGACAGTTGATGCATGAATCTAAAGTAATAAATAGGGCCACTAGATCCTGAAGGGAGGGTGCAATTGATATCTGGGCTCTGGCCCCCATCCTACAGGTCACATGGAGCAATGTTAGAGGAGGCAGAGAGAGGAGACAGAGCAGGTTATTACAGATTTTTTGTATATAAGAGTTCTAATGACTTGGATATTTCATTTTAATCGATACATACTTTCCTCTGAGTTTCTAGGGACAAATCTTGAATCCTGGAGACCTCACAATGAGGTACCTGGCTGAACCATGGTTGCTTAATCAGTTGACAGGAGTCTATGATTCTTATACACGGTATTAGAATTGTGTGTGTGGAGATGTATTTTCTCATGAGGCTCGCCTCCCACATAGTATCCAGGTGACCTGCACTTACTGTATTCCACGATGATTGTTCACTGCAGCTCTTAGTCATTCTGTAGGAATGTGGTGAGCGGCTACAAAGGAGTAAACTTTCCAATTCCACCGGCACAACCCCTATGAGTAAGACCAGATGGGCTATCTTCCCTTTTCTCAGCTGAGCAAACTGAGATTCTGAGAAGTTAGAATAATTTTCTAAGTCACACAGTATGAAGTTCATAAATGGGACTCTGGGTCTTCTGGCTTAAATTTCCTTCCAATGCAACTTTCCTAAGTCTCAGAAACTTGAGACTTTTGAAATACATCTAATAGCTTTCTCCTCATAGCTGAGAGGTCATCTCTACAGGAACATATCCATGTCCATTTGTCATTTAAAATCTGTAGAGCTCTTCCTTCTTGTTTTCTGGTTAAAAAAAAAAAAAAAAAAAAAAAAAGCATTTTTGCCCTAGCCAGTTTGGCTTAGTGGATAGAACATTAGCCTGCAGACTGAAGGGTCCCAGGTTCAATTCCAGTCAAGGGCACATACCTCTGTTGCAGGCTCCTCCCTGGCCCAGGACCTAGTCAGAAGGCAACCAATCAATGTGTTTCTCTCACATCAATGATTCTCTCTGTCTTTCCCTCTATCTAAAAAATCAATGGAAAAATATCCTCAGGTGAGGATTAAAAAACACAAGCACAAAAAACAACATCCTTATTTAATTCTTTGGCATATGAATTAGGGTGACCATTCATCTCAGTTTTCCCAAGACAACCCATATTTAACATGAAAAGTTCTGCATCCCAGGAAACCTCTCAGTCCTGAGCAAACTGTGACAGTTGGTCACCTCATCCCCTCAGCGAGTCTCCAGCTGTACAGGAACCCATGTCTCCTGGCTTCCCATTCAGGTTCTGACTCACTGACCTGCAGCCTCTGCTCCCCAAGAATCAGACTCTTCAGAGCAAATATGACGCTGGGAAACCAATTTCCATCCAGCGAAGCACTTTAGTGAACTTCTGATGCCAATGGACATATTAGCAATACTAGAGAAAGGATACAGAAAGCAATAATATTAGATTTATCAGTACCAATTTCCAAATGACCACATATAAGAATTTACTTTACTGAATACTGATGCTAGAGGGAAAAAATGATTTAGGACACAAACACTATGCTGCTCTACAGTTCATTTAGAATACAGTTATGTGCATTCATTATTATGGCCACAGGAACAGACAACCCAGTTAAATCCTAGCCCTGCCATTTAACCACTGTGTGACCTTGTGCAGGTTGTACCTAATTACCTCATCTGTAAAATGGAAAAAACAGAATTTCTTTCAGAGAGTCATGATGAGAATTAATACATGTAAATTATTAGAGGGTGCAGCAAATTACTCATTACTCCCATAGCCTATACACTGCATGGCCAATGCCAATGTCTAAATATGAAATACATGCAAACCAAGCAGGGGTTAACAGGGGATTTGATTGTTTCCCAATAATAGGAGAAAATAAAAGGGAGTCTGGGAAACTGGTTTTCCCAAATATATTTTTCTTTCTGCCTCACTTTGAGAGTCATTGTAGCCTCAAAGTATTATTGCTATCTTTAACCTCAGGAATATAAATAAAAGAGGAACAATCAACTGGATAATTAATTGCCTCTCACATTAGTACAATATTTTAGATACGTCAACTCACTTTTACATATGTCACCCCACCCGACCTGTGCAAACCCCTTCCGATTATAAACCAAGGTTGTTTGGCCCATGTTGTCATAGTATTTACTATTGAGCATCTACCATATATTTCTTGCTGAGCTGGGTACTGTGGGAGATGCATCAATGCATAAAAATAGGAGGAGCTGACTCAATGCATTTACTATTTATCTGGGGGACAAGCTATTAGTAGATACAACCATGTATATCAAGTGCCAAATGACCTGGCTATTCAATAAGGACAATAAAAGGCAGAGGTCACTGTGGGCTGAGGCAATCAAAAGAGGTAAGAAGAGAAATGAGCGGGCCTTGGTTGGGGTGTCTGCTGTATCCCAGCCTTCTGCTTGTATCTTGGTCAACGCTCTCTAACAAAGGCTATCGGACCCTCAACCTCAGCCTTTCAGGATGCTCCAGAAAACTTCCCACTACTAGCATCTGCATATATGAGCCTGAGGGAGCAGCCAGCATCAAAGGACTGAGAGGAGTTGGTGCTTAAACCCAGCTCCCTCCCTGCTTAGGGAGGATCATTTTTGAGGCATATGTCTTACAACTTTCCTAAAGTATCTCTGTTGGAATTAAGCTGCAGTTGCCCACAGTGGTCACTGGTTTGACCACAAACCCTTTCCTGGTTGCCTTCCTTTCCCTATATCACTGCCCATGCCTTTACCTGTGCTCCCCCCCCACTTCCCAATTAGACCATTTGCACTCAAATCCTTGTCTAAGGGTATGCTTCCAGCCAAACCCAAACTAAGGCAGCATCATATTTCCTGTGAAATTGGTTAAAACTGTATCCTTCTGACTAGTGAGAAAACTAAGACTAAAAGAGATTAAATAACTAAGATCACGTAAGAAGCATGTGGTAGCACTCAGGTCTGAACCAACATCCTTCTGACTCCAAGGCCACATTTGCCCTGTTAGCATGCTGAGAGAAATCACTTGATCTTGGAGATTCAAACTACCCCTATTCCTACACTCACCCTACTCAGTAAACTGGGAACTTTCCCCAAATCAAGACTGAAAAATAGGCTAATGACTTGGTCTCATTGACTTCCTATTCATTTAAAATGTCTCAGTCCCAGCTCTCTGTGTAAAGTAAGGACAGAAATGATGGTTACAGGGGAGAAAAGCCTCCATATGGCAATCCTAGACTCCACATGTGAAGGTAGGTATAAGCGAGAAGTTGGACCGTATCCTTTCTGTCTGTGGAGATGCTGAGAAAATGTTGTCTCTACATTGTTTATCCAGATCCATAGAAAAGGGTTTTTGATGCTACACTTCCATTTCATTACTTTTCTTTTTTTTTTTTTTTTGCAAATCATTTGGATTAAGGTAGCAGGAAGCCAATGTGTTGGAATAAGTGGTGTGTGTGGTTACATGTGCAAGTTTACTGACAACCAAATGAGTTGGGAAGCTTGAGAGCCTTGCTGTGGCTCAAGGAACTGTCCAAGAACCCAGATCAAATTCAGGCTCAGTCAAGAGGTAACTTGATCCAAGTTTTAAGCAAAATGAATTATCATGGTCAGGAGCAGATGGATAGGGTCAATCACATGAAATCAACCTAAATTTATCAAAAGCTGACAGCAAAATTTTCTCTATTTATGTCTAGTGTTCTAGTTATCTGTTGCTGCATACCAAACCATCCCCAAAGTTAGTGGATTCAACAACCATTTTACTATATCTCCTGATTTGTGTGGGTTGGGAATTGAGGCTGAGCTTGGCTTAGCAATTCTGTTCCACATGCCATGAACAACATTGACTTGGAGGTATTCAGTTGGTAGATGGGCTGTTCTGAAGGGTCTGAGATGGCTTCATTCCCTACAACCATGGATGCACATGGCTAGAACACTAGGACTGTTGATCAGAGAACAAAGTCTCCAGTGAACAAGGTAGAAGTAACCTGATTTTTTTATGACCTGGCTTTGGAATCACATAGGGTCACTTCTGCCAAACTTTCTGTCAAAGCGGTCATAAGCACATCTAGATTCAAGGAGAAGGGACTTAGACCCAACCCCTCAATGACAGGATTTATAAAAGTACAGCATTCCATTTGAGTTAGAAGCAATGGAGGGAAGTCAGAGCCGGTAGGCTTTCTCTGAATGAGACTCTAGCTGCATTTGCTTTGCCAGGACAAAGCTTTTGTGACCTAGGGCATGGGCGGAGAGGAAACTGGGGAAGGAGGAAACTGGCATGGCTGAAATCCTGCTCTCCTAACAGTGCTCCCTGCTTCCAGCTTTCCCTGGCTGACAGATAGCTGTGTGCTCAGCACCAATCATTACCAAAGAGCTGAGTGAAGAGTTTCACCTACTCCAGGATGCTGGTCCCTTAGAACTAAGAAAAAGGGAAGAGGCCAGTGTGGAAGGGTTTGGATGGTTTAAGAAATGTGCAAGTCAGGCAGAAATCAGGAGCCCGAGAAATAGTGGTCAGTGTTGTTTGTCTCATCAAAAATTTGCAGCTAAAGACAGGCTCCATGGGGCACTGTCACCAAAGCCTATGTCTCCCAAGACACGTCAATGTGAAAGAGAAACATCTATCAGTTGTCTTCTGTACGTAACCCAACTGGAGATCGAACCCACAGCCCAGGCAGGGGTCCTGACCAGGAATTGAACTGGTGGCCTTTCAGTGCACAGTATGACGCTCAACCAACTGAGCCACTTCGGCAGGGCACTTTCCTTAAAGTTTTATCATCCATTTTTGCATTGAGTCCCTGGAATGGCTGCAAGCAGAGTAAATTCTTAGTTTCCCTATAACCATGACTGACAGAGCCATAAAACCACAGTAATTACCTGACATGTTCATATGTCTGAAGCACTATAATGGAACATCCCATGGGAGCAGAATGCTGGAAGCATTTTGCATCTTTGCATGGTACAATGTAGGCTTCTCCAATTAATGTCAGTCAGATCCACCCACTCCTGAGAAGCCCAAAATTATATGCTGATTTACTGAACCTACTATAATGTTCCAAAATCAATTTTTAAACATTTCTACAAACCAGGACATTCTATAGAGGCACTAGAGCAGTTAGTTCAGTTCTCTGAACTTAGTAAATATTCAATAAATGTGAGCTGAATAAGTGGATGCCCCATAGGCTAGAAGCCAGGACCCCTCAGTAATAGCCTCATTCTTCTACTAACTGGCCATGAGGTCTTGGGAAAATCACTTCCTCTCATTAACCTCAGCCTGTGCTTCTGTAAAATGTGGCATTTGAACTAACCAACCCATCATCTCTGAGGTCAATCCCTCACAGCTCTAAAATTCTATAATTTCATGAAAATGCCAAATTCATTTATACTGTTGGTGTCCAAGGAAATGAAAGATAGAATTGGCATTTATTAGCAGCTCTTATTGTATGCCTCATTGCTTATTTTATGCATCATTGTATATGCTTTCAGGTCTATTGCATATTTTAGTTACCATAACTAACTTTTGAGGAAAATATTATTATCTGTTTTTACACTTGGGAAAACTAAAGTTTTATTAGCTTGTGAAGACATCAGTTGCTAGTCTTGATAGAATTACAATTGCTTTAAGACACTGGGAAATAGGCAGTGCAAAACTGTGATCCCTGAGAGAAAGAATCAATCAGGTGAGCCTTAAAATAACCTTAGATTTATGCTTTGAGGCAGTGTCCATCTGGAAATCACAAGCACAGTCTGTCAGCTTTGCCAAGTAGAGGAAACAGAGACCAGAGATTAGGGGAGCTGAGGGGGCTTGGAGTTGAGGATCACCATTCCAGAAAGGAGGAAAATACACAGTAAAAGAGCACCATAAGTCTTCTGAGATATCCTCTTGAGTCTACTGAGTACTAGGCTCTGTGTGTATAAAGTGAAACTCCACTAAAGAAATGACCAGAGCTCCCAGAAGGTGAAAAAATGGTTGTGCACCAACCAACCAAAGTAAAGAGTTCTTGGTGATCCCCTGGGTCATTCAAGGAAGAGCCCAGAGTCACACTTGAGTAAAGTGACTAAACTCTTCCTGGAGTGAAGGTTACCTCAACCCACCAAGCAAAGCAGAAAGATTAGACTCAAAGGGATCAGACTACTTCATGAGTAAATTAACTGCCTGCCCAAACAAAATCTAACACTCTTTGAAAGAAGACAATAAAGTGTAAATTCTTAATCATATAGCCTTCACAATGTCTACCATCTAATAAAAAAATTACTAGACTTTAAAGCAGCAGGAAAGTGGTCACTTATAACCAAGAGAAAAATCAGGCAATAAAAACAGGTCAATATATGACAGAGATGATGTACAAGTATTTAAATAACTGGACAAGACCCTACAATGAGTCATCAGAGAGTCCAAATTCAAACCCAGGTCTCCTGATCCTTTCTTATAGAGCTCTTTCCATTGCCTGTGCTCACCAGTCTCTGCATCTGGGGCAATTTATAAGATTTTACCATGACAATCCCAATGCAATTATTCTATCCTTCTGGTTAGCACCTCTCAGAAGTTTGCAGAGACAGACAACAGATCTGAAACCTGTGAAAGCCAGTCTCAGGAACCAGCACAGGCAATCCTCATGGACACAATTTCAACAATACTGCAACAGAACTCCTTGGTCTCTCCCTCTACCCTGCTGTGGCACTTGCATGGGAATTCCTTATGGCCAGCCCTAAGTCATATATATGGCAGGAGGAGCTCTGCCTCAGGGGTTGTGGCTTAAGGGAACATAGGAATCAGAGTGAACAGTGGAAGCACATGCCAGGAAATCAGGCCTCAGCTTCTGCCCTGAGCTGGCAAGAACTTAAGCAAGTTCTTAAAGAGGTAAAGGAAAACACAGAAAGTGTCACAAGCCACTGGCAATGTTGAGAGTATGTTCACGTGTGCACTGCCTACAGGTGTTCGTGAGAAAGTCGTTCAAGGAGCAGACACTGAGTCACCTTCCAGGCTGGGGTGCATTTTTCCTCCCTGCCATTTACTCCACAAGTTGTTACCAAAGCAAATATCAAAGCCCTGCAATTTGCTAATTACAGGCAGGATCCTGGGCTTGTGGGCCCAATTAGGCACTTGTTCCTCATTTTCTGTGTGACCCGGCGGACTGCACCCACAATTAGCCACTCGCCTTTTAACTGCCCTGAGAGCAGGCTGACTCACCTCCAATTCACTCCCACTATCACCTCCAGATAGCCTTTGGTATCTTTCTGCTTTTCAGGTTCCCCCCACTCACCTAGTATCTCTCTGTGCATCACAGGGCAATGTCTAGTTTCCCCGACTGGGGCTCCTCTGAGATTCCCTGCATTTGCTCCTTGCCTAAGCTTGGAGCCTGTAAGGCAGGAAGCAGCTCCTGTTGGTCTGGGCATCTTGCCTGGCTCCCCCAAGAGAGCTCAGAGGCTGTGGTCGTGTTCAGTTCAGCCTCTACCCCAGACACAGGAGTGAGGAAAATTACAGCTTCTCTGGAGCCGGCTCACAGCCAGAGCTTCTGCCCACACTCTCCACCAATACCTCCTGCTCTGGACCTCAGTCAGGCCAGGGCTGCATCCGGGAGGACCCTCTGCCAGTCCTGGGGAAGGAGGTCCCATCGCTGCCAGCAGCAGTTCTCTAGGGAGACACAGGTTGGAGAAAGAGAAAACCCTTCATGATTTTCTACTTCGTTCGGAAAGCCACCTGGCAAGCAAAAAATTTCCAGCAAACTTTTTGATGATTTACTATGTCAATGGTTCCTACCTTTTTTAGTGTCACAGACACCTTTGAAAAATCTGATGAAAAATCTGGACCCTCTCCAGCAAGAAACACTCATAATTTTTTTCCATTTAATTATGTAATCATTCAACAAATATTTATGGAGCACCTCTGTGCCAAGCACTACTTGGCACTAAGCAAAGATCAATGGACAAAATTCCTACTCTCATTGGGTTTACCTTCTAGCAGGAAGAAAGAGGCATTAAATAACAAATGTGATAAATAAGTAAAGTATACAGTCAATAGAAAATAAGTGCTATGGAAAAAGAAAAAAAATTTTGAGCAGGGTAAGAGAGAGGATAGTGGAGACGAAGGCTGTATTTTTAATAAAGAGTGCCAGGTTGTCCTCATTAAAAAGTGAAATGTGAGCAAAGAACTGGAGAATGTAAGAGGTTTCACCATGTGGGTGTTTGGGGAAAGAGTGTCACAGCCAGAGGGAACAGCCAGAGGGCCAGGGCTTGCCCTTTGTCTGAGGAAAAGTGAGAACAGTGTAGCTAGACTGGAGAGAGGGAGGAGGCAGTCACAGTGGGTCAGGGAGGCAAGGGGGTGGAGGGATGGATATCACACAGGTCCTTGTAGGTCACAAGGACTTTGACTTTTACTCTGCGTTACATCACGAGCTATTAGTGAGATTTGAGCAAAGGGGTAACATGATCTCGGTGGTAGCAGTGAAGACCTTGAGAAGGTTGAGTCAGAGGATTTCCTGAATAGCTGTGGTGTGTGCAAGAAAGACATGCACCTATAATTTCACACACACACAGTGCAACAGTTACCAGTCTCCTAAACACCCATCTCCATGGATTCAGGTGATAAAGAGAAGTGGTGACCCCAAGGAGGGAGGGGAAAGTGGTAACTCCAGAGGAGAGTGAATGCCTTAGCTGTATCTAAAAGGTGTGCTTCTTTTTAAAAATACATAAGAAGATGTTTCAGGAAAATATGGTAAAATACTAGAGGCCCAGTGCATGAAATTTGTGCATGGGGCGGGGGTGTTGTCCCTCAGCCCAGCCTGCACGCTCTCCAATCTGGGACATCCCTCTCGCAATCCAGGACCACTGGCTCCTAACCACTCACCTGCCTGCCTGCCTAATGCCCCCAACTGCCCTCCCCTGCTGGCCTGGTTGCCCCCAACTACCTTCCCCTGCCAGCCTGATCTCGCCCTCAACTGCCCTCCCCTGCTGGCCTGGTCACTCCCAACTGCCCTCCCCTGCCAGCCTGATCACCCCTAATTGCCTCTGCCTCAGCCCCCACCAGCATGGCTTTGTCCAGAAGGAAGTTGGAAGTCCAGAAGATGGCCGGTTGACCCAGTCCTTTTAGCATATTACCCTTTTATTAGCATAGAGTAGCATCTGGCAATCTGAATGGTGGATACATAGGTGTCTATTATTTTTTCAATACATCCTATCTAATAAAGAGGGAATATGCTAATTGACCCTCATGCTGACACAAAGATGGCGACACCCACAGCCAATAAGGAGGGAATATGCTAATTGACTGCCATGCCCTCAAAGGTGGTGGTGCCCACAACCACAAGATGGCAGGGCCCAGTCCCCTCAGCCCCACTGGGGCGGCAGGCATGCAGCAAGGCCAGGCTTGCCCCCAGGCAGGCCTGGCCACTCCGCACACCTACCTCCAGAGTCCCCCAGTTCCCTCAGCCCCGCAGCTGCCCAGAGCCAGCCCAAAGCACAGGCAAGCCCTGGATGCTGGCTGCCCAGCCACCCAAGGCCGCCTGAGGATCAGGTAACCAGGGCTGCCAAGGCTTGCACTGCCAGCAGTGGCAGCAGCAGAGGTATGATGGGGCGTCACCTTCCCCTGATTGCCCGGTCGCCTCCCACCCCTGAGGGCTCTTGGACTGTGAGAGGGGACAGGCCGGGCTGAGAGCCCCCGCTTCAGTGCATGAATTTTCATGCATCAGGCCTCTAGTTTAAAATAATTCTTAATTTTACAAAGGACTGCTCATCTCAAGGTTTATCAGAAAGTCTCACTTGCTCATCAATGCATTAGAAGAAATCAGCACAATCAATTCTGCTAGTAATTCTGGCTGTGATTCCGGCTGGTGTACTTCATGTCTCTAACTGATTTTCCTTCCTCTAACTGACTTTCTGGTGGCCCAGAGTCAAAGGTGAAATAATACAAGGACTAACACAAAAATCACACTATAGCAACAGAGACTAGAAGACGAAGAGAGTAATGGGAACTGGGGAGACTGGGGAAGGCACCCAGCAGAGGCAGCCCTTCAACAAGATCCAGATGGGCAGCATGGGCCTCGCAGAAAGGAGGGTAAGTCTGTCCAGCTGGGGGCTGCTGCAGGGACAGAGGCAGCACTGGGTACACCCACGCACCTACTCCGCCATGGCCCATTTTAACAAGAGCAGGCAGACTTTCCTCCCTGCACTGAACTGGGAAGAAAGGCCAGATGGGATGGATTCCCAGAGCCCTGCAGTCACCTCAGTGGGACCATGAGAGCCCAGTGGTGGAAAAGCTTGGATCCAGCTGTGCAGCCAGCTGAAACCTGCAAACCAGGGTGACTTCAGGCCCCTGGGGGAAGTAAGGCTACTGAGCTGGGCAGAGTCACCTTGCTGACCTGGAGGGAAACCTCCTCAGGAGCGGACCAGGGATGCTCCCCAGCCACCTCTGTGTCAGCCACCTTGGGCCATGGCCCTCAGACAGCCAAGCCTCCCAATCTGCAGGCCTGTCCCTGAGCCCAGGGGTTGGTCCCCTGCTGCCCACATTTGACAGAAACTTGCCAAGTCACAGTCCTGGTTAGGTGCCAAGGGAAGGATTTCTCAGGGCACTGTTTTAACAAGACCATGCTTTCTAATGACTAGTTTTCTCCTAATTAAATAAAGGGGGTGTGGGGGAGAACCCAGTGATTACTTCTCCTTGTAATACCACCTTCCATTTATGTGCGTCTCTCTTCAGAGGAGCTCAAAGTGCTTTGTGTATTATTGTATATTTTCCCCTCGTATTATCCTAGAGATTCCTAGGGAGGGTTATCATCATACAATTTTACAGCTGGGAAAAGGGATGTAGCTGAGGTTAAGCAACATGTCCAAGTGCCCTCAACTGGCTATGGCCAGTATTTTGAAGCTCTTCTAAGAAACCTCCTCATATTTGAAAATAAAATTATCCCTTTGGAAGTAAACTAGGCTAAAGCAATGCATAAAGAATAGTCATCTACTGCAAACTTTACAATAGTAATTAATACTATTTAGCTCTCACAACATCCCATAAAGTACCTAGTATTATATCAATCATACATAGGGGGAGAATGAGATTCAGAGATGTACAGTAAGCTGCCTAGTTGTATGATGATAATATTTATAGTAATAGTAAAAGCAGATGCCAATATTTATTAAGCACTTACCATTTGTCCGGTATTTTACATTTATGAACTCATTTTCATTCTTATAATTCTCTGAAGCGGTTATTAGTATTATGATCATTTTGTGGATGACAAAACCAGAGTGCAGAAAAGTTAAGTAACTGGCCCAAGGTCACACAGCAAGTCAGTGGTAGAGCCATGTAGGAACCCAAAAAAGCTATGCATGTCCCCACCACAGCAGTTTCCCCATCTGAAGAAATACTGTATTCTGAGCATTGGCCTGGGAACACCAGGTACAGTCCAGGTGCCTCAGATATAGTCCCAAGGACTGCTCTGTGTCCTAATCACCGTCTTTTGATGGTGGGTGAAGGTGCATTTTCTGTACTTCTGCTCTGCCAGGCCCCTCACTCTAAAGGCAGGTACCAGCAGAGGGGATCATGAGAGAAAAGCTCTTCCTGCCGGACTCACTGACTCACGCCTCACAGTAGGGCTTCCAAATGCCAGCATACTTCCTGGGGCAATGAAGGTGAGACCGGGACCCTCCCCCGACTCTCAGGCAAGGCTCGCTGGGCTGCCAGGTGGCATGTTGCACTCAAACCTCTGCCTTTTCTTTTCAGACTAACACTTGTAGCAGACAGACCACAATGCTCACCTCCTGTCACTGTGTGTCCTGTTCCTTTCCGATTGGCCAAATTGCCAGGAAGCCCTTCCTGAGATGGACAGCATGCATGGCAACAATCTACCAGCACGTCCCAAACAGCATGCACATAATTGCCAGTGAATGTGGACTACAAGCTCCCTGCATCCCCCCATGTCCCAGGCTCTTTCTGATAATCTCAGAACATTTAGAAAATTCCTGGCTTGCTGTGTCTGACAGCCAAACTTTCCAGAACTTTACTTTTGTGGAGAGCTGGTGTGCTAGAAGAGGAATTCTAGAAGACAGCATCTTTCATCAAGTGGCTGCAAACATGAGGTCTGGAGCAAGACTGCCTAAATTGAAGCTCCAGCCCTACCATTCACTCGCTGTGTGACCTTGAGCAAATTGTTGGACCTCTCTGTGCCTGTTTTGTTGCCTGTAAACCATGAGTAATAAGAATTCCTATTTCATAGGATTCATAGGATTGTGGTGAGAATTAAATGAGTCGTTGCATTAAAGTGTTTAGCACCAAGTAAGCACCCAATAAATGTTAACTACTATCAAGAGGCCTGGAAACATCTTCTCCAGAAAGAATTCATTATTTTTCGTCAACCTCACCTTTGTACCGCCAGGACTTGAGGGAGGTAGAGGCACTGTGAAAACCTGTATCAGGAGATCTAGTCTTCTAAGGGCTTATTCATAGCCCCTGTTGACCCATGATATCTGCAGGGGAAAAAAAATAAAAATAAAATAAAGAAGTCCAGCCGGTGTTGCTCAGTGGTTGAACCCTCGACCTGTGATCCAGCAGGTCACAGTCAGGGCACATGCCCAGGTTGCGGGCTTGATCCTCAGTGGGGTGTTCAGGAGGCAGCCAATCAATGCTCCTCTCTCATCATTGATGTTTCTCTCTCCTTCTCCCTTCCTCTGAAATCAATAAAAATATTTTTTAATAAAAATGAAATAAAGAATAAAAATCAAATCAAGACCGAGGACCCATGCCAGGGAGGAGGGTGAACAAGGCTCACCCTGGAGCCTCCCTGAAGATCCTCCATTTGCTGTTTGGGCCCCACCCCCACCCCTGCCCCCACTGGAGGTTCCCCTGCAGATGTTCAGACCCTTCAGAAATTTAAACCAGGGAAGCCCAGGCTTGCGAGTTCCCAGGGCCTCTCAGGCACGCGGCAGCTCTCCCCACCGGCAGCGCCTCAAATACCAGAGGACCTGCCAAAGGCAGACTGTTTGTGGGGAGCTCGGGTTTCTCCCGCCGCGGGGCTGAGCCGGTGGCGGTGGCGCAGCTGCTGGGAGGTCACGCCCGAGACACGTCCGCACAAGCCCGGCCTGGGGGGCATGAGGGCTGGGGGTTAGGTTTGGTCTTGGTTCCCATCTTCATTCCAGGATCATGCAACACTTCCTCCCCACCCCGCAACCCCCCTCCTCCGCCCCTCGCCAAGGTGGCTTTCCTCTTCCTATGATATTATTGATATTATTTTTGCAAAACAAAACAAAGCAAAAAACTCTAAGGGAAAAGAAAGGCTTCTTTACAAATGCTAATTGTGGGCATTGTTTAAAAATTATTTTGGAATTTGTTTATGTTGGATATAGAGGTTTTTTGTGTTTTTTTTTTTTTTTTCTTTTCAATAAATGGCATACAGAGAAAACCCTACATTAGCCATAGGAAACACAAAGCCATTTCACCTTGAAAGTTAGTCTTCATTTTTCATTTCTTAAAACCTTTGCATGCTGAGAGCCTTCTACATCTGATAAAAATAGGGGCACTGAACAGTTTAACCACCTGTGTTTTCCTTGGATTGCATATTTTCCACTGTAAACAAGAAAACACAGATTGGAAATCCATTCATTCCTTCCTAAGTGCTTTAGTTGGGGTTTATTTGTGTTTTCAACCAGTGAAAATCAAAAACAACCTTTGCAAGATTTAGGGAATTTGTGCAAAGAAACACCACGACATCATTTCATGCCCTCTGCAGCTATTTTCACATTAAGCCCAAGAGTTTTTAAATGCTGCTAATAGCTACCACTTAGTTTACCAAGCACATTCTAAATGTGTGACTTGTACTCTCATTTGTGATAATAGTGTATTCTTTTTTAAATATATGTATTTTTTATTGATTTCAGAAAGGAAGGGAGAGGGAGAAAGAGATAGAAACACCAATGATAAGAGAGAATCATGGATTGGCTGCCTCCTGCACACCCCACACTGGGGATTGAGCCTATAACCCCGGCATGTGCCCAGACCGGGAACCGGACCGTGACCTTCTGGTTCATAGGTTGATGCTCAACCACTGAGCCATGCCGGGCTGGGCATGAATAGTTATTTTTAATTCCTATTTTAGAGATGAGAAGACAGGCTCAGGGAGAATAAGCGATAGCTAATAAATGATGCAGGCTTGATGCTCATGCCACTCCCTGTGAGAGCTGCAAAGCCGTGCTCTTCTCACTACCATAAACCGTTTCCACTGTCTAAGCATTTCTAAGTAAATGGATGTTAGAAACAGACAAGTGTAGCTGATCTTTTCTCTCAATTTTCAACATAACTTTTAGGGAAAGAGGCATACAGTGAAAGGCCCTGCTTATATTATCTTGCCACTCAACTACTTAACAAGGCTCTGAGCCTCAGTTTCCCCTCTCTAAAATGACACATGGTCTCTAAAGTTCTCTCTAGCTCTGTCATCTGAAGATTTATCCTAAATTAAAGGTACAGATCCGTTAGCCTGGTATTGGACATGACATAATATTCATCACTACTCTTCTGATTCCCTGGCTCCGTTAATCTAACTCTGGGGCTCTCAACACTGGCTGCACAGTAGAATCTGCTGCAAGAGCTTTTAAAAAATGCAGATGCTCAGGCCACACCCGCAGAAATTCTAATTGAGTTGTTTTGGTGTGTGGCCCAGGCATCGGTATTTTTCAAAAGCTCCCCAGGCGAATGTAGAGCCAGAATTGAATATTGATCTAACCTAGTGAACTACTCCAATTTCATCTACCCCAGTGGTGCTTTTAGTAGTATACATGTAGCTGGTGTAACTGGAATCCCTTTTTATAAAATGCAGTAACACTAGTGCTACCAGAGTCCATCTCAAAACAGATGTGAACTCTTGTGTAATTTGCTTAAACAAGTTAAAGTGTCTCATCATAGCTTCAAAATGCTCTAAGTGTGTGTGTGTGTGTGTGTGTGTGTGTGTGTGTGTGTGTGTGTGTGTTGTTATTGTTGTTGCTGAGACAATAGATGACTTTTTCTGCCAGGGTAGAGACAGAAGAGTATTACCATAACCAGAGGTTCTAGGTCAATCTGATCCAATAAGTGATTGGCCAGGTGAAAGAGATCACACAAAATATTTATTAACCCCAGTATAATAACACCCATTCTTTGGAAAAAGGCTGTTGTAGACCTGGCCTGGGAGACCGGGTTGAGCTGGAGGTGGTAGAAGTCTGGGCGTCTGACTAAGAGGCCAGCCTGGAGCCATTTGAATCCCCAAAGGCCCTGGGCTATTTCATGTACTAGTAGTCTCTTGATTTGGCATCTGTTAGAGGGAGGCAAAGTTTCCAGAGCTCTCCATCTAAATGTAACACAATGACACAAGTACCCAGGGAAAGTCCAAACATTCTCATACATCAAAAAAGATCTACTTCTTCTTATGGAAGGATCTACTGATTTCTTGATATACAGAAGACATTTAGAGAGTTCGTTTTATTTTTTTTAAATCTGTTATAATTTGTTCATTAAGCTTAAGCTTTCTCCTTTGTGGGAAACTATAAGATTCAACACTCCACCACCACATCACACACACACACACACACACACACACACACACACACACACACAAAACTAGTTTGTTTTTTCCTCCAACCTCTGGTGACATAGTTCAGGTGCATGAAATACTAGTAGGTAGTATTAGTTGATACTGTGGTCAGAACCGTGATTTCTCCAAACATCTTTGGTGGGACTGACATTCAAACAAGAAACAGGAACAGGCAATTCTGGGCTTTTGATCTTTACCTGTTACTTGTAAACAGTCTCAACCATACAAAATCGACACAAAATTCTACTTAATGGGAAGCGAGTGGCATCGCCTCACATGTTAAACTGCTTCCCCTGGGCAATGGAAGATTAAGATCTCTGTACAGGGAACAGTTTTGATCTTGCCTTCTAGCTACAGTATTTATATTCCAGTAAAGTTCACCTGCATCAGTTAGTAGTCACATGAATGAATATGCAGCCCAGGATCATGTTCTTAAATAAGGATATCATCCAAGGAATTAGGAGTTGGGGTGGGGGCTTATCTTAGTAATTAAAGATGAAAATCACAGAAAGATGCAGAAATGTTCTCTAATGTGAATCTCCATGGTAAACTCTGGGAAAAACAATAAGGACTAGAATAAGGGAGAAGCAGACTGATGAAAGCCTACTTAAATAAGGAAACTGGGGGAAACACCTCGTCAACCCAGAGACATAGATCAAAGATGGGTCTGTGCTTTTAAAAATTAAAATTAAATTTAAAAATCAGTCTAAGTAAGAGAAAGGGGTTTTGAAGTAACAGGGAAATTGTCACTTCTTGCATAAACTACAGGGACCAGATCAGAAAGACTGCTCTTAAGAAAAGAAGCTAATAGTACAGTTTCCAAAACAAGAAATTATTTTTTTTTAAATCTTGCTTATCTATAATGATATGTATCTTGAGTTTTGGAACAGAAGTTGCCTAATGAAAATGTGTTTTGTGTCTGTCTAAACCAATAAACGTTTATTGAGCACTTACTATATACCAGGCACTGGGCTAAGCATAAAGATACCAAGATGAGTAAGACAGTCCCCTTCCTCAAGACATCAGGTGACATTGCTTACAGTGGACATTCATATGAGCTATTAGTACAACCAGGTTCACTGATGATAAATCTCATTGCTCACAACTCGAGGCTTGGTAGTCAAGATAGTTGAGGGTAAGTTGGGCATGCCACCAGCTTTGATCATTTGTTCAAGCCTCAGAGCCTACCCTGGACAAAAACTCATGGGAGGTGTGATGGAGGGTGTAGGGATAGATAAGTCAGGTTCCCCATCTCCAAAGCTTCCCAATCAAGTTTTCAGATGAAAAGGAAAACTACATGAGTAACTTTAAGAGCAAGTCATTGCAAATAAAGACTGCTTGCTAATTGGTTGCTCCCAAGAGAAACTAAATAGAGAGACTTTTGAAATGGTTTGGGAGCATAACACTTTAAAAGCACAATAGATTAAAACACTGGCATGACAAATTAGCTTTGCCAACCACTTAGTGAATGATCTTTCTTTAGCACATTGGCTAATTAAGAAGTAGATATTAACTGGTGAGATTCTGTCTCTGACAGACATTTAGCGCTATGCAGAAGTTTTAGGAACCATCAATTTCTAGTTTAAGGAGCTTTTCAGGGAAAGCAAAGTCCTTGTACATTTTGATTCAAAATAGAGATCTGATTAAAGCCTAACTAACATCCTCTAGACAAAAGTTGGAGTAAAAGGAAATGGGACATCATTCCAACTGTCCATATCAACCCTTCAGCTATTCCCTCAAGTCTTCCCCAACCATCCTAGCCTGGATGCCTGTTACTGTATCAAAATTCTCACATCTCCCTGGGCCGTATCCCTCGATCTCACATCCCATCCAGTACAGTTTGGAGCTATTCTCTGACTGGGTCATGGTCTTTCCAATTAGTCTCTGACCCTGACACTAGAGATTGCATTTCCTTTCCTCTCTGACTCCCCCACTGCTCCTAGAATAGGGCTGTGTGTATGGTATGGGCTGAGCATGGCCTGTCAGGGAGAGCCTTAGACTTGGACTGGAAGACCTGGAGACCATGCCCAGGTTGACCACTGAGTAGCTATTAACTTGGAAAAGTAAGTTTTCTGTCTGGACTTTAGTGTGCCATCTATAAAGTGAAAAGGATGGGTTATACATTCTCTGAGGCCTGTCCCTAACATTCTATGATTATGTGATTTCCAGCAAATGCAAAAAAATCTCCCCCCCCATATATACCCCCTCCCACTTCACCTCTCCTTTCTTCTCCCTGTATTTGTGAGTTAGCAGGCAACTGACCACTTTAAACGAGGCAAACGGACAACCTCAAACACACAGACCTCAAATTATTGCTCTTAGGCCTCTCAATATGCATGCTACTAAGATTGGCATTTTATTCTAATAAATCCAACATTACATTAGCCCCAAATTCCACTAAATACAAAACTGAACACTATATGTATCTAATTCTTTACAGGACAGTTTCACATACAATCCTACAATAACCTACTACTGGTGGGCTCATTTTACAGAAGAGAGTTCGATGCAGTCCCAGAGCAAACTAGTAAGTTGTTATCACCCACAGAAGCCACCTGCCCCTCCGTGAGGTGCCACAGGCACAGCTGCAGGAGCTTCTTGAGTGGGAGGCAGGAAGGGAGCAGTTGGAGTTCAAGAAGAAACAAGAGCAAGGGCAAGAGATGGAAGAAAGGGACAGCTACATTCCTGATACTGGTGAAAAGTCAGAAGGCCATCAACCTTAATCTGCCCTCAGCTCCCAGCGCCTTACACCTCCCAAGATTTATAACCCGTGGGTTGTTCTTCTGACCTTCTGCCACTTCCCTGCCCTCTCCTGCTCTCTCCCCTTCTTAGGATGCCCTGAAAAGAATGTCTGTTGCATCTCTCTCCAGCTGTTTGATCTTTTTAAATGTCTCTCACTTGCCTGTGGCATATGCTCCAACCGAAAAATAGACCGTGGACATTCAGGCTGGGAAAGAGTATTAAATGGCCAAAGCCAGCCTCGTGCCAAGGGTGTGGGCAGCCCCTAGATAGCTACGATTACCAGATGTCCTGGATTTGCTGGGATGGTCCTAATTTAAAACACTCTAGCCTCTTGTCCCCAGCAGTGCCTTCACACTTGTCAGATCATGTGTCCCTATTTGCAGTTTGGAAAACATAGTTACCACATGGACACCCGATATCCAAGCGTCAAACAGACCCAGAGTCAGCGTTCATGGGGGTGAAAGAGGACAGATTTTGGAGCCAGATGGATCTTGGGTCAACCAGCTCTGCCACTTACTATCTGTGTGGCTCTAGGCAGCGTTTATTCTTTCTGAGCCTCAGTTTCTTCAACTAGAAAATTGTTAGTTTCTCTGGAAGTTAGACCCATGGATTTGGGCTTATCAGAACAACCACTGCTCATAGACACTTAATATCTTCCAGATGTTTCTGCATTCTGTCTGTGCTGTCATTGTTTGGATTTTGGTCAAATCTTGTGTGTTATAATTTAAAGCATTAACATAAATGTAGGGCTCCAAGTGCCATCTTAAACAGCTATGATAATAGCAACCAAAATATCCCAAAAAATATAAAATGCCCTTCTGTATTCCTGCTCATCTGTTCCGAATCCTCCCCATTCTACTGGAGACTCCATTCACATCCACTCTCCATTGCTCCCTAGAGTTTCACGTGGGCTCATTCTGCCCCAGCCAGGACAGGAGGCTCATCAGATCATTGCTGTAGGTTCCAGCTGCTTCTGCCTCTGCACTCACTTCCCTCTGGTCCACTTGTCCCAGCCCAGCATGTGTGCCTCCCTTGAGCCACCTCTCATCACCTAGTACTCAGGGGCCAATGAGGACAGTGGAGGGTGGGTCCTCTGCAAAGCCAGGCAAGGGCCATACCTGATCCTGCCCCCAACTAACCTGCTACGACCTTAATCGGATCACTTGATCTTTCTCAGCCTCAGTGCCCACCTCTAAAAACTAGGATTAAGTTTCCTATATCTGGTGCCCATAAGAAGCATTTTCAAAGCCTTATTGTTGCCATGTATTTAACAAGCATTGACTCCTCCAACTTCCAAATCTTCTTTAGCCCCTATTTTCAGGCATATCAGGCACAAACTCAGAATTCAAACCCCTTCAAACACCCAGCATTTAGAATCCTCCATAATCTGGCTGCACCCCAAACTTCTCAGATTTATGTCCCACCCAGAATACACTTTTGATACCAGCCATACCAGGCTCCTCACTGCTCACCTACCCCGGCTTCTGCATTTCTGCCCAAGCTGTTCCCTTTACTAGGCATGCCCTCTGCCCACCTACCCAAGGAGGTCTCTCTTTCTAGACTGAGTCACATCCTTTCCCCACTGCTATGGACTGAATTGTGTAACCCCACCCCCAATTCATACATTCACTAACTTCCCTAGTGTGAACTGTATCTGGAGACAGGGCCTCTAAGGAAGTAGTTAAAGCTAAATGAGGTTATAACAGTGGTCATCAAACCGCGGCTCTCGAGCCACATGCGGCTCGCGAACTGCAGTTTGCCGCGCTGTTGACTAATGAGTTTGCCGACCACTGGACTAGACTAAATGTTACCGTGTAGTTGGAAGCTGTGAGGATTAGGCAATTGTGGCATATTGTGTGCAAAGAGGTAAAGGGTAGTATATGACAGTGGTCGGCAAACTCATTAGTCAACAGAGCGGCAAACCGCGGCTCAGCTCGCAAACCAAGGTTTGCCGACCACTGGGTTATAAGGGTAGGGCCCTAATCCAACAGCATTTGTGTCTTTATAAGAAAAAGACATCTGAGACCTTGCTTGCTCTCTCAACCTCTCTCTCTCCTCCTCCTCCTCCTTCTTCTCTCCCTCTAAAGCCCTCTCTCTCTCTCTCTCTGCCATATGAAGGCACAGTGAGAAGATAACCATCTGCATACCAGGAAAAGAGCTCTCACCAAAAAGCAAATTGGCCAGCACCTTGATCTTGGGCTTCCCAGACTCCAGAACTGAGAGAAAATAAATTTCTGTTGTGTGAGTCACCCAGCCTTTGGTATTTTATTATGGCAGCCCAAGCGTACTAATACATTCACCATCACTTATCTCTTCTTCCTCAGAACCCTATGTCACTTGTCACATGTCCCTCATGATAGCACTAAGCCAGTGACACTCTGTCTTACTGAGTAATTTCCCCTATGTGTGCCCATTTTGCTCCTCCAATAAGGAGATAAATGCTTTTTTCTTTTTTCTTCAGGTAGGAGCATGAGGGTCTATATACCCACGGGTCCTGCACAAAGCATTATACACAGCAGCTGCTTAAGGTGTGCTTCTCTGGTTACAAGTCCCTCAGTGATGGAGGGGGAACAGTGGTCTGAAAGGAAAGGAGTCTTTCCAGTGTGGCTGGAGGATGCCTTTAGGGGCACACACTTACCCTGACCCAGACATTTGCTTTTCTATGTCCAATCTTGGCTCCATCACCACGGCCCAAGGCAGGATGCTGGGAAGTGGCAAACACACAAGATGATCTACATGGATGTAGTAAGGAGTTTCCCAAACGACCAGGCTAGCTAACAGGGAAATAGACATCCCATATTGAAATAGTCACTGAAAATATTTGTCCCTTACTTGCACATTTTATGTGTATACTAAAAGGCAGTTGTATACTACATATTTTCAATTATATATATTTCTGAGCACCTGCTGTGTACCAACCTCTATATAAGTCACTTCAGACCCAATATCAGTTAAACTTATCTCCATTTTACAGCTGAGAAAAATGAAAGTTAAATAGGTTAAGTAACTTGTCCAAGGTCACACACCTGGTAAGTGAAATTGAGAACCAGTGATAGATTGCCCTTGAAGAGCATTCATTTGCTAGTCCATTCAGCCCATGAACAGAGCAGCTACCATAAGCAGAACCGCCAAACTATTATTTGCAGGAAGGAGAGCAGCATAGTCTCTGTCCTCATGGAATTGTAGATGAGAGGCAAGGTCATGCAGGTCACGGGTTGTAGGTGACTACGAATGCCACAAGAAGAAACAGGAAGCAAGTGTTCAGGTGTTCAGGACCCACTGCGCTCTGACCCAGAGACCGGACATTGACGGACAAGCAGGAGCAAGGTGCAGAAATGGAAGGGTGCTGGTAGAGTGAACTGTGGAGGGTTCACTCACCAAAACCGAAGGTTGGTAGGGTGCTGGATCCCCGGGAGGTCAGGCTGAGGCACCGGGGTAGGACCTCTGGAAGCATGAGGCTGACTTTTAGCAAAGCTACTGGGGTCTCACAACACATGGTTTACCCCATCCATTCCCATGTGCCCCACCCCCGACTTCTCTAGTTCAGGCAGGGAACTCCTTGGGGCACAGGGCTGCTGAGAAGGAGCTCCATTCCTAAAAGGGGAGTGTAGGGTGTGGCAGAGAGGACTTGGAGTATAGAAGTAGCTCTGCTCCACCCAGCAGGGTGACCTTGGATATGTATCCCAGCAAAGCAGACTTGGGGCAGGACTTCAAGGGCCTTGGCCTGGGCGTTTCCTGAGCTCCATGTGATGTCCACTCACGGCAGGGGCGGGCTGGAGTTGTGGATCTGCCAGAGGGTGGAGGCATAAACCCAAAGGGAGGTGCTGATCACCTGCCTAGCCCAGAGGATGCTGTTTCTGATTGGGGAAGTGGGCACAGTGGGGCCTCCTGCTCAGAGCTCTGGGATCACTAAGCCTAGCCTCAGGGTGGCGCCTGGCGGGGTCCAGGAAGGTGCTGCCAATGTCAGATACCCCCAGGTTGAAGGGCCTCCTGTCTGGCTTCTCCAACCACAGCCCCTCCGACCTTCACTCCCCAGGCCCTTCTCCGAGTGAGGTCATGCTTACAAGACTGTTCCATCTAACAAGGCTAACCTACTTAACCCAAGGAGACTAGATCACTCTACCGGAATATGAAGGGCAGGAAAGGGCCCTGCTGGGCTGCCTGCCTGCCCCGAGCTGAGCCGCTCCCTGCAGGGGCAGGTCCTCCCGGGTCCCGGGGGTGGAGTGGGCTGGGAGCGCGTGGGTGCGGCGCACGCTCGGAAGTGCCCCTGGGGCCAGGGCGGCGGGCGACTCCTATTTCCCGGCTCAGCCCGGGCAGGCGCGGGGCAGCTGCTGGGAGGTGAGCGGAGCAGCCTTTTCCCACAGTCTGGGGCGGTGACACATGGCGCTCACACATTCCACAGCCGGCGGCCGCGCCAGGCCTGGCTGCGAGTCAAGGCCGCGCCGGGAGCCGCTGCCGCGGAGCAGGTTCCGACTTTGGCACCCGCTGCGCCGCCCTCCCGCAGGGCGGGCCAGGCGGGCAGGACCGGGGGCCGGGCCGCCTGCTTAACCCTTGGGCGTCTGGACACAATTGCACGGTATTTTTTCAAAACGCAGTGTGTAGGTGCCGAATACGTGTGAAGTGAATAAATGAATGAAGGAACAAAGGAACGCTGGGCAGCCCCTCCTGGCAGGCACACACAACGCGCCTATACAGTCATTCGCAATTTCTAAAGTAAGCACCTGACTCCCATTCTCTCCACACATTTGGAAGAGACCCCGGGGAGTGGGGGAGGGGGAATTTCATTCTCCCCCAGGTTACCGCGGGGAAACTGGACTCAGGGAGAGGTGGCTAGCTCAAGGCAGAGGTTTTTCTTTTAGATTCAGATGGGAACTGTCAAAGGGAGGTGGGGTTGGGGGACTCTCCCATCAAGTCCATCCTCCACCTTTGGGTCTGTAATTAAGGGGCCTGCCGGTCTCTAGCCAAGACCCACTCCCACAGCTCGCTGTTTATTGATGGGCTGCAGAAGCCTTGATCACAGCCCATGCTGGCAACCATTTGAGAGCCTCAAAAATAGGCAATTAGAAAAGTAAAAAAAAAAAAAAAAGTGCCTTCTAATTCTAGGGCAGGCATTCAGTTCCATGGGGGTGGCAAGCACTCCCTGTTTCTGCTTCCCTTCAGCTTCTGTGTGGGCTCCACAGGACCCCTCCAACTCTAGCACCCTAGGACTGCATCTAACTGCTCAGGCAAATAGCAGAGTGAAGCAGGGGGAGCCATCCCTCATGTGAAACCCCACAAAACAAGGAACCCAGCAAGCATCTCCCACAGGAGCTGCCCAGACCCTGGGGTCAGGAAGTGCTCTGGAAACTTCACCATTTCTACAAAGGTCTTATGTGCATCGCCTTTCATTCTAATGACAACCAGTGAGATGGGTAGTTTTAGTGTTCCTGGTTTATACCTAAGGAAATTGAGACTTAAAGAGGTATAATCTCTTGCCTGAGGTCCCATTGCTATAAACATGCTTGACCCCAGGTTTGTCTAACCACCAGTCCAGTGCTTTGTCAGCAATCTCTCAAAGTTAAAGTGCAGTTCAGATTACAGTCCATGCACACACACACACACACACACACCCCCCACTGCCCCAGAGCACACACATGCACAAAGACCTGCCCAGCCTTAATCTCCTCAGAGCAGAATCCCACTTGATCCTCAGTGGGTCCTCACTGGGGATCCTCAATGGCTCTGACTTTGGTAGAACCTGGCAGATTTTTCACACTCACTTTTGTTCTATGAAATAAACTGTCCTCATCCTCTGATCCACAATCAGTAATTCTCAACCATTACAACATAATTAAAGGACAAAGAGGTCAACCATGATGTCCTGGGTATATTCAAGTCAATTCACTCAGTCAGTTAGCATTCAGTGATCGAACCTGCTTGGCCAGGCACCTAGCAGGTGGTGATGGAGACAAGCAGCCAAAGAGAAGGCACAAGGGAGAATGCAATCCAGAAGACCCACGTGAGGCTTCCAGTCAGGTAGGTTAAAAACACACACATAAACATAAAAAGACAATGACATCATTGCATGATCAGAGAGGCATGAAATAAGTGGGGGTACCAAGGCAAGAATGCTATCAGTTGAAGTGCAGGAAGGGTTCCCTACAGAGGTGAGCTTTATATTGGGCCATAAAGAATAGGTGGTCCTCTTGACAGAGGAGGCAGCAGGGAAGGCCACTCCAGGCAGAGGAAACACATCGGGATAACTTAGAGAGGCACAGAAAATAGGAATCACAAATAAAAAAATTGATGAACTATGTCATCAAAATTTTAAATGTCTGCTCACAAAAGAATTCTACCATCAAGAAAATAAACAGGCAAACCACAGACTAGGAGAAAATATTCATAGCACATACTGAATATCTGACAAAGGCTTACATGCAGACTATACATATAAAGAACTCCTGCCACTCAATAGTAAAATGACAAACAACCCAGTTTTATTTTTAATTGCCAAAGACTAAACAGATCCTTTACAAAAGATACATATAAGCCCTCAACATCTTCAGTTACCAGAAAAATGCAAATTAACTACACTGAGAGATCATCACACACCTACCAAAATGGCCAAAATTAAAAACTGACAACACCAGATGTTGAGGAGGAAGTGGAGCAATTGGAACTCTCATATATCATAGGAAGAAATGTTAGTCACTTTGAAAAACTGATAGTTTCTTAAAAAGTTATACACCTCTCCACAGTGGTATACTACTAAATGTTTAACAACTGGCTCCTGGTCAGGAGGTGTGAGAGGAGAGATAAACCCAACCTAAATTGGTGCACTTGCTGATTTTCTTGGCATAAATATTCCCACAGGGCCGATTTCAAGCTGCCTATTTGACATCACTGAAAGTTGAGTTGGAAAAAGATGAGCAGTTACTCCTTGTTGGCCAGTACCAGTCCACACCAGCACATCATTGCATCCACCCCCTGACCTAGCAATTCTACTTGTAGGAATTTACCAAAGAGAAATGAAAACATATGTGTACAAAAGTCTCTTAGAAGAATGTTTGTAGCAGCTTTATTCTTTATAGGCAACATTGGAAACAACCCAGATGCCCATAACAAGTGAAGAAATAAATAAGCTTCACTGTAATCATATTGATGAAAAGGAGTGATCCACAGAGACATGTAAGCACGTAGATGAATCTCAAAAATATCATGCTACGTGAAAGAAGATAAACTTAAGAAGACCTTCCTATATAACTGCATTTATAAGAAATTCTAAAATAGTCAAAACTAACCAATGGTGATAGAAATCAGATCATGGTTGTTAGGGGAGTTGGGGATGGACTGGGAAGGACCCCAAGCAAACTTTCTGGACTGATAGAAATGTTATGGGCTTTGAATGGGCATTTCACTGTTTATAAATTATAAGAAGAGACAAAGGCACCAAAGCTGAAAAGCCTGGACTTCCTTCACTTGAACGCTCAAGGTACCTTTGGAGCAGAGGACCAGGGCCCCGCGTGGGGCTACAAAGCAGCTGGCTCAGCGCATGGGGACTAAACTGTCTTTCTTTTATTTTCTTTTAGCAAAACCAACAAAGCATTATTTGCTTTGCCACCCACTGTGATTACTAGGTTCCCCAGCCACAGGGCAGAGTATGGGCTGGGCAGCTGGAGGGCACTGAGGTCATCTGGCCCAGTCATCCCCACGGCTAGGCTCCCACTTGGCTCAGCTTTCCTCCTCCCCATTTGAGGAGCTTGCAAAGTTCCTCTGCCTCACCGTTCTCTCTACTCCTTCATATTTCCTCCAGCACTCACTTCCTCCCACCCACAACCTTCCATCCTCCTTCTTATATAAATATGATTATAGAGATGTATGCTAATTATTTAACAGTCCACGGCAGTCAGGAATCTCTGCCCCAAGAGTTCCATAATAACCAAAGCACAAAAACTGTTTAGTAAATTATCAAAGGTCATCCAGTGTGTTGGGTTTGGAACGTCCTTCTGCCACCATCTAATTAGCTGTGTGATCGTGAGAACATTCCTCAAGCTCTCTGGCCTCGATTTTCTTATTTGCAAAATAGGGGAAATAATTCCTGCTTCAGTGGGCTGAGGGATAAAATGAGATAACCTCTGAAAGAGCCAGCATGTTTGGGGGGCTTAACGTTTGGGGTTAGTTACTTTTATCATATTTCATTGTAATTAATCCTTACTCTGAACATTTTCATGACACCATTTTAAAGAGGGATTGCAACTCTGAAGTTGTGCACCTGGGCAGAAGCAAGGACAGGCTTCTAGTCCAGGTCTCTGCTCCTCTTCCTATCCTCAGTCCACAGGGTGCTTTGGAGCTAGAAAACCATCTGGCTGGGGCAGAGCAGTGGACTCCATCCACTTGAGCTTTCATTTCTGCAATTCCAGAAAAATAGCCTGAGAGGGCCAGGTGCAGGAAGGTGGAAAGGCTCTTGTCTCACACAAAAACCGTGAAATTCCTTTCACACCCTCCTGCCCCCCACTCCTTAATGAGTCTCTTACGAACTCAAGTCTCCTTGACTTTTCAACATTCTATAAAGAGCTGCTTGCAGAACTCAGAGATTGAATGTGAGGCTCTTGTAAAACTTCACACAATACATAGGGTTTCCTTTTGCTTTTTTTCATATTTTATTCACACATCCTTTCCCCTAACAAAATGTGCTGTTCATTGTCTAGTAACTCTCCACCCCTCTTGCCCCCTTAACTTCATTCCCATCGCACTCTCTCTACCATAAAAATGACTCATTGGAAGGTCTAAAACACTCCCGCCTAACCTCCTTAATTGCCTTGATCCCCAAAGTTAAGATTTCTTTAGTCTTCTTTCTTATTTGACCTTCTTTCTGGACTACTCTCTCTGCTCCAGACAAGCACAGTCCTTTCCTATCTCTGTGCTTTTGCTCATGCTGTCGTCTCCACACTCTCTTCTTCTTCACACGCTACCCATTCTTCAACACTCATCTCAAATCCTCCATGAAGCCTTCTCTAATGTCACCACTGGAAGGGATCTCTCCCTTTGTCTGAGCCCCCTGCATTTTTCTAAACCTCCTTGTCATGGCACTCATCCCCATCTCCCATGTAGTGTGGAAGAATAAGATGGACAAATGGGCAAACTGGTGAGTTCATACATGGATGGAGGGAATGTATGTAGATTGTGGGAGGGGCAGATAGATAACAGCCTGGCAGTAAGAGCTGTATGGCATATTCATACCTGGGTGTCTTCATCATGTTAATATAGTTACTTGTTCAATGTTTATCCAGTAACTTCTATGTCTTGTCTATCTTTCACAATTTATTTCTCATCATGGGAACAGGTATGAGAAATACCTGGGAATACTTCATTCAGGCTGGATCTCAAATCCTGTGAAGTCAATATTTGCAGTTGACAAAAAGTCTGTTATGTTGTAATTTGTCCCTAAACCTGAAACATGTTGAGTTTGTACTAGCTTTCAAAAGTAGATGTCAATATATTCTTGTTTCTGTTCTTGGGGTCCCAACTGGATCGGAGGTCAACCAGTCCAACTGCTCATTTTTCAGAAGAGGAAACCAAGGTCTAGAGAGGAAACGAGGTTTGCACAGGCCAGATGTAGAGTGAATCTAAAACTCCACCTGACTCCCAACTCCCAACTTCTTGTTCTGTCTTTTATATCTTAAACTTAAAGCCAAAGGTCTGGCTTATCTATTCTAGATGTGTTTCAAACCTTGATGAAAAGCAGGGAGGTTGGGAAGAAAATCCAAGACTTCTCTAAAGTGAGGTAAGATTTCTCTTATTAGAGATTCTCTCAATGTTTAACATTAGATTTAGGCCTTAACTTTCCAAGGTGTCATTTGTACAATGAAGAGAAAAATGCTATGCCCCAGACTCCTTCCTGAGAGTTCTGGAAGATTCCAGAGCTGTATGTGCACAATAAGCTCCTCTCTGACAGGAAAACATGAAGAATTAGAGACTTGCATTGTGTACGCCCTGACTTTTCTTCATAGTAAAGATTCTAACATTCGCTAGGACTTGGTAACATTTTGAAAGACACCTCTGTTATCAGACCAGGAATGAACTATTTCTCTGCTCTGGTGATATAAACACTTTCCATAGTTTTTATTGAGGAACAAACTACTCAGGGGGGGTGGAGGGGTGAGGGTGGCCTGTGCACTACTGGTTTCTCTGATGTCTCTGGAGAAGGCTCTTATTTCTCTATCTCAAAATACAACTACACAACACTGCCCAGGAATTTCTAAAACCTTGATCAACAGTTTCCAGAAACACCAGAGGCTCTGTTTTTGTACTATACTACTTCTTGAAGACTATGACTCAAAACCTCAGCTCCCCTCCTCAAAAAAATAACACTCTCTGCCTCAAAACTCTATGTGAAGCACAAAAGGTACAACTTATTTACACATCACAAACACAACCAGTGATCATTCATGGGATTAAAATTTTTCTTTAATTGTCATTTTCTCCTGGGAAGTCCAAAGACAATAGGAAAAAAAGTGGGAGAGTAGCAGAGAATGGGGGCATCAGGGGAGGGTATATCTATAAGAAGCTGACCTCCTCCCCAAGCACCCAAGCAGCAATTATGATTAGTCAGCCAACCTGAAACTCGTCCTGCTTTTATGAATTTTCGGTCAGTACCCAAAATGCCAGAAGTTTCTTTTCAAAAGTGAGTGAGGAAAGAAGAAAGGAAGAAATCCAAACAGTGGACAAAAACCAGGCGCCGTGGCCCCCCACTCCAGCTTGTGGCGCGGTGACAATGGTGAGAAATCAATGCTCAGAACCACAAGGCCGCTTTCAGACACCTCTTGACCTTGTTACTTCCTGGGCAATTAAGAGGCACTACAGTTCCATGTCACTGTCAGGGGCTGAATGTATATCGATAGATAGATATATATGTTCTTAAGAGATTCTTTTTCTACAGCTTTGGTCAGGATCTTGCCAAAGAAAAGGAGAGAAAGAAAGACATTTTGTCCCAAGTGTGGTGAAAGGAAACATGAAAGGAGAAACCTAAATTTTTCAGCAGGCTGCTCCTGACATGGGAGAATGGCACAGACAAGAATAGATGGCTTGTTCGCCGTTGTTTTTTTCCTTCATTCCCTTGACAGATTATCTCTGTGAATGTGTTGTAGGCAGCAGGGCACCCCTCCCTCTTCCTGTTCTTCTTCAATTCCTTAAGAGCAATCATGCAAACCCTGAGGTCTCCCAAGACAGGCTGAGTCGCTGCTTTGCTTCATGGGGCCCACAAGGAGCCGCTTCTCTTTTGACGGCCTCAGTTTCCCCAAATGAGGAAAATTCGACTAAACCTTCTTTGGGCTGCCTTTCACTGAGGCCAATGGTTTTTGTCTCCTGACCCTGCCAAGGAAGCAGAGGAACAGGAACATGAAGATTGGGAGATTAGGAGCAGGCCTTGCCACACATGCCTGTCAAACACCACCTCCCGCCTCCGCCCTTCTAGCCCTGATGACAAGATGCACAGTTGTCTGGGTGTGCAACAGCAAGTCTGCTGGACTGTGATCTTCCAGAGGGCAGGCACTGGGTCTCACTCACCATTCAACACCTTCCCCCAATGCCTGTCACAAGCAGGTATTCATTCAAAAATTGTTTTGAACAGATTTCCCAGTATTTAATTCAGAGATTGTTATGATTACAAGACAGGCAACACTGGACTAAACATTTATGCCCCCCTCCCCATTCATATCTGGAAGCCCTAATCCCCAGTGGGATGGTATTTGGAAGAGACCAGAGCCCTCTCTCTCTCCACCATGCGAGTACCCAGCAAGAAGGCAGCAGCCTGCAAACCAGGAAGAGGGAGCTTGCCTGAGATGGCTCCTTGACCTTGGACCTCCCAGCCTTGAGCACTGGAAGAAAGAAGTGTTGATTGTTTAAGCCCCAGGTCTACTACTATGGTATTTTCCTACAGCAATCCAAGCAGACTAAGACAGAGTCATTGGGAAGAGGAATTTAAACAGCAGCTTTTTCACATGCATTCATTAAAAATAAAAATTAAACTAACCAAACCTAAAAAGACATTTTACCAAGCACCTCCCATAGGGAATATGGAGTCAAAAAAAAGAGCTATCCCCTGATCCAAAGAGGACCCAGTCCAGTGGGAGAGATAAGTAAGGATAGAAGTAATTATGACCCCAGATATTAAGTGACTGGCTCCATCTGAGCAATCAGAGGAAAGAAGGATGAATTATTGCTAAAAATGGGGGGTGCGGGGTGGGAGAGCACAACTTCCCGGAGAAAATGTCACGTGAGCCAGGTCTAGAGGGATCAGGTGGATGTACTGGTACAGAAAGGAGATCGGAATGGGAGCAAAAAGCAGAGGCTAGAAGGCAGAAAGTGGGGGGAGGGGCATTCGGGGACTAACCCTCGCCTTTTCTGCAGTGGGTATTGGAGGGAGACCCTGTGCTGGCTGAAACAGTGATCATAAGGGGTCCCCCTGCCCCCCACCCTCCTCTCCACAGCTCTTTGGAGCTCAGGTTTAAAACCATAAGGAACTGGGATATTTTGTAATCCTAGCTTCTAGGTTCACCTCCACTGAAATAGATCCCCCAATTTTGAGCCCCACCCCTTTCACAAGGAGTGAAGGTGGACAGCTGAACAACCAGTGTGGCCTCCCAAGTGGCCGTGGGAAGGGCCTGAGTTGTCTGCTCCCCCTCACTCTCTTCCGCCCGCTGTGAAATCCGCATCAGCTGGAAATGCCCAAGAGATCCCTTTCCATCTGTTCTGGGCAAGGCTGGTGGGAAAACCTCAGATCGGGCAGCTTGGCCTATCAGCATGACAGAGGCAGCCTCCTTGGGGGTGGGGAAGGAGCCCACTGCAAAGGCAGGCTCAGCCAGCCCTGGAAACAGCTGCCCAGCCTGGGACTGCTCTCAAATCACCCATTTTGTAGTCTAGTTGCTAATAATGCAATTAAGTTCATCAGAAAAACATCTGTTCTGAATGATAGGAACAGTTGGTATGCTCTGAGGGACTCCCCCAGAATCAGGGGGCTTGGGTGACTAAACAAGCAGGGCCCTTGATAGCCCCAAGAGCCTGGCCACAATCCCTTCAGACCTCATACACTTCTAACTAGACCAGGAAGTATCTCAGCCAGGACCCCAGGACAGGCCCATCTGCAACTGTGCTTGGCAGGAGCCAGGGCTCGCAGGCACCCACTACCCCTCGCCCTCATGAGCTCCCACAGCTCTGTGAGACTGGGGCCGGGGATATACCTCCTCTCTAGACTCTAAGGACAGTGCAGGAGGTGGTCCCCAATTAACTGCAAAATGTTTGAGCTCTTCTGTTCAAAAACAGGTGGAACAGTACCTATGGTAGGCAGAAAGAATGGTCCCTCTCAAACATCCATAATCTAATTTCTGGAACCTATGAAAATGCTATGTTACAGGTCAAAGGGGAATTAAGATTGCTAACCAGCTGACCTTTACATGGGGAAATTGTCCTGGCTTATCCATTGTAATCACAGGAGTCCTTATACTGGGGAAGAGGGAGGCAGGAGAGCCAGTGTCAGAATGATGTGACAGGAGAAAGGCTTACCTGGTCATTGCTGGCTTTGAAGACGGAGGAGGGGGCCACAAACCAAGGAACACAAGCACCTTCTCCAAGGTAGAAAAAGCAAGAAAACATTCTCTTCTAGAGCTTCCAGAAAGAAAGCAGCCTGGCCAGTGAGACTCATTGCAGAGTTCTCAGCTCCAATATTGTCAGATAATACATTGGTGTCATGGTTGTTTTAAGGCATGGTGGTGATTGTGACAGCAGCCAGAGGACACTCATACAGCAACTTAATGCAGCACAGTACTCAAGCAGCTTTGGTCTGTGCCTTGAACTCCAGGGACAGGCATAGCAGAAGCAGACACAATGCTCTAGGCTTTCTGGCAAACTCCTCTTCAGGCCCTCCTTACTCCAGCCATGCAGCACCTGGGTGCTCACTGGCTTGGAGCAGTTTCTGTCCCTGAAGCTGATTCTAAGATTTTACATCTTCCTGGTACAGCAGCCTCCTTTGCCAGGGACAACTAAGCCCAATAAAATCAGGAGACAGATGACCCAGAAGTCTAGGTCAGCCTGGGCATCACGGAAAGAGCTGGAACCACAGACAGATGGACTGAATTCCAATCCCAACTCACTAATTAGCTGACAGGGGGCCCTAGAGCAGGCCACTCAACCCTTCCAAGCCTCCATTTGCTCATCAGTATAGTGGGGCCAATGCCCTAGTAGGCTGCCAGGATCAAAAAATCACCTTTTCAACCTCTAAAAAAATACCTGTTGAAGAATTTCTACATAACCAGCATTCTACTGGGCCCGGTGACTACAGCAAGAAACAAAGCCAAGTCCTGACCCTCATCAAGCTTACATTCCAGTTGGCTCTAACATGAGTTAAGTCCCTAGATAAGCCTGAAACATAGTGGATGCTCAATAAGTTGAAGGCATCATTAGAGTTTTCAAGGCTATAATCATAATTCTCAAGAAAATAAGACTACTCTTTACTTATTTACTAATTTATAACGTGCAAAATGTAATTCTAATCATTACTTCATTTGAGTCTCAAAACAATAACTCATAGAGATAGGTCAGACAGCAGCCCACTCCACAGCTCTTCCTTCAGCCTCTGGGACACTGTGCCCAACCCAAGCACCCCCAGCTATGCAGAGCAGGCCACTTCCTGCCTGTTTCTATACTTTCATTAGGCAAAGTGGGAAATGAGAAACCTAAACCTAAAAAGTTTAGACCGGCTCTTCTCTAGAGCTACAGATGCAGTAAGATAGTTTAAAGCCACTTTATCATCTGGGAAACTTATTTTAACCGAGTGTGGAGATGAGGGATATTTGCCCCTCTCTTTTTACATTCTGCTCAGACTGCCTTGCTTTAGCATGTGTGTTTTCTTGTCTGTCTCTCCCACAGAGCTGTGAACTCACACCTAGGGACATCAAGGCCTCATGAGGTGCTTTGCAATTATTTAGTAGCCCACAGGAAGCACTTGCTAACTCTGCCCGCCCCCATCCCAATGCCTGCAGATGGAGGAGATCTAGAGAGATTCTGCACCATGAGCCTCACTCAGGTGGCTTCTGCAGGCATGCCGATTTCTCACTAAGTCTCTATGGTTATACTCAGGTTGGCAGGTCTGAGCTTCAGCCAGCTGGCGGGAGCTCCTGCTAGCCTCACAGCTGCCGAGCAGGCACAAGGGTGTCTCTGAGCATGCACATGAGCGTGCAGCTCTGGCTTTTCCCTTATCCCGGTATTCAGTTCCCTGGAAGGCAAGCTCCAACCTTAGGGGGCCTGAGGGACTGGGGAGGGATGACCTTGCTCATCTGGCACGTGCCTCTGCCTCTGCTGCCCCCCTCCCCTTCCCATATTCTGTTCACCCCACCTCCAGGACTCCCTCCTTCACTTGTCAGGTCTCCCAGGCTCAGCCGGCAGTATGCCATAACTCTCAGGAATAAAGAAAACATTTTAGGGGGTGACAGCCCAACATTTGCATGTCTGTTTTCAGAGCAATACCCATCTCAGGGAATTAAGCCTTTTTTCTCCCTCCCCATCCAACCCAAAGTATGAAAACATTCTTGACATAGTTGCCTGAATAAAGGATTTCTAAAGCTAAAAACACCACCCATTCCCTGTGACTCCAGTGTCTTGGTGTGACAAGCACCCGAAAGGAAGGGGATGGGGTGAAGAACAGAAAAGAACAAAATCTCTTTAGTCAAATAGCTTGTTAATCTTAAAGCAGGCAATGTGTTAGCTTTTGTCTCCAGTCACAGGAAATACATAGGTTGGTTTCTGTCCCCTTTCTGCCTTCCTTCCTTAGGCATGACCTCTCTGTGAGGAGCAGGGCCTGCACTCCCCTAGGGCAAGGAGCAGTCCACGTGGGAAAGGGCAGAAACCCAAGACCTAGAGCCCATAGACCCTGGGCAGAGAAGGGAGGGACAGGCAGCACTCCTTGGGCATTTCACACTGGGACTTAGGGTATGCAGCTTAAAGGCTCTGGGAAAGGAAAGATAAATTTCACTTCACACTTGGGAAGTCCTACTTCTCAAGCACATGCCTTGTGCTTATGGGGGTCTTATTGCCCACTCTGAGCCCAAACAATGAATTTGTGGGGGGAGTTCTAGGAAAAGGCCAAGTAGGGTATCATCCTAATTATTAAAGAGTTTAGTTGAGGACAACTTCCACAAAGGCCAGCTCCTCTCAGTCAGACAGGGCAGCTGGTGAACTTGTAAGTAACCAGGGCCCGCTGACATGAGGAACTTTGCTGCCATGTCCCAAGAAAGGTGGAGGTGTTCCCTGGAAAGAAATCATTAAGGACTGAGCAGCCAGTCCAAGGATATGTAGCAAAAGGCAATTTTAGAGTTTTGAAGGGCAAAGGGAATGTGTTAATGCCCAGGATGAAAACCATTCACCTATCTGTTCGTTCAACAATTGTCTACAGTGGGCAAAGCCCTGCTTTATTAAAAAAAAAAATATATATATATATATATATATATATATATATATATATATATTATTGATTTTTTACAGATAGGATGGAAGAGGGATAGAGAGTTAGAAACATCGCACAATGGAATACTACGCTGCGGTAAAAAAGGAGTTCTTACCATTTGAAACAACATGGATGGAGATGGAGAGCATTATGCTAATTGAAATAAGCCAGGCAGAGAAAGATAAATATCACATGATCTCACTCATTTGTGCAATATGATGAACAACATAAACTGATGAACAAAAATAGATCCAGAGACAGAGAAACATCAATCAGAACATCAAACCTCAGGGAAGGTAGGGGAGGGTGGGAGTAAGGGGGAGAGGTCAACCAAAGGACTTATATGTATGCATGTAAGCCTAATCAATGGACACAGACAACAGGGCGGGGGGCATGAATGGGAAGTGGGGGGTAATAGGGGAATAAGGACACATATGTAATACCTTAATCATTAAAGAAATTTTTTAAAAATCAATAAAAACAACTCATATGAAAAAAGAAAAAAGAGAGAATCATCGATCAGCTGCCTCCTGCACACCCCCCACTGGGGATGTGCCCGCAACCAAGGTACATGCCCTTGACTGGAATCAAACCTGAGACCCTTCAGTCCACAGGCCAATGCTCTAGCCACTGAGCCAAACCAGTTAGGGCTTAAATATATTTTTATTGATTTCAGAGAGGGAGAGAAAGAAACATTAATGATGAGAGAGAATCACTGATTATCTGCCTCCTGCACACCCACTGGGGACCGAGCCAACACCTGGGCATGTTCCCCTACTGGGAATCAAACCATGACCTCCCGGTTCATAGGTTGATGCTCAAACATTGAACCATACCGGCTGGGCCAGAGCCCTGTTTTAAACGGTGAGTCTCTCCAATCTAATGAGGGCATGTTGGCCAATGAAGCCCTAGAAAGGCGAGTCGGTGAGAAGAACAGAACATTTAGAGAATCCTCAATGAGGGCTGCCTGTGGAAGCGCAGGGGAAAGTGTCCTAATACAAACCCCAGAGACAGGCCCAGTACATGTTGCTGAAGACAGGTGGGCCAGCACATGCAGGATGCTCAGAGATTTCCTATAGCCTAAGCCCCAAATGGCATAGACTGAAGCCACCTGTCCTGTATGTCAGTCAGGAGAGCAATTTCAAAACGATGCTAAGGAGAGGAGCCCACAGGAAGGACCTCTCTCCTCCAAGGAGTCAGGGGCTGATGTGAAGAGCACAGCCTGGCCAAGGAGAGGAGAAGAGAGACTCTTCACAGATCACAGCGTCCAGATGGAAGGGGCTCATTTCAGGACTTCTGGGATGGACCAGGGGAGGCCAGGGCTTGTGCTGCGTGACAACAGTCCGGGCATGCCCTGAGCCACTCCAAAGAGCAAAGAGCAGTTGCCTAATTACTGCTGGAAAGCAGGGGGAAGGGGACGGGTGGTAGGGAGGGCAACTCCGAGCCAGAGACCCTGCTTTAAAGGAGAAATATTCCCTCCTGTCCCCATTAGTCCTAGAATATGCAATAGGCTGCCTGAGATAGGAGAGGAGAGGAAACCAGCTAGGGAGAAAGTCCTCCATCTGTTGCTCTTGTCACAGGAGCGTGGCAAAGAGAATGCTCCCCACCTGTATGCCTTCTCCCAGTAACAGATTCATTGCAGAAATCCTTCTTGTACACGATAGAGGATGTCATGCAACTTATGCCTTTTGGATATTACTCGCGGGTTTCTGTGTAAGCATTTAGCTTTCCTTGTGCAGGACCTGAGGCTAGAGGGGACGTTTGCTGACAGCAACGATGTCCCAGGTAGACAGGTTCCAGGGGGGCAGTGGAGACTTGCATCTGGGAAGGACACGTGACCCCAGTTCTGCCTCCCCTAAAGCCTACACCAACACCATCTGCCTCGCTGCCACCCCCAGCCTCGACCACCCGGTTCTGCTCCATGCTGAACTGATTAGTCATTCATAATGCTGAAGTCATTAATTCAGGAAGGAAGCCACGCTTGCTGCCTCCTCTTCTCAGCCGGGAGTTGCTGCCTTGCAAAACACATGAGTAATCAGACATTCCCGGAGCCCTCGTTAAGCCCATTGCCAAGAAAAGTGTCTTGCAGCTCATTTGCTGGTGGGGAAGCCACGCTACAGGCCCTGAATCACGCGGCATGCAGGGGAGAACAAGGCCAAACTTGCCTGGGTTCAATATTGCCTCACCGAGATCAGCGACAGGAGTGGCTCACTAGGTCACCGAGCCCCGGGGACCCTACCCACAGCTCCAGCCGGGGCTGACCCTCTGTGGGGCGCTCTGCTACTTCTGAGGTTTGGGGAGACTCAAGGGTTCCGAGGAAGACAGGCTGGGAAGGATGCTGGGTACTAGCTAGAGCCCAATGTCCCCATTTGATGGATAGTAAAACTCAGGCTCAGGGAGGCCGTGGCACTTGTCCAAAGTCAAGTAGCTAATTAATACAGATTTAGAATAGAATTTCCATCTCTCAAGTGTCTGTCCCCAGCCATTTCTACTGCACCAATCACTCCAAGATTATGTTAAGGGTTGGCTGAGCCAGCAGGAAGGTATTAGGGAGCTGATGGGGAGAGCTCAGTCTGGCCTGGGAGAAGAGTGGGGAGGTTCTTCACAGGGCCCAGTGTCCAGTCTGAAGGACCCGCTGTCAGGACTTCTGAGACAGGACCAAGTGAGGCCAGGACATGAGGGCCCATCAGGAACTTGCGCTGCACGGGGACAGTCTAGGCATGCCCTGCGGCTACCACAAGGGCAGGCCTGGGAAAAACGTAAGTGGCAAGATAATGAAAACCACCCAAAAGCCCATCAGTAGGCAAGTAGTTTGCAAGTGAAATGTAGGGTAAATAAAATGAAACGCTAATCAGCCATTTAGAAAGATTGGCTTGGCTCTCTGTGTTCTAATACGAAGCTATCTCCCTGATAAAAACCAGGTATGGAAACAGAAAACCAAGATATAGAAACAGTACATATAGTATGTTACCATTTTGGAAGAAGGGTGCACACTGTGTGTACAGTGTGTGTGTGTGTGTGTGTGTGTGTGTGCGCGCGCGCTTCCATATGCATAGACTATCTCTGAAGGATACACAAGGAACTGGCAAGAGTGGTTGTGTCCGGGAGAGGCCCTGAGTGACAGAGTATCAAGAATAAGAGGGAGGAGCTAACTTTTTACTCTTTTTTTCTTACACGTTTTTGCTTACATTGGCCTGTACATGTCATTTTAAAATCCAAAAATCACACCTAGCCTGAGACTGGGAGTCAGGGATCCTGATTAGCTAAAACACATAGTAAGTTCTCAGGAAATATAAGCTGAATATAGAATGGATTTATGACTGAAAGATGAGTAATGAACAGAAATTAGTCTGTTTTTTCCTGAGCACCAAGGTAATAGTGAAATGTATGGCATCACATTTTGGAAAGAGCGGGAATATAGATAGCAATACTGAAGGGCTGGAAGGAAATAGTAGGATTATCGTGAGCAACCTTTCATCGGGCAGAGTGGTCGGAGTGTGAGAACCTGGGCTCAAGTCCTGGGTCAACTAAAATCTCAGAAACCTCAGTTTCCTCATCTGCAAAATGGGGATAGTACTCTCTGACCTGGAATTTTTATGTGGGTCAAATGAGATGATGCATGGGAAAGTAATCTATAATATCTAATCTTTGGAACAGGTTGAGGGACCGTGTTTATTAGTAACACTACTTATTCTCAGTGTGTGCTTTTCCACTCAGTGCCCTTAATTAGTCATGGTTTCCAAAAGTGATTTCTATTCCCTGATGCTGCACCTGGCAAGCCCTGTTTCCCTCACCCCCTCTTCTGCACGTACAGGCCTGGATGCTTTTCTCAGCCTCTGCCACTCACCACCCAGTGCCTCAGGAGAAGCCCTGGGGAGCCCCTTCTACTCTTTCCCCTCAGGCAACAAAGGCCCAGATGCAATTTGCCTAATGCCACAAAGGGACAGCACCAGGAAGAGAATGACTTCATTCCTTCATGTCTTAAAAGCATTTGTTCCTTGTAAGCTATCTGATCACATGGAAAGGAATCACACCTTGAGCTCAATCAGCTACCACCTCATTTTTACCCTTCAGCCTCTCCAGACAGCACAGCTCTCAGGAGAGGCCTGAGCACGCTGGCAGGTGGCTGCACAGGACAAGTCACCCTTCTGCTCCCACTCTAGGACAAGAGAGGAGGGGCCATCTGAGCCCTGTTGTGTGGGTGTGTGGGGCGAACAGTACCCTTTCCTAGGACCAAAACCTTCTCTAAGTTTCCTTCAGAGAAGCCAGAAGGAAAGAGGAAACTCCTCCATGATGACCTGGAAAGGGGGCTCCAGGAACTCCCAGCATCACCTGTCCACCTGCCAAAAAGCTGCCATCCACTCTCAGCAGAGCCTTGGGGAAGCTGCTACTATTGTTCCCATCTTGTGGATGAGGAAACAGGCTCAGAGAGAAGAAAGGAGCCATGTATCTGGTTGAGAGCCAGGCTCCCCCCTGCATTCTCGTTGTTTCAAGGTATGTCCGTGTAAAAAGGTGCCTGGAACATAGTGGACGTCCAATCAGTATGAGGCAACTAAATGGAAGCCAACCCATGGTGGTGCTTGGAAAGCGTAGGACACCCATGATTTAGGGAACAACTATTTGCAGTCTGAATGGAAGACAAAAGCAGGGCAGTGTTGTGGAGACACTAGGACTTAGTGAGGGAGCATGCTCACGGTTGAGGGCCATCCGTCATGAACTCCTCATTATGCACAAGGGCCACCCGAGGCCCCGCGCTCTGTGCTTCCCTTCACCCCGGGCCCTCATTCTTACACTCACTCCTAATTCATGCCTTCTCTCTCCCCTCCCTCTCAGCTAGCTCTCCCACTGTCCTTTCGCCACCAGGCTCAGCCTGATTGGCCCTTCATATGGATCAGGGAGGTCTGAACAAGCACAGAAGCTCTCCTTTAGGGTGTCCTTCCTTTCGTCATTAAGGTGCTCATTCAGTAATTCATCAACTATTTACCAGACTCTGATATGCCAGACACTCCACTAGGATCGTTTCATATGAATAAATATAGAAAATTACACAGAATTTGGTATGTCTTTCATGGGTAACCGGAGACAAAAGGCTGTTCCCAAAACTCCTAAAATGAAATCATTTCTAAGGAACAGGGAGAGCAGTAAAGAAAAAACTGGAGTTCTTGTTAATGCATTATAATTTATTAGTTCTATTCCTGTGTCTTAAATTCTCCCTCACTCGCCAGAATGGAATCACTAAATGGCAACATTTTCCCATCTGATGTTTTTAAACCATATTACAAAGGCATGGAGTTTTAATTTCACAGGCATTCGTTTCTGGGTCTCGGGTCTTTTTTTTCCCCCCTCAAAGCAGATAAATGAGGTTCTAAACTTAGGATAATAAGGCTTAACAGTGAGGCGCTTTTTAAAAAGTGAATCATTTCTCAGTTCTCCTTTGCTAATCTCTCTTGGTAACATTAATTATGAGTTTGTGCAGCGTGCCCCAAGGCGAGCTCGGCTTTCCCAGGACAATTAAAGTTACTTAATTATTAAAAACTGTGTGTGCTGCTGCCCAGAGAGAAAGAGGCAGACGGGCCCAGCTCCCCAGCCCCCCTCAGGAGTGACCGGACACTCTGTGGGAACTCGGCTCCTTTCCCTCGCCATTGTAATTCTTTCAATATAATCTATGAAAATCCCCTCTCGGCCCCTCCCACCTGCGGGAATGATTTAGAGGCTGCTCCCTGGCTGCCCAGTGCAGCCTGCTGGCTCCTCAGGCCTCGGGGCTGGCCTCCGGCTTCTCTGGTCCAGTGCCTGGGCCCCGAAGGCCAGGGGAGAGGGCAGGACCTCTGCCTGGTGATCACGCTGGAGCAAGGCCCTCTGACTGAGGGACATTGGAAAACACTGAGCCCTTGGTTTTGAGTGGGTTCCTTGTTCCCATTCTAAAAACCAGGTAATGGAGAAGGAGGGGGTGCCACGGTCAGGATGCATTTACAGCAGGCATTACCAAGGGCAGACACCAATTTAGAAGAGCCTTTTTTTCTGGATGATTCTTTGGTTGTGGGAGTGAAGCAACTGGAGGGGGTTCTGTCTCTGCCATCAACACCCAGAGAGACCTCGGGCAAGTCGCTCCTGCATTCTGAGCCTTGGCATCCTAGTCCGAGGCTTCCTACGACCCCTGCCTCTAAGTCCTAATAGTTTGATGAGTCTACTATTTGCCTAGAAAAGATAAATTAAATTTTCATTTTACTTCCTACTCTCATTCATTCATTCATTTGGCAAGCACCCATTCTGTGCCAGATGCTGTTCTAGCTTCCGGGACAGAGGAGAGAACAAACCAGAGAGGAACCTTTGCTCTCCTGGTGGCAACTATTCAAATCCCAGGCATCATCCAGAACACAGGCGGACACCAGGACAGAGGAGGGAGGAGGCCAGTCCCAAGGCCTCCCAGAAAGTCACTGTGAGACTCGGGGGGTTTCCAGCACGCTGCTGGCCATCTGTCTGTTTTCCTTTGCTTCGCTCCTTCTGCTCTGTTTAGTGCCTTCCCACCGCAGCTTCCCCCCGGGCTCCAAGTCTCCAAGGAAGCACATAGTCCCATACAACTATGCTGGCCACAAACATGACCCTCCTACATCATTTTACATTTGCTAGTAGCTACATTTTTTAAAGGTAATTTTAAAAACAGCTGACATTTATTTTCGTATATTTTATTTAACCAATGTATTTAAATATCATAATTTCAAGTTGTAACAAACATCTAATTTATTCATGAATAAGATATTTTACATTTTTAAAATGAAATTGTCAACATCCAGTGAGTGTTTGACATACAGTACATCTCAGTGTGGCTAGCCATGTGTCAAGTGCTCAACAGCCACAAGAGACTAGTGGTTACTTCACCGGACAGCAATGGTGTGAGGTGCCTCCCATCTCTAAGTCTCCATCACTCCTTAGTACTCAATCCGACCGAGGAACAGAAGTGTGGATTTGCACACACAGCCTGGCAAGGGGAAGGCTAGAGTGTGGCTTCTTAGATATATTGAGCATTTCCCCCATTATGCTGACACCATGGAATACCATATAGCCAAGAGAAACAAAACAAGGATACTCTTTTATAGACTCCCGTGGAGAGAGTGCCAAGATATATAATTAGGTAAAAAGGCAAGATACAGTGTCCAATGTATGGAATTCTACCACTGCAGGGAAGTATGTATTTGGTTGTATGTGCATCAAGTATCTGCAGAAGGATTTGAAAACCAAAAACATCGGTAGGGAGAACTGGATGAATGGAAGGCTGAGGTGGGAGGGGAACTATTACCTCATGTATGTTTATACTTTTTGAACTTTGAAATCTGTGGATGTATTACTTATTCAAAAATTAAAATCAAAATGCTTCGGTGAATGGGCACACAAGGCCTGCCCAGCACAGCACTTGTCCCCATCCCCATGGCAGGGCATCAGGGGGAGCAAATACAGGTCTCTGCTGGTACTGCTGCTCCAGGATAGGAAGAGGCAGGCTTGGCAGAGGCCCAGGGCAGGAAGACGTGATACCAAGTGACTTTAAAGGGCTCTTTTGTTTCTGGAAAGGCAGCGGTTTCCACTCGGCACCCCTACCCCCCCCCCCCCCCACGCCTGCTGTCCCTGGGATCCCTCCACCACCTGCTGTAAGGGCATCATTTCTCCCCAGAAGAGCATCTGGGCTTGAGGTGGGGAGGGGAGAGGGGCACTGGCTGGGAAGGGATGTCATCCTCTCTTCCCAAAGGATGGCATTCATTCCAGATGTCATTTCCAGAGGCATGATGCCACCCTGCCAGCTGCCTCTACATCTTGGCATCTCCAGCTTGAGTATGACACAGAGCAATGGAACTAAGAGAGCAGAGCATGAGCGTGTCCGTGCACATCTGTGGCCCATGCCCGGGCATCCACTCACTCATTCATTCATCCTTTCAACGAGTCTTAGTTGGGCATTGGTTGTGCTCCAGTCTCTGCGCTAGACCCTTGGGACAGAGCCAGGAGCAAGACAGCTGAGGTCCTACCCTCATGGAGCTCATAGTCCAGCAGGAGCACAGGCATGAAATGAAAAACAATTCATTCCTACTTGTTGTGAAAAGTGGCCGGAAAAGTGCCTGAAATTGGGCCACATGATCCAGTCTGGGAGGCCAGGTGAGGCTCCTCAAGAACTAGCATTTAAACGGAGTCTAATAAATATATTAACTTAGAGCTGTGACAAGTAGGTCTTACATGGACAGGGACCCTACTGTTAACTTGCTCTGTGTCTTGAATAAACCACATTAAAACCCTGTATATTTTTTACCCAGATGATCCACTATTGTTAAAATTTACCCCATTTTCTTTATCGGTTGTTCTCTCTGTCTCTCTCTGTGTCTCTCTGTCTCTCTCTCTCTCTCACACACACACACACACACACACACACACACAATTTCTTTCTGAGCAATTTGACGGTACCTAACAGACAGCATGGCCCCACGGGAGCCCCTTTCCTCCTGTGCCCTTTCCTCTCGGGGCAGTTACTGAGGAGCACATGAGAGCCTGCATGAGCAAACCTTGGGCACGTGGAATAAAATCTCTATTGTTTTCTTTGGACTTAGAAATAAAAAGTAAAGTGTTTTCCCAGAGAAATGCCCAGGGTCTCACTTCCTCCAGCCGACAGCCTGCTCTTGAGCCAGACCTGGGTGTGCAGAGATGTCAGGGCGGCGGTCAGCGGTATTTCCGCAGCCCCTCTTCTCCGCTGGGCAGCCCTGAGCCCTGGTGAGGACGCTGCTGGCTGATCAGTCTCCCCACGGCTGGCTCAGGAGAACTCCCCAGGCCACTGTGGCTGGCACAGACAGTGCTCGCCCACCCCAGGGCAGAGCTCCTTCTCCTTGATGAAATGGAACGGAGCCAGCGCAGAAACCCTCTCCTGGCCGGTCGGCCCTGCATTCAGAAGCACAATGGTGTTGGTCCTCTCAGCGGGTTTGGAGAGCCATTCCCTTAATGAGAACGATAAATTCACAAGAAAAGGCTGGTTGCCAAGCACAAGCAAGGGAAGTGCTCTGCGGGCCTCTGGCCCCAGGGGACCACCCCTCTGAGCGTGGGACCTGCACAATTAAATACCAGCACAGACCAGGCCCGGTCAGAATGCCTGGGCTCTGGGCCTGGCAGTGTGTGTTTTCTTTTAAAGCTTCCCAGATGACGATCTGCCAGTGTAACAACCACTGACCTAGATACCCTCTGAGGTCCTTCCAGCACTGAGATCCTTTGATGGCGTGACTGGGAGAAGAGACTGGAGTAGAAGGGATGCAGACTCAGCTAAAGGGCATGCATTCCTCCTTTGCCCCCCAGGAATGACCTGAGAACACTTTCTCCAGAGTAGAAACCTCAGGTGCTCTGCTGTGAATCTTGGAAGGGAAATGTGTGCAAGGATGTCTTCCACTTCTCTTACCCTTGGTTCACCTGAACCATCCCTGATGGAGGCAGAGTTCTGTCCTCCAAACTCAAGTTCTCCCTGGAGAGGGGAGGGGGAGTAGGAAGCAGAATAAAATCAGTGCAGCAGCCAGTTCTGCTCTAGCTTCCCTGGCACAAGCTGGCTGCTGGCGTGGGCCACTCAAAGGAGCACAGCTGTGGGCAAGGCCAGGTGCAGTCGGGCGGCCTCTGGGTGAGCCCGGAGGGCCCAGCTGCCCACCTCCCCCTGCAAGTCAGGGAATAACACTGGCTGGTCCTGACTCATTCAGCCCCTCTCACAGCAGGCCTGGGACTTCCCCTCTGGATGCCCTGCAAGCTTCTCCCCCTCCCCCACCTCTTCTCTGTATGGCTAGCTTATTTTCTTTTACTCTAGTTACCCACACCCCTCGATGGGGTCACTCTGCCCCACGCTGGGGGCTTCTTCTTGAGTTTCTAGGCAAACATGGGACCCTGGGGCCCTGCAATCTTATCCCTCCCTATCATTGAACCCCAAAGCTCCCAGGGACAAAAATTGTGTCCAGGTCAGTTCCCTTCCCCAGTACTCAGCAGGGCCCTAGGCAGATAGCAGGCACTAAGAACACAAGGAGGCAGGGAGAGAGAAAGGCAAAGAGGGAAGGAGGGAGGGAGAAAGGAAGGAAGGCTGTAATAAATTGGCAATAAAATCCAGTTCTTAATTGACCAACTGCATCAGATCTCTCCCCAGGGCCCGTTCCAGGAAAGTTCCTTAGTCAAACCCAGTTCAGAACCACCACCCCTCCCATTCTCATCACTCTGGGACTTTTCATGTAAGGAAAGAGTGTGAACTAAGCTAAGAGTGTGAACTAAATGTATTTCAAAAAGGTTTGCCAGATATAAGAAGCTGCCCACAGAATGAAGAGGGGCTGCGGAAATAGCACACAGAATGAATAACCGACTGATTAAAAAAAACATCTCTGGCTGTCGAAATCTGGCTTACTCTTCAAGACCTGGAGGCAAAAGCCACCTCCACAATGAAGGCTTCCTGGATTTATCTAATTGGAAGCAATCTCTCCGTCCTCTAAAACTACACAGCACCTCACCCATCCTTCTTTGGCTGACTGGCTACAGTTCCCTAAGTTGTGATATAACCATTTTGTGGTCATGACTGTGTGATATAAAGGAACCAGAAAAGGCTTTGCAATCAGATCATCCCAGGTTCAAATCCCACATCTCCCTCTTATTAGCTATGCAAATGTGAAGGAGGTGCTTAATCCTTCTCATGCTCAGTTTCTTCATTGTAAAACCAGAATAGTAACTATATCCAGGATTGTTGGGGGTGGAGGATGGTTAGCAATGTGGTAGAAATTAACAGAGTTTACACTATTACCATATTTCCTTTCTTAAAGGCCCAGAGAAGGATTACACTTCTCTACCCCTGCTGGAAGTTAGGGCAATATGACATCCAGTGAAAGGTGAACAGAAGTATGAGTGTCACTTCCAGGCCAATTGTTTAGACTTTAGAGACTGGTGCACAGTTCTCTGCGCTCTCTTCCCCTGCTACAGTGAATCATAAGGGCTCATGCTGACGGTGACATCATAAGATGGTGGAACACCCCTCAAGTTGTCAACCATGGGCAGACCCTTCTCTAAAGAGCTACACTGAGACAGTAAGAAATAAACTGGTATTGCTTCCAGACACTGAGATTTGGGGGTTGTTTGTTTCCACAGCATTACCTGATCTATCCTGACTAACACAAGACATAATGTCTAGGACCCTTGGCGCAGCTGTAATACATATGAAGTACTTGATAAATGCGTCAAGATTAAGGAAATAAGACATATTGAGGAAAGGAACAAATGAATGAACTAGTAAATATTTCCAGCCTGGTGCTGCTGTCTCTGGAAAGTTTGTGAAAACTCTCTTGGCTCCTTTATGGTGAACAAATGCCTTATGCAAATGCTACTGGTGGCTGGGTTACTGCCTGGGCAATAGGTATGGCTACCCTTTATAATGTGTTTTTTCCCTCCTTACCCAGAGGAGTCATGTCACCTATGCAGCCACATCTCCCTGGACACTATCACCTCTAACTGGGAGGAGGCTCAGGTCGGGGTCCTTGGTCTAGGCGTGTCTGCCATGGGAGATCCCATCTGGAGTAAGATAACCCTTGAGAACTCCTTCAGCCTCCTCACCACCTATGAGGCACACTTCATCTGGGAGAGGAGCCTGAGGAGAGGGATCTGATGGAACCCATGGCTGTGGTTCTTCAGTCCTGGAACCAGACAGCCCTTTGAAGGGGGCTGCTTAGCACAACCAAGACTGACCCAGGTGAGAATACACAGACCTCAACCCAGAATGGGGCTGAGAATTAAGCCAGGTCAAGTGCACCAGCTGTGTAGCCTGCCAACCATTTTCACATCAGTATCTGCTGCGGTCTAGCTAGCAACTTGCTTACGTAGATTAGAATCATTATTGTGCCCATTTTACAGAGTAGGAAACTAAGGCTCTGAGCAGGGAGATGAATGTTTTACAACACTCCATAGCATCTAGAGGAGGTAGATTTAGTCACCGATGCCAGGAGCTTGCTCAGGACTTGCCCTCTGCCCTCTGAAGGGGAGACTAAGAGCCCTTTTTGATTTCATGTTACTTTAAGGACATCCTTTTTCTTGCTGATACTTACTGCAGGCAAACAGCGTGTTCACCCCAAAAAACCTCAAAGACTGCTTCCCAGAGCTTTAAAAAACACAAAGGGGAGAGAGAAAGAGGGAGGGAGAGAGAGAGAGAAAGGAAATGTCAATCCAGAAACCACAGCAGCCATGAGTAGGGAAGTGGGGAGGGCATTCTCCTGAAGCCCTGGGCTCCGGACCCCCTGAAACGGGAGGTGTTTGCACCAGAGGCAGCAGAAGTAACACATGGGTGTGTGATCAGAGTCCTTGCTAGTGGATTCCAGGCCATGGCTGGGAACTAGCAAGAGTCAAGTCCGACCACAAGGCGATGGAGCTAGCGAGCAGACACCAGGTCAGGTGGAGGCAAGGTGGGTGCCAAGAACAGGTCCAGAAAGCCCGAGGGTACAGGAGCTCCCTCTCCTGGGATTGGGTGTGGTCTGAGGACAGGTGTGGTGGCCGCAGAGGCCCTGTAGGGTGGGGCGTTTCTGGCTGCAGCTTCCTTTTCTGGCTGATGAAGGGCTGACACGAGGCTCATTGCGAGCCCAGCTCTGACACAGATGCTCTTCATGAACCGAAAGCCCTCCGAGTCTCCATCCCCAGACCACTGGGGCTGATCACAACCAGCTTCCCAGCAAACCAGCCAGCACAGCCCTGTCACTGCACCGCCTTCCAGTCCTCACCACCAGCAAGGGGACAGCTCAGTGCTGCAGTACTGATGGGGAAACTGAGACAGGGAATGGCAAACATACTTTCCTGAGCACTACAACCTGTCAGTTTGAGTCCAGTCCAACCTGGCTGCAAATCTCAGGCTATTTCTCTGCCATGTGCTGCTCTCAAGCTCACAGTGAAGATTCACCCAGAGCTCCACCCCCCAGGTTTTGTCCTTTTTTTTTTTTTTTTTGTAAGTTGACTGCCTATCCTAACAAACTAAAAGGGACCAGAGATAAGGGGAGGCGCTATCTCTTCCCTTTGCCCCAAGAGAATAAACACTAGTACCGAGGGCAGTGGTGCAGAAAGCCATTTGCCCCAATGTCCTTGCCAGAGACAAACAGATAACCCTTATTTGCAAGTTTGGTTAAATATTTAACTCGCCACCAAGGGCGCTGTCGTGTACAACCACGACAAAGTCCTTGCCTGTGGCTTCGGACCTCAGGACTGAGAAGAGGAGCCTGAGTATCTAGATGGGTCTTTCTGCCACGCCCAGGAGCCCTGTGCAGGGCCTCCCTCTCCATCAGGAGTTGCAATCAGGCACCACACGCAGGCACTGGCGGCCCAGACCAGTAAGTGAGAGCTCAGCCCTCATGCCACCAGAACATCTCCTGACCTACTGGCGGACTCGGTGTACACCCTGGGCCTGCCCTGCTCCGTGCCTCCTTCTGCACCCACCCACACGGTGTCACCCACTCTTAGCTGGTCTGCCGGCTGGGACCAGGCAGAGATGACAGGACCCCCACTCCCTTGCTGCTTCCCATGGGAGTCGCCTCTTCCAGATGCATCAGGGTTTCTTCAGTCCTGGAACCTCTGGGCCTCAGGGTATTTCTACTCTGCAGACTGCTCCCTGACTGAGAGCCACCTGGCCCTGGGCTGTGACCACTATTGCTGTGGACACAGTGGGGTGGCAGCGGGGAGCAGGGCAGGGACAGGTCTCAGTGGTGCTGGAGGCCGACCATTTCCTAACCGTGCTGACCTCTCTGTTCTCGGTACCCGTAGGTGCCAACTTGTCTCTCCAACGAGGTGGGAAAATAATGACATAGCTGGAAACCTACTTCCCTTTCTTAACTGACCCCCGCTACTCAGTGTTATGTTAAAATCTTATGAAGTAAGACATTGGGGTTGGCCATAAACCTCACCCATGAGAGCTAATGAAGAATCATTAAAAAGAAAAAGAAAAACAAAAATAAATTATGTCTTCTTAGGCAGTTGGCAGTGCAGACAGGACAACAGCTCTCTGCTGGCCCCAGTGCAGGACTGGACCCTAAAAGAAACCAGGCGATGGGCCCCAAAGAAACTGAACAGGCAGCAAGACCTCTCCCATCTGTACCTACCAATCAAGTCATACCCCCAAGCCTCCAGAGGATGTTTTCTTCCTTCCCCACCTGGCTCATGCCTACAAAAGTGCCATGCCGCCCATGCAGAGGCGGCTCTCCCAACTCACTCAGCCCTGAACTTCCATCAGAATTGACAGCTTCCCCCCTGATTCCCTGTGGTGAGCACAGCTATTTCGCAGCACTTACCACATTATCTTGCACTCGGTTCTTTTAAAAACCAGACTTTCAGAATGCTTCAAATTGTTCATAAGCAGAGAACACATTTATAAACCCCAAACCTGCCTTATAGTAGCTGCTCAGCAAATGTTTGCTGAACGGGTTAGTGAATGACGACAATAAAACACCTTTACAATTATAAACTACTTTTTTATTTGGTCCTCACATCATTCCTCATATGGGAAAAAACAAGCATTATTATCCCCATTTTACAAACGAGAAAAAGGCCACAAAGCTCCCTATCATTCACTCATTTAACTATTGTTTATTATGTGAAGTTTCAGTCTACAGCAGTGCTTCTCAAACTCGACTGTGCACATGAATTTCCTGGGGAGCTTGGTCAAATGCAGGTTCTGCTTCAGTAGATCTTGGGTGGGGCCTGAGATTCTACATTTCTAACAAACTCCCAGGTGACACCCATACAGCTGGTGCAAGGGCCACACTTGAGTTTTACCTACCTAACAGGTGGCTGAGAGAAGGAAACCAGCCCATCAGTTGGAGAATATAGCAGGAACTAGTGTCTTCTTCAAAACCGTAGAAAGGAGGAAAGATAGCGAGTATTATACCCATTTTACAGATAAGGAAACTGAGGGTCAGAAAGACTAATTGATTTCCCCAAGGTCTAATCCAGCCCTTCTGACACCAGTTCAGTGCTGTCTTAACTATCATCCACTGCACTGCATGCTGGGAGGATTCAGAGATGAAGGCACCCCTCCAGTCCTCAGGAAGACAACAAATGAGATGCACACCCACCAGGAACTGTAGTACAAAGTCGACTGAGGGAAGAGCCAGAGTCCAGAGGCTGGTGAGCACGTGCCAGCCAGATTTTACCCCAAAAACATGGCACATCTTTGTTTTCTACCCACAGCCCAATTAGACTGCAGATGGGGGTCTTCTTCCATCAACCCAATCCCTTTAAAAGAAAGAAATAAAACAGTGGCTTATGATTTTTCTTTTAATTCCTCAACTTCTTCAGTGGAAAGCACTGCCCTTCTGACCTGTTGATGTAATTGCCGTAATTGAAGATTCCAGGGCCCCATGTGGGTGGACAGGGCCCCATTCATCCATCGGGTCAGTGAAGTGTAAACCTGCTGAGTCCTTCAGATGCTCCGGCCACAGCTTCCCCTTCCCGCCCCCCTCCAGCCCTGCAGGCTGGGCTCCCCTTGAGGCCAGGGCAGCCAGGCCCAGGCTGGTCCCTCTCTCGCTCTGGGAACAGTGCCTAATTAAGGGGTCTGTTCTCATCTCCATGTGGCCGACTTAAGGCCTCCTGACAGTAATGAGAGCCACACGTGTGTGGCTGGAGGGGTGGGAAGGACGACTCTCCTGCTGTCTTAGCACCCTATTAAACAGCAAGTCACACACACACACACACAATGCAATTCTGTAGTAATCACCCTCAGATCTTCAGAGCTACAAGGAACTGCTCCAATTCTGAAAGAGGAAGGAACCAAAGACAAGAAATAACTTGCCCAAGGGCACACGGCGAGTCAGTGACACTGGACTCAGGTGCCCTCTTGCACCTCAGAGCACAGACTTCCCCTTGGAGGGTGGAGTACGGCCCCAAGGGAGCAGATAAGGGGTGGAGGAGGGGAGGAGACAGACTCTCACTCACTCTTCTGGGGCAGCCAGTTTCTGGGGCGGCCACAGCAGAGCAGAAAGGAGCGGTTTAATCTCTGAGGCTGGGCCTGTTGGCCTCTCTGAGACACCCTTTGATCACACAGCAAAGCCAACCTCAGAGTGGGACATACCCTGCAGGGTGGATCCACCCCTAATCCTCTCCCTCCCAGGGTGAGAAGGAGCCAGTTTTGCAAACCCTCTCCCTCCCCCATACCCTCTCTCCCAGTCCTTCCCCTCAACAGCACGTAGTTGGTTCTCAGTAACTATTCATTAACTATAGTAAGTCAAGTCAACATTTGTCCCAACTCATCGTCATGTTAGGACATTATTTTAATCACAATTTTGCTTATAGAAGAGGGTCCTGAGGTGATGTAGTGCAGAAATGCTGGGGGGAGGGGGGGGCAAAAACACCCAAGATACTGGCTCATTAATAAAGGTAGCGAATGAGAGGGACAGAATATATCAATTGTGTCTAATTCCAATTTGGGGCATCATGATAAACCCCAAGAAAAAGTCAATAATATCGTGGCTACTAACAATGTAACCTGGAGACCAGGCTTCCGCCAGTCACCGCCTCCACAGCATCTCTACTCCCGTGCTCCCTCCTTTTCACCTCCCCATCCTCTGTACACTAGCTCTCAGATGGATGGATCTCACCACCTGCACCATGACACTCCTGCCCATAAGCCTTCGATGGCTCTCAATTTCTTCTGCATTAAATTTGTACTGCTTGGCTGTCAGGGACCTCCTCATCGGGTTCAGCCTTAACTCAACACCACAGTTTCCCACGCTCTCTAGAGTCACATGGGTCTCCTCACTCAGCTCAAACAGTACAGGACAGCGGGTGTGGTATTTGGAGCCAGAAGACTTAGATGGGAGTCCCAGATCCAACATTTGACCTCTCTGTGTCTCATGTCTCATGGATAAAATGGGGATGATAATAGTACCTACTTTGTAGGGTTGGTGTGAGGATTACATGGTCTAATAGATGTTAAAGTACTTTACAAACTGTAAAGGGCTAAAGGAATGACCATTGTTCATATCAACTCACGATTATTCTCACCCCCAGCACTGCCACTGGTGTCATGACTCGTAAACCCAGTCAAACCCAACTCAAGCCTGGATGCCCACAGAAAATCATGCCTGATAACTGGAGTTCTTGCTGACCCTAGCTTTTAAGGCCTCACCCGGGAAGTGTTTTGATCTGTTGACTGTGTCCAGCACATGTTATTTACTTGTATAAAATGTAATACAAAAACTTAGGCTGCTTAAAGTTAAAAAATAAATTCACTTAAATGATAGCAAAGCTCAAGATACAAGGAGAGGGAATAATCAGAACCATCACGGAGGGAGGAAAAGGACAATTATGCTAGACATCTGGTTAAGCTGGCTACCGCAGTTAAGTACCCCTGGGGGTAATCCTCCTTTTCTCTTCTCCACCTTCCTAGAGAGGAGAGACTTGCCGCCCCAGTCCACAAAAGGGGAAGATTGGCATGGAATTTTGCCATTTCTCTCCTCTTGGAGAGGAGGAGGAGCTAATGAGATGGGTGAGGTCCACATTTGCCAGGAGGGGTTACTGAGGCAGGGGCACTGTGATGCAGTCACTGCCTGTCCTCCTTGGTCTGATCAGAACAGGGCAGGCTCCTGCTGTCTGTCCCCTGGGACTTCTGTGATAGGCCACCTGCACAAGGAATTGCCCCTCACTTCCCACTGCCACCACCACCAAGGAGGATGGTCTCCATTCTCCTGCTGTGTGGACTGTAGCCTTCTAGAAGCAGGCCTGTAATCTATTCCTTGCAGTAGCTTGAATATGTGGGCTCAGCATCCGCTTGGCAGAGCATGCAAGTCCCAAAATCTAGTTCAGGGAGGGAGTAGGAGGTCCCACCCCATTCTCCATACAGGGGTTAAAAGAGAACCTGACATTTTGGAAGCTTACCTTGTTGTCAGCTGCTACTCTGATGTGTATTTGGCTAGTGGTCCTTGAGCCTGTTCTCAATCACTCTAAAAGATGGTTTTAAGCCCTTGCTTCTAGCAAACATGAATATGAACTATGAGCTTCTTGGTATCCTAGGTACCATTATTCAATTTTAAGAAAATGGAAATATGGCTGAAGTTGAAGAGGAATATATCTTGTTATAAAGGACACTGAATAACACAATAGACAGGATCATCAATGATGGTTTAGCAGAAGATGCCAAATGTATCTTTTTTGTTTTGTTTTATAATAACCTGTAATAAAAGTTAAGGGCACAGTATTAATTTACAATACAAAGTAAAGGAACTAAACTAATATAATTCAAAACTATTTCTTTCTGTTGACCCAATCACATACAAGGATGGTGCTTAATTTATTATCTCAGTAATTTTTTTAGTAAGAATAAATAGCAGGCAATTTAGAATTAAACTCATGCATTCCATATACTATGGAAATAAAACCTGGTATGGCCCTTTGGAAAACAATTTGGCAATATGTACTGAGATTCTTAATAATGCTTCTCTCTTTAACTAGAAGTTCAAGTTATGGGAATTTATCTTAAGAAAAATAAATATTGTAAAAGTGCTATACTTAAATATATTAAGTAAATCATGGTACATAAATGAAGAAACTATGTAGTCATTTAAAATAATGTTTATGTTGCTATAACATTAAACAGCAAACACAGATTATAAAATTATACATATGCCATGATCATAACCATGTAAAAGTATGGAAGAAAAAGCTACCTAATAAAAGAGTAACATGCTAATTGACCGTACCTTCACAATGCCCACCAGCCAATCAGGAGTGAGTGTGCAAATTAACCCAACAAAGATAGTGGGTTAATTTGCATACACAGGCGCTGAGGGGCTGGGGCCGGGGTGGGATGCAAGCATTCTGCACCACCCCAGCAGCTTGGGGCCTCTGGGCAGCATGGGAAGGCAGAAAGACTGCTCCAGCCAGAGCAAAGGCGGTGCCAGCAGCCAGGAGAACAAAGGCCCATTCATGCACAAATCTTCATTCGTGCATCAGGCCACTAGTATCAAATAATTAGATTAGTTATCTTCTTTCACCTTTTTCTGTATTTTTATATTTTAATGAACATAATAAAATAAACTTTATCATAAATATATATATTAGCTGCCTAAAGATGCTCATACTTTAGCTACCAACATGGCAGACAACAAACCAGGCATTCTGTTATAAAACTTAAGAGCTGTACTTAAACTGCCTCACCCAGGTGAGAGGGCATTTCACTTCCCCCCCAGAAGGGAACTCATTCCTGCCAGTGGGCCAGACCCACCTTTTCTAAACAAGGAGCTCTGGAGGTTACTGAACACATGTGGCCATCTCAGTTCAGCTGCAGATACCCTGAGGGCAAGAGACAGATTCTCCCACTTCTTCCATATGGTCCCCAGTGCTTGACAGCAGTTTGTCACCTGCCAGGAGAGGGTTATTAGTTTGATTGGTTAGATCTAACAATCCGTCCAACTGGTTCACCAAGGACACTGTAGGTATTCAATCCACAGTGACTCAGTGATGAACAGGTATCAGCTCACTTTTTGACTGGGAAATACTGAAAGGATGAAAACCTTCCTCCCTATGCTTCCAAACCCAGGTCCCCCTGACCACTCTGCCCTTCCTGGATCCCACTCCACACTCCCCTATGGCCTGGTACAGACCACGACTGTACACCTGAGCCATTCTCCCAGCGCTGATGCAATTTGTTTACTCATCTGACTTCTCACTTGACTCAGATCCTTAGGAAAAGGTTTTGCATTTTGCTCAATTTTTTAAAAAATATATACTTTAAATTGATTTTAGAGGGGAAAAAGAGAAAAACATCAATGATGAGAGAATCATTGACTGGCTGCCTCCTGTATGACCCACACCAGGGATAGAGCCCACCTGGGCATGTGCCCTGACCAGGAATCAAATTGTGACTTTCTGGTTCATAGATCGACACTCCTCTCAGGTTATTAGCTCAGAGTCTGGGACATAATTCAGTCAACATGACACATAACATGGGGTTTAGCAAATGTTTACAAATGAAGGAAAAAATAAATGCAGGACAAGGATATTTCAAGTACCAAGGAGCCATCCAGCCGTCTCTGAGGCATGGAGGACCACGAGAGAATGAATATAACTCACCACATTGCATTGAACTTCATCATAACTGGTTTCTCTTCCCTGTGGATCATAAACACCACGAGGCCAGGGGTTGTGTCTATCTTATTCACCCCAAACTCCAGCAACACCTGCAACGCCATGGAAGGGATTCTAGGGATGGCAAGGAAACCCCAATTTTCAACTTTGATTTCCTCTAACTCACTAAAGTGTTATTACTCACTAAACAGAACAGCACATTATGGGAAGTGTCGCACAGCCTGCCCCTTCACTGCCCTTCCTCGTTTTTTGTTGAGAACTAAGAACTGTTGGAAATGGGATGGAGCTCTCTCTTCAGGTTGGAAGATTACCTGGAGCTATAAGCAGGAACCACACAGGTCCCCCACAAACAGAGCCTCAAAGGAGAATGCTAATCCCCCAGAGCAGGTGGCTGAGCAACAGGCAGCATAAACAATTCACCCCAGTAATCTCCTAGGAATGGAATTGTGCAGCATGTCTTCAAACCTTCTTATACAAACAATCTCCTTTAAGAGACGGGACAGAAAAGCTATTTCCTAAAGTTTTGAGACAAAATCAGTTATGCGACATGGAGCTCTGTCCTTGAATTTTGCAAAAAGATATAATAGGCCGTCCCTTGCTCAGCTCTACCTTAGCACAGTCTCAGTTATAAATGAGTTTAGTTCTAGCTGGCTTGGCTCAGTGGATAGAGCGTCAGCCTGCAGACTGAAGGGTCCCAGGTTCGATTCTGGCCAAGGGCACATGCCTGGGTTGCAGGCTCGATTCCCAGTAGGGGGCATGCAGGAAGCAGCCAATCAATGATTCTCTCTCATCATTGATGTTTCTCTCTCTCTATCCCTCTCCCTTCCTCTCTGAAATCAATAAAAAATATATATTAAAAAATGAGTTTATTGTCACTATCTGGAGCTCTGGGCCTCTCCCAAGGCCAGACGTCCTTCTTTACTGGGGCACTCACTGGCTCAGCTCCCGCTGGAACTTCCTTTGTGAGGCAGAGGTTTTCAAACTCCTGAACTGGACATTCTACACCTTAGTACCTAGGAGTCAACATGCATATCCCAAGGCCACTCCTGAGACTCTGGCTCAGTTGGCTTGGGGTGGCAATCTGGAATCTGCAAATCTGCATGCTAACAAACTCCCCAAATTCATTCTAATGCTAAGAACCCAAGGCCTATGCTTTGAAAAATCGCTATTTTAGTCCCAGGACTGAAACTCTTCTCTGGGCTTCCTGAGGCCACTGGTTGAGCTGTCCTCTTCCCCATGACTCCATCTACCCCCTGGACAAACCTCTCCTTAGGCACAAGTCACATTAGTGTTACGTAACTGTGGCCTTGTCTCTATTTCTCTAGCATATCACACAGTGTGTGGCCTGTAGGGGGGTATTCAGGAAATGTCTGTTGAATCAATGAGTAAATAAGTAAATGAGTGAGTGAGCAAGTGAATGAATTTAACATCATCACTGAGTAAGTACAGCCCTTTCAGGTTCCTCCCAATTCTTCCAAGTCTAACTTGAGGAAACTGTGACTTGCTATTTGAGACCATTTTTCATTCTCTGTGTCCATGTGGCAATCTCTCAGAGACACTGAAGTCAGCACCAGTGGTGAAAAGCTGTTCCACACATAACAGCCTAAGGGAGCCCGTCTCGTTCTCCATTAAAGCCCAAAGATGGGTGGATCGAGGACGTCCATCCACAGGCGCTGCTGCTGTGGCTCCCAGGCCAGAGAAATGGCACCAGGACCTTCTCTCCTGCAGGAGAGCCCTAGGTCAGATTTGGGCAAGGAGTGTGTGTGTGGGGGGGGGGGGGGGATGAGTGGGGGGGAGGGACGGGGAGGGGTTGCCCTTCTCCACCTCTACTGCCGAGAAAAGCTTTGGGCTAGAAATCCAGGTTGGGATGTTGGGATGTTAATGGTGAGTTTTGAATCAAAACACAGCAAGCTCCTCATTCCTTTCCCATTCACATCTTCCATTCTTAAGGCTGAAAATAAAAGACCCTGCCTGTCCTGAGTCCTGCCAGACTGCCCCAGGCTAAATCAAAACCTTAAGCTGCTGCCATTCACCTGTGCTCTGTGCTGTAAGAGGTGACAATGATCAGGTTGGGTGTTGAGGACAGTGTGATGTAAGTGGGGCTGGTGATGAAAGAGTCGCTGACAGACAGTGCAAGCAGACACCATGGGAAAAGCTTGGGCTATGAGGTAATTTGGTCCAACACGTCGGCCCTTCTGTTTTCTTCGCCTTGACATTCGACGCCCCAGCAGTTATTCAGTAACCAGAAATGAGGTGGGTCCTATGAAATTCCTGAATCTCCTTGGTGATGGAAGGGGGGCTGTATCTCTGTGATCAAGGGCACGAGAGGAGAAGCCAGAAGTGGAAACCTATCCCAGGACAGGTGGATGAAACAAAACTCGGGGAAGATACTCAGAAGCAAGGGACACCATTTCTGAGGAGAGAAGGACAATGACTCTGCACAACATTTAACTCAGACAAGCATGCCCCACTCTTCCTGGGGAAGTGAAACACACTCCCAGACTGATGCATCACTCCAGTCTCTGCCACCATCGTCACATGGTCAACTTCTCCCTCTGTATCTCTTGTTTTAAGGACACCAGTCAGATTGGATTAAAAAACCACCCTACTCTAGTATGACCTCATCTTAACCAATTACATCTGCAACCACCTTCTTTCTAAATAAGGTCACATTATGAGGTACAGGAGGTTAGGACTTCAACATATATTTTGGGGACACAATTCAACCCATAAAAGGTAACAACCCCCAACAGCTGTAATCAGCCCAGCTCATAAAAGGAAATCCCAGAGCCCACACAGTCTACCTAGCTCCTCTGAGTCCTGGGAAGGCCCTTAGCTATGGATACATCTGCGATTCCTCCCCAAGATGGAAATAAGACATTCATTCATCAATTCTTTCAGCAAATATTTACTAAGCACTTTTTAAGTGTCCTACACACACTGGCTATGGGTGAGAGAAAAAAGACAAGGTCCCAGTTACTGATGAAGAATATTCTAAGAAAAACTGTTTAGTTTTGTAATTCTTTGTTCAACTGTCTCCAGCCTATGCCGCTTAAGTATGAGCAGTTTGAGACCCAGGTAACCTGGCCCAGGTGGCCTTTGAAACAGGTCCCACATATTCATAATTATTTGTGGAACTGGGCTGCAAGAAGCCTTTGGGAAAAGAAAAACAAGCATTCAAGTGGCTAAAGCACAATGTACTACAGGTTGGAGGAGAAAGAAATCCAAAAGCCAGGGAAGCACAGGGAATACTCATGGGATTTTAGAGCTGGAGAGAATTTTTGAGAGCATCTAGTTGGTGGCTTTCAAACTTAAACACAAAACCCAATGGAAATTAAAAAAAAAAAAAACGGTATGAGGACATGCAATGTGTGAACAGGCAAAAGTCACATGGTTCTGGCAGAAGGGTGAGAGGGTTTGCAAGTGCCCCTCCTGCTCAGAACCCCTCAGGCTCTGCCCCCACTCCCTGGGAGAAAGCTCCTCCCAGGCATTGGTTGGAAACCATAAGACTACTAGTGGGGAAACTAAGGCCCAGAGAAGAGGCAATGAATGTGGTCCTCAGGGACATACACTGTGAGTCTACGGCAGAGGCAGGACTACTCCAGAGCCTTCAACACCACCTCATATTCTTGGGGAAAGTGGACAGGAAGATGGGTCACTCCCCCCCCCCCCCCGGTCTCCCTTCTTATCCAGACTCGCCTTTTCCGCAGGCTCCTTCTTGTCCCCACACTGCTTTCCTGGCAGGGGCCTATGCAGTGCTGTGATCCTCTGTCCCTGGAGGCAGGGGAAGGGACTCAGCGGCTTTCTGGTTCCTTCCAGCCAGTGGAATTAGACTTCCTTGCTCTGCAGCCCAGGTGAACCCTTCAGTACTCCCTGGGACTTGCCCCACTTTATTCCTCTGTGGAGGAGAAAAATCAAGGTTCATGAGATACAAATTGGAAGTGATTTCTTCACAAGTTTGTTCTAAAACCAGCCTTTTCTGATCAGATGTTTGACAGAGACAGAATAAGTTGGGGAGATGCATAAACTTCCACAAAATATTTCCACCTCAGTTTGGGATAGCTTAGGAGTCTATACCCAAAGAACAGCCAATGCTCAGGTTTCTTAGCCCAACCAACTCAACCCTGGGAGAAACTTCCAAGAGGACCAGGTCTGTTCATGATGTGTCCTGTCCACAGTTGTGGTCAATTTGTCCTCCATCCATTGGAATTACTCTCCAAAAACTCACTGCAACCTTGGGGGATGTTGACTCCAGAGTCACTCTCCTGCCAGTCAAAAGAAGGGCAGTAGTTTGGAGAAATCTCCAGAGAGGAATGATGGGCCTTGATGTGTGTACTCAAGACCTCTGAGTTCAAGTCCAGCCTCCACTTACTACCAGGTGACTCAGGATCAGTCTCCTGATTACTCTTGAACCTGTCCCGCCCTGTAAATTGGGGGTTTACCCACAGTCATTCAGCAAACACTTACTGAGCACCTAACATGAGCCAGGTGCAGTGCAGAGCTGTGATGAATGCTGCCCCTCCCTACTTCACAGGCCGGTGTGGAGATCATCATACTGTTAGGAATCTGAAAGTCAATGGTGGTGATACTTAAATGTTGTTTCTCCTCCAAGATCCCGATAGAGTGGGAGACATTTATTTCCCCAGCATGTCCTTTATTCCTCCAGACCTCTTTCTCTGATTTTATGCCAAAACAATAGGATTAGATCTCACGTTTTTCCTAACTTTCCATCACACCACCCATTTTGAGGGCTGAGTTGGCATCTGAAAAACCATGACCCCTGCAAATAGGTATTCTCCAGTTTTTCTTAAAAATAGGACTTTGCCTTATTCATCCTGCATTCCCAGCAACATAGTAGGTGCTTAGTAAATATGTTGAATGAATAGGAAATCTTGCCTCCAAAGGAAGAATTAATAAAATTAGAATTAAGAGGAAGAACACCTTTTCTGTATTTTACCTATTTCCATAGAGATCAGCATTCTCTTTAATACTGTCCTGGCTACTGTGACTGACTCCATGCTGCACGTTCCCTTTCTGGCTATGGCCTAAAAACCCTTCATTCTAGAGGACATTGTGTGCTGTCCAGCAGCCAGTCCCAGCTTCAATCTCCTGACATCTTCCTGTTACACCAGTTACACAAAAGGGAGTGAGCGATGCGTGTGTCCCCTGCCACCCTCATACTAACTGCCAGGGCCCAGGGGAATATTTTCATCCAGCCTTTCTCCGCCTTTCTTTTTTCTTTTAAGCTTCTTCTAGTGATAAAAGCTGAAGCAAATTGAAATTGGCAGCTCTGTGTTCTTCAAGCAATAGGAAAAGTACTAGAGATCATGTGAACCACACTTTTGAAAACTTAAAAAAAAAGAATCTAATCTTGCCTCAATAAAAAACGACATCATGTCACGGTAGTCGGCAGGGGGAACGGCTTGAAAGTTGCTGGCAGTGGCCCAGCAGAGTTCAGGGGTTCTGCTGGCTGCGCCGAATTCCCACGGGAAAGGTGGAGGGAGAGGGCCGCCTTTCAGGTGAGCCCAGGAGTGGAGTGGGGGGTAACGCTCCCCCTCAAACTCCCTGTAATCCCCTGCATTGCTGTAATCGCAGCTCGGGGGCTGGCTTCCTCCACCCCTTCTCCCACCGGCTTTTCTTCCTGATGTAGCTTTTGGCTGTGTTCCCCTGGCTGACTTTGAGGGAGAGACGACAGCCAACCTGGGAAATCTCAATGACAACGAATCTCCCTGTGAGGGCACAAAACCAGAGCCAAAGAAGGTGGTACCAACTGCCCAATTCCACTGAGTGTGGTGTCTTTGCAAACTCACCCCTGTGTGGTCTGAGCCAAAGACAACCATCAAAATGGCAGGTTGGGTGTGCTGAGCCAGCCCTTCTGCATGGAGCTGCCTCGGCCCAGGGAAGTGCAAAGCCAGGACTGGTTTTCATGGCATTCAGTTTACCTGTAGCTGGTAGTGACCATCTACTACCAGCCACTGACTGTTCATTAGCCACTTCCAAATGGGTGTATAAGGGACAGGTATGAGTGACTGCCTCTGGAACATGGCTTGGGAGATGGGGCCACCCATGGAAGGATTACTTTTTTTTTTTTTTTTTACTGTATTTTTATTGATTTCAGAGAGGAAGGGAGAGTTAGAAAGAGATAGAAGCACCAATGATGAGAGAGAACCACTGATTGCCCCACACTGGGGATTGAGCCCACAACCTGGGCATGTGCTCCGACCGGGAATCAAACCATGACCTGCTGATTCATAGGTCGATGCTCAACCACTGAGCCACTGGGCTGGGTTACTTTCGTACTGCTTAAAATTTCTAACCATATGCATTTTTTTTACATTCAATCAATCAGTAGATAAAGAGACAAAATTCATTAGCAGTAAATGAACCCTCAGTGATGCCTGTTTCTCCCTGTACTCCTCATCTGACTTCTCAAGCTGAGATACACAGGACACCGCCCCCCCCCCCCCCCCCACCCCCAGAGACACAGATTGGACCAACAAGAGGAATTCTGGAATTTTAACTTCACTTGAAAAACTGGGAGAGGGAGGGACAAGAACAGTTATTTTTACATGAAAAAAAAATATATATGTGAAGTATAATGCAAAATGTACTTGGATGACTAAGAGGAAACAATGTTTTCATTCCACCGTATGCCATATACCAACAAACCAAGCACCATGCCAACCATGCGCTCGGTGTCAGTTCTGTGTTCAAGAGTCTCTGAGCTGCAGGGGTGTCTGAGAGCCTGTTTATCTCCAGGGGCTGTGCCTGTAAAGCAGACACTAGTTAGTGTCAACAACCAGAGGGAAGGTGTTCCTAGCGGGGCTGGGAGTGGCAAAGCTGAACCTTAAAGGAGGGAAAGGATATTGTTTGGCAGAGCAGGGGTGGGAGACTGTGAGCAAATGGTGGTGGGCTGGCCTGGGCAGAGGTGGACCTGGGCCAGAGAGAAGTGGGGGTGCAGAGAAAATGAAGGTAGACCCAGATAAAGAAGGCTCCAATGAGGGACTGCAGAGCTTAGACTTAAGGTGGCCAGCCTGTGCTTCTCAATCTTGTTCCTGAAGCCCCACTTCAAGGTGGGAGAGGGAGGATACATGCCCTGGGCATTCGGGAGGTGGCCCAAAGCTGCTGAAGACCTTGCTTAGCAGTGTTAGTTCTACTGTCAAAACACATGCACAATCCAAACACCTCTTTGCTACCATTCTGGTCCAACCCACTTCCATCTCTTACCTGGATGATATCATAGCTTCCCAAGCAGGGTTTCCTTGCCTCTGCCCTTGCCAACCACAGAGCAGATCTTTTAATAATATGAAGTCACATCGTGTGACCTCTTTGCTCAAAATCTTGCAATGGCTCCTGCCTTCCTCAGATCAATAGCCAGGTCATTAGAATGTCCGCAGGCCTGCATCAGCTGGCCCTGTCACTTTTGGCTTCATCACTCTCTCACTCCCCTTCCCACTTTGCTCACTTTGCACCCATCATTCTAGCCTCCTGGCTTCCTTAGAGTACTTAGGCTAGATGTAGTCCTGCCTCCGGGCCTTTGTACTTGCTATTTCTTTTCTGGAGAAAGCTTCACACACTGGCTCCCTCCTCTGCTTCAAGTCTTCTCTAAGGCCTTCCCTCACCATGCAATTTAAACCTGCACCTCCTGGCACTTTCTATCTCTCCTCCCTTACTTGATTTCTCTCTGCAGTACTTGTCACCATTCAATATACTATCAAATCCACTTATTTATTTTGCTTGTCTCTCTCTTCATCTAAAAGTTAGGCTCCAAGAGTACCAATTGTTTTTTATTTCTGCTTTATTACAATGTAACATCATACAACTCTTCCTTATGAAGAGTTGCAATTTATAAATGTAGAAGAAATAAGGGAAATAACATGACTTTTAGATTGCCACAATATTCATTGCCACAGGTGAGATCCTTTGATAGATTTAGTAGGCAGAAGTGTAAGCGTGGTAGCATATTTGAATTGCTTTGAAATATCACACACACATCCCCCAAAAAACTTTTAAGAAATACAAAAAGTTGTAACTTGATAATACACAATCCTGGAGAAACGATCTTAAGCTTGTGATCATGTTTAACAGCAGTGAAATACGTCGTGTACGTCTGGGCGTTCTTCCCAATAATGCAACACCTCAATAACGCCACGAGAAAACAGACAGACCCCAGTGGAAGACATTCTATGAAACAACTGACTAGGACTCTTGAAAGTGTCATGAAAGACAAGGAAAGATGGTGGAGCTGCCACAGAGTGAAGCAGATGAAGGAGATAAGATAACTAAGTACACTGTGGAATCCTGGAACAGAAAGAAAACACAATACATTAATGGAAAAAATGGTGAAATCTGAATTAAGTCCGTAGTTATAGTATTGGAGCAAGATGGTTTCCTTAGTTTTAATGATCACTCCATCATTGTATGAGATGGTAACGCCGGGGAAGCTGGTTCAAGGGTATAAATGAGCCCTATGTACTATTTTTGCAACTCTTCTATAAGTCAAAAATTATCGCAAAATATAAAAATATATTTAAGCGTCATTGGGGGAAATTTGGAAGTCTTTTTTCACTGAACTCTAGGCATTGGGGCAGAAAGAAGGGGAAACAAGTCTAGGAGTTATTATTAAAAGTGGAATGTGGAAGAAGGGTCCACATAGTTCAGACAACAAACCAGTTGTCATCTTTTGACTCCTCCTTCACCATCATTGTCCAGTCGAGGCCTGGCAGGTCTCTTAACCTCTTGAATCCCTTCTCTTCAGCCCACCAGCCCCACTTAAGTTAAGGCAGGGCTCTAGCTTCCCCGCTGGATTACGGGTCAAAAGGCTGATCAGAAGAAAATGAATGCATGTTGTATGGAAACAGAGTGGGAAAGTTGGCTCAAAGCTATCAGTAAATGAAAGGAAAAAAATCCACAAAACTCCAAAGCCCTAGTCTTGGTCATTGTACACACCTTTCTACTCTGAGAGAAAGCAGTGGACCCCACACAGGGTTATCTCCAGTTTTTAGTCAAAGAATTCAGCATATTTGGGTGTTTTTTCATCTCCCCCTTTCATTTATTGTTTCAGGGTAAACACTCATGATTCATATATGCCTTACGAGTGAATTAGTATTCTCCTGTTCAAACCAGCAGAGGCCACATCAAACAATAGCCCAACAAGGTATTATTAATCATTAAATAGGCATATAGAAGACCACTTAGGCGAGGGAGCCATTTTTCTTTTTGTCTTTTTTTTTTTTTCCTTTTATTTATTTTTTTATTTTTAAGGGAATTAACAGAGCAAACCTTGACTTTGACCTATTCGGAAAAATTTTTTCTGGGTGTTGTGTTTTTGTTTGTTTGTTTTTCTATTAAAGATTTAGTCAACTTCAAGGCTAAAAGGGTAAATATTTCATGTGAGAAAATGCTCCTTCCTTTGGGGTCTTCCTTCTGCTCTGAAACAATGGCTTAGATTTCAAATGTTAGCACTCGTTTTTCCACAGTCACGTGCCTAAGAAAAATAGATGTGCTCAGCCATAGTAAGTAGGTGCAAGAGTCCCTGGTAGCATCGCTGTGCAGCAGCCATAATCTGGGTGCAAACTGGTAGGGGAGGAAGCTCAGAGCACACACACTCTACAGAAAAAGAAGCCAAGTCATGTCAAGCATAGCTTGAGCACAACCGTCCAACCATCTGGGGGCCTCCCTCTGACGCTGCTTTCTCCTTTATACTCGAAGTTCAAGAATGGGGGTCCTACCTCTATGGAAGGCAGATCAGTGGCATCACCTTCCACAGATGTTGAAGTGCTAAAACATTAGTGACTAGGGAAGAATATTTCTGCTCAGGAAGCATCCCTGACGAAAAGATAACGGAAAAGACGGATGAAGAAACGAGCAGACGCGGTCACGGGCCCACAGAAGTAGGATGGCGACATGCCCTAGCCGATGCCAGTTGTCCTGACATAATTGTTAAAAGCATTACCTCCTAACACTCAAGAGTGTCTCAGTTTGGATCATAAATTATATGCTCATCTACAAGAACCTGCTGGAGCAGGAAAGACCTCAGACAGTCACCTTCCCCACCAATCTTTATCTCATATAAATGCAACTGGGTCCCGGGAGGGCTTGTTCACATTACTCTTTTGGATTGTGTCCCTCTGCAGCCCCCCATTCCTTCCTGAGGAGGGGGGCAGGGGGGAGGAGTCACCCACACACCTTGCTGATGCCCCTGCCTCCACCAGAACTCTGCTTTCTGTGGGCCTGAGGCTCATTTCAATGACCAGGGCCAGGCCACACCAAGCTCTACATCGGCCACAGACAAAGCCGCAACCACAGTGCTAGGGTGGTAGAGACCCTCCTCCCTGGGAAAGGAGAAGCCAGATCCCCTTTTAGGTTTCTCCTGCTCCCACAGTCTGAGATTCATAAAACACCAGCTGGAGCTTCTGCTTTGTCAAATACTCATGGACCAATTTGCCACAGTGGCTGTCCATTTCTTTGAGAATATTAACATCCTGTGACTTTTTTCAGATGAATGAGGGTACCTATGTTACTCGTCCAAGATACACATATAGCAACGCTAAAAACAGCTGAAAAGGTACACTGTATTTACAATATGCCAGGCATTGTTCTAAGCACATTATATACAATGGTTCTCATAATGAACCTGGTAATGTGAATGTCTCCCCACATAACCAGTAAGTAAATTGAGATATAGAATGATCATGTCACCTAGCTAGAAAGCAAACAAGCTGGGACGTGAACCAGGGTCTTCAGTCTCCAAAGTCTTTTCTTTTTAGCTACTTGCTAGAGTTTCTTTTCTGAACAGATAGATATGTGTTCAACATTCCTATAAGAAATGATCACCAGGTCAGTCAAATCTCAGCTGTAAAACACTTGAAGTTCACAGAGGAAGGTGCTATTTAAATATGAGGCCATTTCACATCACCTTTATAGCCCCTTTATCAATATCACTCAGCATCGTAAAACAGCAGGTGTGGTAAGGTGCTCGATAAAAACAGGTGGTTTTCTGTGTGGTGTTTACACCTATTGAACCCAGTGTGTCTGGGCATGATTACTCTCTATTTCTTGGATATGCAGAATCTTCCATGAGGGGTGGCATAAAGAGACTGAGGGCACATGCAGAGGTAAGCCATGGCCCTCCTCCTGGAGACCTGCCACTTCAGTGACTGCCCACCAGACTCTCCTGTCGCAGGTGTCCTCCTTTTTAGTTCCCTTCCCAGTTTCCAGAAGGACCAGGGATCTCCCACTGGCCTCTTCTGCAGTTGCATCTGCTGCCCAGTGGTGGAACCTGCCTGCTTAAATCTTACTTATTAACTATACACAGATATGGCAGACTGCGATTACAGTAGAATTATTTGGGAGCTCAGTATCTCACTTCTTCCCACGAACCTTACCCTGGGAATTGCTTTGTACTTTCATATGGCCATGTGGTGGTGTGTCTTTAATAACCATCAATAAAGATAGGCCTGGGGAAACACGGACAGCCACAGACTCCTCTAAATTCACCTGACTGCAACAAGGCAGGGCTGTCCAGAAGGGTATCCTGGCTGCCCAGAGGTAGTCACCAGGAGTGGTCAAAGTTAACCCAGCCCTCTGATTCAGCAACCAAAGAAAACAGGAAAATGTGCTGACCCTCTGAGGGTTCCATGACATTGCAAATAAGACATGCTTAAGTTCGTTTATGCAATTATTCTTCAAATACTTGAAAGTTAATTCAATTTAAGTTCAGGTCATTGGAAATGGGATGGTTTAAACCCCTGACTGTACTGTCTGACTACCATCAACACAGGTTCACCAGACACAGAGAAAAAAAGCTGAGACTCCTCCCATCTGTCTGATGGCAGGTACTTCTAGACACACCGTCTAGGTCTGTCCCAGGTGCCAGACTTTGAGGGCAGGTGATGAGGGTGCAGAGGGTTGAAGAGCCACCCCGGACAATGATGGCAACTGCTCGAATGTGGTTAGTGGGCCCTCTGTGACTGTGGGAGCCCAGCGAGATGAGGCCCCAGCTGGATACATGTGTGAGAGGTGCACAGCGTGGCAATCTCCTCAGGAAGCCAGTAACATGCTGGGACTTTCTCAGGGCCCTCTGTGGGTCAGACAGGTGGCCACACACCAGCACATCACACAGAGCTCCCTTCCCCTGCTCCTCTGGCATTTCAGTCAAGGCTGGCCGTGGTAGTCTGACCCTGCAAAAGGGGAGGTTCTTTTCTCTTCCTCACATAATGTCTCATCCAAGCAGCCCCTGAACCTGGTCCATGCCATGGGATTTTATGTTATACTGACAGCAATACAGACAGCACAGAGCAAAGCTAACTAGAGAGGAAAAGCGATGTGGATTCCAGAGTTCTACAAGGGCCCTCAGTCACAGACCTGGTCTCCCTTGCCAAGGGCCTTCCAGAAAATCCCCCCAGAAGGCACTGGATGCTGAACTAAGCAGCTCCAGCCTCAGCCCAGGAGAGACTACGGCCATCACCTTTCCATGTCTTTCCCAGAACCTGCTCAATCATCTTCTTGTTCAGTGAGATCTCTTCTCCTGACTTTCCTTCTCACCAAGAGGAAGGACCTTTCCTCTTTGCTCCAAAGATGCATCCTCTGGATTAGTAATATGCTACACCAAGTTGTCCCCTCTGTTCCGGTTTCTGGAAATCTTATTGTCGCCTGTGGCTGAGAAAGAAAATTCGGTTCTCTCCTGGCCTCTAAGCTCCCTGCCCGGCCTTGTCTCTCTAGAGCAGGGGTGGGAAGGTCAGGCCTCAGGGCCATATAAGGTACAAGAATCGTTTGGTCTGGTCCTGCCAAGGCATTAGGGGTGAGTTAATTAAATGTTTGACTGAATATAGCAGACGAATTTTTAAGTTGATAATCTTATATGGCCCACAAATGATGTTATAAATATCCAAATGGCCCTTGGCAGAGGAAAGGTCCCCCACCCCTGCTCTAGGGGTACTATTTTCCAGAAAGCTCATCTGTCCTATACCCTGGGCCCCCAGTAGCCCAGGGCCCCGTCGAATGTCTCCTGCATTGACCACTTGAATCCTGTCTCTCCCCACCATCCTCCCACCAAAGTCTTTCTAGATCATAAGGCTATATATAATGAGAACATGTTGCAATGGACTAAAAAGTGCCTTGTCAACTGTCAAGTACAACAAAGCAGGGTAACAGGTACCTCCAACTCCATGGAAGAGACCAGAATGCCCCAACCATGCCAGCACCCAGCAGTCTTACGCTGCATTTGTGGCGGCTGCCCGAACATCTTCTCTCATTCCCTAAGCCTGATATCCAAAAGGCAAATACAGGGTGGGCAAAATAGGTTAAATTACCAGCCGTCATTACCTAAAAGATGAATTGTAAGTAAGGATACAAAATAATACTACTAATATAAATAAATACAATAATTAGTAAATAACACGAGGATGAACTGCTTCATATACTCACAACTATAAACTTACTTTTGCCCACCTCTGTATATATTTCACATGCAAATACCATTCATAGACCCCTGGGAAAATCTTGTATATTTCTTCCCTTTCCCTCTGCTAAATGTGAGTCAGCCAGTAGCTCGATGTGATCATGCCCCAAGGCCTTCACTATATCACCAGCATCTCACCTTCTCTGGACCTAACACAAGCCTAGTATTGACAGAACACAGATTCAGGGCTGGAAATATTCTCTCCCCCAACTTCCTTTTAGAGCACAAATAAAAGAAACAGGTTGGCCATTATAAGAAAGAAGGGATGACATGAGGCAGGAGGATTGTCCTGTGTGGGCCCTCTAAGTGGCTTCTTACCTTCTGGGACTCAGAAGTCAAGATCCCTTTTTTTTCAGAGGTTATGGAGTGATGAACATATCCGAGAGAGAGTTACAATGCAGCAAGCCTGAAATTTAACCGTGCTCTGTGCTGGGCATATTCTGTCATTCTACCAAAATCACTCACCAGCACATAGCTCAACCGGAAAACCTGTCTTTCATGGTAATGTTACTCACTTGCTGTAGATGGCATTTCAAAATGTTCTCATATAAAGATACAGGGGGGCGGTTTTCTGGACTGGTGGGCAGGAAACCTGAGCCTATTTTGGCTTTGCTATACCCTCTCTGGGGAGGCTGCCTGACCTTGGGCAAGTCACTTCCTCCTGGGCTCAGTTTTCCAATGCCTTCAATGAGGGAGCCAATTCAGCCACTTTTTAAGTTCCTTCCCCTGCCTCCCCTCTCCCCTTTGCGCTAAGAGATAATGCAAAGATAATAATGACAGTGCTTTTAATTAAAATGTTATACACATTTGCCCCATATTACTTTTAGGCCCTAAGTTTTACCTAAGTAGTTTTCCTGGCTGAGTTTTGCTTTTGTTTGTGATTTTTTGAGAAACTTGGTCTGATATCCCCATTTGAACAACTATCAGCAATCCAAACAAACGCATGTCCTGGGTTGAAAGGGGCTAGGCTTTGCCTCCTTTCCTGGGCCTTCCAGAGCCCCCCCAGTCACCAGCCAGGGTATAGTTCTGAGCCTTTTACACACAAGGGTACAAGTCAGATCCCTTGGGAATGACCTCCTATATCCTGGGCTTGCAGGCTTGCCTCACTGCAACGCTGCTCAGAGGGTAAAAGGTTAGCCAAGAGCACATTCAGAGCCTTCCCACCATGCTGCTGTGGCCAGGCCAAATGTGGGAGTTAAGGGCGCCCTGCCCCCACCCCATTGGGAAAGGCTTTCTTGGCAACCATCCTCCTTCAGAGCCCATTAGAAAGCACACATTCCCGTGGTCTCCCTGGCTCTAGTCTAGTTTTCCAAGAGGAGGTGGGGGTGGCGGAAAGCACTACAGGCTGCTTGTTAGCCAATGTTGAAAGCTTCTGTCTTCCACCTCCACCCGCAGTTAGCAGTCCAAGGTCCCAGCTTGGCCGGGAACCAACTAAGCAGTTTTGTTCAGAAGTAGCGACTTATTTTTATCAAAGTTGGAATGTAGAGCTGCAGTTGTTTGTAATGCCCCCGCATGGCAATCAGGACTCTTGCTCCAAGCTCTAGGGCAGTGGTCGGCAAACTGCGGCTCTGTTGACTAATGAGTTTGCCGACCACTGACCTAGACTCTCGATTCCAATAATTACAGGCTGTTGTTGTTCCTTGTGATTAAGCCCCTATCCCAGTAGTCGGCAAACTCATTAGTCAACAGAGCGGCAAACCGTGGCTCCCAAGCCGCATGTGGCTCTCGAGCCGCAGTTTGCCGACCACTGCTCTAGGAAATCCTCTTCTCTGCCTGGACACTTAGCTTTTAGCCTATCCCTTTGCCATCCAAAAACTGGGTGCAGAGCAACTCCAGTGCCTCCGAATTAAGACAGAGAAAAAGTTCTGGAAATTCAAAGTGTCTTTTTTAATGTGTCTATTTTCAATCCAGGCTTTGGTGGTGATAGCCCCTCTGTAACCCCACCCTAAACTGACCCAGGACCACAGTACTGTGGTGTGACCGAAAGAGCTCCCAGCTGGTGGCTAGCCCCCACTCTGGCGTATGGTACTGGGGACCCTTGAGCCAGTCCCTTGCCCCCTCTCTGAAGCTGAGTATCCACCCTTAAGTGGAGATTGTCTGGCTCAGTTCCCTCAGTCTTTGGGGGGTCACAAAATGCTTTGAAATTCTGCTGAAAGCTATGGACCCTCTCCTCAGGAAAAAATAAATAAATAACACATCCATTCATTCTTTCAAAAAGTATTCATGCAGAACAATTTTGAATTCCATTTCACGAGCTTTATTGGCTCTCTGCGAGTTCATCCATGAACTGAAAGGTAAGAAGTCCCAGTTATGAATTCTGCTGTGACACTCATAGATGGACTCTTGTCTAGAAGAACCATAATAATGATTCTAGTAAAGGATCTTAAAACTAGCAGTCAGGCAGGTGCCAGAAAACAAAGGCAGCCAGGCAGACATTATGAAGGTGATCTCAGGCTTCCCTCCCCTTCCTGTTGTGGTGCCCCCACCCCGCACGCGCACAAGCAAACAGGCAAGCACTGCAGGCCTGGAATGTGCTGTTCCTGGGCACTGGGACTGCAGGGAGCCGGCTGCAGCCCTGGAGAGACGACAAACATCTCTTCTATCCTGGACTTTATTTTTCTCACGGTCTCTGAAAGGGCTGCGATCAGGTGATATGTGTGGGACTGCTCCTGGTACAGGTGCGGAGCAGGTACCAAGGGGAGGAGAAAATCCGCCCAGTGTGTACTTACTCAAGGCTCTTTCAATAGCTCTCCCAGATAGCTCTTGGCAGGGCAGCGACCACGTCTCTGGCAGGCTGCAGGGAATCTGAGTGTGAGAAAGTCAGTCAAGCGGAGGAAAAAGGGCGGGGGGGGGGGGGGGGAGGGAGGGGGAGAGCTTCAAGTCCTCAGGCAAAATACCTTTTTTCTTCTTCTCTCGAGCTCTCTCTCCTTTCTGTAGCTTTAAACCATACCCACAAATCATTCAGATATTCCAGGACAAAGGGGAGTCTCACTACATGTAGATGCATTATTTGTTTTAAGGTTTAAAGCAAACAGGTGAAGCAATAAGACAGAGAATAACCCTTCTTGGGAGCAGAAAAGGGGAAAGAGGAAACACAGCAGCCTCTGGTCCTACCAACTGGGCATGATACAGTAGCAAAGATGCCTTGTGAGTTGCTGGTCTCACAGTGGGATCAAAGACGTGACCGCTGATGAACACAGTCCAATATTCTCTCTGCTTTGGGAGGGAAAGGAGGATGACTGAAAAATAAAGGTCGTTGCGACCTAAGAGGAGCCTTCCAAATCCAAAGTCTTTTCTCAAGTTTAGGAGCTTAATTCTCCATTTGAGAAAGGGGTGGAGAGTGTGTCAACGTGGTGCTATTTTCACTGCCCAGGAAAAGGATACGGAAAAATAGTCTGTGAGCACATTTGCAAAGAATCTTTCTTCTTAAACAGTTAGGGTGGAGGGCCAGCAACTTCCTGGGTTGGTTTTTATCTTTGTTTGTTTGGCCCAAACACAAATTCATGGCACATTTTTGGTTACTTAACTGACCCCTCTGGCTATCTAAAAGTGTGTGTGTGTGTGTGTGTGTGTGTGTGTGTGTGTGTGTGTGTGAGAGAGAGAGAGAGAGAGTTAGTTGCTCATTCTCCCAATCTACACACTCCTAAAGTAGCCAGAAACAAGTTGCTGATTAACTGAGGAGGCTGCTGTACACACTGCAGTAAGACCCTAACTTGACTATATTCAACACTCATTCAACATTCTCCATGCACCTACAGGGTGCCCAATCCTGAGGAGATGTAAGTTAGACCAAAAAATAAAAGACTTTTAGGCTAGAAAGGACAGGAATGGTATACCCAGCTAATTAATTGGGGCCCAAGAGCAGACAGCAGTCAATGTCATAGCAGAGCTTTCTGGAGGAGTTACTGACTCTCACAGATTTGGGGGAAACCTAGAAAGGGTTAACATGCTTCCCTGGAAGAGTTTAGTTCCTTGGAAGAATCTGGGTCAGAGTATTTAGGCAGTTTTTAAAAATTCAGATGCTGAGCAGAAGCATTTTAAGAAGCCTACAACGTCTGCATGGCAGAAAGGAGGGTAACTTCATAGGCTCATCACCTTTCACCAAAAGGATTTCAAACACACAGGAAAACTCCACCATTTTCAAAAGCAACAGACAATTTTCTGTCATCATCACTTTTCCATCTCTTTAAAATAACAAAGCAAAGTACTACCCCATTGGCCCAGGTTGCAGGTCAACAAAGGAGACATTGTTCATCATTTCTTCAGAACATGATAGGGCACAGCCTGCCCTGCAATGTTAACGCGCGCGCGCGCGCGCACACACACACACACACACACACACACTCCCAGAGAGTAGCCTGAGGGGCAAGAGTAAATCAAGCCTGCAATGAGCCAACATTTGGCTGCAGACTTGAGGGCTGTCCTGAAATGAGGCTTGGAAGGTAAATACGGTCAAAAATCACAAGGATTCCTTAGTTAGACTCCAGGTCACAAGGAGTGCATTAAAGGGAAGGCAGGTTTCCACTGAACTTGGTTCATTGGGCAGTGTGCAGTCATTGCCCAGGTGAGGTGGTTGTGGGCAGGTGCTTCCGGAAGAGTATCAGCCTACACCTGTCACTTAGGAACCTCCTTTACTGGCTTGAACCTCCTAACTGGGCTCTCTGCCTTCAAATCCTACAGCCCACTCTCCACACTTTTGCCAGAGCCAACTTTGTATAGGAGAACCTTAATGTCTCTTCAATGCTCAAGAGCATTTTATAGCCTTCCATTGTCTAAAGATAAGTCCAGAGTCCTTTATCCAAGGGTCTTGTGACATAACTTCAAGCCTCCTCCTTCAGTCCCTTCTTATACTCCTCCCAGTCACACACCCTGGGGACCAAATCATTTCCCTGAATGAGGACCCCAAGTTCCAGTCTATGACTTAAATGCCATGGGTACTTCCATCCTCCCTGGCCCCATGACTCACCACATTTCCAATGCCCCTAATCCTATTTTTTAAAATATTTTATTGGTTTTTTTTACAGAGAGGAAGGGAGAGGGATAGAGAGTTAGAAACATCAATGAGAGAGAAACATGGATCAGCTGCCTCCTGCACACCCCCTACTAGGGGTGTGCCCGCAACCAAGGTACATGCCCTTGATCAGAATCGAACCCGGGACCCTCGAGTCCGCAGGCCGATGCTCTATCCACTGAGCCAAACTGGTCAGGACCCTAATCCTATTTTTTAAGATACAACACATAGGCCACTTCCTCCAGGAAATTTTCCAGGATACCCCAATTTATGAGTAATTTAATCATCCTAAACCTCCTCAGCATTTTAATTCTGTCTAGACATATAACTGTCTCTACTGAACCTAGGACATACCAGAGAAATATACTGGGAAATAGACATTAATTGCACTTATGAATATAGTATCTCTAGTCTGTGGGCTTCCTGAGGGTAACACCTATCTTACTCATTCCTGTATCCCCAAATAGACCCAATACTGTTGCCCATACATGTATGCATTAGTGTTTCTTTTAGGTTCTGATCTCTCCGGCCATCATCTAAGCCCAAAGAGAAAGGAATGGTAGAGGAATGCCTGGTCACCTATCAAAAAATCAGGGTCTGTCTGCCTCCAGTTGACTGGAAACTTCTTGTAGGCTGCCACTGTCTCTCTCAACGTGGTAATCCGGGGGATTAACACACTGTCTGGCATACAGTGGCGTTCCATAATGAAAGAAAGAGGGGCACAAGGTCACCCAGAGTCAGAAATCGCCTAATCTCAACCGGGACGAGATCTGGTGAAATCATTTACAACATTATCTCAGTGGGGAGCCCGGAGGAAGGAAGGAATGAAGTGTCTGAGAAATGTGTGCCAGGCCTTCAGCGGCCTCCAAGCCTGGGGAAGAAGGGGGGAAGAAGGGGGGCGACATCAAACAAGACGCCTAGGCTGCCCCGACCCGCCGGAACAGCACGCCGAGCTCCCGGGCGGCGGGAAGGGCGGAGGGGGTGGGGGCGAGGGGTGGACGACCCGGGCAGGCGAGCCGGAGGGACGGAGGGAGGGAGGGCGGGCAGGCGAGCCGGAGGGACGGAGGGCGGGCGGGCGGCGGCCGGCAGGCCGGGGTAGTGCGCGTCGCCCGCCCCGCGCGGCAAATCCCCCAGGGAGGCCGCCGCCAGAGCCCTGGCGCTCCCGGCCCGGCGCCCGCCACGTGGCACCCGGCGGCGGCGGCGGCGGCGGCTCCTCGCGGCGCGCGGCCCAGCCAGCCGGCAGCACGCAGCCGCCCGCGCCGCCCGCCTCCTCCCGGCCGCCCGCCGGCGGCCTCCCGGGCGCAGTAAGGGGGAGCTGCCCGGCCGCCCTGGACCCGGGGAAGAGGCGGGTGACGCGAAGCCGCTTTAACCGCAGTCGCCTAGCGGAGGCAGGAGGCTGACCCGGCCGCTTCCTAAGTGCGGTCAGGCATCTCGTGACGGCGGCGGGCGCCCGGGGCCCCGCGGGGGGCGGGAAGGAGGGCTGGCCGGGGCAAGGAGCAAACAAGAAGGCCCCCACCTCTCCCCGGGCTGTTGCTAGTGAGGCTTTCGCCCGAGTTAAAACCCCAAGCCTGAAATGAGGGGTGGAGTGGGAAGTTGGAATCTTTCCCCACTCTCCACCCTGGGGCTTGCGCTCCCCGCCCCGAAGGGCTGACCTTGGCCGGGGGAACGCGGGGGAGGGGGGCAGTAAGCGCAGGGGCTCGGCTCCCAGCCCGCCCGCCGCCCCCTCGGATTCCCAGCCCAAGGAGGGGGCCCCGGACGGACACACACACACACACACACACACACACACACACACACACACACACACACACCCCACACGCAGCGCGCGCCAATGAGCCCTGGCCAGGGGCAGGGGGCGGAGTTTTCCCAGGCTCGAGCACAGCAGCTGCTATTTACCTTCTTGGCTTCTCCTGGGGACCAGGAACCAGCCCCCGCGCTCCGCCGCCCGCCGCCGCCCCCCCGCCTCTCTGCCCCCGGGGCGTGCGCACACACACTCACACACGCACGCACACACACATCCTCCCGGCCCCGGCCGCAGCCGCGGCGGCAATAAAACATCCTGGCACGTGCTCCGGCTCCAGGCGCGCCCTCGCCGGCCGGCTGATGTCAAACTGCAGCTCGGCTGGTGTAGCTCTTAAAGGGCCCGCATGTGCCTGGTGCTGAGGCTGAGCCGCCGCCCGCCCGGCGAGGAGGAGGGGAGAGGCTCCTGCACAGCCCGCCACCTCTAAGTGCCACAGAACCGAGAGCCTGTGGGAGGAAAAGGAAAGAGTGGAGATGGCGCGTCCCTGAGGCATTGCCATCAAAGTCCTCCTTGTTCATCTTTCATTTGAAATTCTATTTCCTTTCTGCCCAGTTAGAAATTCGGATTATTTCCAGGGGAAGAGCGTGATCCAAGCCCCAACACTTGAAGAGGAATGAAGGGTGAGGATCAAAAACCACCTTGTTCTGAACAACCTGCAAATGTAAGGTGGGAGGCATTTTTTCCCTTTTCTGCATGACAAAAGGACATTTTTTTTTTTGTTCTTTTTCTGCATGATCGACTTTCACCCCTGCCCCCAATGTATAGTCTGAGCGGGAAATTACTTAGATGTTTCGGTAACTCACACCCTTGCACACGTTCCCCCTTTTCTTTTAACCACTGAAAGTATAATCTTTTACCCTGTCCTTCTAAACCTATTAAAAATATTTTTCAAATTAACTTAGCGTCAAAGCAGCTCTATTACCCATTTGAAAGGAAATGAAGAGCAAAGACCGTAGCCCCCAAAGAAATAAACTAGACTAGAGCAAAACCAATGAGGAAAAAATCCTGCCTAAAGCAAAGCTCAGCAGGGATAGTATCAAAGGGTTAAAATCCTTTTGATTGACGTTGTAGCCTCCGGTGCCCCGGGCTCAGGCGCGCGCCATTGGCCGCCAGGCCTTGTGCCTGGCGGCCAATGGGGGGGCGCGGTCCACGAGCGGTGCCGCGTGTCTCCTCCTCCCATTGGCTGAAAGTTACTGTGGGAAAGAAAGTTTGGGAAGTTTCACACGAGCCGTTCGCGTGCAGTCCCAGATATATATAGAGGCCGCCAGGGCCTGGGGATCACACAGGATCCAGAGCCGGTGCTGATAACAGCGGAATCCCCTATCTACCTCTCTCCTTGGTCCTGGAATAGCGCTACCGATCACCAAGTAGCCATAAGATATAATAAGCCCTCAGCGCTTGCTCAGTAATTTTGTGAAAGTCTCGAATAAAAGGGACATAAAACAATTTTTTTGTGTGTGTGAAGGACTCCAAAAATAAAATTCTCTAGGGATTAAAAAAAAAAAACAAACAGAAAATGCCAGCTGATATAATGGAGAAAAATTCCTCGTCCCCGGTGGCTGCTACTCCAGCCAGTGTCAACACGACACCGGATAAACCAAAGACAGCATCTGAACACAGAAAGGTAAGGGCAGTACCTGTATCTCTCTGCAGCCCCAAGAAATTAAGCTGGGGTGGGGGTGGGGTCTTTTATCCCTTAAAACTCCCTTGGCGAAATGGCAGATCCCATGGGAACTCGGGACTTTTTATTTCTTTACAGTCATCAAAGCCTATTATGGAGAAAAGACGAAGAGCAAGAATAAATGAAAGTCTGAGCCAACTGAAAACACTGATTTTGGATGCTCTTAAGAAAGATGTAAGTGGATAATGCTGCTTTTTTAGTTTTAATAAATGAAATACTATTTCTCAGGTACTACGTAAGAAGGAAATCCTCTCACCGGCGGATCTTCCCCGCCAGCATTGCGTTTTGAGGCGGGAGGGCTGGTCCCCTTCAGTGGGGGTCTGGGGAGGTCGGCGCCATGGGAGGGACCCTCAGCACTCCGAGGCTGCTGGCGGGGGTCTCACTTGCCTTTCTTGCCTCCTCTTCTGTGCAGAGTTCGCGGCATTCCAAACTGGAGAAAGCAGACATTCTGGAAATGACAGTGAAGCACCTCCGGAACCTGCAGCGGGCACAGATGACGGGTGAGGGCGGCTTGCCGCATCCCCCTCTGCGGGCGTCCCTCTCACCGGGCGGTGATTTCTTCCAGACTTCCGCCCGTGGTTGTGAGAGGCATTCAGCTACATTTTACTGCCTTGGCTCACTCTTACGTTCCCACGGTCTGGGGCTTATTTATAGCCACAACTCCAAGTTGTTACTGTTCTGGAAAGGGAGGGAGAGTGGTTGCAGCGGCGAGGGCGGCGGGCGGTTTGGCAGTGGGGAAAGCGGGTGGGGGCCAAAGGGCTTAGAACTGTGGCGTTTTGAGCTGCGTAGAGCCTGGAGGTCTTCTGGTTTAGCAGTCCCTCCTCCCCCATTATAGAAGGGGAAATGAGGTTCGGATGGCCGGGAAGGGCATTACCCAAGGTCACATCGCACGCGCTGAGTGTGTGTGTGTGTTGGGGGGGGGGGGGAGGGAGGGAAAGAAGAGGGGTAGATATAGGGCCGACATCGGTTTAAATCCAGTGATTAAGAATGGAGAGAAGGAGCTAGTGTGGAGAAGTGGATGGTTTTACTAAACCCACCCACCCTAACTGGAGGCAGTTCTGCGGGCCCAGTGGTCAGGAAGGCGCGCCGCGGGGACCTCCCAGGGCGGAGGCGGTGGCCTCGAGGCCAGGGCCTTTTGGTGACCTGTCTGTCTCCTTCTGGTCTGCAGCCGCGCTAAGCACAGACCCGAGCGTGCTGGGGAAGTACCGCGCGGGTTTCAGCGAGTGCATGAACGAGGTGACCCGCTTCCTGTCCACGTGCGAGGGCGTTAACACCGAGGTGCGCACCCGGCTGCTCGGCCACCTGGCCAACTGCATGACCCAGATCAACGCCATGACCTACCCCGGGCAGCCGCACCCAGTCTTGCAGGCGCCGCCTCCACCCCCGCCAGGACCCGGCGGTCCGCAGCACGCGCCATTCGCGCCGCCGCCGCCACTCGTGCCCATCCCCGGGGGCGCGGCGCCCCCTCCCGGCGGCGCGCCCTGCAAGCTGGGCAGCGCCGCTGGAGAGGCAGCTAAGGTGTTCGGTGGCTTCCAGGTGGTGCCGGCTCCAGATGGCCAGTTCGCCTTTCTCATCCCCAATGGGGCCTTCGCTCACAGTGGCCCCGTCATCCCAGTTTACACCAGCAACAGCGGGACCTCCGTGGGACCCAATGCAGTGTCGCCTTCCAGCGGACCTTCGCTCACGGCCGATTCCATGTGGAGGCCCTGGCGGAACTGAGCCAGGCCACCTCTCCCCCTAAACTCAACCTCTCTCTCTTCTCTCGGGACACTAAACAGGAACTTGGATGCTGGGAAAGAAGAGAACTTTTGTGATTAAATGGTTACTTTGTGTTTTTTTTAATTTCTAAAAAGTTACTTTTTTGTAGAGAGCTGTATTAAGTGACTGACCATGCACTATATTTGTATATATTTTATATGTTCATATTGGATTGCGCCTTTGTATTATAAAAGTTCAGATGACATTTCGTTTTTTACACGAGATTTCTTTTTTATGTGATACCAAAGATGTTTGAAATGCTCTTAAAATATCTTCCTTTTGGGAAGTTTATTTGAGAAAATATAATAAAAGAAAAAAGTGAAGGCTTTTATGTCTTAGAATTGATTATTTCAGAATATGTAAAAAAATGCACTTGGCAGAATTTGAATTACATGTAATCTGAGAATTCAGGAACTGGTTCTTTTGTTATTCAAAGAACATTTTTAAAAATCCATCAGACCTTTCACCATGAACTATATTCCATTTAATTTGCAAGAACCCATGGGATATGGCTTCTCTAATCAATTTGTGACAAATTTCTTAAAGGATTTCAAACATTTAGTTATAGTTGGGTAGGTCATTCAGTGTACCTGCTCCTTCTGAGAAAGGTTGAACGGAACTGAATTCATGAAGTTAATGGGTCTAGTATCATTGCCCAGGTCACTTTAACGGAGGCTCCTGCAGCCCTACCCCCCTGGGGTAGCCTACCAACATTCAAAGTAAAAACACTCTTAACCAGTGCAGCCTCCAACCTTCAAGTGTTGGAAGTCTTCCTTTAACTAGCCAGTCCTTAGGTTCAGCTAGACATTCCCTCGTACCAGCATCCAAAAGTTGAAATGCCTCTCTGCACCCTCTTCAAGCAAGCTGAGAAGGTCAACAGATTCCTTCTGCCAAGGGACAGCTAGTTAGACTCCCATGTGGAGCCCAAGTCCAGATGATTAACACCAGACATATGTTTTTGATAAGTTTCTGTGCTTGGCTCTAATAGAGAAAGCATGTGGGGGCCGAGCTGGCAGGCACACAGGCCATCTTCCCCCTTTTAATACAAACAGCAAGCGACCCCTTCGCTTGGTCATGCCCCATTTCCAGGCAAGATGTGGGCTCCAGATAGGAGCAAAAGGCTTGTCTCGGGTTTCAGCTCACATAACCCTCCTTAACAAGTCCTAACTCAAAGCGGACAGCTTTAAACTGTGCCAGGATCTGCAGGGAATTTCTTCCAAATCCCATCACAAAGGCTTGTCAGATTTTGTCAGATTTGGCCAGGTGTTTGACTGCATCCAGGTGTTGGGGAAATGAAAACCACGAGCCCTACGAGACCAGACACATCAGCGGCGCTGTGGGTCTGGCGGGCGCGCCCTCCTCCCGCACTGCCGGCCAGTCCTGCTCCCAGCCAGGCCCCTCCCGCTGGTCTCCTCTCACCATCCCCCCCCCCCCCTCCTTTAGAAGGGCTTCTGGGAGGAGAAGGATGAGGCGGGAGAGATCAATCTTTGAAGCCTTCCTAACAAAGATAAAACCAACGATTTTCTGTCTCGTTTCAAAAGCTTTACCGCCTCCACTGCCTTCTCCGGCCTTTCCCACAGGCCAGTGTGGAGAGCAGCTCTATCAAAGGGATGATCTAGCAGACAGCGGTTAGTTTCCTACTCAGATACCTTCTATCCAACTTCAAACTCAGAGGGAGAGATTTAAAGGATACTTTTTAAAATTTGGCTTCTACTTGCTTGATTTCGTGTATGTGAAAAGGGTCCATTACACCCTCCGCCCAAATAAATACACATACTCACCCTTCTTTATCATAAATGTCCACGATTTCCCTCTTGTTTAAACACAAACATAATAACAATTGCTCTATCAAGACTCCCAACCCAAGCTCCAATACTTCATTAGGTAAACTTGTCTTCTGGCCCCACTAGAAATCCTTAACTGTCCTGGCAGTAACAATGGAGACATCAGTCCCATTTTTATAAAAGTACATTAAGTACATTTGTGTTTTTAAAAAATTCTACACCCCCCACCCCACCCCAGCCCAGTGCAATCTCTACACCAACTTTAAACTAAGTCTCTGTCTTTCCCTGTACTAAAGGGAAACAACGGGGGAAAGGCGAATTTTTATTAACATCAACAGTACATAGATATATATTGGGGAGAGTAGTAATATTTTTTTAAAAGAAGTAAACGTTTGTTCATTTGAAAATAAAAGTGGCTTTTTCCCTGAAATATGGGTTTAGTTTACTAGATGAGGCATTTGTTTCTGTACAGTATGGAGAAGGGGAGACCCTGGACTCCAATGAGGATTTGTCAGGCTCTTGTGCCAGCTCTGCTACTAAACTCAGTGTCACTTTGCATGAGTCACTTCCCTTCTCCGGGACAATTCTACATCCGTAACGTGAGTGGGTTTATTCCTAAGACTTTGTGCTCTCCTGCACCCAGGCTGTTTCCTAAGACTTTGTGCTCTCCTGCACCCAGGCTGTTTCTGGAGTATTTAGTTGGCGGAGAGGCGAAGCTTCAAAGACCACTTCAGTCTTGCCCCACCCTCATCAGGATCCCTCGGACCGGCCTACTGATACCGCCTCGGGGCACACCCAGCAGCCCCTCTCCCGGCCCCCGGCAGTGCTGATGGCTCCAGGAGATAAGGCACAGCACCTAGCTCCAGGTCCGGATGCCGGCCACGGGCCTGGGCCGCCCCCGCATTAGCCTCTCTATGGAGACCCTCCGGGGCCCCGGCCCTCTCGGACCCTGGCACTGGGAGCGGGAAAGCCGCTGAACTGGAAGGGGGGGGGGGGGCTCTCCTAGGTCAAGAAAGGAGCCTTCCCTAAATGGTGAATAAGCGCGACTCCGAGAGCGCACCTCCTCGCTCCCCATCCCACCCCACGTGTTTCTGGAGTGGGGACCCAGGGGTTAAACTGGACCCCCTCGGCGTCACCACCGTCCCGGGAAACCTGTCATTAAAGTCAATTAACTTTTCCCACACCCCTTGGCCGGTAACTACTCGCTGCTAGCTTCCTCCCGGCTCCTAAGTGCAACCAGATGGGCGGCCGAGCTGCCCCCGCCGCGCGCCCGCCCGCCGGGACGGCCGGGGGTTCCAGGGAGGAGGCCGGGGCCCGCGGCCGGGCGGGAGCAGGCCAGGGCGGCCACACCGGGCCAGCCCCGGCGGCCCTGCGGCCAAGGTGGTTTGCTTAGCAGGCCCGGCTGCTTTCTGGCAGGAAATGAATAGCTCCCAGATGAGCTCAGGCAACCTGAGAGGTCGTGAGAACGGCGCGAACCCCCGCCTGTGCAGCCGGCAGCCTGCCAGGCCGCGGGGGGAGCGGGCGGCGGCGGCGGCGGGAGGCCGGGAGGCCCGGCGGGCGGGCGGGCGGCGGCGGGGGAGGGAGGAGGGAGCCGCTGACACACGAGCCCGCGCCCGCTCCCGCTGACAGGCAGGCAGCCGCCCGCGCCCGGCCGCCTCCCCCGCTTCCCCCGCCCCGGGCCCCAGCGCCTCCCAAGCAGCAGGCCCTCGCCGCAGAAACGCGGCCGCCCGGCCCGCCGGGGCCTGGGGGTGGGGCCGCCTGCCAGTGTTTTTCCAGTTCTCCCGGTAGCTCCCGGCAGTGTTTAGCAGCCGGGGAAACTGGGCCGAGGCCAGTGTCAGGGCACCAGAGGCCCCGGCAGCCTGCGGAGCACTGCCCAGCGTGAGGCCGGGCCAGGGCAGGGGCAGGCAGGGCGAGGGGGGGCGGGGCAGGGGCCTCTCAGCCCACAGAGGCGTCCCAAAAAAGACAGTCACCAGAAGGCAACTCTGGACTCCTATCAAACTCATTTCCCAAAACCCAGCACCTACTAAGTGCGCCGCACAGCCACGGCAAGCGCTGGAGGGATACCGGGAGGTCCCACGCAGACCCTGCCCGCACAGGGCTCTCGGTTTAGCTAGGGAGATAAACACTGCAGTGACTCATCCCAGGCGTGATGTGGTAAGTGCCAAAACTGAAGTTTGAACAAAGGGCATCTCAGCACGGAGATTAATTCTGATTGGAGAGGAAACCAGGTAAGGTTTTCAGTGAGTTGGCACTTGAAGTGGAGAGGTGAAAGATGAGTTCAACAGGAAGAGAAAGGAAGGAATAGGAAGGTGAAGGAAAACCAGATAGGTCCAGTCTGGGGAAATTTCAGTAAGTTCGCCCGTGGTTGTTATATTTCACTTTTCAAATACGTACATTGGCTGAGAGAGAGAGAGAGAGAGAGAGAGAGAGAGAGAGAGAGAGAGAGAGAGAGAGAGAAGGCTACCTTGTCTACGTCAGTCCTGGCTTAGTGCAGTGTAGTCTGGGGGCGGGGGGGGGGGCGCATATAAAAGCGCATGATCTGGTTTTGGATGCTTAGGTTGTAAAACCAAGGCAAATTATTACTTCATTTCTCTGTGCCTCAGTTTTGTAACTCTGTGCCACATTTGGGACTTAGGGCTCTTCGGGTAGTATTTCAGAGGCTTGTAATGATGAAATGGGAAAACGTTTATAAAGCTTTAAGAACAATGCTTGGGCACTAACCGGTTTGGCTCAGTGGATAGAGCGTTGGCCTGCAGACTGAAAGGTCCCAGGTTCGATTCTGGTCAAGGGCATGTACCTTGGTTGCAGGCACATCCCCAGTAGGAGGTGTGCAGGAGGCAGCTGATTGATGTTTTCTCTCTCATCGATGTTTCTAAATCTCTATCCCTCTCCCTCTCTGTAAAAAATCAATAAATATTTTTTTAAAAAAAGAACAGTGCTTAGCCCAGTGGATAGAGTCGGCCTGCGGACGGAAGGGTCCCAGTTCCATTACAGTAAAGGGTACATACCTCATCTGCAGGCTCCTCCCCGCCACCAGGCCCCTGATGGGGCGCTTGCTCCATGCGTTTCTTTCACATCAATATTTCTCTCTTTCCCTCTCTCTTCCACTCTCACACTAAAAATCATGGAAAAATATCCTCAGGTGAGGATTAAAAAAAACAGTGTGGTTGGCACATAAGTCCTCAATACATGTCAGCTGTGACGATTTTTAGGCGAAGTTTGTTCACCAAATAAGAAACCCAGTCCTGGCCTTTGCCCAGCGATTTCAGGATTGGCTTGTGATTGCACCAGGCTTCATACGAAAGGATCACTGCTTCTTCCTTGGTTTCTGAATTTCAAGTATTCATTCAATAATTACTGAGTCACACACTAGAAGAATAAGGAAGAAAAAAGGCAGAATCTCTGTAGCTATAAAGCTCACAGTCTGGTAGGCAAGACAGACCAGTTTTAAAAAAATAATTACTCTGTGTTAAATGCCATAAAAGAGTAGTGTGCATGGTGGTACAAAAGAAGGTCATAGGTCATGACAGGTAACTTCTTGGTCCTCCAAATTATGATGAATATTTGTGAACTTTTGTGACCATAGATATTCCCGGGACAGTAAATAGTCAAATTCCACCTTTAAAAAGTTGTCGTCAAATGGTTAATTTGTAGATTAATTATTTTACAATGCTAATATTTTCTGAGTCTGCATCATCACCTTGATGAAGTCAAGGAACTTGACCAGAGTCACAAAATCCTGGTTTCAAATTGGCCACTCCCTGTGAGAGCTGAGCAAGTCCCCATAAGTCACTGTGCTTCAGTTTCCTTACTGATTCGGTGAGAAGGCTAGACCGGAAGTCCTTTTCAACTCCACAGTCAGTGATTCTCTTTGCTCAGCATGCTTCTCTGTGCCGGCTACAGTTTAACATGTGCTCTATGGCTATAAGAGCCTACATGGGGCATATTTCAAAACTTTCAACCAAGTTCTGGGATAATTTTACAACCAAGCATTTATCTGCAGTTAAAGATGTGGAAACAGACCTAACGGATGGGCATTGTAGTCCCACTGCTGTAAGGAAATAGGTCACACGTTAGATGCTTGGAGACTTGCCCTGTTAGTGAGAACTATGCCCACTGTGTGGCACATCCAAGGAGGCTGCATCTGACGGGATTTTCTCACAATGTCTGGTTATCTTACTTGGAAAAGAGACTAGCAAGAGTTAAAAATACCATCACTTTTCCTCTTCATCCTAAGAAATGTCTTCCCACCCTGTCCGTTTGCCCACTTGCTTTTTTAAAAATTATTATTATTTGCCCACTTCTCTTATGAATGGAGAATGCAATCTGTTGGTTATCAGGACTCTTTCCACCAAGGAAACATATTTCCCCAACTGGCTAGAGTTTTTCTACTGGTACACTTGCTGAATTAGTTTGGTTAAACAAGAACGTCAGTCTGAATTAGTGAAAACTCTGAATTTTAAATATCCAACAGGAAACTTTGCAAATACTTGTAGTGGGTCTGAATTCACAGCTTACAAAAGCACTTGCTGTCATGAAACTAATGCATTAAAGTCACGTAAAGAGTGTATTCTCTCAGGCAGGTAAAATGTGGCTCTTGTAATATCATTTATACTATAAATCTTCCTTTACAGTAAGAATAAGAGGAGCCATGATTGCAGTCCACGTAAATAATTTCAGTCTAAATTAATAATAAGGCTTTACTGTTACTATTCTTTTTATGTCCAGATATATTTTCAGTGGTAATTTATATTGAGTCCAGCAGGAATCAATGCATTTTCCCCCTTAGAATTGGAAATACCACTTAATGATGGTGATGTTAAAGAGCAGTTTGTAACTTAGTATTTTGTTATTCACTAATGTGACCTGTTTTCATGTTAAACTAACTTTGCTGGTTTAGTCATCAATGTGAGACCTGAAATTTATAAATCCAGTTTATAAAAAACTCTAGCCTAGAAAAATCCTATTGATATTGACAACCACCACCACCCATGACTTCATGTTTTCTGCCACGCTGTTTCCCTCTATCAGCTTTTCCCCTGAGCCATAAAATTTGTCCCTAAGGCATCAAAATGTAAAACAGGAATATTATTCCTTAACAGGGCAACGACAGGGCAAATGCCATGTAAAATCAGTTTCAGAAGCCACTGCCATAGGTGACATTTCTGTCAAAGTAAGTGTAAAAGTGCCTAAGGCATTTCTTCATTTTAGTGAAGACCTAATAGATATTTAGGGTCAGGGATGGGATACAAAACTTGTGGGAAGGCTTCCCACACCTCAGATTTGGGAAGAACAAATACTTTTCAGCACACAAAGTTATTTTTTTCTGTCTTCTGTTCCATAATTAGGACCCATATGATTCTTTTCATACAAACAGAATCTTGCAGGAGCTGATAGATATTTCCCTTAAAACTCTACAAAACAGAGTAATTGTGGAATTGTCCATTAATGCCTTGCAGGGGAGAACAAGTCTCTAAAGAACCCTGAAACCAAAGACTCATTGATGTCATTTTTGTTTTCTTGTTTTGGAGTTTGGGAGAGGAGCAAAATGGGGAGGCCCAGATTGGAGGAGGAACATCCTATATAATAAAAGCCTAATATGCAAATCGACCAAACAGCAGAATGACCTGATCAGCAGGGGGCGGGGACAGCGAGTGGGTGGCACCAGGCCAGCCAAGGAGGATACCAGTGGGCAGAGGGATGGGACGGCAATCGGGGAGGTTGAGGCGGGGGGGGTGGTGACTGGTGGCAGTGGCAGGTGGGGAGGGTTGGGGGGGGTAGGGGGGCGCAGCTGGCCACTCACTAGCCACCGGCACCATCCCCCAATTGGCCCACTGGTTGCCTCCCACAGAGGGAGGCAGATTGCAGCTTAGGCCCGCTCCCCATGGGGAGCAAGCCTAAGCCCTCAGTTGGACATCCCCTGAGGGCTCCCAGGCCCCTCTCCCCCGAGTGCATGAATTTTCGTACACTGGGCCTCTAGTAATACATAATTATGTAGACAATTCTGAAACTACTTTCATGTGATCTCTTTGAGATTTCATTTTAAGTTCAAAACAGAGAGTATGCATCCAAAGAAGAGACATTTTGAAACAGTTTGATGCTGGGAACAGTTCAAAAGAATAACTTAAAATGTTGTTCTTGCTTCAGATAGTTGCAACAGCTCCCATATCAAAGACCTAAGGCTATCATCATATTTAAACATGTACACTGGCTTAGAAATAAAAGTTGAGTTTCAAACAATTGATTGTGTTGAAATATAGCTAAACTGATATTGAGCTGAATTCAACTTAAATTTTAAAAAACCAAGTTTTCTTTTTTAGTATACAACCTCTAGCCACAGGTCCAGATCTCAGCTCCGTGCTTTCCCTAATTGGATGGGTCCCTCCTTAGACTTTCACTGGACTCCCTGGAAACTTGTTCTGTTTTAAATACATGCCCCTCAACTGCACCCTCAGTATGAACCCCCTCATTGCCTGGTTCTGCCTTTCTTTTGGGCCTGCTGGATTGATGACTTCATTTTCCCACCCCAGGTGTGACTAAGGTGGAGAGCACTTATAGGGGTATGGGTAGTGTGGGTGCCTGGGCTCAGGAGTGGGATAGTATGAGCTGGGGTTTGCATCTGGGCCTGGGAGCATGGGTACCATGGAGCAGGGAGTACACACTGGGCTGCAAGTGAGGACACACCTCTGCCTCCCCATACCCATGCCAAAACAGGGCTTCTCCTTCCTCGAGTCAAAATCTGTCCTCCTGCCATTCTGGTCCTTGTCATCTGCTGACAGCTCCCCCTCAGCTTACCTTCACACGGCTTCATTCTGCACTCCTTTTTCAAGGCCTGTGCTCTGGATCCTACCCCTTCCCCCTTCATCAGGGAGGTGGCCCACAGAACATCTGCTTTTATTCCTGAATTTTCAACCTGCCTTACCTTTTTCACATGTTTCTTCAGCATATAACCACAGTTATTCCTCTACAATCTCTCTTTTTTTAAAAAAAAAACAACAAAAAACATTTTATTGATTTTTTACAGAGGGGAAGGGAGAGGGATAGATAGTTAGAAACATCAATGAGAGAGAAACATCTATCAGCTGCCTTCTGCACACCCCCTACTGGGGATGTGCTCGCAACCAAGGTACATGCCCTTGACCGGAATTGAACCTGGGACCCTTCAGTCCACAGGCCGTAGCTCTATCCACTGAGCCAAACTGGTTAGGCTCCTCTACAATCTTTAAGAGTTAAGTTCTCCAACCCTCTACCTCCCTCTCTACCTACAACTTCTCTGCCCCCTTCTCACCAAGACTCCTGAAACCTTGCTCAGAGCTGCCCTGCCTCACTTGTCTCTCGCTGCCCCCCCCCCCGCCCCCCCTTGAGGCCAGGCTTCTGTAACCCCGTCTCTACTGGCATGCTCTGGCCAGGGTAACTCAGAGAACAAACCAGATGATTACTTTCCTGTCATTTCCTCTGTCAAGATGTGTAAGGTTTTGACCATGTGCAAACTGCATCCTTGGAATTCGTTCCTTCCTTAGCCCCTGTGGCATCACCTTCTGACTGCTTCCAACCTTTCTGATGACTTTCAACATCCACCATGGATTCTTTCCCTCTACCCACTCCATTAAGGTCACAGTCCCTAAAATTCTATCCATGTCCTTTTCCTCTTGTCACTCAGCCATTCATGGCAATGATTGGCATCTTCATGAAGAAGACCAGCAAAGCTGGTTTCTTCAACCCAGAATTCTTTCCTGAGCTCCATACCATGGACCCAGCTGCCTACAGGACATTTCCATAAGTCAGTATGTTTCCAACTCAATTTATGACCCCGGTTCCCATCTCTATGAGGTACCCTACCCCAGTTTCCCAGGTTCAAAGTGTCCCTCTCAGCCCCATGACCTCTCTCATCCCCACATCTCACAGGTCACCAGGAACCATCAGGCTTCCCTGTCTTCTGAATCTCAACCCCCATCGTCTTTGCCTTTGTTCAGGAGTTTCAAGTTTTTTGTTTTCACCTTCTCCAAACGGATTTCCTCACCTTCAGTCTTGCCTCCCTCCAATCCATCAGCTACTATTTATCCAATCATGTTTCTATGAGAAAACTTCCAAAGATGTCCTACTATCTCCAAGACCTCCATTCTTCCTCACCTCCCACCTTCCCTGCCCTTCTTACCTCCAGGCAGAACCCCAGACCTCAGTGTGCCTGCTTGCCCCACCAGGGCTTCACCGAGACCAGCCTTCCACAAAGTGCCTGGGGACTATTCATACCGCACTTGCCCAGTCTGGGCGTTCTGGTTTGATGAGTGGACAGAAGATCCAGGAAAAGCCCTGGCCGAGTCTTTTTCTCCCACCCGCATCCCTTTGCAAAAGGCTGGGAAGATCTGTGAGTAAACACTGATTGGCCCCCAAAGCCACCCATTCCTTAGCAGTTTCCCAAGTACCCCAACAGCACCCAGTCACAAAATTAGACTGGGAGGAAGCACACTGGAACTGTCAGAGTGGCTGTGTTGAAGGAGAATATGGGTGGGGTTTGGTTTGTTCCCTCTTTCCATTTTTCAAATACTCTGTAAAAATGGTCATGCTACTTTTCTAGCTGAAATGTTTATGTTTTTGAAAATGAGTTCTTGACAACAGCTTAGAGGAAATAGTTCTCTTTTCTAAGTGCCAGCTATGCCAACACTCGGTATAGTTTGGCTCAGCATTTAATTATTATATTCCTGAGTCCTGAGTGTCTTTGTTGGGTCTCTCACAGCTAGCCTGGCACACAGAGGCAGTCCGATGCTTTTCTCTCCTGAGTTCAGTCCAGGGTCTACCTGGCACATTGGGCTGCTCAGAAACATTGGTGGGCTCCTTTGCTCATGCAGCAGGAAGGAGGGCAGCCCCAGGACTTCAGCCAGAGGGCTTGGCCCTGCCTTACCTCTCTCTTCCCCAGTCATGATGGCTAATGAATGTCTAAGTCTCTGAGTTTAGTTCTCTGGTGGATTAAGATGAAGGCAAATTTGTTGCCATTTCCCAGTAGAGAGGAAGAGGTGTTTTTTCTCCTCCCTTTGATTCTGGTCTGGCCCTATGACTGTTTTTAATGAATCAAAAGCAGCAAAGTTGCCCCTGTGCCACTTCCAGGCCTGAGCCTCAAGAAGGGCTGGCAGCCTCTGCTTTTCATCTTGGGGTGTCTTGAGCTGCCATGTAAGAAGTCAGCTACACTAATGGAGAGACCTGGGCGGTGGGACGGGGGGTAACCACATCAAGAGGAAGTGAGAGAGGCCTCAAGAGTCCATGCAGCAGCCAACTGGCATGGCTCAGTGGTTGAGCGTCAACCTATGAACCAGGAGGTCACCGTTTGGTTCCAAGTCAGGGCATATGCTCAGATTGCAGGCTCAATCCCCAGTTTGGGGGCATGCAGGAGGCAGCCAATCAATGTTTCTCATCATTGATGTTTCTATCTCCCTCTCCCTTCCTCTCTGAAATCAATAAAAATATATTTTTTAAAAAACTACATGGAGAGAGAGAGAGGACCCACCATCACAGCATGCCATCTGGGCCTAACCCTCCAGCACCACCACCAAGGCACCAGATATGAGAGGGAACAACTCGGTGTTGCAGCTGGTGGAGTCCCGAGATGACTGCCACACAGTCAGTGGCATATGGAGCAGAAGAGCTGCCCAGCTGATCCCAGTCAACCTGCAGAATGATGAGAAATAATTCGCTTATTTTTTAAGCCTATCAAGCTGGCTTGCAAATAAAACCAACACAACCTGTTGATAAGACAAATCTGAGCTTACTTTTTGCTGTGGTAAGGGGACACACCACATGGCCAAGCTTTGTCAGTATTTCCAAGAAGGGGAGATAAGGTCAGAACATATTGATAACTAGAAGCTTGGTTTAGGCAGCGTTTCGTTAGAGAGACATGATTAGACTTGAGCAAGAATCACCACATAACAATCTGAGATTGGTGGAAACAGCAAGGAAAGGGATTTTTAATGGAGGAATTCAAAGAATCTTACAGCCACAATCTGTTGATGTTTCCCATTGAAGAGTTGATGTGAAGTTTCTTTAATGAACAATCAAACCATTTCCCTGAGCAGGAGACTCCTGAAGAAATAGTCATATTAATGAAGGCAGAGGAATATTAAAGTTCTGCTCATAAAGACAGAGAACGAGCACAGAGTCCTGTTAAAATAAACAATAAGATGTGGTTTATGTTCTTATGTCCAGGCCGAGTGTGGGGCTGGCTGATTTCGGTTCTCCAGCGCTACGTTTGAGGATGGTTTGTTAAACATCAATGAACAATTGAGACACTTCCCAAACCTTCCACTTCTCAACATTTCTGTATTTCTCCATTTACTCATCAAATATGATACGCCTATCACGTGCCAAGCACAGGGCTAGGCACTGGAGATACAGAGGAGAAAAAGACAGGGCCCTGCTTTTTCAGAGCTTAAATTGTAGTCAGGAAGACATAGACAGTAAAACATTAAACAAAAACATGAATAAGGTAATTTTCATACTAATGAAGTGTTCTGAGGAAAATAAAATAGGGCAATGGAAGCCCTCCTGAGAAGATGCACCGGGTGGCCTCAGAATGGTGGAAGGCCCCAACAAACCAAGCTCTCAGCAGAGAGCATAACAGGCTGGGGCACAGCCAGCGCAAAGCCCAGGAAGCTGGAAAGAGCACTGGCATGCTGGGGGGACACAAAGGCTAGCGTGCCTGAAACATGCAGACCAAAGCGGGTGGGGCCCAGGATGCGGCCCAAAAGGCTGGCAGTGGTCAGATCACATAGGGCCACGGTCATAGTGAGGAACTCAGATTTGAATCTAGGGCAGTGGGAAGCCACTGGAGCAGCGCAGCCCACTAGAAGTCAAATGGGAGTAACATATGCAATTTTTAATTTTCTAGTAGCCACATTTTTAAGTAAAAATAAACAGTTATTAACTAGAATTAATTTTAATATTTTATTTACCCCAATGTATCCAAAATATTATGTCAGCATGTAATCCATATGTAACATTATCAATGGGATAGTTTATATTCTTTTTTCGGTGCTAAGTCTTTAGTGTTTGTGTGCACATCTCAAATTCAGACAAGCTACATTACAGTGCTCAGGAGACACCTGTGGTCAGTGGCTGCCGTGCTGGCCAGAGCAGCATGGAGGGTCTAACAATCATCACCCTCAGAGCCTTCATTTCTCTCTTCCCTCATACTGTCCTGCCATCATTATCCAAGAGCTTGCATAATTCCATCTAAATACTGCCACATCTCTTCCATCATCTTTACCCCAGATCAAGTGTCTTCGATACTTTGTATGCCAGTTATTGCTACATCCTCTGAATTGGGCTTTCTGCCTTTGCTCTAACTCCACCAATCTCTCCCCACCAGGCTACTGATGTGCTCTGCTAAAGCACAGCTTCCATTTTCTCCCTTCTCCCCTTCAAAATCTTCCATAGCTCCCCTGCCCCCTGAAATTCAAATTCCTTTGGAAGCCTTACAAGACCCCTCCTAAAATAGCTCCACCTGTCCTTTTAGCCTTCTTTCCCACGGCCCCCTTTATGTAACACAGTTAAAACGCAGGTCCCAGCTTGGTCCACATCATTACACTTGCCCCAGTGACTCACAAAGGTTATGTTATTTCCCAAAATATCATTAAATACCATGGGCTCATTATATTCAAACATTGGAAGCTTTTAGGATTTATTTCTGCTTATTATTTTTCTTTAATAGTAATTTTCTTCTCTGTATAGTTTTTATTTTCTAAAGTGTTTTTATTTTATAAAGTTTTTTTTTATTTTAAAAGCAATTCCAGTAACCTGCAATGTTTAGATATGAGTTGCCTGCTTGTTGCTTGATTTGTTTGTTCTTGTCCTATAGCCAACTCCTAGCAAAAGTGATGCATGGCAACTGTACGTAATCAAGCATCATACGTGTGTGTGTGTGTGTGTGTGTGTATGTAAAATTTTAAGCTAAAGTAGATTTAATTGTATTTTAAAAACCTATGACATCACTTGAAATTACAGGAAACACTATAGGATATAACAAGTCCAGGCTGGGAATCTCTAAAATCCTCCTCAACTTTGGTTATGACCTTGTAAGAGCATCTTAACCACCCTCTTTGAAGTATGGTTGAAGGCCATTCCTCATGTTTTTCTTTTTTACCCTTGGTTGAAGCTTTCAAGTAGCTGAATATGTAATTTTTGCAGACCCCATTCCAAAAGAGCCATCAAGACAAAAGTCACATGACCACATGCTGGTGCATGCCACACAGCTGCTCTTGACTATTTATGGGTGTGAGATATTAACTCCAGAGCTAGACTGGAAGTGAAGTAAGTTATAACTTGTTATTGAAGGAAGCTTGTACTTGCATCTCTGAAAACTAATATTAAAAGGCCAAGGGCTCGTGAGCTTGTTCCAGCTGGAGTCCCCATTCCCTAGATCTTCTCTACCAACTTGATTTGGCTTGATTTTAATTTGGTTTGGGAGCCTCCTTCAGTCCTTTGCAAACACTTTCTGCTTGTCTAATGGGTACATTTTAAAGGCCCTCACTTTGCAGACCACGGGTCCAGGGCTCTACTGAGAAAACCTACAGAAATAACATAACTTTTGTGAGTCACTGGGGCAAGTGTAATGATGTGGACCAAGCAGGCCTGGGCTGCTCCTGGGGTTACAGCCCTCTCTTCACCCCCAGCCTGACCTGGTGGTTAAGGCCCCCCATGGGAGCAGGAGCCACAGCCTTTCCTTCTGTCCTCTGGGAGGCCACATCTTCCCCCCAATCTTCTTTGCCCTGAAGAGTGTTTATATTTGTAGTTAAGGAGATGGTGAAGGCAGGAAAGGGATGCTGAACTGGGAACTCAGGCCAGCCCAAAGGAGTTGCAGCCTCTAAATGAAAGAAGAGAACATCTCTGAGCTGGGGTGGGGAGGGTTGTTTAAAGGCAGAAATGAATTGGGGTGAGAGTGGGATGGTGAGTATGTATGCAGAGAGAGAGAACAAGATGGATTTACAGTATCCTGAGAGCCAAATGTTAGAAGCTTCCCTCTCCGCAGCATGATCTCAGGCTCAGCATGAGAATCTCAATATTTCCATCTCTCTCATGACTCCACCGCCCCCACCCCTCCCCCATGCCCCTCTCTCTCTTTTTTCACTTCAGTGGTTTGCATTATCATTCGCCAAGTTCTGAGAGCCGCAGGACCCATATCTCCTTCAACCCCAGCTGTAAGTCTTCCTCCCCACTCCAGGCCTTTCACAAATAAATCACTGAGAACAGAGCTCTCCTCACCACAAACAGCACGCAGGCTTCTGCTCAGCCTCTGTGGCCTTGGACTGGCTCCTGGAAAGGGCCCCTGACTGGTGACAAGCACTCACACAGCCTGCCTCTCACAAACACTCAGCCACAGGAGGCCCTGCCTCCCAAATGACCTGACAGGCTAGGAGGGACCTGGCAAGGTCAGGATGGGCTGCTCACACCACCCTCACCCTTACCCTCACCCTCGCCCTGGGCTCAGCTGGGTCCAAGGCACAAGGCTTGTCTCCCAGGAGACCAACCACACAACTCAGTGGCCTTGAGAAAGTTATTTTAGCTTCTGCAGACTTCCCTTTCCCTGTTTTAAAATAGATCTGAAATTTATGCTATTTAATTCACAAAGAAGCTGCCTGGAAAAAGAAGGATTTGTTCTGAAGTGTTTTGGCTTCCTGAGAGGAACCCGGGGTTCTGAGAAACCTCCTTGAGCCGGCACAGACACAGGTGTCTACACATGGGTGATGTACAAATCCACCCACATGCTCACATCACATCCATTCACCAACTGGGCTGCACTCCTGAGGATGGGGGCATCATTCTGTGCACTGCTGGGTCCCCCACAATGTCACCCTTGGAATAAGGTCAATGCTCAATAAATACCTATTGAATGAATACACTTAACAAATAGTTCCTGTGTCCCCTTCTCCTGCCAGCCATTGTGCTCAGAGTTTAGGGCCAGCCCTGGCCTTCAGGTTGCTCACAGTACAGGAGGGAGACAGACACGTAAACAAACACAGCTGCATAGGGTGTTACTGGAACGGAAGAGAAAACAGGGCACAGACAGGGAGGCTCAGAAGAGGGGAGTTCAGCTCTGCTGTGTGTGGGGGGGCAGGCAGGAGGGGAGTGGCAGCTCTGGGCATTGAAGGAAGGGTAGGAGTTCATTAATTGGGTAAGAGGGGGGGTGGTGGTTGGGGGAGGTGGCAGGTATCTCCCAGCTGAGGGAGAATATTTTCCAAAGTACAGAACCCTGGGACAGCATGGCAGAGTCCAGAGCTCCACACACCATCCCTCCCTCAAGGCTGGACCACAGGAAGGAAGCTGAGCATTAGGAGATAACTGGGGGAGGCAGGAGGCTGGATCCTGTAGGTCCAGCATGTCAAACTCAAGTCCTGCGGGCCGCATGCCCCATTTATTTGGCCCGTGTTAGCCTTTGAGTTTGACAAGCTTGCTGTAGGTCATTATGTCCCGGTATTTTTGAGTGGTTCCTATACTTAACTTCAATATTCTTATTAGATCCTTAAAATGTAATCATCTTAACTTTTCTCTCTGCTGATTGAGAAACTATATAACCATGATAGACTTACAACCCCACCACACACACACACACACACACACAGTAACTGAGACTTCCCCCACACTCATGTCTGTCTCCACACCAGGGCCCATAGGTTGGAAAGTGTTACTTAAAGGTGCCCTCTACAATGACATATGATCCAAACTGTTTTGCTTTGGGGACTGAAAGGGTAATTATGAATAACTGCACCAGGGCAATGAGTAAGAACTTAGGGCCATTCCAGGCAAACCAGGAGGCATGGCCACTCTAGCTAAAGATCTGCCACTGAAGGGTTTTAGAGGCAAATGATGGGATCAGATTCATGCTATTGAAATTGAGTTTCTCTCCCTCATTTCTTCACAAAACAGAGGGAGTACGAGGATAAGGATGAAGGCCCTTTCCAGCTTTGGCATTCTATAAATCTATGTTTGGTAGGCATTTGTGGGCTTAAGTAAAATAGAACCTCAAGGAAGTTTGGCGGGGGGGAGGGGGGGTGGACTGCAATTCAACATAAACCTTGAAGATCCATACCAATATCCTGTGTTTTCCGTTGAAACCCAATAAAAGTGCCCAAGAAAAACACTCCCAAGGAAACTCCACTCATCCACCCAACCAAGAAGGGAAAGGCGATGCCCATGAAAACATTCCATTGAAATTGAAGCCTTGTTGCCAATCCACCTCTCCCACAAGTCCTAGCCCTCTCTTCCTACTCCTCCTCCAGACTGCAGTAGCATAGGAGAGGTGATCTGATCTCTAAGAGGTTAAGTTAGTGTTGTTGATTCAACTCCTATAACATCCTCTCCACCTTAAAACCTCATTTCTCTCAAACAACAACAACAAAATAACACACACTCTCTTGAAAAAATATTCATGGCTACTCATTGTGTAGAGAATTAAGCACGAAAGCTTCAACCTCCATCTCTGCAATATGAAGATAGCCCACTTTCCTCATGCACCCTTTCTTACAATCTAATTGGAATTCTTGCTGAACATACTTTATATTATCCTCTGTATGTCCTAACTCGTGTTCTATCTACTCCTTACCAAAATTCTACGGATAAATTTCATCTCTTCTATGAAGCTTGTCTTTTCTGCTTCCTCTCTTCCTTTCTTTCAAGTTACTTAAACATTTATCTTTCAAGATATGTATTTGCTGTATTTCTACGTAGAGGTGTAATCAGTGAGTGTTGGTATCTACCTCTGAATTCTCTTTCCTGAGACACTGGTAACCAGTGTGGTTTAATGAAGCTTAACAAATTAAACAAATAGAGAAAACGGAATTCGGATAAAATATTTGCAAATCACAGATCTGATAAGATATTGTATCCAGATTATATAAAGAAAATTTAAAACTCAGTGATAAGAAAACAAACAAACCAATTACAAAATGGGCAAAAGATTTAAACAGATACTTCATCCAAGAAGAATATGTATATCAAACAAGCACATGAAAAGATATATTTACTAGTATTAGGAAAACGAAAATTAAAAATTACAATGAGGTATGCAAACTTTAAATACCCACTAACACTAATTTAAACCTAAAAAGACTAACTGTATGAAGTGTTGGCAAAGAGGTGGAGTAACTAGAACTCCCACACACCACTGATGGGAATGTAAAATAGTATAACCATTTTGAAAAACAATTTCTTAAAAAATAGTTAAAGATATGCCTAACATATGTTCCAGGCATGTACTCAAGAGATAAAAGCAAATGTCCAAACAAAGATTTATTCATGAATATTCAAGAAAGTTTTATTTGTAATAGCCCCAAACTGGAAACAATACAAATATCTATCAATAAGGCAATGCATAAACAACTGCAGCATATCTGCACAATAGATCATTATTTAATAAAATAGAATAAATTTTGATACATGTAACAATGTGGATTAATTCAAAATAATTATGCTGAGTGGAAGGAAAGCCAGAAAAAGAAGAATGCATCCTCTGTGATTTCATTTATACAAAATTCTACAAAATGCAAACTAATTTATAGTGATATAAGACAAATCAGTGGTTGCCTAAGGACTGGGGGAAGGCAGCAGATAGGGCGCTGGAAAGGGCTGAGAAGAATCACAAAGAGAGATCCTTTGAGGGTGATAGATATATTCACTATCTTGATTGTGGTGTTGGTTTCATGGGTGTACACATATGTCAAAACTTATCAAATCATTCACTTTAAGTCTATGCAGTTATCTTATGTCAAGTATATCTCAGTGAAGCTTAATTTAAAAAATAGACATAGTCTGTCATCTAGGAGCTCAGAGTCATGGTCTCACTGAAGAGACACTACTCAAAGGAGGAAAGGGTTTTCATGTGTTTATCTATTCTGTTTTGGCATCATCTAGTCCAGCATTCTCTGCAATCACTCAACACCTGGCCTAACATACTTACAATGTGCTACTGTCCCCACTAAGCATCCACACCTGCTGTTTGAGCATCTGATGGGAGGAGGAGGAGATATCTAACTCTGACTTCTTGAGACTTGCACTAATTGATTCTGAACCACAAGTGAACTCTGGGACAGGATTGAGGGACTTGTCCCCAGGGCCTGAGACCTGGAAGGGGCCTGGGGGTCTTCTAATCCCACCTCCATATAGTGTAGGAATTCTTTCTACTTGTGAGTAATCATCATCTACTCTCTGACAATGTCTCTGGCATGGAAATTGCCACTGTTCACCGAATATAAAGCAACTAGCTACATTCCAATGGGAAGAAACCGGAGGACAAGAGGAAATGTGAGAACTGTCCCTAAAACCCATGAGGATCTCTATCCTTTCTTTCAATGTGGTTCCTTGGGAACTCTAAATTTGGGAGGAAATCAATTATTTTCAATGGAGGAGGTAGAAGAAGGAGAGATTAATGGATGTGAAAAATGAGACTTACATGGCTAACAAATTCTTTTTAAAGAATTGCATTTCTGACCCTGTGGGCCATTTGTTTGGTTGAAGTGGTTTCTATGTTATTCGCTCTGACTAACTTTGAGCACATCTCTTAATGTCTGGTTGCCTTGGCTTTCCCAACTTTGTGCATTTAGACCCAGAGAATGGCCTGCCTTCCTCCTGATCAGCAACAAGGCTCCTAAGAACTTTGGGTTCTGAGAAGAGAAAAAGCTCTGTGTAGAAAGATCAGGGCTGTATCATTTTCATTTCTCCTTGATGCTTTCAAGCTTGGTGACTTCAGCTACTTCTCTGAAGGGAATAATCTTTTAAGCTCTCCATCCAATCTGTTCTCAGACAGGAGTTTAAGCTCCCCCATTCGAAGTTTATCAGACAGATCTACAGAGACTTTTCCGGAAGGATGTTTACAAAGGACATTCAGTGTTGCCAAGAAAAGAGAGAATGAGAATGATAGGGCTTCTGAAGGGCAGTTTCAGAGGCAGTGAGATTTAAGCATAAAGGGACCTTTCTTTCTCTTACTAACAGGTTGTCCAAAGGCCAGTGATGGGCAAAACGGTTTGCAAGGGGCATATGGCTTCCCTGCTGAAGTAGGTACCTCATAATCACACGAGCCAGTGGAGTTTGCCTCTTAGGGTTGTCTGGCTTTCTCTTGTTGCAGAGTTGAAATTATTTCAGGGATTAAAGCTCATAGTTCTGTTTTCCTCCACTCCTCTTTTTTGGGGGTGGGGTCTTCTTAAAAGGTGATGGCTTGCTTAGTAACAGCGTCATATCTGCATGACTGTGTAGAAGTAACCATGTAAGAACAAATTACTCTTCTTTAGAGAGAAGGGAATTCTGGAACAGGTCATTTATATATAATAAACCATGTGATACAGGCACACAGCATTTTAAGTACTGCTTCAGAAATCTGAGAATTATTTTGAAATGGTGTATCCGTTCAGATATTTACAACTCTGAAACTCGCCACTTGCAAAAATATAAATGTATCTGGTTTATTAAGTTTGGAGTCATTCTGTGAGAAATACCCCCACCAACTCCCCCCCCCCCCACCCCCACATTCAATCATACATTAATACACAGTGAGGTCTGGAAAACAACTTCATTTAACTATTGCTTTAGGGGCATTTTTGAAAAATTCTAACAAAACAAACATTTCTGCAGCCAGTCTAGGGAAACAATTTTCCTCTCTGATAAAGATGACTTCATTTTATCCTAGTGAAAGATAAATTTTCATCATCATAATCAAGCAAGAGAGAAATCATTCCCTGTGAGCTGCCTAACAAGTTGTGCAATTGTAGTTCTTTTTAATTAAGAAGCTCCATTTTTGAATTGTTCATCTCTATTCCTTTCATTTTAGTCAAGTCTAGAACTAAACGGATTTCAACTACGAGTTTTCCCCTCCCCCCTTCAAAGAACTATTACATTTCAAATGTCTTACAGAGAAGAACATGAGTTTATCCCATTTGTCATCAGCTAAAGTCTTCAACTGGAGGAAGAACTTGTTATTCATGACAACATCCGTGTGTGATGAAAAAGAAAACCTAAAAAAAGACCTTCTAAAGAACATCTACTGCAAAGTGGCTGGGTGGGAGGGCTGTGAGCAGGGAGGGAAGGGAAGAAGGCTGGCGCTCAGCAGGAGTTTTCCATGGGCTCAATAAATAGGGAAACCATAATATTACATACAAAGTTCTAGTCTTCAAATCATGTAACATATTCCCATGAAGAAAAGTGGGGAATCAAATGTTATGTTTCATGGCTGTTTTCAGCGTAACACACACACACACCTTTTTTTTTTTAATGTCTTTGTCTTTTAGAACAGTTTTAAGCCCACAGTATTTATTTATTTTTTTTTAAGAAGAAAACCATAGGTCTTAACATATTGCCAAGAATGACTTCCAAGAACAAAGAGTAGCTGTATGATGATTGAGAATTAAGCAAAATTCTAGAACAGGCTTTGTTTATCCAAGTTACTTCCACCCACCACTGGGTGGTAGTATGATTGAAACCTCCATTCCCAGGTACACTGTCCTCACACCTCCCCCCTGGCCCGGGTCACTGATGTCACCATCTGGGAAGTGTGTGTGTGTGAGTGTGCGAGTGTGTGTCTTTTGAATCAGTAGAATGCTGTCCTGATTGAATGTGATCTGCCGCCCTCATGACAGAGGGTATTGTTCTGTCCTTTTCAATCAACAGTTTTCCATCTCGAGGACACAGAGGTGGCTTAGAAAGAGGTCACCCCGGGGCATGTGGTCTGCATTATGGTCCCGGGCTTGCTTTATGACACCAGAAGATATGCATAGTCAGCTCCAGGGAAAGAAATGAAAGTCTCCCAATTAAATTTTAATCATGCACGCGTCCACGCCACTGTCAGAACGAAAATCAAAAACCTTACAGTCGCCTGGTGTAAAGGGCCTCAACCTTTCATCAGCTAGAAGCCCTCCGAGCTACATGTTTTAAAAGATTTTTGCCTACCAATGTGCTGCTTTCATGAAATAATAATTCGATGTCTCATGTTTTCATTAACCACAGCTACTAACAATTACAGCTACCTTTAGTGGAGGGCTTGCTATGGACCAACCCCAACAACTCTGTGAGGTGGGTGTTCTTATTGTGCTTATTTGACAGATGAGGACACAGGTTCAGGGAGATCAAGGAGCTCCATCAACATCATTCAGTGAGAAGTGGATGGGCATGGGCTGACCCCAGACTTGTGTGCAGTCAAAGCGCAGGTAATTCATCGCTATTCCATTTGGCCCAGCAGAGCTTCTCTCTGGTTTACGTGAGGTGGTCCCTGCGGTGACCACACAGCCAGAAGCAAAGAAACGGGGGCATTTTGATGAGACTGCAACCCACATCCAGGCAAATGAGGAATTGCCATCAAGCTCTTTGAAATATTGAAAATTGCTCACAGACCTCCTCTCTCATCTTCCATGCCATTCACACCTTTAACCATTCCTAGAGGTCTAGGGGCTCAGAGACAGGGACTCACTTGCTAAATCCCATTCCCTTTTGTAGGAGACATTTTGGGATTCAGTGCGGCTATGCAGAAGGTTCATGTGCAAGGACATGGAAAGCATGGTTCCCAGCCCCCCTCTACTGCTGGGGACCCCTGGGAAAGCAGAAATGGTATATGGGCTGAGACAAGACATTACTCCTTACTTCCTTTTTTTTTTCCCTTCCTCTGCAAAATTGCTTTCCCTTGGATTCTGTTCCTCACTGCCCAAGAAGTAAAGGCTTCATTTTCCTTGAATAACTGTCAGATAATTTTATTGTTTTCTATAATCCCTTCAGTTGTCTGATATTACTAGCGTGCGACCTGATGCTTAACATTTCAGAGACACCACATGCTGACTGCTCTGGCCATTTTGAAACAATCTGGATCGAAACTACCGGCCAACAAATACAAAGAGAGAGTCAGGCCATCAATCATCAGCAGACATCCCGAAGGGTCTTTTCTCACACTTTGTAGGGGGAGGGGTGAAGGCAGAAGAATGTGACCATTTAAATAGATCTTGCTGGGTCTTAAAGAATGAATTGGTATCAAAGATCTTTGACACGAGCTGAATCAATGTTGAAAATAATATTTGAGGAGCACGGAACCCCGCTTCTCTTTCAGGTGAGCAGCCCAGTTCACATTTCTCTTGACTGTGAGTGCTGGGGGGCCTGGCCTGAGCTTGTAGATCTCTGCGCCCCCACAGTGCCTAATATACAGCATGGCACACTGGAGCATTCAGGAAATAGTGGCTTTATTATTAGAAATGAAGCCCAGAACCTACAGGGTTGGCACTGAGAGAAGACTGGCTAGGGGGTAAGAGGTGGGTTGAGAAAGGCAGCTTTGGAGACCCTCATGGCATATCTAGGATTCGCCTTTTCCTTGGACTGATCTTGAGCCCACTACTCCCACCTCCACGGTGGTCTCTGGCCTCCTCTTACGTGCTGGTCCCACCATCTTTCCAGGTGAGGTCTGGAGCCTGCTGAGGGGAGGTGGAGCATTAAAAAAAAGACTTTACCAGCCAGTAGGAAACTACTAGAAGGGGGTAACAGAGATCCAGCAAGTCTTAAGGACCTGGCTTTAAAGCGCAGTTTTATCCCTGCATACTTGGAGTGTCCCCTCAGGAGCTCGCGGTTCACCATAGCCCTTTTCCCTGCCTCTGTGTGGCAGAGAACATATTTCCCCCTAGACTCCCCGCAATAGGGCTGCCTTAGGCCTCCAGAATTCTCCATGCCCTTTGCCCAAAGACATTCCACACAACTGACTTGGAAATTCTACAAGCATTATGGTTAAATCTATATTTCATAATATAGTTAGAAATATTTTTAAAAACTAAAACAAGAAATAATATGCACCTAGCTGGTGTGACTTAGTGGTTGAGCATCACTGGATAGATAAACTAGGAGGTCATGGTTAGATTTCTGGTTAGGGCACATGACCAGGTTTTGGGCTTGATCCCCAGTAGGGGGTGTGCAAGAGGCAGCTGATCAATGATTCTCTCTCATAGATGTTTCTATCTCCTTCTCCCTTCCTTTCCCTCTAAAGAAATGAAAAAACATATTTAAAAGAGTGAATTATTTTTTAAAAAAATACTATGCATGTTCCATGGAATTATACTACATTAACATATCATGGACCACTAACAGAAATCTCTAACTCATTCTCAAACTCATTTTAGAGCCAACCTCAGAATAAAAAGTTTGTTATCCCTGCATACTTGGAGTGTCCCCTCAGGAAAAAGTTCCCATTTGCAACCTGGAAATGTTAACCTAAAAGTAAAAAGTCCAAATGAGAGGCAACGAGTGTTTATTTGAGATCAAACAATTGCAATCTGGGGAGAGCAAATTGAGGCGGACCCCCTCCTTGCTTCCCCCCAGTACAGGAAAAAGACTCCAGGGTTTTATGGGGAAAAGGGAAGAAAATGAGGTAAGCTGTATTAAAGAAGAGTTATTGGCGCTAGATGAAGTAAATTTAGATTTTATAGTTCGTGGATTAGCCGATCTTTGGTCACCAGGCAGAAGGCTAGATTGCTACTTCATTGATTGCTTAGCAATTCAGTCTTTGGTAAAGTCCAATCTCATCCATTCTTACAAACAGGCTATTCTCCTTCTCACTGACTTCTTGGAATGTTGGTGGTTTGGTCCAGGTCAGAAAGTAAAGAAAAACAGGACGTGCAGGAAGTTCCTCTCAAATGGCCACTCGGGTTCCACTTCAACGTGGCTCCATTCCTGTCCTCTTTCACAAAAATGATGCAACGAAATAACTTAGAGAAATTTATTAAGTGCAGAGGCCAATAAGACAACAACTGTCACCCGTATTCTCCAATTTCAAAATGTTGTGCTAAGCAAAGCAAACAACCTCCCATTGGGTTTATAATAAACGTCACAAATTTGAACATACAAAATAAATGTATGCCAGCTAAACACCACTTCTAGTTGTTTTACGTACTTAGGTTCCACATTAAATTTTAGTTTTAAAAAGACTTTGGTGTCCCAAAAAGTTTGAAAGCCCCTCCCTAGACCATTAAAGGGAGGTTGCACCTTTCACCTGTTCCCCAGACCCACACTTGCATGTCCCCAGGACCTTGAGACCTCCCTGCCTACAGACTTGTCTTATTCTGGCAGGATCCAATAGGAGAACCAGGTCTCAAGGCAATTCCACGGAGGCACTTTGCAATGAGGCTGTTGGGGGACATTGTCGGAGGAGTGCTCATAATTAAAACCCTTTGCTGACTCCCCACTTTTCTCCATTATGGTGGCTTCCTTGGGCCTGAGGAACCACTTTCTCCTTCAAAAGCTACAAGATGTCAAGGGTTGGTCCACAATACCCCAGCATAAACTGTTTTATCATAAATGTTTTAAAGGGTAATTTTCTTATACACCACAGCACAGTGACAACTGAAATTATTGTTCAACATCTTTGCACATCAGCGCCAAAGGGCCCCTTGGAGGGACTAGACCAATCTCACATTTCCATATGAGGGAACTGAGGCCCTGAGGCCCAGAGAGGGAAGTGAATTACCCAAGGTCACATAGCGCATGCTCCCTTGACTCTATGTCCCCTCTTTTTCTCACAATGCTCCACGTCTTCACTTGCCATAATGATCAGCTGTCAGGTGAGAGGGTTAACCTTCATTCTGAAATATGTTAGTAGTGATTTATATTTTTAAATGTGGCTAATGGTAGAAATAAAATGTTAATGAGAAAGCAACACATGCTTTCAAAGTGACTGTTCACCAGAGCGAACATTAAGCCTGATTTGATCACTCCCATTAGAGATTTCAGCTGAACATTATAGAGATGTTTCTCAGGAATTTGTCTGATAGATGTGGCAGGGTCAGCTACCAGGGATAAAGAACCATCACTGAAATGTCCAACTAGACAAAAATTTCTCAGTTAGAGGTATGAGAGACTTTGAAATGCTACACGTAAATCAAATCATTTCGATTGAAGCAGCTATTTTTTAAAAATTCTTTCTTACAGTGTAAGCATTTTTACCTTTACTAGCCTATTTCATAAGTAGAAATGGTGTTTGGAGAGGGTGGATTTTATTTATTAGTTTTTTTCAATGTTGGGTTTTATAATGTGAGATGCTTACATGGAGAGCCTTAAGCCTGGAAGGTACCTTAGAGACTATCTGCTCCAACGCTTCATTTTCAAATGAGGTAGCTGTGGTCCAGAGAGGGCAAATGACTGTCCTAAGGTCACACAGCAGCCAGCATCAGAGTCAGGACTACAAAAACACCTCCAGATCTAGATCAAGGAGTTATTTGATCAACAGACAGGAGAGCTCCCTGGGCTGTGAGTTGCAGGAACAAGATTACAGTACTGAATATACAAAGGAACACAATTCACTTCCTTTATAAGTAATTTCTTTTGGTTTTTAGAAATATAATATTTTTGCTTTCTCAACTTCAAAAAAATTTTTAAATAGTGTACAATAAAACACAAACAAACCAGAGAGAGAGAGAGAGAGAGAGGCAGAAATAAGAATGTGTGTATAAAGCATACACATATGTATGTGTGTGTGTGGTCTGTGTGGGTGGGGAGAGGTGGTAAAACATAATTTTTCTGGGGGAGGGTGTGAAATCAAAACTTCTAATAAGAATGGTCACTAAAATTGATTAGATCTGAGTTCCTGGTAATAAAGTTTTCATTTGCTTATTTATTAAAAAACAACAACACACCTTTAATAGAGATTCTTCCTTTCTTTCTCTAATCCTATCACATCTTCCTACACACCAGCCTGAGAACCATGGAGCAGAACTCAGCACTTTGGAGCTAGAAGGCTTCTCATACACCACCAGTCCAACTCTCTAGTTGACAGAGGGACAACTGGAACCCCAGAGAGGGAGGTAATGGCCATACTAATTTCAGAGCCCAAGAAAATGGGGGGGGGGGGGGGGAAGGGGTTGCCATAGAGGCACTAGACACCTCATGTCTGAGTTTCAGGGTTATTATGATAAAAAATAATTTTTAACTTGCTTTTACAAATAGCCCCAGTTGCATAGCAACAAACAGTATTCAGGACCCTTTTAGCCACCTCCCCAGGAAGCTTGAGCCTGATGGTCACAGAACTTCTTGCTTCCATGGTGTTTCATTAGGTACAGTCTCCTTTCGTGCCTGGCATGCCCCGTGGACCATGGCTGACTCCTGAGAGGTAAGAGAGCAGAAGAAGAAAGTGTACTTCAGAGAGTCAGGCTCCACCAAGGTGGCCACAGGCAATGCTGCTGGAGGCTCAGCTCCTTGCTGAGTCAGGCTGCCGAAGGCACGTCCACTCTTTTTCCTCTGTGCTCTGGTCCCCCTAAAAGAATTACAGTGACAGATGGACCAGTGTACCCCATTGCCCACTGACACCACCCCTGCAAGGACGCTGTGACAACTTGTTGGGGTGCCAGCTCCACGGTCAAAGCACCATCTCTTATAAGTATTTATTAAACATCCAACACAACCATTTGAATGAAATGGCTGTTTTAAAGTAATATGTTTCTTTTTCAAGGTGAAAGATTCAAGGACTTATGTTGGAAGTTTTGCAGAACACTAACGGGTACCTTAACAGATGACCTGCAAACCTCGTGGCCATCCAGGGGCTTCTGGGATTAGGTTAACACTGCCTGTGATTCAAGGAAATTAAGAGAAACTTCAAAATGAGATTCAGGGGGTCTGGGTGCGGCAAGAACTGAGGGAGACACAGGGAACAGTAAAGCAGTTGTCAAGCATGGAGTCCCACCTCTGGGCCTGAGGCTTAAAGTTTAAAATAATAATAATAATAACCTGGCATCTTGATTTGATTTAAGTGAAAAACCAGTGTCTACAGGCGGCTGCTGAGCGGGCCGCCCATCCTGCTGGGGCAACACGGATCCATCATCAGAGACACGGATAACTCGGAGCAGAGGGCCCAGCTGGAGTCTTCTCCCCTCCTCCGCGCCACCCTCCCCCTTTGAATCTGCAATGCCAGCGGTTAGAAAAAGTGTCTCCATCTTGTAAACACAGCAAATTTGATCTGGAAGTCATTGAGAAAACATAAACATGGAGCCTCATGCGGTCCTGTGTACACTCCCCCAGCCCAGCTAAAGCTGAGCCTGTTGTGGAAGGATTGGCTTTTTTTAAAGGTTGTTTTCTTTTTAGAATGAAAATCCCAAAAAGTACATGTTACCATGTAGATCCAGATCCCAGCAGAGAGACCACAAGTGTGTGGACAAGTGTTGCCGAAGCAGGTTAGAGACAGAATGTCCCACTTATTTGGGTTGTCTTCTGCAATTGCAGAAATTGCTTTTCTGAAAAGTCAATTATTTTTTTTAAATAAATCTTTATTGTTCAGATTATTACAATTGTTCCTCTTTTTTCCTCCCATTGCTCTCCTCCAATTAGTTCCCACCCCCCTCTGCCCTCACCTCCCCTCCACTGTCCTCATCCATAGGTGCACAACTTTTGTCCAGTCTCTTCCCACACCCCCCACACCCTTTTCCCCCTGAGAGTTCTCAGTCCAGTCCCTTTCTATGCCCCTGATTCTATTAGATTCACCAGTTTATTCTGTTCATCAGATTTTTTATTCACTTGATTTTTAGATTCTCTTGCTGATAGATATGTATTTGTTGTTCATAATTTTTATCTTTACCTTTTTCTTCTTCTTCCTCTTCTTAAAAAATATCTTTCAGCATCCTATCTAATAAAAGAGTAATATGCAAATTGACCATACCTCTGCTACACCCACAAGCCACACCCACCAGCCAATCAGGAGCGAGTATGCAAATTAACACAACCAAGATGGCTGTGGCCACGGAGAGAACAGGAGGGAGGCTTGGGTTTCCCCAGCAATGGAGGAAGCCAAGCTTTCCGCACACCCTGGCTGGCCAAGACCACCACTAAATGCTACAAAGTTTCAATTATAGAAGATAAATAAATCCCAGCAAAAATGGTGGCAGCCACGGAGGTGGAGAAAGCAGGAGGCTAGGGTTGTCCCTGGCGATGGAGGAAGCCAAGTTTCTGCAGCCCTGGCCTACCTTAGCCTTTGCTTAAGGCTACGAAGTTTCAATTATAGAAGATAAATAAATCCCAACAGAAATGGCTGCCTCTACCGAGCAAGCAGAAGGCTTGGCTCTGCTCCAGGCTACAAAGTTTCAATTGTAGAAGATAAATAAATCCCAGATACCAGGGCATCCACTTGGGTCGCCGGTGGGCGTGGCCAGCCTGCAAACCACCACAGGCCCCTCGCCCAGGCTGCCCCATGCCCCAAGAGAACCCCCATCCTGATCCAGGACACCGTTCAGGGCAAACCAGCTGGCCCCCACCCATGCACCAGGCCTCTATCCTATCTAATAAAAGAGTAATATGTAGATTGACCATCACTCCAACACACAAGATGGCTGCCTCCATGTGGTCAAGATCCTGCCCCCATGTGGACACAAGATGGCCACCACAAGATGGCCAGCAGGGGAGGGCAGTTGGGAGGGACCAGGCCTGCAAGGAAGGGCAGTTGCGGGCAATCAGGCCAGCAGGGAAGGACAGTTGGGAGGGGGGACCAGGCCTGCAGGGGACGGAAGTTGGGGGTGACTGGGTCTGCAGGGAAAAGCAGTTAGGGGTGACCAGGCCTGCAGGGGAAGGCAGTTAGGGGCAAACAGGCTGGCAGGGGAGCAGTTAGGCATCAATCAGGCTGGCAGGGGAGTGGCTAGGCGGTGATCAGGCTGGCAGGCAGAAGCGGTTAGGGGCAATCAGGAAGGCAGGCAGGTGAGCAGTTGGGAGCCAGCAGTCCTGGATTGTGAGAGGGATGTCCTACTGCCTGTTTAGGCCTGATCCTACTGGATTAGGAGCATCCAGTTCACTGGGTTGGTAGACAAATGCTCCCACTCAGTCATGAGTGAATGGAGCTCATTCTGGAAGAGACAGTGGCCCCACCCACCTGGGGGCCATGGAAGGGCCTAACGTGTGCAAGTGGAGCAGCTGTGAGGGCCTCTAGTTATTCATGTCCACACAGCCCAAGGTCACTGCAGGCTGGCATCTCACCTGCTCCAGGGCTGTGGCCTCTGCAGAAGAAGGGGCCCTGGGCCCACTGAAGCTCTGCCTCTCCCCTGGGGCCCTGAGAGGGAAGGGATTAAGGGCCTGGAACCCCAAACTTCTCTAGCCCACTCTCCCCTCCCCTTCTCCCACTTACTGCTTCTCAGCCTCCCTGCTGCCTCCTCCCCAGTTAGCACAGTACAAGATCTCTAAAGCCAGGCCAGAACAGAAGAGAGAAGGATCTTGTAGAACCACTGCTCTCAATTCTAAGGCCCAAAGAATCCTTAAACATAGAAACCCAAAGTCCTATCTATCTACCTCCCTCAAGTGAGAGAGGAAAAAATACAGCAAGAACAAATTCCAAATGGATAACTCAGTAAATCATCCTGCCGTTGAGTATATGCCACCCTCACCGGGCAGAATTCAGATCTTGTCATAATGAGAACAACCATGTGCCTCGACAACAACCACCAGACCAGAGGTTTGTCCACCTCACCAGCTCCCTATATCCTCCAGCCCTGCAAGCTAGCTCTTTGCCACCCCATTTACAGCCAAGCCCAAGGCTTAGTGAAGGGGTGAGGTATTTGTAGTTCCTTTTATCCTGGTCCTGAGAAGAGGGTGGCAAGCCATGCATGTCAAATCTCCTCTGAACTTGGCCGAACTCTCAGTAAACCAAAGCTGTCCATACCATACCATGATATATTTCTTCCTCCGCTACTAAGCTGCCCAGTGAACTTAGGTGAAACAACCTAACACAACTTCTAACCATCTTCTGGTGTTAGCTCCATTGTTTTTGTTCACTCAGCTGCAAGGTTTTTAAAAAGGAACCAAAGATCATAAACAATATTTGGAGGTTTTGGAAAGAAAACCAATGAATGATGAAAAGAATTGTTGAAATGCCTGGGGGATGTTTGGTTGAGGTATTTGTGCCCTGGTACCAAGACTCCTGAGACTGTGTCTTCAGTCTCTGTCTTCACACCCTGCCCCGATTCCCACTTCAACAGGTCTGTGGCACCGACTGCCATCAACTCCTTCCTCTCCCTGAAGAAACAGGCTGCAAACGCACAAGAGCTACCCCAGTCACTGTGGTCTGAATGTTTGTGTCTCCCCAAAATCCACATGTTAAAACCCAGCTCCAATGTGATGGTTTGAGGAGGTGGGGCCTTTGGGAGGTGATCAGATCATGGCGGTGAAGCCTTCAGGAATGGGATGAGTGGCTTATGAAAGGGACCTATAAGAGCTCCTTTGCCCTTTCCACCACATGAGGACACAGTGAGGAAACAGCCCTCTGAGATCCAGGAAGCTGGCCCTAATCAGGCACGGAATCTGCAGTGCCGTGACCTGGAACTTTCCAGCCTCCAGAGACGTGAGAAACAAACTTCTGTTGTTTAGAAGCCACCCCGTCTATGGTATTTCTGTTATTGCAGCCAAACCAAACTGTCGCTCCGTACATCAGTCACAAAACCAACATTTACTGAGCAACTAGGTGCCAGGCATTGTTCTAGGCACGTGGGAATATAGTCACTAACAAAACAACATCCCTGCTCTCCTGGAGCTCCTGTTATGGGGAGGGAGGTCAGGGCAGATGGTAAAGAGAAATAAGTAAAGGATATTCCAGGTGATGCTAGAGAGGGATCTTCTAAAGCATGTATCCAGAAGTCCTGGGGACACTTACTGGGGACTCAGATACTTCCCACCACTTACTGGGGGCTCAGATACTTCCCACCACTATCTCATCTCCCTTTACTAGGTCTGTGAGGTGAGCAGGCAGGGAACATGGAATAGTGTGAATGTGCCCTGAAGGATGTAGGGCTGTGCCCATTGCAAAAGCACCAAAACACAGGCTGCCTGGTGGGGCAGGTGGGCATGAGGGATGCTGCTCTGGGATGAAGGGCAGCAGTCCTGAGCCCCATATCCCCATCTGCCACCCTCTCCCCATCTGCCTCCCCCACATCACTTCACCCCTCTGGATCCTAATAGTCTCATTTGTTAAATGGGACACAGCCGGCTGAGAGGTTTCTCTTTCCATCCATCATTTTCCCCTAGTATTGCATTCTCAGACTTTTATTTCATGTGGTCACTTTATTTTTGACTCTAACTAGTTAAGTCAGAAAAATGACCTAAAGAATAGCCCATAGACCTGGTCACCGAGATGCCTCAGGAAGGGAAGGCACATTGCTTTCACCAAAGGAGGAAATCTATCATTGAGAAATCAGAGCCTGATGCACGAACTTTATCTCAGAGAGTCTAAAAAAATAGCCAAGAAAAATTTTTAAAAGAACCATGAAGAGGAGCTCATCTCAACAAACATCACAACTAATCATAGAGCTGGGCCACTTTGAACAACGTTCCCGTGTTGGTGCAGGAACAGGCAAGTAGAGCCAGGTCATCGAGGACACCCATGACAGCTGACGACCCCCTACTCACTGACTTCTCAGGGTGCCCTGCTGACCTGGCCATCCTGTCCTCTCTCTCGGGACACCCCCTCCCTAGGTCCCGCTTCAGACCACAGGCTGATGGCCAGCACCTGCACTGCAGGCAAGTAGTGTTCAGTGTGTTCATATCCCACCCCTGAGCACTCAGGTCCTATCGGCGGTGGCTTGTCTCCTGAGAGTATAACTTAGCAGTTTCTATCGAAATAAAAGTACCCTTCAGCTCAGCAATTCCACTTTTAGTTATTTCTCTAAAAATATAGGGCAAGTAGCCCAGCCAGCATGGCACAGTGGTTGAGTGTCAACCTATGAACCAGGAGGTCACAGATTTCTGGTCAGAGCACATGCTCAGGTTGTGGGCTTGATTCCCAGTGTGGGGTGTGCAGGAGGCAGCCGATCATTGATTCTCCCTCATCATTGATGATTCTATCTTTCTCTCCCTCTTCCTTCCTCTCTGAAATCAATAAAAATATATTTTAAAAAATATATATGGCACGTATACGTATATTCATAAGGGTACAAATACATACCTGGGAGTAGAATAGGGGGAGTACGATTGTGGTTGGTGTAGGGGTAAAGGAAGGGTGGGGCTTTTGCTTTTAACTCTAAATTTACATTTTATTTAAACTTTTTAAATTAAAAAACTAATTTATATGTTGTGTAGATTTTTTTTTAATTAAAATTAAAAGCAATATTACTTGGGCAAGCCTTAGCTGTCTCCTGACTAAAGTCTCAACTCTAGCATCCCTGAAGATGTGGTTCGACCAACTCTCCATCTGCAATGTGGCTCAGCACGGCTGAATGTAGGAGGACCCCAGGTTACAAAATTGTGGCGCTTTAAAGAAAAGTTAGTGGGAGAAGAAATTGGCTTGGGGTAGAAGTTGGCAGGTGTTAATTTAGGTGGTACAGGTATATTCAGACCCCTCAAGCTGCAGCTGACGTCCATCTAGTGTAGGAATAAAAATGACCACTGACATTAGGTGGTGGGAGAGGAAGAAGAGAACTTTGGCTCAGTATCAAATTCAATCTCTTTTCACAATTAACTGTGACCTTTACTTAGCGTCCCCACATCCAATGGAATGCAGCAGGAGGGAGTCCCAGAAAAATGCCCACTACTTCAGCAGCTCAATTGTGGATTATATCACCCCAGACCTCCACTCTGAGGCCCACACCAGAGCTGTGATTATCCTAATTGGACTCTTATATTCATTCATTCACCAGTTTCTTCTCCTCCTTCCCCTCCTTCTCCCCTTCTCCTCCTCTTCTGTGTGCCAGCTCTAAGGAAGGAAATGATGATGATGATGATGATGACGACGGCGACGACGATGACGGGAAGGAAGGGGAGGGAGAGGAAAACCACAGTGAAGGATGAAGGGAAGAAACAAAAAGGCTAAGCGGAAGAAAGGAGAAAAAATAAAAATAAGGGAAAAAAAGAGATGGCGAGGAAGAGAAAAAATGGTACTAAGTAGGGCCACTGGTTTCCTAAATTATGATTAAACTATTTCATGCGAATGTTAGAGTTGAACCCCCCACCCTGCTCTGGAAGACTGTGATGACAAACTGGCAGCAATGACAATTGATTACAACTTTTTTTTTTTAAGTAAGGAAAGAAGGTGCAAATCCAGGGCATATAGCTGCCCGCCCTCAACTGACTATAGGGCAGAGAGGGAGGTGTTCAAAGGATTAGTGGCTAAAAGAAAGAACTGATTTTTCTTCTTTAAAATAATAGAAAGAAAGAAATAGAGGCGGGGGGCGGGGGGGGGGGGCAGGAAAGAAAAGGTCTACCAGTAATGATATTGTTGCTACTGTGAGTCGCACGTTCAGCTATAACAATTAGTCTTGGACAAACACACCAAACAAGAGAAATGACCCAGAGGATACTCAGCCAGATGGAGTCAGTCAGGCAAGGAACTGAGTTGCTTCCAAGTGAGGCTTTGGTTATGTGACTGTGGTCACCAGAAGAGTCAACTTCCCTGTAAATTCAAACTGTGCTGGCCCTCCCCATCACTGCGGGACCACTCCTGAGCCCTGGAGTCAGAATCCCCGCACACAGCTCTTGGGAAATGTCCCAGGCCTCGGCCGGCCAACAAGAAGAGCTTTTCAGGGATTGCCAGGCCATGGCAACAGTCCTGGACTTAGTCAGGAGAGCCTGCCACTAACCTCTCAGATGACCTCAGACAGATCGTGACCTCGCTTTCAGGAGCTCATTTTTCACGTCTGTAAATGGAGGGTGATCATGTGGGGAGCAGATTTCCGACCTCTTGTGCCCAGGTGTGTATCCACCAATAAACCACGTCAGATTCACCAAGGGCGGGATGAGGGGCAGGAGTATTTAAACACACTTTCTGAGCCAGCCCCCGCTTCTGATTTCATAGGTGCAGGAACCTCCAAGCTGGTGCTGATGACTAGCCTGTTATCATTTAACATTACTGTTAGGTCACTACTGGACTTAAATGACCTCTGAAGTCCTTTCTGGCCCAGAGACAACCACTAAAAAAGGTTCTATAAATTACATCAAAGTCTTTGGAGATGGAACTTCCTTTCAAGTAACAAGGAAAAGGAAGACAGGACAGCTCATGGACTTCAGAAGATTTCAAAAAATAATGCCCATGATGGGAAGTACGACCCACATACATAAACAGAATTGAAAAGGCAATTAAAAAAAAAAAAAAGCATTTCCCCTCAACTTCAACTCCTTATATATAATCTAGTGGCAGTGTAGGGGTGGCAGGGAGTGAGGGACGCCACTATCTCCCAGCCATTTACTGAAGTGATTTATTGTGGTGGTCACACTGGCCCTTGTTGGGGCCTGTTACAGTTCGCTAAGCCCCGCTAAGCTCAGGTATTAGGGGTGAACATTTATGGTGAAGGAAGAGAGGAAGCTTTACTTTTGTTAGTTGCCCGAGGCCTCGTGGAAATCTTGGGACACAGCTCTGTTTGTCTTTCTTTTCTATTCAGGTTGCTGGTTTCCAGCCTTCCTTGCCCCATTGCTTAGTGTTTGTTTATGGCAGCGAAGTAGAAAATTGCAATGTCTGTAATTGTTATTGGTTTGCTGATTGTGTGACCACCTGGTTTGCCGAATCCAGGACTAAGGCAGTAAGTCCCCCTTTAAAGCTAAAGCTATGTGCTTTAGAAGGAGGAAGAGAAGGGGATGCTTGGATGGCCTTTGTTTGAGTCTGTGTGCTGTTTTGTAAAGAACCATTCAAAGTTGAAGTGATCTTTAATTAAAACAACCCCTCTCCCCCCCACACACACACCTTAGTACACTTTTCATGGCACAAGTCTGCACTAGAAGGCTTTCTTTTTTTGCAACAGAATGCCCTGAAATGAAGGAATTTCTCAATAAACAACTTTGTACTTGATTTGCCGTGTTGGAGTTGGATGTGCAGTTTCCAGATGTTTTCCAAAAAGGCCCCTTGCCCTGAGGTCCACTGACTGCTTCGAGACATCCCTCCAGTCGGCAGGGACCCCACAGCTGTTTTAGCAGAAAATTGTTTTCTTTTAATTTCATAAAATGCCACATTCAACATGCACCTTTCATCCAGACAGGCCGCTAAGACGTTCAAAGGATTCGGAATGGCTGCCCCGCCCCCTACCCGCTGGAGCCATACACAGAAAATATTTAACATCTGTACTGCTGTACCACCCAAACGTTTTAAATTGAAGGAAGATGTGTTTCTCTCACCAAATTACCAAAGGAATGTTCAGAGTTGAGCTCAGTCACCTAGGTCAGCCAGGACACCACTGTAGGAAAACCCTCCTGTTATTTTCAGCGCCAGGCACTCTGAATGGTCGGCCAGACAGCCCCTACCTGTGCATCTTGTCTAGGTACCACAGGTAATTCCTGTTCGCCAGCACTCAGTTGGCTCTGGTGTAATGATAATAACAAGAACTGCTTCCACTGGGTGCTTGAGTTCAATGCTTAATGTACATGATTTCACTCCATCCTCATGGCAACGTGGCTAGGTGGGTATTGTTATCGTCCTTGTTTAATAGAGGAAAAAATATGTGAGGCTCTGAGAGTTTGTCTAGTCAAAGATCACAAAGTTGGTAAATTAGAATTTGAATCCAGATTTGTCTGACTTGGCGCCCACAGTCTCAGCGCTATGCCCCTCGTCCCGACTCTGTATGGTACTGGTGCATGTGGGAGAATGTCAGCTGCCTTTAGACCAAGATACAGTGCATCTTACCAAGAACCTGTTATGTGCAGAGCTGTGGGTAGGGTCAGAAATGAGGACAAGAGGTGAATAACCAATGCCTGCCTTTGCTCAACTAGCTAACAGAGTGACCAACAGCCCCAGTTTGTTTGGGACTGTCCCAGTTTTTAAGCCCCAAGAGTGGTTCATCTCAGAAGGGGTAGGCAGAATTCTAGGATGACTCCCAAAATTCGTGGTCCCTGCTGTACCCACAGCTTCACCCAGTTATTCAATCAAACATTCAGTTTAGGTTTTGCTGTGAAGACATTTAGCAGGTGTAAATAAGTTGACTTTAAGATGGATTAGCTGGGTGGACCCAACCTTATTAGTGGAGCCCTTTAAATCTAGGTATGGTGGTCAGAGACAGAGAAGGCAGAGAGATTTGAAACACAAGGGATTAAAGGAGGCTTGAAGATGGAGGGGGTCACCTGGCAAAGAATATGGGTGGCTCTAGGAGCTAAGTGGCCTCCAGATGCCAGCTGGCAAGGAAATAGGGATCTCAGCCAGACAAGAAACTAAATTCTGCCAACCATCTCAATGGTCTTGGAAATGGATTTTACCCAGAGCCTCCAGATGGAAACTTAGCCTGGGGGACACCTAAATTTCAGGTTTTGAGAGCCTGAGCAGATGCCTGCACTTCTTCCTATGGACTACAAGCTAATATGAGTGTTGTCAAAGCTGCTAAGTTTGTAGTCATTTGTTATACAGCAATAGAAATGCAATGCCCCAGGAAATTCTTTAGTTCTGGGCAAACTGGGACAACTGGTCACCCTAGATGAGTTGTAGACCTGAGTTATGTGTGTGCTGGTGATCTGGACAGCTTTCCTGGAGGATGTAACTTATCCCTTCAGTAGAATTTAGACAAGGGGAAATGGGCTGAAATGTACTTTAGAAGGAGGACACAGCATCAGCAAAGATAGAGAGGAAGGAATATGCCAAGGGTGTCAACCAAGATGCCACCAAAGACACCAACCAGATCCTTGAGACAGTTAAGTGTTTGAGGCAGAGACTTTGAAATTTCAGCACATGCAGTGTCTATTCTGGGGTCATGAAAATAACAGCGAGATTAGAAGCCTGTTTGTTTCTTTCATCCTGGCACTGATGCAGTTCAACCTCCTCCAAGAAACTCCAAACTCCTGTAAGGCAGGGAGATGGCATAGTCTGCTGTTAGCCTAGTGCCTAGTGCACCATTGCATGTTCAGAAAATGCTAAATAGATAAATCATTTAATGTGGGCAAAATAATAGCACTTTAAGCCAAACACATAGCCAGCCACATTGTCCCTGGAAATACTAAGAGGTTGGCAAGGCTGAGCCATCACATCTGCCCTTGCCTCCTCCAGGACCTGACCCTCCAGCTACCTACAGGGGCCTCCCATGTTCTTCTCTTCAGACCTGGGCTCCGATGTCTGAGTCAATCTCAGTGCTGCTCCACACCAGCTGTTTGACCTTGGGCAAGGAACTTAGCTTTTCTGTGCCTCAGTTTCTTCATGTGTAGAAGGGCATAATAGAACCTACCTCACCAAGTCATTGTAAGGATTAGAGTTGTTGATACAACACACAAAGCCCTTACCACAGAGCTCAGCAAAGGGTAAATTTCAATAGTAATTATAATTGTTCAATAATAACTTTAGTTGTTATTATGATAAATTTTTATTTTAAATAACAGTGACATTAGCTGACCAAATTCAGGTGGAGACCCAATCTGTACCCCAGCCCAACCCAAGGACATTTTCATTTTACTAGAAGATTCTTGAAATAAGAATTATAAAACTTTGAGCCCCAATGAGAGGACTTCCCAATGGAGGTAGATCAGACCGGGGACTTTGCAGGAAGCCAATTCTAGTATGTCATAATTACAAGAGTTCCATCAAAAGGTTGATGGGACTTGGAGGACTCAACAAGGGCTGAACCACATATGTAGTTTACCTGTTGGAACGGCTAAACGGCACTTCCCCAAATAGAATTGTTAACTGCCAGACAGCTCAGGGCATTTTATTGCCTCCTGTTGGTCAAACACCTGAACAGCTGTAGGCTATTCCCCAAACTGACAATGCTTCTGTAAACCTTACCCTTTGAAGTGTATATCTCCACCTTGCCTTAGGACAAATTGTGTTAATAAATAGCACGGGGTCCTTAGACAAGGGGTAGTCTTGCAGCTCCTTTAGCTGAAGCACCTCTGACCCCCAATGCCTTTCAAAATTATCTTTTGTCTTTGGACTCCTTCTTAATCATCTATGTGAAGCTCCTTTCTCCAGATTGCTGAACCCTTTGTAATGCTGGGGCAAGAACCTCGGCAGACTTCCCACTGGTGAGTAAGCCAGGCCACTCCAGTGTAGCAGGGAACCGGCATGGGCTGCACCTGGGAGCTGGTGAGAGCTACAGTCTCAGCCTTCCTCCAGATGGCCTGAGTCAGAATCTGCATTTCCACAAGCTCCCCCCAGGGAGAGGGCCTAGTCTAGAGGAACTCCTATCAGCTCTGCCTCTGGACAACACAACATCTTTCTGACCTTTTCTTATGATTTGCTTTAAGTGTGAAGTGTTCAGGCACATAGGCGAGCCAGACCACAAAACTCTCAGCTGGCAAGAGAGAGCCTCATTTCTAGACACAGCTGGCTCTCTACATGTTTCAACAAACTGGCATTCTCCAAGAACTCTAATGGTCTGAAGTCGGGCTTAAAACTCAGCAAAAATAAACCTTCCAGGAAATTTCTGGCACACCCACTTTTCAAACCCATCATCTCAGGAATGTGATCCAAGCAATGGCCTCTTTCCTCCCATGTAACCCTATTTCCTAGTTTGAGACAGTTCTCTTTCTGGCCTTGAACTGACCACACACACACACGAGAGAGAGAGAGAGAGAGAGAGAGAGAGAGAGAGAGAGAGAGAGGAGAGAGAGAGAGAGAGAGAGAGAGAGAGAGAGAGAATAGGGAGGCCACATTTAAGTGCTGGGCTTTAGCTAAGTCTTCGGGAAAGTCCATAATCTCATTTTGGCACAATTAGTTCTAATTCTTAACGCAAATATTATTTTAAAAGAAGATCTTCAATCTGAGGAAAATCTACTCCTGGTCACTAGAGTTCAAAGAGGCATATTTATAAGCATAAGAAACAGAATCCACAGTTTGCCTTCATGTGGTCAACAATGCAATGTTCTCCATTTTATTTTTTAAGATTTTTAAATTGATTTTTAGAGAGAGAGGAAAGGATAGGGAGAGAGCGAGAGAAACCTTGATGTGAGAAAATCAATCAGCTCCTCCTGCACGGGAATCAAGCCCCAATCCAGGCATGTGTCCCAATCGGGACTCGAACTGGCAACTTTTTGGTGCTTGAGAGGATGCCCAACCAGCCAGGGTGCAATATTCTCCATTTTCTTACTTCCCAAGCAAGCAGAACACTCAAATCTTCCTTGAGGACCAAAACTCAAATCAGTCACAGCCTTTGGACCCATTCACCAATATTCATGAATGGACTCTTGTGTGATAGCTGCTCTAGGAAATAAAATAAGGCATGATCCCTACACCACAGGAAACTTCTCAGAAGGGAGAAATGTTTGTGTAACATCTGCCCTAAGAATTGATGGATACATAACAATTCATTCCAATTTTAGCAGTTTAAAATAACAATCATTTTAGTATCTTTCATAGTATCTATGGACAGGAATTCAGGAAGGGCTCAGCTAGGCAATTAGGGCTCCAGTCTCTCTTTTAGTTGCTGTCAGATAGGGGGTGCTGAAGCAGATGGAGGCTGGACAGGAATCTCTCTCTTCATGTAGTCTCAGGGCCTCTCCATGTTGCCTCTCCATGTGGGCCAGCTTGGGCTTCCTCACAAGATGGCAGCCTGAATATGTACTGTTTACATGACATCTCAGGGCTCCAAAGATGAGTGTCATATTTTATGATTAGTTCAGAAGTCACCGTGTTAATTCCTCTTAAGGGAGAGTTGTCAAAGTCACATTGTAAGAACAGCATGTGGGATGGGAGATATTGTTTTAACCACCTTTGGAAAATATACTTTGCAACAGGATTTCAGCAGAAAAACAAAAATCCCATCTGAATTGGGATAACTCAAGGAGGCTTAACAAAAGCATAAGTTATGAAAATATAGGCAGGGTGTAGGGTAGGGGTAGGGAATGTCTGGCCCAAGGGCCATATAAGGCCTGTAAAATCATTTGGTCTGGCTCTGCCAAGGCATTAAGGGTGAATTAATTAAATGGTTGACCAAATATAGCAGGCAATTTTTAAGATGATAATTTTGTATGGCTTGTGAATGATGTTATAAATAGCCAAATGGCCCTTGTCAGAAAAAAGATTTCCCACCCCTGGTGTAGGGGAACAAGAGTTAAGTGCAGTATCCTGATGTGGCTGGCAACAGAGGAATTGTTACCGCCCCTTTTCCGAAGGAACAGAAGAGGGAGAGGTTACAGGAACTCAGGAGAGAAGAGCTCAGGAAGGGCTCCCTTGAGAGGACAACCAAGAAGAGAAGCAGCAGGAGAATAAATGCCCTGACTGCATCTTCCCCTCCCTGCAATCTCCTGCCAGAGCTCCCCCTTGGCTGAACCCAACAGGAAGCCCAGAGGCCTAAAGCCCACACTGACCAGCCTCTTGGGAAGACAGCAGATGGAGAAGAGGGGAGAGTACATCTGGAGAGGCAAACAGAAGATATGAACAGCAATAAATATCTGCAGTACAAGGAAGATTTTCATCTCATGCCAATTGAGAAGTAACAGAGTTTAGTTCTGCAAGAGAGAAATCTGGGCCGTTTCCTTGTAACGCCACAAAAGTATAGATATGGCGAAGAGAAGAAGTTCACATCACCAGCAGTCCTCTGGATGTCTGGGATTTCACCCTTCATCTTGGGGCTTAAGAGAGTCCCAAGCTGTTGGAAAGAGAGTTGTCCCCATGAGCAAGCCAGATGGGGACTATTCAGAGCCTCTGGGCACTAACAGGAGTGGTTCTTGATGGATGGTCCATGGCAGTATCCCAACAGGAGGCGAGCTGATGTAGCTCCTCAACACCAGCAATGTGCTGGAGGAATGCAGACTTGCTGGGGTGAAAACTGGGTGGTCTGCAGGCAGGACTCTGGCTGCCAATGCCAACCAGTGCCCACCAGAGAAGAGCCTGCATGGTCCCTGGAGACTGATACCTCTTTTGTCCCTGGAGCGGACCCCTCCAGGCCTGGTTCTTCCATCCTGAGCCCCATCAATTTCTCTCTTTCATCAAGTCCTTCCAACTCCCATCTTTCCCGGTCTGGAGAATCTTCATCTAATCTGAGGGTAAGGAAACCTAGGTCTTAATCTATTTTTCCAAATCTATTATTTATTATATCAAAAGTCCAGGTTCTTATAACCCACATCCTTGACTTTTAAAAGTCAAAAGCCAAGATCTGACCTATTTGAACTCTGCATTCTGCCCTTTCTTGAGGTATATAATATGAAAGTGAGGCAGGATAGAAAGAAGCTAGGAAAATCCCTTGGCAAGTAGAATGGGGAAGCTAGGACAGATTGCTGAACAAACTGGCCAAGCAATTTATAGCAGCTACACAAGGTCATCAGGGCAGAAAACCCCAGGTGCTTAGCAAGGGCCAAAACCCGTGCCTGACCTCACCCCCAGAGTGGCCTTTCCTTCCCTGGCATAGTGCTGGTCATTCAGTTTAGACCCCTTGACCTTCCATATGCAGTTTAGACCCTCTCCTGACCTTTCTTCCCTAGAGATAAAATCTAGGCCTCTGTTGAATTTCAGCTCCAAGCCCAGAAAAGTAGCAAAACCAGATCTGCAGTGACTAAGGATCCTCTGCCCTGGTGCTGACCAATCAGTGGAGACCATGACCTGAAAGAGCACACCTGGAAAATTGATGAATATTTCATTGAGATTCTCCCCTAAGACCTCCCCTAAATTCCTGGCCCTTAAAACCCTCAAAAGGAAGGTCCCAGTGCCAGCTCTCCCTCTTGGGAGCAAAGCCACACCTTTCCCTTCCCCCTCTTCTTCCCTCTCAGGCACGCATCTCCTAAATTCTAAGGGACCCCATGAGATGTGCAATCAGAGGAGCAATGGGAAGCAGCAACTAGTCCTGGGCTAACCCCCTGAACCTATCTCCAAGGAACTCTTTTGTCTAAATTCTCAGTGACCCAAAGCAACCCCAGCTAGGCTTTCCCCTGTCTTAAGCCCTTCCATGTTTCACTGTATCCAGCTTTAATAAACCTACTCTCAAAATCACCTGAATTCACGCTGTGAAATCTTTCCTGCACAAAGTCAAGAACTTACACATTCTAGGCCAGCCCCAGGCAGACCCCCTCTGGGGCGGTCCCTGTCTGTTAATACAAGTTTTGGGAGCTGGGGAGAGTCACAAGGTATGTGGTGGTGGTGGGTAGAGGGGTGTCACAGAGCAAAAGTATTATCACAATTCAAACTAGGAGGTATAAGAATCCAAAAGACCACATATGGGGGTGACAAGGAATGCTTTCCTTTGATTCTTTGAAGAACCAGTAAGATTTCAACAGGAAGAGATAGGAGAAGTATTCCAAGCAGAAGGAAGAGAATGAGTGTGAGAATTAAAGCACATTCAAGAAAAGACAGTTTGATTTCTAAGGAGTGTAGGGGTATTTTCATGTAGAGGGAATAATTCTGGAAGGGCAGGGTGAGACCAGGTCTTGAAGAACCTTGACAGAAACCTTGCATTTTTCTTTAAAAAGCCACTGAACATTGTGCATATCGGTAGAGTAATTGAGTCTGAGTTGTGCTTAGAAAGATTAATACAGTGACAGTGCATTGGACGGAGACACTGGTTAGGATGTTGGACATTTGTTTAGGCATAAACCCATCTGAGCCTCACGCCCATGGCTTCTATCACCACCTGGCTTGCAAGTCTGCATGGCCAGCTATATTCCCTCTGTGACTCCAGGCCTGTGTTTCCAGCTCACTATAGGGCATGTCCCACAAGCTTCTTAACCAGATGTTCTCAAGGCAGAGTTCATCATTCCCTTTCCCCCACTGCCCCACATACTGCCCCACCTCTGCCCGCCCCCCACCCCTCCATACAAACCTAGATATGCCACAGCTCTCAGGCCAGAATTCTCATTTTCCTCCACTTCCCCTACCCCTTTCTCTCCCCAACCTCATGGCCCCTCTAATCACCGCTCACACCATAGCCAGATCCTTCCCAGCCTCCTTTCTAATTTTTTCCCCTCTTGAATCCACCTCCTTTTTGTCCTTATTGGAACTGTCCAAGGTCAAGCCATCAGCCCTCTCCCTTTAACAATCCCAGCAGCCTGGCAATTGGTCTCCCTACTCTCTGCTGCCCCTTCCTCCACAGTTCAACCAGTCTTTCTAAACTAAATCTAAATCTGATCATGGTATTTCCCCCTTTAAAGACCCCCTCTGGCCTCCCTGGCCTATAGGATCAAGAAGAAACTCTTCTATTTAGCATTTAAAACCTTCAGAAGCTGACCATGGTTACTCTTCCAGCCTTGTCTTCTGCTATTCCCTGGTGACAAGGAGAAATGGGCGACTTGGCTCCCTGCATTTGCTGTGATATTCTTCCTAGAAGCAGTGAGTGAAAGCATTAGGCCCCATCTGTGTGGACTAGAGAGGAAGGACCCCGGAGTAGAAGGAAATCCTGGATGTGTGTGTCTGCTGGGTGTGGGAGGGGAATGAGAATATAGCAGTTAATTCCTCAAAATGTTATCTGCCACCCAGTCAAATAAAGAGGCATATGCTACCTAAGAAATATTTGTTTTGTCCTATGTTTAAGGACTGAAAATAAGGCTTCAAAAGAAACAACAGATTGAGATAAAATCTTATTCTCTGAGGGGTTGCTCTGGTGAGTCTGAGATGGGCATCCTTACAGGAGGTTCTTCCCATGAGACATATAGACTAGAGTTTCTTCCTCTGGCAAGGGCAGAAGGAATTGAGGGCCATTTGGTGAATCATAACTAATTGAATTGCTTTTTCTTCTCTCACTCTCTGGCTTTAAATAAACAAAGGTGATGCTAGTAAAACAAGTTTCAGCAGACTTTATGACATCCTGTTATCAGCACTGGAGTCAGGAAACCTGGTTTCCAATTCCAGGTGTGTCGCTAACAAGCTGTGTGATCTTGGACAGTCCATGCCCTTCTCTGAGCCTCGCCATTCCTATTTCTATAACCAGAGGATTGAACTCACTTGCACACATCCCTATGTACTCAATTTTACATTTCTTCAATTGTGGACCAGTAAAGTATTTCCCTTCTTGCTATTTTTCTATTCCTGAATTTTACATCAGTTTCACCTTCTCTTTGTGTATTTTTTAAAATATATGTTTTTATTGATTTTTTAGAGAGAGGGGAAGGGAAAGGGAGAGAGAGATTGAAACATCAATGAGAGAGAAACATCAATCATCTGCCTCTTGCACACCTCCTACTGGGGATCAAGCCAGAAACCCAGCTATGTGCCCTGACTGGGAATCGAACCAAGAACCTCTTGGTGCATGGGACAATGCTCAACTAACTGAGCCACACCATGGAGAGCTTTTTATTTCTTTCTTCTTCTCATTCTATCTGCTCAGCCAAGCAAGGCATGCACTTGTCCAGCTGTTTTCCAGACTCTTGACTTAGGTTTACAGAATACGTTCTGCCCACTGAATCTGTTCAGGAATTAAATCTCTTTGGCTAGGACAACAGCAGCCAATAGACCTTGAACCTGTGCTGTCTAGAACCCTTTCCAGGCCTGAAGGAAATGAGACCTAAGGATTCTGATGCATGAAACATCATGCTGTTCTCAAAACTGTATCTTCCTCTAACAACGTTTTCCATTTGAAGGGTCTAGTTATGAAATTAATTTTTTCACAAGGGAAAGTAAATTCCACAGTAACATAAGCTGCCTTATAACAAGCAGTGACCAAACTAGGACCACAGCAGTCATTCTAATGGGAAGGAAATCAGTCAGCTCCCCAGCTCAGCAGTCTTGACACCATCTCAACATGTTGTATCAGGATATTCTTGGACCATGGAATGTATGTTACCAAAGATTATGATATTTACTTCTTGAAGACAAAACATTATCCAAACAAAACATCTGGATGGATGATTGAGTCTTCCACATAAGAAATGATGTGGTGACATGACCTCAGGACCACAACACCCCAGCATTTCTGAACAAGCTGCCAGGTGCACATGGCAAGCTCTTCTCCATCAGTCTGTAAAGCAGCTTATAATATTAAAATGTGTCAGACAATCACCAGCTAAACCAAAAAGAACTCAGAAAACTAACACAAACTGAAAATGCCATGAACAATGGAAATATGCTATCCTTTTAGCCCTGCCTCATCACCAAGCTCAGATGACATGGGAAAGGGTCCCTGAAGAAGGTTTTCAGACTAGTTGTTTAAAAATCTTTTTCTCCCAGTAAAGTCCTTTTCTTTACTGAGTGTTCAGTTTACTCATGAGCCAAATCACCTATCTCCAGCCATCTCTGACCTCTTCATTTGACAATATTTACTGGGCATCAATAAGACATGGTCCTGACCTGAGAGGGCTGAGGGTTTAGTCATAGAAAACTACACGTAAACAAGAATGGGAAATAATGTGGACCCAGAAAAGGCCCGTAGACAGGGACCCAGTCCTATAAGAAATCAGAGGATGGTTTAGTTTTCTCAATAAGCCATAGACTATCAGTGTCAGGAGGCACCTTACACATTATCTGTTCCAACCTCCTCATTTTACAAATAGAGAGACAAGATGGGGGGACGGGGCAGTGGTTGCACAGTTCTAAAGCTGGGGACAATATGCAAATTATTTCTCTTTTCCTGGCTGATAACTTATTGTATGTTTCTAAAATAGTGTTTGGAAGTAGATGTAATGAAATCATAAATATACTACTAAATGAAATCCATTTTGTTTTCGAACAAAAAATATACAAGATATATCTCATCAATATTTGTTAAGCAAGAAGATGATTATTTTCCCAAGACTACTATAATCAATTCACAGTCATTTGCCTTGTCTGTGTATGTTAAAGTCATTCCTTATCCCACCATCCTATTACTGCTCTTAACTATTATGGTTCTTCACAGAAAACTCATCATTATACCTGTCATGTTCTCTACATTTGCACAGCACTTTACAGTTCAAAAAGTATTTTAAAAGTCCATTGTATCCACTTTGAGAGTCAAGTTGCAGGCTTGATCGCTTTAGAGGGACACAGTAAGGAGGAGGAGGTTCAGAATCGAGCTAAGCGCATGATTACAGTGTTGGGAACAAGACCTACAAAGAAAACCGGTGAAGGAGCCAGGATTCCTGGGCCTGCTCTCTGAGGCGAGACAACCAAAGAAGTGCTGGGGGGTAGATTTCAAGTCCATGAAGTCTAGTGAACTGGAAAGAAGCAAGTCAATAAACACTTACTGAATAATTCCTGTGTGCAGGGCACCATGCTAAGTGGATCCAAAGATGAATAAGCAAGGCATCCCATTCAAAGAATGTTGTGGATGGCTATTCAATCTCCTTAAGCCACAGGGTGTGGAAGGCATGAGTGAGCAGATGCCACAGGTCCCAAGGGAGAAGTGGGTGAACCAAATTCCTGAGGTGTGGCCTCAGCTTCCCCAGTGGACTTGGATTTGCCCCAGCTAATGACACGTGGAAGGAAGGAAAGAGGGGAGGGAGGAAAAGAGGAAGGGAGGAAGAAAAGAAGGGGCCAAGTTCCTCACTGGATGGTGAACACAACCACTGGACACATTCAGGCAGAGGAGAAGGATAACCTGTCCAAGGAATGGTAGAGCCAAGCCCCTTCCCATGAATGCCTTGTAGGATGCTTTTTGGATGATGCTTCATTTCAAAACCATTAAGTGGATTCTCGTGTGTGAGTTTCTACTCACTTTATAGATGATGGGATTTTAACGTTTACTTAGGCTAAGAGGTCAAAAGGACCATGTGTGTGATAGGTAAAACTTGGGGCTCCATGGCTGAGTGCTACTGGGGATACAGTGGAGCAGATGGGGAGAGCTGAAAGGATGATCACAGAACGGAGGCAGGGAGGCTCTCAGCAGGGGTGACCAAGAGGGGTGACAAGTTATTAACCACCTTCAAATATAAGAAGATCCCACAAATTCTCAAATCAAAATTCGAAGGTAATGGGGGTGGGTAAGGGATGTGGGTACAGGAGTAGAGAATTGTTAGAAGCCTAAAGCGAAGACAGAAATTCAGAAAGGAGGGACAAGCTTGGAATACATTTAACAGGGACATTAAACTAGTAGTTTAAACAGAGCTTCAGACCCACTAGGCTGTGCTTCATCCATCTGGACTGCAGGTTCTCTTTGCTCATTTAAAATAGCCCAGGCTCTGCTTCTCTGCTTGCCAGATTGGCTGCATCCTTCTGGCAGATAGCCCAGGGTTGGGGAGGGGGGGGGCGGGGATGGGGGGGAGGACGTGAGGAAGGGTCCTCCATGTGCTGGCCCTGCCTTCCCTCTCAGTCTCTTTTCTCAGGGCTCCTACCTGGCCCTACTGGTTCTCTCCTCCACAGCTTCTATCTGGATCCTTCCCCCACAGATCTGCTGATACCCTCCCCATTATTTAAGACTCACCTCACATGCCATGTCCTACAAGAAGCCCTTCCTGATCCATCCTCCAGATGGGACATGCTTCCTCCCCCCAGTACAGGGTGCCTCTTTATGACACTTTCATTTAATCCTGCATTGTAATAAGTTGTCTGCTTGTCTGAGCTCCCACCTTCACCCCTCCTTAGAGAAAGTCAAGGGCAGTGACCTGATCGATCGCTTTCATCAATATATTCGAAGCACCAGGAGCAGGAACTGGTGTGCCACAAATGTTCCATTACAGCCAGTGCAAACCTGTGACAAAGCTTCTGTGATCCTTTAGAGGTTGTATCAGGTAGCTCAGGAGACCCATGGCAACTTACTTCATCTCTGGGCCTCAGTTTTCACATATGAAAAATGAGCATAATAAGACCTACCTCAAAGGGACTTCATGGTGGTTAATATAAAGTTCCTAGAATACAGTCTGAATACACTGAATGCTCTGTGAGTTTAGGGAATTATTAGAAATATGGACTAGTAGGGATATAATCTTCTTTTGATTTCCAAGAGTGCTCTAACTCATTTGTGCTACATTTGCACCTAGAAGTCTTTGTCTTCTTTAAAGCGTGTATTTGCACATAGCAGATGTCCACCATTTCAGTGCTGTTAGATATCTGGCTGCATATACACAGGAATGCTAATAGGCAATTAACAAAGATTCAGAATAACCAAGTCCAATAGATTTTTCTCAAAGCAATTTACCAATTCATCCATCCATTATAGCCACTGTGGAAGTCCTGCAAGGCCTACAAAATTGAAAATGAAAATGGGCAAGATGAAATCTTACTGTCATGTTATCACAATCTCCCAGGGCAAACCTAGTCATTGCCCAGACAGAGCTGTCAAGAAGGGCTGAGGGTCCAGAGTGAAAGTGACTGCCGCTGTGCATAGTGAGAAGAGTGGGGGATCAGGAACTGTGGCAGACTCACAGAGGAGGTGACAATCGAGCTGGACCCTACCAGGTGAGTAAGAAGAAATTTGTCAGAAGGAGGAGATAGGAGCTACTCCAGGTACAGCGAGCAGCATGTGCAAAGGAACACAGTCCTAACAGTCCACGTTCAGAAAATGATGAGGTCAGAGAGTCCAAAAGGCCCTGAAAGTCAACCCACTTTATTCTAATACTCATGTGGACTTTACTTAAAATGGACATATTTCCATCAAATTAGTGATGCATACCAGAAAAGCTCATTTTACTGCCAAAATAAACGTGCTTTTCTTATTTCTTCCCAAATAATTTGATGGATACTTTTGCAAAATCTAATTCTGATTTCTGTTGGAAAACAAGTACTTTTAGAAAGTCCACGTGGGCCTAGGAGATAAAACTTGGACAACATAGAATCAGAACTACTCAGCCCGTCCTAGGAGAAACCTCTTCATATTCTGTGAGCCACCCAACATATGGAGTGATTTCAGCTCTTCAGAGCCAGCAAAAAGAAAACTTAGGGCTTCTAAATGCAAGATGGATGGGCACAGAACTCACTACACCCTGTTTCATTTCTTCCTTGAGTTGTTCTCTGAGAATAATGGAAGGTGAATGTAGCCAGGGGCTTCTTAGATAAGTGCATTAGTGGGGAGGAAATTTTGTTCATAACTTTGCTGGGACCCTGTTTAAACAAATGCAGTGACCAGAGGTCAGAAAATACTACTTTTTCTTCCTTGTGCAGAGAGGAGGGGAGACAAAGGCTTGGGCGCAGAAGAAAGAAACACACACACACACACACACACACACACACACACACACACAGACATTTCATGTCAAATTAGAGTTAACTGCCACCTCCTGAGGTGGGATGCAACCTTACTGAAATTGCAGAGGCAAAGCCAAGGTCCCATTACCCTATGTTGCATCTGTCAACGATGTTTGGCTTCTTGGGAATGAACCGTGTAAGCAGCCTTTGCAATCCAGATTTTATGATCTCAGCAGCTTTCTTCCTCAAGAGGCATGGCCTGTTGGGATTAAGACTGTTGTTTACATTTGCGTGTTTTCCTTTTGGTCTCAGGGTCTGGGTGGAGCTGGGGACCCAGTGTTGCATGTTGACACAGAGAGCCAGCCCTTCCTTCCCATGCTCAGCTACAAGCCAATACATTCTCTGTGATTGATTTTGATGTGTTTTAAAGAGAGAGAGAATCAGACTGTGTCAGAGTGATCTTGAATCAATCACTTCTTTTCTTTCCTACACCTCAATTGTCTCATCTGTTAAAAGGAGTTGGGGTCGGGTGGGTGGAAGTGGGGAACCAGGAAAACCCTGAGATTCTTAAAATTTTTCTGATGTAACTGATCTGGAAAGGAGACTCCTTCTACTGTTTTGGTTTGGGGATATTTTGTAGGGACCAGGGGAATTGTGGTTCCTTGAGTTCCTTAGTGGGGGACCACAGCGATCACAGGGTGGGGGGTAATCTGGCAGCAATCAAGAACTGCTGTGCAGAGACCACAGCCTGCTCTCCAGACCAGAGGCTTCCCAGATGCTAAGCTTTACAGAGGAATGCTGCAGTGGACGGAGCACACACAGAATAGAAGTCCTAGATGAGACTCCAGCCACTAAACTAACACCACGACTATGACCAGGGCACACCCCTATTTTAGGGCCTCAGTTCACTTGTGGGTGGAATGAATGTGATAGACAGACGCTAAGGAGACCCCTGTGGTTTATACTTCCTGATATCCATACTCTGTGGAATTCCCACCCCTAAAGTGTGGGTAGGACCTGTGACTTGTTTCAAACCAATAGAATATGGCAAAGGTGGTAGGATGCCACTCCCATGATTACATTACCTAAGACTGTAACACTCATCTGACCAGCACACTCTCTCTATTGACAGTCCCCCTCGCTGGCTTTGATCCAGTAAGCTGCCACATAGAGAGGTCCACATGGCAAGGAACTGAGGGTGACCTCTGGCTCATAGCATACCAGGAGCTGAGGCCTTCAATCCAACAGTCCTCAAGGAACTGAATCCTGTCAACAACCACGTGAGCTTGGCAGTAGACCCTTCCCTAGTCAGGCTGCAGATGAGACCCAGCCCTGGCTGACACCTGGATGAGAAGAGCCTGTGAGACCCTGAAACACAGGACCCAGCAACACTGTGTGTAGACTCCTGACCAACAGAAACTGTAAGATAATAAATGTATGTTGTGTGAAGCCACTAAGTTTGTGGAAATTCGTTACGCAGTAATAGATAACTAATACAATGAAGCAGTTGGAACCTTCTATATCTGACATGCTATGAGTATGATAATTATATTCTTACTAGGGGCCCAGTGTACAAATTCGTGCACCTTGAAAGGAACTGTGGGCCGTGAGGCTGTGGTGGGCACAGGGGCAGGTCTTGGCCCATCCTCTGTGCCCCTCATTCCCACTGCTGCTGCCACTCCCACACACTGAAGGCGTGGAGCAATTGGGGCCTGCACCAGCAGTGGGTGCAAGCAGTGGCTCCAGTGCTGGCAGCAGTTGTGAGCAGGGCTGTCGCTGGCAGCAAGTGTGAGAGGCAGCTGCCAGCCCCAATCAGCCCTCAGGAACAGGGGGAGGTGGAGAAGCCCTGAGGGGCAATCAGGGCTGGCAGCTGCCACTCGCACCTGCTGATGGCGCCGAGTGGTTGTGCCCGGCGCTGGGAGACAACAGCAGGACCAAGTGGGGCCGGCGCCTGCAGCAGGTGCGAGCGCTGGGCAGGACCAAGGCGCATGGGAGCAAAGAATTTTCAGTAACCACCAGAGGCTCTCCCCGATGACAGCGAGCAGCACCTCACCTTGGTCTGGTGCCCCGCTCACTGCTCTACCGTCCTGCAGCGGCCGATGCCCACCATGTTCCACACGCCCCCTGGTGATCAGCACACATCATAGTGACTGGTTGTTGGATGGTTCGGTCTATTTGCATATTAACCTTTTATTATATAGGATGCTATCAGCATTATTCATGTAAATGAAACCATTCCATTTTGACACAAACACATTGCAAGCTGCTGTCACTGTGCTGGGTGAAGAATAAGTTATCTTTTTAAAACTCCTAGGGTACTTATTCTATATTTAAATTCTCCTTTAATCAGGCCTCATTTCCAGGCTTCTTACTGCTGATTGCAAACACCAGACTCACACAGGTCCGCCTTTACACTGAATTTAATTAGAGATCAACTTGAAATAAAATGGCTCCAGCAAAAAAGATAGAGTCCTCTAAGATAGAGTCTTAAGGACGCTCATCAAGAGACTTTGGTATAATTTGGCAGTATTGGTCCTGAGAGAAACGATTAAGCAGAAGAATCTGCCAAAATGAAACAAGTCTGAGGAAGAATTAATCTAGCAGAGGATCCCCATTTCTGCAATAAAAAATATGTCCACTTGTATTTTAAATATTTACCAGCTAAAGATATTGGGCTTCATTTTATGTACAGATTTGCTCAGAGTGTGAAAGAGCCTTAGTAAGCTGTATGCTATTCAACACATTTTATTCCTTTTCAAAGCTCTTTTCTGGGATCCTGACATTGTCTACAAATAAAATGGACATTATAGACTGCCTGATTTTGGACATGAAAGAAATGAAACCAAGGTTAGCTAGTGTCTGAGTTGGTGGCTGTCAGAATGTTTCAGAATGGTGTGGAGGAAACATGGCCCACACACATCTTCGAGTGTGAGGAGGAGCATGTCTGTGATTCTAAGGCAAGGCCTTCTAGACTGCGGGGAGCCAGGCACTGTCCGCTTCAGGTGACCCTTCCAAATCCCAGCAAAGGCTGGACTAGGCAAGGAGTTTGTGGACCTTCCTTCCTCCCTCTCTTTCTCCCTTCCTTCCTTCCTCCCTCCCTTCCTTCCCCCTTCCTTCTTTCCTTCCCCCTCCCTCCCTCCCTCCCTCCCTCCCTCCCTCCCTCCCTCCCTTCCCCTTCCTCCCTCCCTTCCTTCCTCCCTCCCTCCTTTCTTTCTTTCTTTCTTTCTTTCTTTCTTTCTTTCTTTCTTTCTTTCTCTCTTTCTAATGTAGCATGACATTTTGGGTTTAATTTAAATTTCTCTACTGTCTAATGATATAGAACAAATTTTCATTTGCTTATTTGCCATCAATATGCTCACTTTGCTGAAATGTTAATAGATGTCTTTAGCCCGTTTTTTTTTTTTTTTTTAATTGGCTGGCTTGTTTTCTAATATTTGAGTATTGGGATATCTCTCTCTCTCTCTCTCTCTCCTCACCCAAGGCTATGTTCATTGATTTCAGAGAGAGGAGGAAGGGAGAAAGAGAAACATGGATGTGAGAGAGAAACATCCATTGGTTGCCTCTGGAATGCTCCAACTGGGGACCAAACCAGAAACCTAGGTATGTGCCCTGCCTGAGAATCAAACCCAGGACCTTGTCATTGCACGGGAAGATGCTTCAACCAACCGAACCACAGCAACCAGGGCAAGACCTCTCCGTGTGCTTGATGTAAGTCCTTTGTTGGATACATGATTTTAAAATATTTTGTTCCATATGGACATTTCTTGATGAGTTGATTTAAGCTTGAGAAGTCTCCACCTGCTTGTGGGCCCAGCAGAAGGCCCTTGAGTTGGAAGTTTAAGATGTGTAAGGTGTCCCTTCTGCTTCACCAGGTGTCCCTGGGCTCAGCCCCTGCACAGCCTGGGAGGGCCGCTGACCCAGGCGGGAAGCAGCTGCGGGGCTCACAGGGCCCAGTCTGGGACTCCGCGCAGGGCCGGCTTTGCCCCGCACCGCCCAGGCTGCGGGCCCCTGGACGCGGGGGCGGGGGCGGGGGCGCAGAGCGGCCGGGCCATTGTGGCGCTGGGGACGCCGCCTTTGTGTCCGGCCGCGCCCCGCCGGGCGGCCGCCTTCTGCAAAGATCACCCCCGCCGCGGCGCCATACCTGGCCCTTTGTCACCAGCTGCCAAAGAATTCAGAAAATCAAATTTATTTCCCGATTTCGGCGGCGCGCCCTTTGTGCAGCGAGCTCTCTTTAACTGTTGTAACTCCAGCGGACAATGTGAAGGCCTTTATAGCGCAAAGAAAAGCCGGCGCTGGGCCGCCCTGGCCCCCGCCGCCCGCTCGCTCCTCCGACTTCCCAGCCGCTGTGGGAACTCGCCAGGGAAGTTCTTCTGTCAATAAAAATCGCTAACGAACCCCAAGACGTTGGGTTCTCAAGTGTCTTGCCTGTTAAAGGGGATAAATCAATAGGCATCTTGAGTTCGGAGGGGGTATTTCCTTTTCCCGCCTCGGGGATGAATAGATGAATGATATCTCCATTTCTTTCCCGCCCAGCACTGTCCTCAACACTACCCAGCAAGTCCCATTTCATCCCGAGTTTTCAGCACTAACAGCTGCCCTGGAGCCAGCCTTCCTGGAGCCGCAGGCTGATTGGAAGAGCCTCAGAGGCCGAGTTCTCAAGTCCCAGGCACCTGCAGATGAAGCGAAGTTACCATTGTTTTCCTTGATTGGGTTGATATCTCCTGAAGTGAATCCAAAACATTGCCCTGTGAAGTTTTTGTGTGTTTTTTAGTGATTGTTTGGGGCAAACTGTCTTTTTTTTAAAGAAACCAATAAGAGAGAAAAAAACCCCACAATCTAGAGGCGGCACAGGTTTACAATACACCTGGCCTATACTCTTGTGTCCACTCATAAAGTAATGTATAGGAGAAATGAATATGCACACATCTCCCACACATCACATACCACTCTCCTGTGCAAACACAAAGACCATCATAATTCGTACTCTCATTATAAAATAATATATAGCACTATAATTTGAATTATATAGTCACAAAGCAAAGAAATCCATAATAGGAGAATTTGGTCCATTGGCTGTAAATTATGCGTGTTCTAAAGCTTTTGCAAACACCAAAAAAATAATGATATATAGCACTTAGTCAAGGATCTTTTTTCCTCTTTTTTAATATCATGAGAATTTGGAGATGTCACTCAGTTGTGCTGTGACTAAAGGAAGCCAATATAAATCATCGCCACATTTGCTAACAAATGGCATTCCTCTCTTTATGCACATCTGTGTGTCTCCTCACACATACACTCACGCGCACACACACTGACACACACACACACACACACACACACACACACACACCCCACAGCCCACTCAGCTTCCCCATAATTTAACAAAAGAGTAACTCTAATGTTTCCTGCCTTGCAGGGAGCCAATGGGCACGGCAGTGAATTGGATACCTACACAGAGAAGGCCTGAGAGGCGTAATCAAATAAGGGAGCCACTTGAACTGAACTCCCAGCAGGAGCAGGAGGGAGGCCTGAAGAGGTTACAGGTACTTTTCATCCAGCCTAGCAGGAGAGCACCAACTTCCTGCTGCTAGAAATTTGTCTGCAAATTTTTCCCTCATTCAGCCTGAGAGCTGGGGTCCAGGAGACACTGGGTTGATATGATAACTTGATTAAGGCTGGGACAGATGACAGGGAGCACCAAGTCGGCTCAAAGGAAGCAGTGCTCTCCTCTTTAACCTCTCCTCAGGAGCCTACAAATTATATCTATTAATGCATCAGCCCCCTGGCATGGCACAAATACGTTGTCTGCTTAAATGTCCGTCAATCATCCGCGGGGGCCTTTGTAGAATACCTACCACATTTTCATTTCTCTTCCCCCTTAAAAAAAAAAGAGTTCAACCTGTTGAGGCATTCAGATGGTGGCTCACAGCCTGCCTCCTCCTGCTGCAACCACTGCGGAGGGAGAAGCTGAGCTAGTCTGCCAAAGTGTTCAGAGAACCATTTGAATGGGCCCTGGGCAGCTGGAACGTATCCAGGGCAGGGACACGACAAGGAGGAGGCGTTTGGAAATCACGTTCAGTGAAGCATGCATGGCAGACCTGGGGATTAGCCTGAAGAAGAGAAAACGCGGAGAACTTGACAGCTGAAGAAGTGCTAAGGGGAAGAAGGGTGAGTGTCTTCCCTGAGCCCCAAGAGAGCCCCGGGAGAGACAGGCGTTCACGTGCCAGCAAAGTGCCTGGATGAGAAATGGGCCACGTGCTGGGGCCGCCCCAGGTGGATGTGAGGAAATTGCAGCATGGCCCCAGCTGCAGGAATCACAACTGGCGTTCCCGGGGTCTGAGCAGAGAGACAACCAGCCATTGTGGGGGTTTAATTGAGGGTTAATTTAGCAAACAGAACTACGCACAGATTTGTAAGTGTACAGTTCAGTGAGTTTGGACATATGTAACCACCACCCCAGTCAATATATAGAACATTTCCATCACCCCAGAAATTCCCTTGTGTCCTCATACCAGTCATACCACCTTCACTAGCCCCCAGGCAACCACTGTTCTGCCGTCTATCACTCTGAATCACTTTTGCCTGTTTCAGAACTGCATTTACATGGAAGCATTCAGTATGTACTCTTTTGTGTCTGGCTTCTTTCACTTGGCATGCTTTTAAGCTTCATCTATGTAGTTTGCGCCTTTTTTTTTTTTTTTTTTTTTTTTTTTGCGAGTAGTATTTCCTAGTAAGGATATAATGCATTTTGTTTGCCCATTCTCCTGCTGACGGATATTGAGTTGTTTCCAGTTTGAGACTGTTATGATTGCAGCTGCTATGAATGGCCTTGAACAATTTCTTATTGCTGGGTTATAGGGGATATCCAAATGCCATTTCAAACAAGACTGTAAAGCAGTGGTTCTCAACATTCCTAATGCCGCGACCCTTTAGTACAGTTCCTCATGTTGTGGTGACCCCCCAACCATAAAATTATTTTCGTTGCTACTTCATAACTGTAATTTTGCTACTGTTATGAATCGTTATGTAAATATCTGATATGCAGGATGTCTTAGGCGACCCCTGTGAAAGGGTCGTTCAACCCCCACAAGTTGAGAACTGCTGCTATAAAGCAAGGAAAGACAGGGAAGGGTTTCTGGGATGTGACAGTTTCTGAATGTCCACATCCTCCCCAGAAAGCAGAAATTACATCTTTATTCCTCTCCCTGGTAGGCAGGAGGCATACACCAGGACTGATCTAGGGCAGCCAAGTCCTGAGAGCAGGAATATCTATCTCAGAAAAATAGGTGTTTGCCATCCTTCAGGTCCACTCAAAACATTTGAATTTACATTTGCTGAGCTCCTACTCATGTGCTAGGCCCCATGGGTACACTGGGGGCTATGGCAAGAGAGAGATGAATTTGATGAGCCTATGTCTTTGAAGCGTTTGTAGTCTAAAGGGGGAAATATAATGAGTAATAAATTATGAAACCATAACTCAGTGTTCAACAAATACTTGAGAGTCACCTGCTTTGTTGGTGTGCTGGGGAGATGGCCAGACAAGCTGCAGCGAGAAGGCGGAGCCCACTCCTCGGAGCTCGGGGAGAAGGGCCTCCCAGCCTGGGAGAATGAGTCCCATCCAGAGGAGAGCAGATCGGGCTGAGGGACAGGTGGGATCGGACTTGGAACAGATATCCAGAGTCCAGTTCCGCTGTGTCCCCTTGGCACACAGAACCTCTCTCTGCCAAGTGCCCCCATATATACTCGTCGCCTCACTTCACATGGCCCTGAGAGTGACATTGGTACGAAGACTTTGAAGGTCACGTCAAAGCCCTCAAAACAAAGAACGTTCTTAGTGCTGGATAGCCCAGCCCTTTAGAGCGCATGCTCTACTCGACCTCAAGGACAGATGGCAAAGCTGAGGCCCTTGCCCAGAGAAGTTCCTTTTCCAATGTCACGGGGCAAAAATGTTTTCCTTCCTGGTACTATCATTATTCCACTGTATTAATCTGCCATTTTTTATTATTAAAAATATGTTTATTGATTTCAGAGAGGAAGGGAGAGAGGGAGAGAGAGAAACATCAATGATGAGAGAGAACCATCCGCTGGCCACCTCCCACACACCCCACACTGGGGATCAAGCCCATAACCCAGGCATGTGCCCTGACCAGGAATCAAACCGTGGCCTCCTGGTTCACAGGTCAATGTTCAACCCGAGCAATGCAGGCAAGGCAATCTGCCATTTTTACAATAAATTTCCTACTAGATGGCAGAGACCTTTTTCTAATGCTGGTATTGGAGGGATAAGATTAGCATTCTCTACAGCCTCAGCAGGTTAATCAATCAGACTTTGCCTGTGAGCAGCTGTTACATTTGGAGAAACATGTTTTAATCCAGAAGTTACCTAAACTGTATGATAAAAACAGTACACCATGCTATGACAGGGCCAGTGTGATTATGGCTCATCTGTCTTCTCTACCAAGCTGTTTAGTTTTCTAACTGTTTGGCTTTTGGTTTATTTCCTTCTCATTTTCCTCTATACAGGTTTGACAACTGTGTAATCATAGAATACTCTATAAACTACTTTACATTTTTCTTTTTGGCTTTTTCCGTAGAGTAAAACTTTCTTTCTTTGGCCAAACTACTCTGGCCTTTAAAAACATTATTGTGTATTGTATTACTACAAGAGGGGGAAAAAGTTGTGAATATACTGAAGTTCCATACTATCTTCCAAATGGTTATTAACATATTTTGTTTAAAAGGAAAAAAAGATGAATTTGGATTTATTCAAATTTTGGACATATGTAACCACCACCCCAGTCAATATATAGAACATTTCCATCACTATCATTCAAAATTAATTTGCAAATCAGAGGGAACGAAGACAGCAATGTCCATGATTCCTGTTTGGTGGCTTTTAAATAATACTAAAAATCATAAAGTACTTTATACATGTAGAACACTTCAACTTTTACAAAACATCTTCATATCCATTCTTGTCCTGAAGCCACTGACAAATGGGCAAGGCCTGCATTATCTCCACTGTGCCGATTAAGAAAACAGAAGCCTGGAGATAAGGGAGTTAGCCACGTTCACACAGGTAGCACATCCACGTGGCTTCCACCACACAACCCTTTGCCCACAGAACGAGGCAGCACCATACGCCAGCCTTTCACAACACCCAAGTAAAACACTAGGAAGGCACCTTTAGCAGAGCAGTTCTTTTTGAGTTCATTATGAGATCTGTGATCACAGAATACTTTTTTAAACACATACTACTCATTTCTCTCTGTCTTCTGCCAGAAACAGGACTGACTACGTAATCTGCAGGACCCAGTACAAAAGGAGAGTGTGGGACTCCTTGTTCAAAAAGCAGGAAAATGAGTGCCATTGAAGGTTCTAAAACCAATTTTTTTCCTTTTTTCTCTGGTTACTCTCTTGACTGGACATAGTGGTTTTCATTTGCTACATAATATCATCCTAAGTTTTAATTTTTTAAAATTTTAATTATTAAAATAAATGTTACCATTCATCTTTAGATTGTTCAATGCCAGTTTTAAATGGAAATATAAGACCACTTAACTCCTACACAGAATCATCAAAGTTACAGAATTTTGCTTGTGTAGCCGTACATGCATATGTCTTGTTTTTATCAGAATAGTAGAAGGGCTGCTCATAACTAATGCAACACTTTGTAATGCACACTCATTCTTCCAGTGCTCCCTACCTTGATAAGGCCCTAGTTGGTTTGGCTCAGTGGATAGAGCATTGGCCCAAGGACTGAAGGGTCCCAGGTTTGATTCCGGTCAAGGGCACCTACCTGTTGCAGGTTCAATCCCCAGACTTGGTCGAGGGGGTTTGGGAGGCAACCAATTGATGTGTTTCTCTCACATAAGTGTTTCTCTCTCACTCTCTCTCCACCCCCGTCCCCCTTCCACTCTATCTAAAAATCAATGGAAAAATATCCTCAGGTGAGAGGATTAACAAACAAGAAAGATATGATAGGGTTCTTTGGCCTATCATGTTTCTCAGAACGCCATTGCCTGATTTTTGCATTCTTCCATTCTGGTTTGAACAGAAAGCATGGGTTCCTGGAGCCATCAGCTCCTGCTTACTCGGTTGTAGACACAGCACACTCATCTTGCTTTGAGTCTCACTGAACCCCCATGCTTGGTGGCCCACCAGAACCCTGTGCTCCTGGGGCACAGAGAATGCACTCTGCGAATGGGGGAGCAAGGAATTGCGGCAGACAAGCATATTGCATATAACTCCCTTGCTCCTCTGTCTCATTGGACTTCACTTACAGAATGGAAGTTCAGGATGAAACCACTTAGAATGTCAAGACAGTGACAGCAGAGTTTCAACCCACACACAGGGCTCTTTCCAGCACAGAGTCCTGGGAAACTGCCTAGATCACATGCCCATGAAGCCGGCCCAGGTTAGAAATCAAAGTCAGCTTTCATTATGACTAGTTTGGAGGCTTTGAGGGTGTTAACATGTCTCTCGGGCCTGTAGCCAAACTTCTGGATGAATTCTAGGGTGGACCCCCTTCCTCTCAATACACCTGGAACTGATAAATCTCAGAGAAATGCCATCTTGTAGGGAGAAGGAATACCCAGTACTGCTCCACTCAACAGCCATGGGCCTATAGCTGAGTGATTTGAGGGCGGGTAATAACTCACCCAGTGGGCACAGCTAGAGTACAGTGAAAGGAGAAGTCTTGTCAAGGAAATGTGTCATGACCAGAAATTAAGGGGGGAATCAAAAAAGTCACTATAACCTACTGATGCTTACTTGCAAGATAGATGCTATCTTCTCAAAATAATAATAATAATAATAATAATAATGATAATAATGTTTTCAAGCAACTCATCACAGACAATATCTCTCTGCACACACATATACATGACCCACAGTCCCTGGGACAACTGTGATCAAACGAGAAAAGTCTGGGCCAGCTAAGGTCTGCTCACAACTCTGACTTTTATTTGATGTCTGACTTTGGGCCTCTCAGCTAACCCCTCTGCACCTCAGTTCTCTTATCTGTAAAATGAGAATGATGATTCCTAATCCAGAGGCGAGTGCTTGTGAGAATTCCACTGAAGAGCGGGGTGTAAGCTGAAAACCACTGTACATACGTGAAGGCTTGTGTGTTGCAGTGGCGTGTTGGTGTCCTGTGCATCAATGGTGTATATCACATACAGACCCCATGAGGAAATTTCACTCTGGGCAGAGTGATTTACAAAGCCTGCTCAGAAGTGGAGTCAATTAAGGTCAGCTTTCTATGTTGCTAAACAACAGGGGATTCTGGGTTCAGTAACGTTGAAAGGCAGGCCCAACACACCCCTTGAAAGTGGGCTTTTGAGAGGGTTCAAAGGAACGGGAAACAAAAGCCTCTCTTTGTGATGTTTTCACTCTTCCTTCATTGTCCTCTTTCACCCTCCAAGGGCCTTCATGTAAAGAAAGGGGCTGCTAATGTGGCGAGTGGGAGTTTAAAATTGTCCTGGGCCAACAATGTTGGCACATTCTGCAGGGCCTCATTACAGAATCATCTGAAATGCTTGAGAAGTGTTTCCCACTCATTAGCATAAATAGCAGAAAAACTCTTTCACAAACAAAGCAGGTTCCATCTGCCCCCAGTATGTCCTCACCTTGACTTCAAATGGCCAGTCCCTCCCCCAGGACAATAACGGGGGCACCGGCCTCCGAGGCCCCAAGCACCCCACTTCAGAACAGCATTCAGTGAAATATCAACACGGTAACCTGCATGTTTATTCATTGGCCAGCCCCTTCCTTTTAATGGAGTCCCTTCCCCATTGTGGCCACTTGATTCTTTCACAGACCTAAAGGGAGAGGCTTCCTTTCCAAGCTGTTGGGACCCTTAGCAACCCACACCTTGTGAGTGGGTCGACCAGGCTAATTAGGTTTGTTCTGCCTTTTGGGCCCAAGCATATTTTGTCAGGTATTCTGCTGAGGGATTCAAGAGTCATTAATCACCCAGCCTGCGGCTGACAAGGTAGCTGTTACAATGAAGTCCACTTCCCTGGTGTTGGCTAGAGCCAAGGCCAGGTCTGCTTTGCATTATGTTGCAGAAGAATCCAACAGCTTCTTCTCCCCGGTCAACCTCAGGACATCTTACTGGCCGGGGGGTCGGGGGGGGGGGTGCAGGTTTAGTAGAAGCCTGGTGCCAGAGGCAGAGATAGCATCTATCTTGCAAGCAAACTGTGCTCACAGCAGCGGGGTGGAGTCTGTTCTGGGAAGGGCATTTCATAGAACAAGATTATAGCCTGACAGAGTTGGGGTGGGGGAGGGCGACCTTAGTCACCATCCATGCAGCCCCACATTTTACAAAAGGAAGCAGTAAGGCTCAGAAATGGGACAGACTTGCCTGAGGAGACACAGCGCATCACTGTGAAAACCTAGAATAGAACTGGCATCTCTCCGCTATTCTTGCCGTGACATCTGAATCCAAACCTAAGTTTATTATAACTATTGTAAACCAAATTGATATTGTTGTGTTTGGCAATTTAGTGTGCCCTGAATTCTTAAGAGAAGTAAGAAGGGGCCATAGCCGGTTTGCTCAGTGGATAGAGCATTACCCTTGTACTAAAGTGTCCTGGGTTCGATTTCAATAAAGGGCATGTACCTTGGTTGCAGGGGGCATGTATAGGAGGCAACCAATTGATGTGTCTCTCTCACATCTATGTATCTCTCTCTTTGTCTTACTTCCACTCTCTTCGTAAAAATCAATGGGAAAATATCCTTGGGGAAGGGTTAACAAAGATAGAGCTAGAGATAGAGATAGAGATAGAGATAGAGATAGAGATAGAGATAGAGATAGAGATAGAGATAAGAAAGAAGGGAAGTCATTTTCAGGTACCAAGTGCTACAAAGGGCTAGGCATTGAGCTAAGTATTTTGCATACAAATGATTAAATTTAATTTAAATGCCATCTTATTGCTTTGACAGGTAAAAGTTCTCAACAACTATTAGTCTCATTCAGTAAAACAGTTTTCCTAGGTAGGCATTATCATCCCTGTTTTTGATGAGCAAAGAAACCAAGACACAGAAAGTTTAAGTAACTCATTCATATTCTATATTCTTTCCCAGGTGTCAGACTGCCTGTTGAAAAGATGAGAAGAGTTCCCTAAATCCAGGTGTTCTTGTGAACTTTTATTATTACTTATGTAAATCATAATTTAAAAGTTTGGGTCATCTAAGCATCAGCTTATCAAGATTTATGATTGCCCTTTTATCTGTTAGGTTTGTGGTAATTTTTTCTCTGCTGATGTTCTTTTGTCTTTTTTCCTAATACTTTTATTAATTTAATAAACATTTATTGAACACATATGATACAAAGCACTAAGGATGCTGAGATTAAAAATGCATGCCCTTTCCTCATGAAGTTACTGAAAAATGAGCTTCTCACATATAAGAGAGTAAACTATTATAAATATAATTTATATTTTTATACTCTTGTTAAGATCAAGACAACAGATTCAAAATGAAGTCACTTGTGCTAAGCCCCATATTACCAGACCAATACTACTACCCCAGAAATGGAATCTTTTAAAATCTTTTTTAGACAGACAGGAAGGGAGAGGGATAGAGAGATAGAAACATCAATGAGAGAAGGAGAAACCAAGATGGTGGCATAGGTAAGCACCTAAACTGCTGCCTCGCACAACAACTTCAAAACTACAACTAAAAGACAGAACGGACACCATCCAGAACCACAGGAAAGCTGGCTGAGTGCAAATTCTACAACTAGAAGGAAAGAGAAAAGCTCACGGAGAATTGGAGGAAAGGCAAAGGGTTGAGGTACGGCAAAGGGTCTTTGTGCACGCAGAGAGGAAGGGCAGCTGAGAGCTTGGCTGACTTTCTCTGGTGGGAGGGGGAAGGAAGCCCCCAACTGCACTGAACCCCAGTTCTGACTGCACTGAACCCCAGTTCCGGGCAAAACTCCATGGACCCAGGTTCATACAGGGGGAGTCTGGACTGTCAGGTAGAGAGAAAGGCACTTGGAGACTCGGACACCCAGGGGAGACCCGGGGGAGCCCCCGCGGACAAGGGACTGGAGGCACGCGCACAAGTGTGCACAAAGACTGCAGAGGTTGCCACAGGCTTTCCCTAGCAGAAGGGAGTCAGAAGCTCCCGACTGCACTGAACCCCAGTTCTGACTGCACTGAACCCCAGTTCCAGGCGAGACCCTGGGGACCCACGCTCTTGTGGGGGGCGGAATCTGGACTCTTGGGCGGAGGCTCGGGAGGCGGGGAAGGCAGAGGTCTGGAGGCGCGTGCACAAGGGCAGGACTGATGGGAAGCCTAGACTGTCTACTCCGCCCTGAGACTGTCTGCTCTGCCCTGAGACTCCACCCCATCCAAGCTGAGCACAGAGGCTTTTGCAATTTGGCAAGACTAATCCTATAAGGCTGTCTCCAGCACCAAACTTCTCCCAGCATAGACACAGCTGATCCTCACAGCCAACTGGCCTGGAGGTCAATTCCTCCCAGTGATACCAACAACAATCAAGACTTAACTACAACAAGGCTGTACACACAGTCCACAAAGGGGTGCACCAAGAATGTCCACCTCAGGTTAACTGGGGAGGTTGACCCACTGGGCCATATAGGAAACCTAGCACACAAAGCTACCCCACCAACTCAGGGAAGCAGTGAAAATGCAGAGACAAAGAAACAGATCACAAACGAAAGAAATAGAGAAAAACAAACGACTGTATATAGAATTCAAAACCACGGTTATAAGGCTTTTCAAGAATATCCTAGAAAAGGCCAATAAATATAACAAGACCCTCGAAGATATGAAAAAGGACCAACTAGAAATTAAACATACACTGACTGAAATAAAAAATATTATACAGAGACCCAACAACAGACTAGAGGAACGCAAGAATCAGGTCAAAGAATTGAAATACAAAGAAGCAAAAAACACTCAACCAGAAAAGCAAAAAGAAAAAAAAAAATCCAAAAAGTTGAAGATAGTGTAAGAAGCCTCTGGGACAACTTCAAGCGTACCAACATCAGAATTATGGGGGTGCCAGAGGAAGAGAGAGAGCAAGATACTAAAGACCTATTTGAAGAAATAATGACTGAAAACTTCCCCTACCTGGTGAAAGAAATAGACTTACAAGTCCAAGAAGCACACAGAACCCCAAACAAAAGGAATCCAAAGAGGACCACACCAAGACACATCATAATTAAAATGCCAAGAGCAAAAGACAAAGAAAGAATATTAAAAGCAGCAAGACAAAAAACAGTTAGTTACCTACAAGGGAGCACCCATATGACTGTCAGCTGATTTCTCAACAGAAACTATGCAGGCCAGATGGGAGTGACAAGAAATTTTCAAAGTGATGAATAGCAAGAACCTACAACCAAGATTACTCTACCCAGCAAAGCTATCATTCAGAATTGAAGGTCAGATAAAGAGCTTCACAGATAAGAAAAAGCTAAAGGAATTCAACACCAAACCAGTATTATATGAAATGCTGAAAGGTATTCTTTAAGAAGAGGAAGAAGAAAAAAGTAAAGATAAAAATTATGAACAACAAATACAAATCTATCAACAAGTGAACCTAAAAACCAAGTGAATTAAAAACCTGAGGAACAGAATAATCTGGTGAATATAATAGAATCAGGGGCATAGAAAGGGAATGGACTGATAATTCTCAGAAGGAAAGGGGTATGGGGGGTGCAGGAAGAGACTGGACAAAAATTGTACATCTATGGATGAGGACCTCGGGGGGAGGTAAGGGTAGAAGGTGGGGTGGGAACCGGGTGGAGGGGAGCTATGGGGGGAAAAGGGAGAAACAATTGTAATAATCTGAATAAAGGTTTATTTAAAAAAGAAAAAAAAGAAACATCAATGAGAGAGGGACATCTTCGATTGACTGCCTCCTGAACACCCCTCACTGGGAAGAAATGGAATCTTAAACCAGTCAATCAGCCCTAGTGGTCTGGCTGATAGACCCTGCCATCACGGAAGGTAATCTTCCTACTATAACTTCCTTGTTCTCATTCCCTTCTACCTAAAAGTTTTCTATTTTGTATAGCTCCTCCCAGATCCTTTCTATCTGCTAGATTGGATACTGCCTGATTCATGAATCATTGCAAAAAGCCCATAAGGTCTTTAAAATTTACCCAGTTGAATTTTGTTTTTAAACAATGTAAATACAGGATTTTAAATAAATACATTAGTATATAACAATATTGGAGCATATGGGATAGGAAAGGAGTGTGTGTATAAGGAATGGCAGGGGTTGAAAAAGCTAAACTCATCTCTCATAGTGGGAACTCAAGAGTTAATACTTAAAACTGAAAAATCAGAACAGAAACACAAACATGTAAAAGACGGCCCTGGTAGAACTACTTGACTCTCCAAATTATATACATGTGAAACTTTGATGAATATAAAAATTAAATTTAATTTTAAATATTAAAGATTGCTTTGTTGTTAAAGGGTTAACAACACAATTGGGAGACTGTCCGGTAAAGAAATATTCCAAGTATACCAGGGATGCGCTGATGATTCTGGGCTGTTCAGAGGTGGAGGGAGGATGCAGGAAGCTTACAGTGGAGGGTGGGGGAGGGGCAGGCCAATGGCTTGAGTGGATGCAGCTGGGAAAGGGAAAAACCCTGGGGAACTAGTTCCATGAAAGTTTGAAGGCAGGAGGAGGAGGAAGAGCGTTGGAGAGATCATCCTCAGGCCCTGTCTGATGAGGTGGACTGGCCTGGAAAGCAAGCCTCAGTCAGACCCAGTTCGAATCCCAGGTTCTGTACTTATAGGTCACATGATTAGACAAGCTAATTAAGCTCACTGAGCTTCACTTTCTACATCACTAAAAAAAGAAAAATACCCCTCCCCCTCCAATACTTTTTGTTTGTCTAAGAACCCCCAATGGGTTTTAGTTCTCAGTTAAAAAACAGAATCAGAACCGAAGTGTAATATCTAGTCCAAGAAACACTCATTGAGTACTGCCTATGTTTCAGCGAGGGCACTATATTGCTATAGTTGATTTTGTTTTTCCTAACTATACAGTTTTGAAATAATTACTGTTAAACTTCCTTTGACCATCTATTTATCCAAGTCACTTTGAATTTTTTTTTTCATTTCAAACATCAATATCTTTTTTCAACTTAATTTTAACTACAAACCAAATAACATTCTTGCCATTTCATTATTTCATTTCAGTTCAAGTGAGAGAGAGAGAGAGAAAAAGAAAAGAGAGAAGGGGGGAGGGGAAGGGAGGGGAGGAGAGGAGAGGAGAGAAAAGGAAAAGAAACAAGAAAAAAAAATATCTCTCACACAGGATTGTTTTGAGAGTTGATTCAGAAACATTTATAAGCCTCTACCAAATAACATACCAGGCACTAAATGAAATCTTGTCTTCAAAAACATTATCAGCAAAACTCATAAGGTCAGGTTTTTGTTTTATTTTTCGTTTCTTGCAAGTGTAGACAATACACACAGAGAGAATCTATTAAAATCTACAGGATGACTCAAAGTCAGAAAGAAATTGCCCTAGCTGGTTTGGCTCAGTGGATAGAACCTGAAGGGTCCCAGAATCTATTCTGATTAAGGGCACGTGCCTGGGTTGCAGGCTCGATCCCCAGTAGGGGACGTGCAGGAGGCAGCCAATTAATGATTCTCTCTCATCATGGATGTTTCTAACTCTCTCTCCCTCTCCCTTCCTCTCTGAAATCAATAAAAAATATGTTTTTTTAAAAAAGAAAGAAATTACTTGTACCCAGTTTTTCAGTCCTACTATGTGTTTAATTGCTAAATGAAATTTCCTGGCTCTGGCTTTCAATTTTGAAAGACATAGTCAAATCATTCATTAAAGCCATTTTTCTTACACACATTTTTTTCTCATGTTAAATATTTTCTTAGTTTGAACTCTCCCAAAACTACACAGGCAATCTGCCCTTGTTTTATTTTTTCCCCAGGTCCTCATCCCATTATCTCTGTCTCTCCCTGTCTCTCTCAGTTTCTCTGCCCCTCAGGCCCAGAGACACCCATTCTCATTCTTTCTTTCCCTCTTTGAGGCTTCACCCTTGGCCTGTGCTCAATAGAAGCCTTGACATTCTCCTGGCTTCGCCCTCCTGTCATCAGCACGTGCGCTCAGGTAGAGTCAATACTGGTCCCGAAGACTTGAGGCTGTTTTTAAAAAAGATTTAATATTTCCATAACAAATAAAAAATTGACTTAGCCTTAGGAAAAATATAATCAAGAGCTGGCCTCCCAGACTTTCAGGGGGGATGGAAATGGGTTCCCCAGAGGGTAGGTTTAAAAGAAATTCAATGTAAATGCTATTTACTTGTAGTATTTTTGCAGGGGAAGGAGGGGTAAAGGGAAGAAAAAAATCTGTCTGAACAAGAAAGGTATAATTCAAAAGCTGCCACACAGTAAGTGGGAACCTCTGAGGAGGATAGATCATCACTCTTTATGGCTTTGACAAGAAAGTTGATGGACGAAGTCATGATCAGACTTGCACCTGCTCTTCAAGGAACATGAAAAACACTGCTGGCCTTGCCCCTTCACAGTCTGGGGAAGGTGGGGAGGGCTCAGCAGCACCAAGAAAACCATCCTCCACAAAATCTTTCTATGTATACATATTCTCTAAGCTGGGAGATACCTGCCATGTACCAGACACTGTGCTAGGTATTGTGCATGCAATCCACATTTAATTCTCATAACAGTTCCACAAAGGAGTCTCTACTATAGTTTCCCTTAATTCACTGATGAGACAAATGATGTTTGAAAAGGTAGTGATTGCCCAGGGAGCATGAGGACACCAATAAATGCAGATTTTTTACTAATTGCAGACCTCCAGCTTTATGGCAGGATCATTTTTAAAGTATTAATTTGTATGCATTTTTCATGAATTTTCACAAGCCTTCCAGATGGTCCTGCCTCAGGGGTTTCTGTAAATGGTAAGCAAAAAAGCCTGAAAATCAAGTCCTCTGCTGTCTTTCGTAGAAGCCAAAATGCAGAGAGATGTCAGGGATCCCAGAGGGATCTTTCAAAGTAGCCCAGGAGAGAAGAGTGATGAGAAATTCCTTCCAGCCTTGGAGAGGGGACGGTGGCATCCTGCGCAGTCTCGGCCCTTCAGTAGGTGGCAGAACCACGGCTCCACCGCGCACCGGGAGGCCCCTGGGAGGGCCCAGGACTTTTCAGCCTCTTGGGGAGAGTGGAGGAGAGAGCCCCAGTAATGACTGCAATTGATTTCCTCCCCCTAAAAGGATGGGGCATAGAGAAGGACTTAACTCTAAACAAAAGGAAGTATTATTTCTTGCACAAATGAATGTAGGTACTAAGATTCACACTCACCACAAAATCACTCACTGAGTAGGGGCTCGACCAGCAGTCTTTCCATCTCAAACTTCCATTTGCTGCCTGTTAGTAGGAGTTTGGCCAGGCAGGGCCAGGAGATTGGCATACAAAGTTGAAAACACCAAGTTTCACCCTCATCTACTGCACAGAAGAAAGCCATTCTTCAAACTTCAGAGAACCTTCTCCTCCTCATCCCACTCCCTGCCCAGGAATCACCCACTGAGCCCCGCCTCTGGCTCCAGGAGCACCCAACATGTCATGTGCAAGGACCAATGGGATCCATCGCCGTGATGGAGAAGCCTCTGCCCTGTGCACAGCCCACAGCAGGAACTTGGCCAGAAACCCACCTCATCCCCTGCCCCCAAAGCTTGAAACTTTTTGGGAGAGCAGGTTTACCTCAGCTTACACTCCCTACAAAGGGCTCATTTATAAACTTTCATTGCATCTTCTACTTCCCCTTCCCAACACAATTGTAATGACATATTTATTTGTAGAACTCCTTGTCTAATGTCTGTCTTCTATGTTAGATGTTCCATGAGGAAAGGTGTTGTGCCTTGTCCTTTGTTGTATGCTCCACACATAGCACAGTTTTTGGAACACAGTGAATGAATATGAAACAATCATACTTGGCCCAAACCTTAGTGATCATCCAACACAATGCCCTGGGAGGCTGAGGCCTAGAGGGGCTGAGCAACAAAGCCAAGCACTCCAGGCAGAACTTTGAGTGACTCTCTTCTCCTTCATTCTAACATCTTTGCCTCTAAACTTGTCAGGGATAAACCAAGACCAAATCCTGGACCACCTATCCATGCACCCCTTCTTTGTCCTCCCTTTATGTTCTTAATTCCACCCATCACAATATATTATCTACCTATATTTTTGGTGCCCTCTGTCCCATACAGGTTCTCAGTCTTCCCAACACCTAAAAATAAATGTCATTGCTTTCTTTCTTCTTGCAAAGAGTTTTGTATTTTAATGAGATTCAAAGGCTTTAAAATGTGTCCTTGTTCAACAGATACTCACTGAGTACTTACATATATGGCCACTCTTCTAGTACAAGGGGTGCAGATATAACCAATATAAGCCCTCCTGGAGCATATAGAGCATATATTCTTCTGTTAAAGACAGATAATTAAGGCAAACCAATGAACAAAATAATTTCAGATAGTGACCAGTGCTATAAAAGAAAGAAAGCATAGTAATGTGTGGGCTATTTTGGATCAGGAGTTAGAAAAGATTTCTCTGAGAAGGACATGTATGAGTCAAGGCCAAATAGTGAAAAGAGGCCAGCCTACAGAATTCTTGAGGAAAGCATGTCAGGCGGAGGAAGTTACTGCAGTGACAGTCCTGAGGACCTGGCCAGTGGCCGGAGCACAGTGACCAAAGCTTATGAGCAGTCAGAGGGTGGACAAAAGGCAGGTTACATAGAATCCTGTAGGCCTCCTGTAGGCCATGGAGGAAGACTGAATTTCAGTCTGCAGGCATCAGGAAGCCACTGGAAGTTTGTTGGGGAGTGATATGATCTTTTCACATTCTAATATGACCAAAAAGGCTTCACTGTCCATAGAGCAGCAGCAGGAAGGCAAACTAAGAGGCTACTGCCGTGGTCCAGACAAGAGAGATGTGTTCTGGGACTAGGCCAGGAGCAGTGGAAACTGTGAGAAGTGACTGGACATGGGGAATATTTTGGAGGTAGAACTGGCATGAATTAGCGATGGATTGGATGTGGGCAATGAGGGAAAGAGATGAATCAAATATGACTCCTAGATTTTGTCTTGAGGGTAGGTGAATGGTGGCACATTTCCTAATATGGAGAAGATTTGGAAAGAAGCAGAGTTGTAAGGTGGGGAAACATCCAGTTCAAGAGGTCTATTAGGCCAGTGGAGATGCCAGGTAAGTAGGTGGATATACAACCCAAGGAATAGACAATAACTGAGGAATCTCTGAAGTCTAACAGGAAGACTTGGGCCAAGGCTGGGGGTAGGGATGGAGAAGGAGAGGTCTCCGGTTCTTCTCAAGTCTCAACACACAGCCACTGGGTAGTTGACGCTCCGTAGTGGTTTCAGCATAGGGACCTCTTTAGTCTTCCAAGAAAAAGGCCCTGGTCTAATTTCTCAGCTGCATGGACATGAGGCTAATTCCATAGCAGATGTCTAATGAATTACAGCACTCTGAACTGTGAAGGGTACCATTACATCAATGAATCAAAGAACAATTACAACCCAAACTTTTTCTTTAATTAGTAAAAAGGTATATTCTTTCTTAATCCTACTGTCTACAAGTCCAGCCTCCAATTGTGGGCCTCCAGGGGCTACACTAGGAAGAGCAGCTGTTTCCCAACCTCCTGCTTGTCCTCACCCCACCCCCAATTTCTTGTTTGCTGGTAAAGCTCACTGATGACATTAGGGAGTCCCTGTGCCATTCTTGGAAGTGCCACTGTGAGGCTCCTTGTTAGGTGCTGCAATAAATGTCCTTATTTTTAAAGCTGCTTAGAATTGAATCTTCTCTTCTTTCCATGTGCTTAGATTTCCCATGGAGCTCACCTCTTCAAGCACAAAAACGCTTTTACTCTAACCACTCTTACTTGCCCATCCATCCTGCCATGTGCTAGGCATTCAGTAAAATGTGGTCAAGATACAGACCCATCTTGGTGGTGCCCATCTTCGTGGGTCTAATGATCTGGTGTAGCAACAGATGCTACACAAGGAAATGACTAACTATGTCATCACACACTATGATTAGCGTACTCTGCAGGGGAAGGATGGTGTGCTGTGAGAGCAGCCTCTGGATCTGATCGTCTGCGGGGTCATCTCTGAGGAGGTGGCATTTAAACTAAGACCTAAAAGATGAGAAAGTTCCAGATGAGGAAGAGAGGGCAGAGGAGCATTTCAACAAGAGGGAACAACCCAAACTTTGATATGTGCTTCCATCTCCTTTTTAAACAGAAACTCTGGACATCGTGTAGCCTTTTATATGTGACATAGTGTTCTTACTCTGAATCTGAATTATCTTAGGACCTGGGAGATGGAAAGAACATTTCTGCCCCTTCACTAAGCACCTCTGTGTCAGTACCAGCTCTGGCCACACAGACACCATTACTGTGGTGATTAAAAGCTTGTGAGCAACCCTGTCCTTGCCCTCAGGCAAATAAAACCAAGACCAGTAAAGCCCCTTCCCTTCTGAGTTTGTCCAAAGAAGCATTTTTTTCTCTGTCTTTTTTATTTTTTAGAGACACCTTTAGATTCCCTTTGCTGGAGAGGGGGTGGGGGAGGGGGGACTGGGAATTAATACTGGGAAATAGTACTCAAGGTTTCTCTCACAGTTTCTACTTCCCTCCCTGGTGGTTGATACTAGTCAAGAGAGTCGGCCTTAAGAAAGCAGTGTCAACCCCAAAGATCCAGAGTCAGGCAGGCCATGACTGCCTTTCTAAAACTCAATCAGAGAACAATTTCAACTTGTTTTGGGAAGATATAAACATGGCATGATGGAGACCTAGACAGGCAGACAGACCTGGGTTTGAATCCTGATTTAGTGCTCTGACTTGGGCATGTTATTTAATCTCTCCGAGCCTCAATTTCCTCATCTCTAAAACAAGAATAGTTTCTACCTTTCCAGAATTAACTGCCATCATCCTGTGAAAAGCACCCATTCTGACAGGTGGTCAATGCTCAGGAAATGTTGGGTCTCCTCCTTTCAAGGTCTGGCTCTTCAATTGGCTAATTATATCTTTTGAGACATTCAAATGTGGTTCTAGCCAGTGCACCTCAGAGCGCATTTCAATTATAGGTGCCTAAGTGCTGCTCTCCCAGTTGAAAATCTGTAATTAAAGCAGCAATGGCTGCAGGCTGCTCAGGTGTGTCGGAAGAGCTCCCACCCAGCTCATCTTTCCTCTTACCTGCCCCATCAAGCCATGTGGAAAGTCAAGGGGAGCTAAAGGAATAAAAATCCTTTCACAGGCATAGTATTGAGCAGTTTGAAAAGTGCTCGTACCCTCAAGGCAACGTGGGAGCTGGCAGAATTGCTGTCCCATTACAATGGGAACAGGGAAGTTGAGGTCCTGAGAAGGGAAATGATGTACTCAGAGTCTTAGGTAAAAGTTGCAATGTGGATCTTTGACTAAAGCTCCAGTGTTCCTGTCACATCAGCATATCCTGACAAGGACAATTTTATCCTTTGGTGGGAAAGTTCACCTCCAGCAACTGTCCTGACTCGTTATCTGCAGTGGAGAATTCACCCCTAAATTGCCCTGCCTGCCTCATGCCCTCCCCTGCTCCTGTTCTGCCTACTTTTCCAGACCAATGTCAGTGGCTTGCTCTCTGGTATCAGGATAGTGGGCTTTATTCTGAGGCTCTGACTGGCATTTCTCACCTCTGGCAATGTGGATTCGCAGGCCATTTTGGAATCCCCTCACCAAACTTGTGATCTGTCCTCTAAGGCAGGTGTGGGAAGAATCAGTCTGACATGCTAGGGGTTTGGTTCTGACCATGGCTCAACAATAATGGGCCCTGGGTGGCATGGCCCACCGTTTATCCAAGGTTTAAGAAGGTAAATGAAAGACCATTCTGCTCTACCTTAAGAAAAGGACCAGTCAGAAGAGATGGAAAACAGGACTTTCTCCTCAAAAAGTCAGATGGAATGCAAGCAAAGCTTTAATAATTGCATTAATTTCTCCAAAATAGAAACACAATATCAGAGAATCAGAGATCTTCTGATCCAACAACTTCATTCCTCACCATGAGAGACTGGGGAGCTGAGAGGAAAAGTAGCCCACTCAAGGCCACAGGTAGAGACAGAGATAGACCCCCAGGCCTAGACCCCCAGATCATTTTTCTTACTAAATCATGCTGTTATCTCAAGAGCCCTACACATGTTTTATTTGGATGATCCAGGTGATCTCTATCCACCACTTTCTCCACTCTACCCACCACTCCCAGAAGGGTTACACTGTAATGAATGGATGTCATGAACATGGATGATATGGACCTATATCTACCAGATACTGATCCAGGGAGAGCTGCTTCCAACAACGGCTATCCAAACAGGCCTCGCCTGGAAATAATCACCACCAAAGCCTGCCCAGTGATGCACGCGAGAAGGATTTTCACACCCCTGGGTGACACTGGGGATTCCTGGGATAAGCTTTGATTCTTCCCAGCTTGTGGGATCTACGGGACAGAGTGAAAGAAGCATGGACAGCAGCTTCTTCTTGTTTTTAGTAACTCTGCTCACACTTCATCTCTCCCTCCACCACTGTTACTTCCCATCTTCTTTACCCCCTCCTTTACTTCCTCTTCCACATCCTCCTCCACCACCATCACTTCCAACACCACCATTGCCTTCATCTTATCCTTTACTTCCTCCTCCTCTACCATGACTACCCCTCCACCACTTCCATCACCACTACCCCTACCATCACCACCACCCACTGCTCCTCCACTTCTTTCACCACCACAGTCCCCACCACCACCACGGCCTCATTCTTCACCTCTTCCTCCACCCTCTCTATTGCCTGTACCACCACCACTACCACATTACCTGTCCCCTCTATTAACTCCTCTATTTCTTCCTTTACTACCTTTCCCAGTACCACTACTTCTTCCATTGCTTCTTCACCATCACCATTACTACCTCCCCCTCTCCTCACCCCCCTCCACCTACTAGTCTACCCTCATCTCCTCTACACCGACACCAACACCCTACCCACCACCCCCACTCCCCAGAGTCATTAAGATTTGTCACATATTTGAAATAAACCAGGATTATTAACTCCCTCCCTTCCTGCTCATTTTTGAAACTGCTTATTCTAAACACACACTCACACAATCGCTCTCACCGGAAGACCCTAGGTATTCTGAAACGAAGCAGACAATGGTGGCCTTGTTGCAGCAGCCTGATACTAATAGACTATTCCTTTTGATTTCAGCCTGGAAACATTGGCAGCAAACCAATGGGAGAAAAGAGGGACTGTGGAGCAAAAGTTTAAAAGAAAAACGAAGAAGAAAAAACCTAACCCAGCTTTGATCAGAGGGGTCTGAAGATGAATTGTTGTCATTTCACAGGTCTCTGGATGGAGGTTAATGTCATCCTGAGACAAGGAAACTGAGGTTTTGTTTTGTTTTGTTTTGTTTTAAAAGGAAACTGAGAAGGGATGCACTTCTGATGGAACAGGGCCACCGTGCGCCCAGAGGATCAAAGCTGCTCGACATACAGAAAATGAAGGATTATTCACTTTCTATTTTTTCACGCCTGCAGCACACATGGGGATCTAATTGGTCAGGATGCGAAATACAGACAGGCAGTCCCAGCAGCAGGGCAGAGCCCGAAGGGGAGGCAGTGCTTTCTGCAGCTGCAAACCATTAAAGGCAAGCTCACCACCATGCGCCTGCTTTAATTGCTCTTCTGTGTGTTTCCTCAGCTCACGACCACTAATGTCTACTTGCCAGCCTTTCTGATCTCAGAGGTGATGAGCTTGACAGCTGTCAAGCCTGCCGGGGTCAGGGAAGGCAGGAGACAAGTCTCAGAGGATGGGGAGGGCACCCCTACGCCGGGAGGGGCTGCTGGGCTAGGAGAGGCATGAGTTCTGTCCAGGAACTCTGCAAGTTCTGGTCCAGCCTCCCCATCATTCTTATTCCTTGAGCTTTCAGATATAAAGCCAAGGGTCTCTCCTGGGTTGGCATTGTCTGAGTTCTAAACCATTACACCAGGAGAGATAGAGGACAAAATGAAAACCCAAGACACTTTGTAGTGTCTGACCTTAGACACACCACTCAGCTTCTCTGACCCTTAATTTCCTTGCCTTTGAGATGGGGTGCTGTGCTCAACCCACAACATTGCACTAAGGATCAGATGACGTCATGAAATGCTAAACAGGGAAGGAGAGTTCCTGTTGGTTGCTGTCATGGACCACACACCTCCTTGAACCATCTCTGCCAGCTTCCTGATCTCTTTGAGTCCAAGGGCCCCCAGTCTTCCTCCCAACCCCTCCCAATGCCCCTTCCCTGGTGAAACGACCCTGACCACCCTGGTCTGCAGGATCACAGAACCCTCATCATGATAAATCCCTTTCTCACTCATTTCAGGCTCCCATCTTCTCTCCTTAGATATCATCCTTAGCCACATACTCCTGGCTTCATTGCTGCCTCCAGTCCTCCCACCAACACTCTATCCCCTGGCCTCCATGTCAACCTCCAGTTATCTCCATATGTGAAGCCATAAGATGCAAAGCCAGCCATTCACTTCTCTGATGAAACTCTACAGAATCTCACTGTCCTCTCCCCTTAGTAAGGAATGCTTGGTCTAACTCATCCTTTAAGACAACTGAGACATTTTCTTTTCTAGGAAGCCTCCCCAGGAGGGACAATAGCCGCTGTTAAGCATATTTGTGCTTTCATGTTACCCTGCATTGACCGCATTTGACTAAAATTATTTCTTTTTCCTTCACTTGAAGGTGAGCTTTGGGAGAATAGGACTGCATTTTATTTATTTTTATCTTTTTAATCCTCACCTGTGGATATTTTTTCCAATGATTTCTAGAGAGAGTGGAAGGGAAGGAGGAGAGAGAGAGAGAGAGAGAGAAACATGGACATGAGAGAGAACCACAACAATAGGTTGCTTCCTGCAGGTGCCCCAACCATGGCTGAAGAACCTGCAACCAAGGTACATGCCCTTGACTAGGAATCCAATCCATGACCTTTCTGTCCATTGGTGGACGCTCTAACCACTGAACAAACCAGCCAGGGCAGGACTGCATTTTAATTCATCTTTGTACTCCTGCACTTAGTATGGTTAGCATAGTTCTTAGCATATAGCAGGTATGCAATAAATGCATTTTGAATTATTTTATAGCTGTCAATTCTTATTTGTCTCTCGGTCTAAACTTCCCTGTTAAGTTGAAAGGAGTGGGCAAGTTGGGCATGTGTCTGACTCATTCCGCATTCTGCACAATGCCCAGCACGTAGCAGAGCCTCAGGAAAGATTTGCTAGTTCTGAAGTCTGGCACTGTTGGCCATAACAACCCTGCTGTGTCTGGCTTGTTCAGTGCTGTTTCCTCAGCATCTAGAACAGAGCTTTGCACACAGGTGCTCAATATATATATTTTTTAAATGAATGAATACTGTGGTGTTGTAGGAAAAACAACTGTCCTGGTAGGAGGCCTGGGTTCCAGTCAGAAGTAGCAAACTTGATGAGATCAAAAGAGAATTTCTCATTTTCTCCAAAACTCTACTCACCCCAAAACCCCAGTAAACATTTTCCATCTTGATAAGAGGTACCACCATCAGTCCAATTGTGAATTCAGGCCAAAATCTCAGACTAATATTTGATTCATCTGTTATCTTCTCATCTCACATTCAATGCACTAACGTGTTCTACAGGCTCAACTTCCAAAATACTTCCAACCTCTGGCAATCACCTTTACAGCCTCCGCCCTAATTCAAGCTGCCATCGTCTTGACCTTGCAGCTGGCCTCCTTCCCTCAACACACACACACACACACACCACGTACCCTTTTCATTTCATCATCTTCATCTTTCTGATATCACTCCAATGCCTTCCCACTCTACTTAGAATAAAATCTCAACTCTTAATCATAGTCTACAAACTTTACACAATCTGGTCCTTCCCTCATCTCCAGCTTCTTTTCCTCCTGATCATCTCCTTGCAACCGCACTGGTCTTTTTGCTATTCCTGGCATACCTGAGATTGTTCTCCCTTTACCTCAAAAGCTCTTCCTCAAATATTCACACTCTGTCTGAATGTCACTGCCTTAGTGAGGTCTTCATCAGCCATAGGTATGATGGTTAATATTATGTGTCAACTTGACTAGGCCATAGGGTGCCTAGATACTTAGTTAAACATTATTCTGGGTGTGTCTGTAAAAGTGTTTTGGGATGAGATTACCATTTGAAATGGTAGAGCGAGTAAAGCAGATTGCCCACCCTAATGTAAGTGGACCTCATCTGACCAGTTGAAGGTATGAATTGAACAAAAAGTCTGCCCTACCTCCAGCAAGAGGGAATTTCCTCCTGCCTGAATGAACTAGGATATATATCAGTCTTTTCCAGCCCCTGGACTCAAACCAAAACACTGGCTTACCTTGGATTTTGAGCCTGACAGCTTTCCAGCAGGAACATACATCATCATCTCTCCTAGTCCTAAAGCCTCCAAACACTAATTGGAGCTACATCATCAGTTCTGTGGGTCTCCAGTTTGCAGATTGCAAATCTTGGGACTTCTCAGCCTCCATAATCACATGAGCCAATTTCTTATAACATATCATTTCACACTCACTAGTATGGCTATTAAAAAACAAACAACAAAAAATAAGCACACAGAAAATAACAAGTGTTGACATGGATGTAAAGAAATTGGAAACCTCATACATTGATGAGAAAACTGTAAAACAGTAAAGCCACTTTTGGAAAACAGTTTGGCAATTCCTCAAAACTTAAATATAGAGTTTTTATATAACCCAGCAATTCTGCTCCTAGGTATATCTCCAAGAAAATTGAAAATATACGCCCAAGCAAAAATTTGTTCACGACTATTTATAACAGCATTAGTCGTAATAGCCAAAAAAGTGAAAATAGTTCAAATGTCCACCAACTGAGGGATGGATAAACAAAATATGGTATATCTATACAGTAGAATATGATTTGGTCATAAAAAGGGATGAAGTTCTGATATATGCTATAATGTAAATGAACTTTGAAAATTATTATGCTAAGTGAAAGAAGGCATGTATTTTATGGTTCTGTTTATGTGAACTGTTCAGAATAGGTAAGCCCATAGATTGAAAATAGATTAGTGGTTTTCCAGGGCTAAAGGGAGGGAGGGTCGGGTATGGATTTCTTTGGGAGGGGAGGGGGGCAGGTAATAAAGATGTTCTACAATTAGATAGTGTGATAGTTATACAATGTGAATGTGCTAAAAAGTACTCAATTATACACTTTAAAAAGTAAATTTTATGGTACTTGAATTGTATCTCAATAAAGCATTTATTTAATAACCATTTATTGTAGCATTATTTATACTAGCATAAAAAGAAATATTTAAAAGTCCTTTTATAAAAGAACTAGAGGCCCAGTGCATGAAATTTGTGCATGGCGGGGGGGGGGGGTGGCGAATGTCCCTCAGCCCAGCCTTCACTCTCTCCAATCTGGGATCCCTCGAGGGATGTCCGACTGCCTGTTTAGGCCTGATCCCACCAGGCAGTCAGACAACCCTCTCACAATCCAGGACTGCTGGCTCCCAACTGCTAGCCTGCCTGCCTTCCTTATTGCCCCTAACCACTTCTGCCTGCCAGCCTGATCACCCCCTAACCACTCCCCTGCCAACCTGTTTGCCCCTAACTTCCCTCCCCTGCAGGCCTGGTTCCCCCCAACTGCTCTCCCCTGCAGGCCTGGGTCCCTCCCCACAACTGCCCTTCCCTGCAGGCCTGGGTCCCCAGCAACTGCCTTCCCCTGTAGGCTTGATTGCCCCCAACTGCCCTCCCTTGCAGGCCTGGTCCCTCTCAACTGCCCTCCCCTGCTGGCCATCTTGTGGTGGCCATCTTGTGTCCATATGGGTGCAGGATCTTTGACCACATGGGGCAGCCATCTTGTGTGTTGGAGTGATGGTCAATCTACATATTACTTTTTTATTAGATAGGATAGAGGTCTGCTGCATGGGTGGGGGCCAGCTGGTTTGCCCTGAAGGGTGTCCTGGATCAGGGTGGGGGTTCCCTTGGGGTGTGGGGCAGCCTGGGCGAGGGGCCTGTGGTGGTTTGCAGGCTGGCCATGCCCCCCGGCGACCCAAGCAGAGGCCCTGGGATCTGGGATTTATTTATCTTCTACAAGTGAAACTTTGTAGCCTGGAGAGGAGCCAAGCCTTCTGCTCGCTCCATGGTGGCAGCCATTTCTGTTGGGATTTATTTATCTTCTATAATTGAACCTTTGTAGCTTGGAGTGGAGGCCTGGGCCAGCAAGGGCAGGCGGAAAGCTTGGCTTCCTCCATTGCTGGGGAAACCCAAGCCTCCCTCCTGCTCTCTGTGACTGCAGCCATCTTGGTTGGGTTAATTTGCATACTCGCTCCTGATTGGCTGGTGGGCGTGGCTTGTGGGTGTAGCAGAGATGTGGTCAATTTGCATATTACTCTTTTATTAGATAGAATATTAATTTATAACAAATCTATTGATAGAATATTATACACCCATTCAATTAGATCTATAAAAATGTATAATTCAAGGGCGAATGATTATGAAATATTAAGTAAGATATAATGACAACTAAATTTTTTAAATCATATCACTCTGACTTTTATTTTTATAGTCTGAAATAAAACATACCAAACTTTTAACAAATGTTGGCTATAGGTAGTTAGATTTGAGGAATTTACTCTTTAGTTTTCTATTTTCCCTAAGTTTTCTTCAAATGACATGTATTGTTATTTTTTTAATTTCATAACTGTGGTAGATAGTTAAGATGTCAGAGTTTTAGCTGCATAAAGATGCATTCACCTCCCTCAGTGAGGAGCCTGGTGCTCTCTTGGCGCAGCTTCCCATGGTAGGGCGGGGGGGGGGGGGGGGGGAGGGGTGGCGCAGCAGGGGGCGGGAGTGGAGGTGGAGTGAGGGGAAGGGCAGAGGCCAGGGGACCAGGTAGGCCATGCACTGCTCCAACACTGATGAGTCCAGATCTATGGCCCCAGGACCAGGACATCATCTTCACAGGCAGGGAGCCTCTTCTCCTATTCTACGTTGTGCTAGGCCTTTAAAAAAAACAAAACCTATTGTCATTTCAAAAGTGGCATGAAGCAAGTCAGTACCCAGGCCTGCGGTCTTTCCTTTGTCTGTCCTCCCCCACGACTATTTATTTCCTTTTCCATCCAGTGGCTGCCCTTCAGGCAGTGACACAACGCTGTTGTTACAGGTGTTGGCTCGCTCTGGTCTCATTTGCTCTGGAAAGAATTCTGGTAGGATCAAATGCCCCCGTGGAAACTCAAGCTGAATTGTCTTCATTTTCTATCATTTTATTTTAACATCCCAGCCGTCCCTGCTGCCAGGGTCTCCACCAGCAATGCAGCCATTCATCAACTTAAAGCATGGCCATCCGCTTCTGGAAAGCATCCAACTCCACAGAAGAAATCATTTCTTTGCTTTTCATTTTTCTTTCAAAGCCAGAAAAATCTGCTCATCTGGATCCAAGGGATAGTGACTTTTGAGTCAAAGGGAAAGCAGCTTTTAGGTGGTAATGCTCAACATTTCAGTCACAGACCAAAAATTACCCTCACACAAGGTAGCAGTGCCACTGAGAAACGAGTGAGGTGATCTTTTTGGTTTAATAATAATTGTATACATTTACTTAATCATGTTTCTCATTTAATAATAATAAAACTCCTTACATGACAAAAGGACTTTTCTTGATATTAACCCATATAATTCTCTCAAAAACCCATAGTATCATTCCCATTTTACAGATGAGAAGATTGAGGCACAGAAAAGTTAAGTGAGATGCTGAAGTTTACACCTCTAATATCGGCAGAGGTAAGATTTGAACTCCAGGAGTTTGGCTGCAGGTTCTACACTCTCACTCACTGTAATCCTCAACCGTTCATCTACAATCATAGTGAACTACCATGGAGCCAGGGGAAAAAAATCAACAACACCAGACTAGAGAAATAAATGAGCATTAGAACTATAAGTAACTTTTCAATTTGACCAAGTTTTGTTTTCTGGAGTTGAAGTGATTTGGCTACAAGTTGGTTTCATCCCTTAATGGAAACTCATTGGGGTGTTGCATGAAGAAGCAGAGAAGATAAAAGAGCACAGCACGTCCTTGTCAGCCTAGGCCTAGCCAGAGCAGGGAAGACAAGACCACCAGTAGGAAAACCTATTCTATAGGATGCCCCAGCAAACCCAGAGGAGAAAACAGCTGACCCACACTGTACAATCCTGGGGTGTTAATCCTGTTCTAGCTCGTGGCTTCCTAGATGGTAATGTGAATGGTGTCTCCAGCCCTGGGAGGGACAGTGAGGACTCTTCTCCTACGTGTTCTAAAGGGACTGTCCCTAAGATCCCACAGAAGTAGCTGGTGAAGAACCACCTGGTACACACACTCCAGACAATACTGCCCCCAACTTGGCTGTTATGGTCTGTCCGTACCGTGGCAGCTTCTCCTCTTCTTCGCCAGGAAGTGGAAGAAGGCTGGTGCACCAGAACCTTCCATCGTGCTGGGGTTCTTCTCAAAGAAATCTCACCCGCATCTGTCATTTCTCATTTCCAGTTCTCTTTCATGTTGATAATCATCAACCAAACATTTCTTCCTGCATTGCTCTTTTTCAAAAAGAGTCAGAGACACCAGGGGGCAGTTCCTGCATTGAGTGTCTGCCCCTTGGTGGTCAGTGTGCATCATAACAACCAGTCATTCCAGCCAGCAGGTTGATTTGCATATTAGCCTTTTATTATATAGGGTACCTCTATCTGGATTATTCCACAATTCAGAGCTTGTTGAGCCACAATTAAAAGTAACAGCATACAGCCTTGGCCAGCATGGCTCAGTTGGGTGGAGCATTTCCCATACACTGAAAGGTCCTGGGTTTGATTCATGGTCAGGGCACATAACCTAGGTTGCTGGTTCTATCCCCGGTTGGGGCATGTGTGAGAGCCATCCAATTGATGTGTCTCTCTCACATTGATGTAACATAAAGATTGCCAACAGGTATATAAAAAAATGTTCAACAGCACCAATCGTCAGGGAAATGCAAATCAAACCACAGAGGTGTCACCTCATACATGGTAGGATTGCTATTATAAAAAAGACAGGAAATCCCTCCCGTGTAGGGAAAAAACCAGCTCTCCCTACTGTGTGCCTCATCACTGTGTGTCTTCTTTACTCCTCACATAGGACACTTCACTTCTGACATTCTGGTTCCCCAATGTGTGGAGGTTTTTCCTCACATCCAGCAGTTCTCTGTGACACTAGGTGAGTGTCCTACAATTTAACCAGTTTAAAACTATCTGCCTAGAAACAGTGTCAGATCCCACAGGTTAAGGGCTCAGCACCACAAGAGGACTCCCACCTCACTTCAGAGGCCAACTGCAAGTAGTAGTTCCAGTTATCTATAGCTTCCGTCCCATCTGGCTGCAGATGGGAGGTTCCATCACCCCTTCCTGGGCCTCCATTCATTTCCTAGGGTGGCTCACAGAACTCTGGGAAACACATTTACTAGTTTATTAAAGGATATAATAAAGTACGTAGATGAACAGCCAGATAAAAAGATACATAGGGTGAGGTCTGTCCCCGAGGAGTTGGGACGCCTCATATTCCGGGTGTGGATGGATGTGTTCACTCACCTACCTAGATGCTCTCTGAACCCTGCACAATTGGGATTTTATGGAGACTTCCTCACTTAAGCAGGATCAATTGTTAACTCTATTTCCAGCCCATATCCCTTCTCTGGAGAAGATGGGGTTGTGGGGGGGGGGGGGGGTGCTGAAAATGAGAAGGCTCTAATCATGGTTTGGTCTTTCAGGTGACCAGCCTCCATCTAGGAGCCCACCCAGAGTAGCCTCATTAGAACAAAAGATGCTCCTAGTGCTCTTACCACTTTGAAATTTAGAAGGGTTTCAGGAGGCCCGTGTCAGGATGAGGCCAAAGACAAATATTAGAATAAGAGATGCTCGGAGCATTCTTATCACTTAGGAAATTAAAAGGGTTTTAGGAGCTCTGTGTCAGGAACTGAGGGCAGAGATCAATATATAGTTTTTCTGTTATCTCATACCAGCAATTCCACTTCTGGTTATTTATCTGAAGGAAACAAAGAACTAAATCAAAAAAATATCTGCACTGCCATATTCACTGCATCATTATTTACAAAAGCCAAGGCATGGAACCGACCTAAGTGTCCATTGTTGGATGAATAGATAAAAAATATAGATGCTATTATTCAGCCATAAAAGAGAAGGAAACCCTGCCATTGGGACAATATGGATGGACCTTGAGGGCTTTATGGTAAGTGAGATAAGTCAGACAGAGAAAGACAAATGCCGTGTGACCGCATTTATATGTGGAATCTTAATTAAAAAAAAAAACACAATACCAGCAACTCATAGATACAAAAAACAGATTGGTGGTTACCAGGGGTAGGGGGAGAGGAAGAAAAAATATGTGAAGGGGGTCAAAAAGCACAAACTTCCAGTTATAAAATAAAGAAGTTCTGGAGATGTAATGTACAGCATGGTCACCATATATATATATATATATATATATATATATATATGGCTAATTTGCAAAGTGTCCCTTCAGGAGTTCGACCAGGAGACCGGGAGTTCGATCACTTGCTATGACATGTGCTGACCACCAGAGAGTGGCGTGGAATGTGGTGGGTGACCAACGGCGGAGGCAGGGCGCTGAGGGAGCAAGGAAAGGAGAAGGCGGGGAATCTCATTGGCCCTAAACACTGGCCAGGCCTAGGGACCCTACTCATGCATAAATTTCGTGCACTGGGCCTCTGGTAGTTAATAATACTGTACTGCATATTTGGAAATTGCTGAGAGAGTAGACTGTAAAAGTTCTCATCACAAGAAGAAAAATGTGTAACATGATGTGTGGATGGATTTTGACTATACTTATTGTGGTGATCATTTTGCAACATATACATATATCAAATCATTTTGTAAATACCTGAAACTAATATAATGTTATTGTGTCTCAATAAAAAAATAAAAATAGCAAAAAAAATTTTTTACATTGCACTGCTGAATAAAAAAAAAAAGAAAGTAGCATCCTATACAACCCAGCCTAGCTGGTCTCATTTTACAAAGCCATACCATTTATAAAGTGTTTTACAAGTGTCCCAAAGTGCCAGTGAGGGCCCTATTGCCAGGGCCAACTTAGAACTTAGAAGGGCACCATGTTTTGGTTTAATGCTGTTGTCATTATCTTTAAATTCTTGATAATTTTTGAACAAAGGACTCCACATTTTCATTTTGCAGTGAGCCCAACAAATGAGGTAGCTGGTCCTGCCGCTGCCGGCTATTGCCACTTTCCAATCCCCCTACCCTTTCACTTGCTCCATGTTCCTGGAACAGGGAGGTTTGGCTCACAGGAGAACTTCGGGGTTGGGCTCTTGAAGCTTTTGCATGAGGTGCTATTAGTTCCCTTTTCCTGATGAAGAGTTTTAGACAAGTGGCATTCCTGTACCACACAAAGATCAATATCCTTGTTCTGCGGATGAAACAAAGAGAGGTGTATGGCTTTAACCGCAGTCCCAGCACTAGGTCAGACGAGCCCAACTCTAGGATCTGTGGAAGGGTGACTTGGTTTGTCAGCTGGGATGAGGAGTAGGTATTTTGTAAAGCAGTGGAATTACACAGTGCCTAACAGATGGTCTTTGTAAGAAAGCATTTCTGTGGTTCTATAGCATCAAGAAAAAGGCAAACAGCTGTCATTTTCCAGAAGGCCGAAGGGCTCCAGGCCAGTGGGCCATTTCCTCAACTCTAGCTTGCAAAGCACTGCCTGATTAGAAAGTATAATTCTTGTGGGGACCTCGAGGTGAGGACTCTATATGTGAGTGGCTGTCCCAGCAGGCAAACTCCCTGGGAGATAAAAGAAGAATTTGTAGTGACATACTATTCTGAGACCATGAAGGGTCCTTCAGAGTGAGAATGCAGTATTTCTAAGTATGGTTTTGATATGGACCTAGGAGTCCCAAGTCAAGGACTCCCAGAGACAGAACCATTCTCTCTGGCAAACACTGTAGTGAGATTTGAGGCAAGTGATTTCATCTTTTTGGGCCTGGTTCCCCTTTTCTAAGTGCTGATCTGGTTAGTACTGACTGCATGGACTTGTTGAGAAGAATAAATTAGTTTTGGGTTAGTTAATAAAATAGTTTTAGAGTTGAGAAGAATAAGCTAGTTCTTACATTAAAGGCAATCAAAACTGTGCCCAGCTACAAGTTCGTTTCATCCCCTAATGGAAACTCAGCACACAGACAGTAGTGCTGTCTACACCAGTGGCCTCCTCCTGCCCAACTAGGCCTCCCTCTTGGGCTCAAGGAGCTAGGCACAGCTAAACACTGGGTGGGACTGCCAGCAGGGCTGAGGACATACAGGTGACAAGAGCCACCCCAAGGCCATAACTCAGGAAGGAGGCCTCCTCCAATCCTCAGGACACTGGGGCACCCAATTGTCTCCCCAAACACAAGTAGAGGGTTTCAGCTCTGGCTTCTCTCAAAGGCAGAAGTCCCTGGGCAGCAGTATGGCTGTCCTTCTTAGTCATTTCTTCTCAGGAACAAGCCTGGGTGCTCTGGGCTTGTTGAATGTACATTAGTAATAACAACAGAGCCTACCGTTTATTGAGTGTTGGGCACTGCACCAAGAGCCATGGGCATTTCTCACTCAAACATCCCTTGTTCACGATATACTGTGAAGTAGGCACTTGCTTTTATTCAAACAGTACAGATGCCTCCATGTCACCATCACCATCACCATCCTGCCCTGTGAAGTCGGCATTGCATTCAGCCCTGTGTATTCTTCCTGACGTCTGTCTCTATTTAATCAATGTATCAATGTTATACACACACAGCATGTTTGTGTCTATAAAAATAGGATCAGCCCTTATTCAGCAACTTGCTTTTGTCACATATTTTCTATCTTTTCCAATTCTTGGGTGCCTCTAAGAGAAAGTGTGTCTTATTTGGAGCGCAGCCTTCCAATTACCTGACTTGAGCCCAGGAGCTTGGTTTGCAGCTCTGTGCATTGTAGGGGACAAAGGACATGCAGAGAGTTCTGATTGTGGACACACAAATGAGCTGGGTACCCCCTTCCCCTGGGCGAAAGCCAATCCATTCGAAAATGCATTTTGAGATTTCAGATCTATAGATGAGATTGTTGCTTGGCTTTTCTCCTTTGAACCAATTGTAACATCTCCCTAGCTCACTTATTAATACTAAGTTCAATAAAATCTTTCACATGTGCTCATTTGTCATCTGTTTGAGAGTCATGGTTTTGCCTTTTTGGAAAATCCACTTAACAACAGGCATAGCTTTCTTTATTGTGGAGATGGGAAAATTGAAACTGAGAAAGACTAAGCAAATTTCTCAAGGTCAAGTCACACTGTCAGTGAATAACAGAGTTTGGGCTCAAATACAGGTCTGCCTGCCCCTAAAATGACTGTACAGTCCTGCCTGTATCATTTAGGAATGCTAATTCATGGAACCCTTCCCTCACCTCTAAAGCTAGTGTGAGCCTTGTTATCCCCACTCACAGAACAGCAAACCGTGCACAGAGAGGTCAAGCAGCCCAAGTCCCAAGTGAGACACAGAGCCAGGCATCTACGCAGAAGCTCTTAGCTGCTGCGTCTCCCTCCCGGCTCTCTCTTGCTCCATCTGTGCTTTGGTAAACTGAGGCCACCTCAGTTTGTCATTTGAATGACTATGACGTCGCCAAGAGATTTTGGTCTTAAAAGCAGCCAGAGAGGCCCTATATTAATATCACTGAGTGGCTTAAAACAACAGAAATGTGTTCTCTTTGTTTTGGAGGCTAGGAGCCTGACATCAAGGTGTTGGCCGGCCACACCCCTCTGCTCTGAGAGAGTCCTTGCTGGCCTCTGCCGGCTCCTGGTGTTGGCCCACACGCCTTGCCATTCCCTGGCTTATCCGTGCATCTTTCAGTCTCATCCTCACATGGCATTCTCCTTGTGCGCTTCTGTGTCTTCACATCCTCTTCTCCCTGGGCCTGTTTGTGTCCAAATTTCCCTTTGTGTGAGAACCCTGAATTAGGGCCCACCCAAAGACCTCGCCTTCATTTGGTTAAATCTGCCAAGACCCTATTTCCAAATAAGGTCAAGTTCTGAGGGACTGGGGCTAAGACTGCAATGTGTCTTTCCAGGAAGTGGGGGAGAGAGGGAGACACAATTCAACCCCTAGCAGGCAGAGGAGCTCAGTTTCTCCCCCGCGTATTCCAAGTGTGCTGCTCTCACCAGAAGCTCTGTAGCAGAAAGGCTCCTAGGGTCTCACGGACTTGGAAACCCCGCACCCTGCATGCCAGACGCCCTGGAGCTGATTCTCAGGGGTCGTTAGTGTGCTGACATCCTAAGAAGAGCTGCAGGAAGAAACTCTTTAATGGGCATTTCTCAAACTTAGTTGAGCATGGAAGTTTTGGGGTTTTGTTGTTTTAATAGAGTTCTGTGGGACACACTTGGAAAAACTTACTAGGGCATGACCTTGAACCCAGGGAGGCCTAGACTTGTATGTGCCCCTGCTCTTATAAACATGTGACTTTGGGCAATTTACTAGTATTTTCCTCCCAGAGACTCGGTTTCCTCATTGGTAAAATGGGAGTGAAAATTCCTAGTTAATTATTTAGGAGAAAGTCACTGTTAATAAGGAACTCCAGAAAGCAGAATGGCTTGGACACAGTAGGATATAAGTTTATTTCTCACTCAGGACCGGGCAGGGAACACACTGGCTGAGCAGTCTTTCTCTGCACAGACATTGGCAGATGCACTGCCATTTTAAATCTGCAGCTTCCAAGGTTGTCCTGTCCCTATTTCAAACAGGCAGGAGGGACTAGAGTTTCGGGAGTGCTTCCTGGGTGCTGGACATGGCCAAGCTCTGTCATAGAGCAACCCACTCCCGCTCACACTGCATTAGTCAGACTCCAGTCCTCTGGCTGCAACTCTGCAACTCACTATTAAGGGGGCTGGAAAATGTGGTCCCTGGATGAGCAGTTATATTCCAACATGAACTCAACCCTAAGGAAATGGAAGGATGGACTTGTGGTTGGAAGTTAGCCATCTCCGCCACACTTACCTTGCAGGTGTGTTCTGAAGATTAAATGAGGCTTTTGACATATGCCAATCCTTAGCATCATGCACAACTAAATAAATGTCAGCAATTTAAACATGAAAAAGATATGACAGGGAAGTGCCTTGAAGGATGAAACAGGAAAAAGACCCTCAGGCACGACAGAAGTGTGGGCCCCTCCTCCCCTTTCTTCCCAAGGCATCCTGGTGGCTGCTCCTGGTGTGTTGTTGGGAAAAGGGAGCAGAAGTCCTTGGGGTGTCATTCAACCCAGAGTAGATTCTCCCAGACTGCCCCCCAACTCCCCCACCTCTGCTTCCTTTCCAGACAGATGGAGAAGCGTGAGTGCTGTAGTCTTGACAGCCTAGTGGCTTCTAAGTGGTGGCCCCCAGGACTTCAAGCCCCACCTTCCTGCGGCTGCACAGCCAGTTGAGGGACAGGCAGCCCGCCAGGCCCCCGCTGCAGCCCCTGGAGCACACACCGGTTGCAGCCGCTCAGGATGCTCCAGGGACAGCCCGAGGTTCCCACCATGACCTTGGCCTCCCTGCAAAGGCCTCCAGACTGAAAACCCATCTTCTTGTCCTGCTCCTCGAGTCCCAACTACCTGGCCACACAGCACAGGGGAGAGCCACCTTTAGACTGCCTACCTCTGGACTCCATTGCTCTGCAAGGGACCGTAAGTGGTCGGTAGAACAAGTCCCGGGCCTTCAAAGCATGCATGTTTTCTTTTTTAAGTTCACATTAATTATTAATTATTAAAACATTTGTATCTCAAGTCATACTCCCAACCCCTCCACATGAGCGCAGTTCCAACAGCTGGCTCCCAGCGGCCCCTCCCCCTTTCTTGCATGTAAATAAACTGTGCAGAGCAGCCATCAATGTGTACACACAACTCTGCTTTCAACTCTTTGCACTTTGCTTTGTATACACTTTCCCATGGGGCTGGGTCACCCTGGTGTTGAGTATTTCACAGGACCGTAAAATATATGGAAGACATATTTTGTTAGAGTCTTAATACACGGCACATCTGGGTAATATTCAGACCACGGAGAGATTCTTGCTGATGCTGCAAGTCTGCACAAAGGCAAGTCCCCTCGCAGACAGAGAAGGCCGTGTGCTGCATCTGTGCACACGCATGGGTCTTCTCAGGCCCAGTGGGCTGTGGGTGTGATGGTTGGTGATTTCTTCCCTGGAAGTGGCATGACCTGCAGGAGTTACCGTTGGCTGGAGTTGCGAGAGCCACCCGAATTTACTGGTTTTGATTCCTGCACTGTTCCCTGAGTAAATTAAAATGCGACATTATTACACCCTCCGACAGCCCACTGGCAACCTTGAGCACTCTCCCCGCCTCCGCAGCCATTATTCAGCATAATTTTCTGGTTTGAGGCAAGTTGGGAGAGCGGGGAGGGTGGGTAGGGGCAGGGGAAGGCAGAGTCCAAATTAGAAACAGATTTAAAGAGCATTTGCAGGGAATTAGGCAGCGGGCCAGGAGCGCTTGCTGGCAGCATGTGTAACCCCTCTTTAGGGACTGTCAGCTCCTCCTAGGTTTCCACAGCGGATGTTTCCCGGCCAGAGCGCAGCTGGGTTTCAGTTGTCAAACCCACAGCCAAGACATCTGAGCAGGAGGCGGAGTGCCTGCGTGCAGGCGTGTGTCCGCGCCCAGGCCACATTCACACACGCGCCCGACTCCGAGGACACTCCCAGCACAGTTTCACACATCCACACCTACATAGGCACACACGAAACTAACTGTCCACTCACCCCTGACACGCAAGCCACAGACACAGGCACACACAAGCCACAGACACAGGCGCACATGGAGAGAATGGGTCAGACACACTTACACGTGCACACGCACAGGCGTGGGCTCTGCCCCACCAGCACTAAGAGCAGTTCCAGAGCAAGTTTCTCAATCCACACCCTTTCTCCCCAGAATGGCTGTGTGACCTTGGGTCAGTCCTTCAACCTCTCTGAACTCCTGTGTCCTCAACTACAAAATATAAACGACAGCAGCTGTGATGATCTAAATGAGATAATGAAGGTGAACACCCAGGTAAACTATGCAGCTGCTCTCAGACACGACAAGTGGCAGGAGGATGGTGGTGGCAACATGAGAAAGATGACTAACCTTTGGTTCACATCCTCTCTAGCGGGGGACATAAACCACTCTGACTTAATTTTTACCTTGATAAAAAGGGTAGCAGTCCTTCACACCACGTGAGGATGGCGGGGGGGCGGAGGGGGAGGGCGGAGTCCTTGTCTAATAGGACACTCAGGCCAGCAACTCCACTCACCCAGCTCCCTCCCTCTTACACCCTTGTTCCCCTGCTTTTCCTGCCACAGCCCTTCACATCATCTCCTCTTTAACCCACACTCGTGGTGAGGAATAGCTCTCCTTTTCCCTTTTCTCCTCCCTCCCTCACCTTTAGGCCGTACTCCCAATCAACCTAGTTCCCGGAGCCCCACTCCTCCTTGAGTTTCTCTAGCTCTGGTCAATCCAACATCTGCCCTTCCCTGGGAACCTATTATGTACAAACAAGCCCTTATTCTGGGTGCTGTGGGGTTGTGCGAGGGTGTCACCCCCACCCAGGGGAGGGGGGGATTCACAGCCCAGCGAAGGGATCAGCCTGGTATAAAATACCACAAGAGGCCAGTCAGGAAACATCAGAAGAGGGTGCCAGCACTGGGTTGTCTCTGGGAGGTCAGAAAACAGCAAAGCACGTCCTATAAGCCAGGACACTCTGTACCAAGTGACCCAGGTGGGGCCAGACCCAGAATGGGTGCCGCCCATGCCCGGAAACAAACTCCATGTGAAACTGGTTTGAGGCTTGGAAACCACACTGCACATTAAAGTGACCACTGCCAAAACCCAGATGGATGGTGGGGGGCTGTAGGAGACGTGAAAGTGGCGAGTGGTTAGGCACAGGAGCAGGCACTTATAGACCTTCATTTAGTCAACAGATACTTAAGGAGCACCTACTATGTGCTGAGTGCTGGGGATACAGTGATTAGTGAAATTCAGGCCCTGCTGCAGGGAACATAGTGTCCAGTGAGAACAGGTGCTATACAAACAGGCAATGTCAATGACATGGGGTATGTGCTCTACAGGAACGGGCTGGGCATGTGGTGCTCTGGGGCATGGAGGAGCCATCTCACTCACACAGAGGATAAGAGAAGGCGTGCAGAGGAGGTGGACCTACAGAGAGCCGAAAGGAGCTCAGGGTGGGTGCCAGGTAGAGTCAGTTGGAAGGAGGGGAGCGATGAGACTAGAGAGATCATCATGGAAGGGCCACAGTGGTCACTCAGTCTCTCAGTCACTGATCCAATAAATACTATGAGCAACCAATGGACGGGTGCTATGCTGGGTGCTGAGACCATGATGGTGAGCAGGGCAGATACATGTGGGTTGAACTATGGTTGCAACCATGGAAATGGGGAGAAATCAATAGATTTTGAGAGACAATCAAGTTTAATTGGATGATGGTGGTGAGGGAGAGGGAATGATCTAAGATGATACTTAGGTTTCTGGCCGAGTGCTGATTTGAGGAGGTGCCCTTGTCTGTAGGGGAGAAGGCATCCAAAAGGAATGGGGAAGATGGGGAAGTGTGAATCTGCACTGGTATCGCCTGTGTGCAGAGCCAATGGGACAGTAGCAACTCCAACATCTAAGTCAGGCTGTGAGGTGAGAGTTGGTGGCCATCCAGACTGGAGCAGAACCCTAGCTGGAGATATGGGGAGCATCTGAGAAGGTGGCAAAAGATTAGCCAGGTGCCTGGGCCCCAGCTCATAGAGTCCAGTTTCACACAGAGTTCTACTCCTAGCGAGGCACTGGAGTGCTAAAGGCTAAAAGTCAGCTCATTCCAGGAGCTTCAGGGACTGAGACTGTGGCAGGGAAACCAATGCCAGTGCCCTCCTGCTGGTAACTGGCCAGGCTGGGCTGCGGGAACCCTCTGGATGGAGCTTGCATGGCTGAGGAAGCCAGGGAAGGAGCCAGCACTCACGTAGTACAGTCTTTCATGGTAGGTCTGTCCCACTGCACTCAGCCACTCAGCACAGAACTGGTCAGGCAGTGAGTGCTCAATAACGCTCTCCTAGGAGCAAGCAGACATTCCAGGGGAAGCGGGGGAGTCCAGAGGTGAAAGCAGCAGGGAGTTCTCTCTGCACTGAATTGGAGCTGTTGGGTCTTTTGGCTGCTTTAGCAGAAGCCCCATTTGCTTAAAATCCCCCATAAACATGGCAGCTTTTAATGCCAACCCATACCCTTCTGGAGCATAGGTCAGAGGCTTCAAGCTTGCATTCTTTGAAACCTCAGACATTATCCCTACAACTGAATTGCCTAAAAGACTGCCACTTTGATGAAGTCCAGGCTGACTGCTTAAAATAAATACTCAGACATCACAAATAGGGTTGAGATTTAGGGCCTGGAATAAATGAGAACAAACAGCCAATCCAAGATGGAAGGAGCATTTTCAGTGCTAATGCTCGTCCTTGTCGGATGAGCCTCATATGAATAAGTTTCAAAAGTTTGCACCAAAGAAATTCTGTGAGGTCAGAGGATAGGACAATATGGAAGGCATACCTAGCATGATTGAAGCTGATTTTCTTTCCTGCTAGAAAGCAACTAGAAGCTCATAACTTAGAGGGAGATGTCACCCAACTTAAAGCCAGGACAGAAGGTGTGGGAGGTTAGCTGTGGGAGGGCCCTGTTCAAAAGCACACACCCGACCCCCACAACACTGAGCTTCCCTGACAGCTCACCACTGCACAGGGCACTAGAGCCAGTGCCTTCCCTTTAATCCCAGGGCTATCCCTAGTGACAGGGCTCAGCTGGGACCACCCCCAAGGCTGGAGAAGAGGCAGATGAGAAGGAGGTGACTTGCAGAGATCTCTAGTTCAGTGGCGGAAAAGCTGAGATCAGAACTCAGGTCTCACCCTGGCCAGTGAGCGTCAGTTGGTTCGGCATCGCCCTGTGCAAGGAAGGGTTTCTGGTTAGATTCCCAATCAGGGCATATGCCCAGGTTGCGGGCTGGATCCCCAATGCGGCATGTGCAGAAGGCAACCATCAATGTTTTGCTCTCACGTGGATGTCTCTCTCCCTCTTCCTTCCTCTCTCTCTAAAAATCAATTCGAAATCTTAAAAGAAACGAAAAGGAAGAACTCAGGTCTCTGGCTGCAGCTCTGAAGCTGCTCTGCATTGGTACTGTGAGCTTGAACTGTGAGCAAACTTAAACTCATCTGCCTACATTTCTCTTCAAATAAAAAAGTTTTGTTTCTTATCCTATCAGTCTCCAAGGAGTACACTTACCTACCACAAATTATTATCCACTTTGTGGATACGAAAAGGATATTAGAGAAATGCCAATACACAGAGGCAAGGATTCAACAGAATAAATACATCACACTTCTGGTTAGCAGCTAGTGAAACTTTGACTCAATTACACTTATTTTAAGATTTTTAAAAAAGTGTTTTTTGTAATATATGCTCTTTTGAATGCATCACAGATTGTTTTTCAAAGTATTTTAAGAAAAATAAATTCCTTTATGATCAAATATTTGGAGTTTGAAGTAGATTTGCATTAAAATATTAAGCTTAATAATTTTCACTTAAGGAATAAAAAGATAAATGGGGAAAAATATGAAGAAGCAAAAAGAATCACAAAATGATCTTCTTAACTCCTCCAGATGCTGGGGCAGGAATAGCCCCACTGGAACCTGAGATGACCTGAGGCTGTCACAGAGATAAAATACGAGGCAAGTATAAACAACTAAGGAAGAGACTGAGTGTGGCCAATCCCAGCACTGAAGTGAGCAGTGGAGCTTGTATTACATGTGTGGTCCCTGAGGGCCTGAGAATAGAACCCAGCCGCCACCAGGATGGGAGTGGGCCCGGGCGGACTTCCTGCCTTTTGGTCAGACACACTGCCTTCCTGAATTACTAGGTCTAGGAAGCAGTGGTGACAAGGGGGGGGGGGGGGGGGGGGGCAGAGCTTACACGTGTCACCTACCACCCTCGCTCGGCTCTCTTCCTGGCTGCAGCCTCACTTCCCCTCTCACAGACCAGTTACCTAATCTGCCACACTCTGAGATGGTATCTGGGAACTCTAACGGCTCTGACATCCCATAATTCTATACCTCAGATACCAGAGCAGTTGGTATGAGACGGGAAAGAACCCAGCCCTGACTCCCAGTTTGCACGATGTTGTATTTATTACACCAAGTGTTGTGGTCAAGGACTCAAAGACCTGCTCTGTGTTGAGCACTTGGCAGGCGCTCAGCAAGGTGCTGTGCTCTTCTATGCGCAGTCACATCTCATGCCCACGTGGGCATTACCAGCACTGGTGGGCAGACGGAGCTGACCCAAGTTGAGTAGCTTGCTCAGAGGCCCACCAGGCATCCAACCCCCCAACCCCCGTCTCTCCATCTCCCACGCTGTATGCTGGACAAGTTCTGGAGGCTTAAGCCTGGGCAAACCTAGCTCTTTATTCTTCTCCTACACATCTCCTTACACTGGGAGCCTTGGAAGACATACTACCTGCCCATGCCCTTGGGGGAGGTTGACTTGCCTGACTGGAGAGTTTGGGAGAAGAAACTGTGCCTGAAGGACCCAGCTCTTCCACCGCTCGGAGCACGGAGTGGCCCTCAACTGGGCCAATATAGCAAAAAGACCATCATTTCAATATGTGCCCAAAAACCACATGCAGCAAGTGGCTACTGTAATGGACAGTGCAACCTTAGAGGCTGCCAACTGCCCTCCTGCACCCCAGCTTGGAGACCTCCAGGGTGGAGAGTCCCCACCTGTGAATCGCTCTAGTTACTTGGTGGGCGCTTCTCATTACTAGAAACATCTTCCCATCATCCTGAGGTCTGCCTCCTCCTAATTTCCCACTTCTCAATGCTAGCCATGCCCTCTGGACCACCTCTCCCCATGACAGCTCTTCCAGTGTTGCCGACAGGGAGTGAGTGCACTCTCTGACTTCCCCAGTGCCTGTCTCTTCTTGGGTTAAATGGCCTATTATTTCTGCTGCTCCTCATGTGACCTAGTTTCTTGGTCCTTCATGGACTCATCCCCCATTGGACCCAGAAGTCAAAACGGAACCTATTCCCTCAGGGAAGTTCTCAATTGTTTGCTGTTTTTTAAATACCTACCTGCTGCCTCCCCGAGTCACTGGCCAACCTTGGTACTGCTTGGTGGAACAGGGCTCTGGTGTTCTTCACTTGAGAACACTGAATTTACTAGTATAACTGTTATGGACACCTTTCTCTTCCCCCTCACCCCCCCACCAGTATCCAAACAGTCTTTTATTTTAGAAGAATCCCAAAATAGGTGAGAGATAGGGTCCTGCCTCCCCTGACGGAGGCGAAGGAGAGTGACATTCGCTTTCCACACCTTGGACTCATGCCCAAGCTTTTGAATCTGAGAGGGGAGCACAAAGTCAGAGATTGTTAGCATTACCTAAGATGACAGCAGTCAGTCAAGAGTCCCCAGGAGAAGCAGAGTATCCTGGGGTGGTGGCACCATGGGCGAGAACCGGCTTCTGTCATTTGCAAGCAAGGCCCCAGAGAGTAGAACACCACCGGCTGCTCCTTGGGCAGGTCCTCTTCCCTCCCTGGGCCTCAGTTTGAGTGGACAGCATGAGGTCAATCTCAGCTGTGATGCACTCAATTCCTGGATTTTTAACACATTCTCACTGATGATTAAGAGATGTAACTACGAGTGAAATGGAGAGAGGCCTAGAATATCAAGCAAACTTCTCACTACTGGTTCTTCAAAAAGTACTCCAGAAGGACTAGTAGCTCCATATCTGCTTGGGGGCTCTGAACTCCCAATGGTTTTCTAAAGTTGAGACCAAGAGTGAGATGAGAAGATATGTGCCTCTCCCAGTTGTCACCAGGGACTGCTGTTTCCATTGCTACCTTGGAGCGAAGCCCTGAGGCCCCAGATGTGTGTGATGCAGGAACAGCATAGGACTTGGGTCCTCATTTCAGCTTGACCCCATACTGTTGAGGTTTTCCACAGGGAAAGCCAGGCACTGAGTGATTTCTAAGGTTCTTTTCAATTCTGATTCAATGACTCAAAACCCTGTAGGAGCTGTTATTACTTTGAGTTCCTACTTACTGCTTTTCCCTGCTTTCTGACTTCTATATATTAAAACTTTACAAGTTTATAAATGGATAAATAAAATGTGCTATATTCATCCTATGGAATGTTATTCAGTCATAAAAGGAAGCACTGACATGCTACAATGTAAATGAACCTTGAAAACATTAGGCTAAGTAAAAGAAGCCAGTCTCCAAAGACTGCATATGGTATGCTTTCATTTATATGAAATGTTCAAAATAGGCAGATATATAGTGATATAAAGTGGACTAGTGGTTGCCTAGGGCTAGTAGGGGTAGTCACTGCCCATAGGTACAGGATTTCTTTTTTGGGATGATGTTCTAAAATGTACTATGGTGATGGTTGCACAACCGTGAATATACACAAAACTTTGAAATGTGCAATTGAAATTGATGAATTGTATGGTATGTGAATTGTATTTTAATAAAACTGTTGAAAAATCAGGCAACAAGTTTAAAACAAACCCAATGTATTGCAAAGCTGTGTTCATGGCGTTGGAGGATAGCCTTGAAAATTGCATCCACTCATACTCCAACAATTTTATGTTGTTTGTTTTTTTAAGTGTCTCCCTTGGTCAATTAACTAAACTTAATTTATTTGTTTGAATGTGATTTCTTTACAATTGCCCTTTCTCTGAAGGCCTCATTAGTAATCTAAAAAGATGGACTCTGATAAATTTTCAAACTTGATTCCAGAGAGTTCCCTGGGAGTAGTTTCTCTTTTCTTCAGACTCATCTAAAGAAGAATTATAAAACAGTGCATGTTATACTTTAACTAGAGGCCAGGTGCACGAATTCGTGCGTGCATGGGTGGGGTCCAGCTTGGGGGAGGGGCCATGGATGGTTGGCTGGCTGGCCCCATCTCCTGGTCAAACTCCGAGTGGAACTCTGGGTTGAGGGGACAATTTGCATATTAGCCTTTTATTATATGGGATGTGCATACCAAGCACTTGGGGATCTCATTAAATTGAAGATTATAATTTAGTAAGTCTAGAGTGGGGTCTAAGAATCTTCATTTCCAATAAGCTCCCAGTGTTATCAATGGTGTTGGCCCAAGGACCATACATCAAGTTGCCAGTTCCAGGGCTGCACAGCCCAATGTGGCTACTGAGCACTTGCAATGGGACTGATCTGAATTGAGATGAGATGTGAGTGAATGAGTGAGAGAATGTAAGTGATGTAAGTGTAAAATAGACACTGGGTTTCAAAGATTTAGTAACAAAACAAAAGAATCTGAAATAATTTTTACATTGGTTGCTTCTTTAAATAATAATATTTATATGAATTAAGTGCATTATCTTTTCAATTACAAGTTTTATTTGTGAAAGATACTGGTAGATCCCCACCCCTCACCATTACTCATATTCCCTTCTTCCTTGATAATAGATTTTAACTGGGTGTGTGGTGGTACCATGGAATGAAGACTACATTCCCCAGCTTCCCTTGCAGCTAGGTGGAACCATGTGACTAATCACTGCGTGGAATGTAGGGGAAAGAGTCATGTGGCTTCCAAAAACCTTTTTTAAGAGATTACATAGGTGTACTCTTTGCCTTTTCTTCTTCAGTCTTTCCTCCATCCTGCTAGAAGGCGGAGATGTTGCCACATAAGACCATGAGGTCAAGGCCATGTACAGTGAATCAAAAAAGGGTAAACACCATGATATGGCAAGAAATTTTGTCTATTTCCCCCCCACTTCTGTAATGTCACTGTCTAGTTGGTGCTGACTAAATATTTGCTGACTGACTGATGAAATGAATGAATAAATGAACAAGTCTGGGTGTTTGTTACTAGGGAGGTGATGTCAACCCCAGACCACCCACTGGACTTTTATATGAGAGAGAAACAAACGTCTACCTTGTTTAAACCCAAACTTAATCCTAATCAATACAAGATTAAAAAGTCCTATAACTGCTTTATGCCATAGAAAGTTTACTTAAAATGTTCAGCTAAAACTCAGTAAATCTAGTCACATTTAAATGCATTGTGATATTCATCTTTTCAATGCTGTGGATTACTTCCCATGCCAAAATCCATCCATCTTTTTGTTTAATAAGTTGAGGTTTCAATATTTCAAGTTTCTAAAACCAAGATATGCTTCTAACAGTATTTCCTTACTAACAATTCAAAGCACTATACAAATTCAACCCAGCAATGTTTCTCCTGACAGCCCTAGGGTAGAGGTGAGTTAGCATCAAGAAGTACCTTTTATAAGACAGAGATGAGCTCATTTCCCTTCTTGATTGAGGGAAAATTTTTCATTTCATTCTCTCTCCATTACACTTCACTGCTTCTAAACTGAACAGGAATTTTACATCAGAGAGGTTAGTAATAACAGATTTTAATCAAAAACAAATGTCTTTTTCTTACTTTTAAGAAAAATATTTCATTGCATTCGCCCTAGTTTTCGGCTCTGAAAAGAATTATGTCTTTATCCGTTACTCCTTAAAAGAAAAAAAACCATCTTTGTGTATTCAGAAAGGACACCACTACTTAACTCCAATATACAAACAGGTGGGGATGAAAGTCCCGTCAACAATGAGCGGGACACCATGTCCTGGTTCCCTATTCTCAAGCAAGCAAGAGAGGCCGGGGACATTTCCATAAGCCTGAGTGGGCAGCAGGTGACTGGCTTGGGGGTGGAGTAAGGGGGAACAAACAGAGAGGACCAATGGGCTGGCCCTGGGTATTTGCACTTGACGCCCTGTCCAAGGACGAGGAGAGTGACTGTTACCCATCAGCAGGAGTGAAGGGGAACACCGTGTGATTTCTCACCCTTCCTGGAGGCCTCATTCTTCATTCCAAACTCAGCAGCCTTTGAAGTTGTAGGAGGCCAAGTCTCAGCTTCCTGTCATGTTGGATTCACGCATGGTCACAGGTTCCCCTGAAGGCTTCTGCTGCGGGAATGAGCCCTGTGCTCTGGGACACAAGAGGAATTCCAAAAGAGCAATTTATTCAAAAGGCATTGATACTGGCCACATCATTATTTGTGTGGACTAGAAGCCTCATGTCTACTCATAACAAGTTGATCCATATGCTCCTTGCCTGGATATTTCTGATATGCCAGGGAAGCTCCACACAGAAAGCCTCTGGTCTATAAGTTCCCTTTTAGTTGAAAACAAACAAACAAACAAACAAAAATATTGTTAACATGCCATTGGTACAGATTTTCCCAGAGCTAAGTTCCAAACTGGAACTGAGTGAAATACCTTTAAGAGCTCTGTTTAAAAACTCCGGGACCTATTCAATAGGGGATACTATTGAACGACTGATCTGTGATATCCTAGAAGAGGTTGTGAATTATGGGGTGTGAAAAAGAGGGAGCAGGTAACAGCATAAAAATACACAAGAGAGGAGATTGCATACAGTGAGATTTACCTGTGAGGCTAGAACATATGGCAGGCAGAGTGCCAAGGAATGACGCTGGAAAGACCATCACAAACCAATGGAGAAGAGTTCTGGCTAAGGAGCTGGAAGCCAGCCTGCTGTGAATGGGGAGCCATTGAAGACTTTAGAAGCTGGGCAGGACAGTGCCAGATTTGTATTTTGAAACATAAAGCTAACAGCAAAGTGGTTAAATGGATGGAGTTGGGAGCCACTGGAAGCAGCTAGTGCAATAGCACAGGTGAGAGACCCTGACCGGGCAGGGCATGGAGGGTAGGGAGTGGTGGCTGCTTTGGTGGCTACTGGTTGTGGGTTAGGAGTGAGCTAGGCTTTGCAGATGGTCTTCAGATTCCTGACTTGGGATCTGGGAAGATGAAGGAAGAGCAGCAAGACAGAGAGTAGAGACAAGGAGGTCTATTTTGGACAGTGAGTTGGGGATGCCTATAGGAGAATCTCATGCAGACACTTCTGCAAAATGGCCTGGATTTCATGAGCCTGCTTGTTCCAGGCTAAGGGATATCCTTCCATTTATTCTCACAATATCCTGTCCATGTGTCAGAGGGGAGAAGGTAGCTGAGGCCCACTCTTGACCCTGACCCTGAGCACTACTTCCTTCCAGCAGCAATGCCTCCATCAGTTCAGTACTTACTCTGTGCCCAGCCCTGGGCCCAGGCTTCCCATACATTCTCTCTTTATCCCACAACTTTCGGAGGTAGTAGCACCCTATATCTCATATGGGAAAACTAAGAAAGAGGAGTTGTGTGCCCAAATTTTCACATCTAGAACGCAGCAGAATTGGTGTTTAAACCAGGCCTACAAATCCCCCTCAATCAGATTATACTCAGCCATAGATTATTGCTTCTAGACGAGCATCAAAATCGAAGCCCAACAGTTCTATAATATTTTCATTTGCAAACTCACTCATTCGTTCATAGATTCATTCATTAAATTAATACTGAACTCTTCTTCAGCACAAAGTATAATTATGGTCGATGCACCCTGGGTGCTGGGTGCTGGTTGTATGGAAACAAATAAGTCTTTGTCTTCAAGGAGTGCTAAAGCAGAGGTCAGCAAACCACAGCCGGGGGCCCAATCTAACCCACTGCCTGTGTGTGTGAATAAAGTTTTATTGGGACACAGCCACACCTGTTGTGTACATGTTGTCTATGGCTGATTGTGCACTGCAACGGCAAAGTTGAGCAGTCACAACAGAGACCAAATGGACCACAAAGCTTAAATGTTCACTATCTAGCCCTTTACAGAGAAAGTGGCTGATCCGTGGTCTAGAGTCAGAACCATAGATCCCACAGACTATGAGAAAATCTAGATTATTAAAATGGCACAAATAAAAAGCTTAGGGGATGCTGAGAAAACCACAGGCAGGATTCATCCAGGAGGAAGTTTTCAACATGGGTTTTTACAGAACAATGGGATATTCTCAGCAGACTCCAATCCAGAGCAGGTCCCCTGAAGGCACAGGTGAAGGCTACTCAGGCATTTGGAAGGTAACCATTGAAGTTCTCTTTCAAGAGCAGCAGAACTCATGCCAGTGGCCCTGGTTCTGCCATTGCTGAGCTTCATGACCTTGAGTCAATCTACTTACCTCTCTGTCCCCGGGTGCCAGCCATCTCTTACTGGGCTCTCAGGCTACCTAAGTGACTTGTGCAAAATGCAAGTGCTCCAAACCTTGGGGGTCCTTCGGGCGGCTGTGTGCACACATAGTCTGCCTTGAGGATAATCACACAGAGCACTTAAAAGCAAAAATGTCAGCCCTGAATGCAAAATTGCCTTTGTCTCCAGCTGAGCTCACTATTTTTTATTAATTCCCTCATGATGCAGCTTGGTAGGTTATGAAAGAGTCCTCCCCTGAGAGAAGTCATTCGTCAAGCTGGGAATGTGTGGACATCTCGCCCCGCGAGACTGTGGGGTGTTTTCCCGGAGGTGCAGGCACCTGGAGGTTGGTCTGGGTTTGTGCTGGAGGTCTGGGCCCAAGGACACATTGTGTCTGGAACTGTCGCAAAGGAGTCTCTGCACATCTCAGCCAGCTGGCCCAGCCCTGCTAGACGCTGTGTTCCCTGCTCCCTCGACCTTCCTCCAGGAAGCACCTCTTCTGGCCCAATTTGATGATGCTTTTCCGCTCACACCCTGGATCCCACATCCCCAGCCCAAGGGGGAGCCCAACCGCCGGCCCTGTCAGTGTGGCCACAGCACCTGGCTCGCCTTCCTCCAGCCTGGGCCAAAGCCTCAGACGCAGGAGAAACCAGATCTGGCTCAGCTGGCCAGCGCCTGGGCTTCCTGTCCAAGTGTTTGTGGCTGGGCTTCCTGCTGACGGAAGGGCGGCTGCAGCTCCCCTCTGACATCCCGAGAGGTGGCTCCCAGGCCCCGGCCGCCAAGCACGTCCAGCTGGCACCCGGCACAGGAGCCCGGCTGCACTCCATGCAGCTGTCAGACGATGTTCACAGGGACGCTGGGGTCAGGCCTCGAGAGCTATAAAGGGGTTCCCTTTGGGGAGAGAGGAAGCTATGAATCAGACCAGAAACCTGGAGCTCGAGCTTGTCCTGGGCAGACAGCCAAGCATGCCTCACATACACCCCATCCAGACTGGCGGACCCCTGAGTTCCACTCGGGCCCACCTCCCTGGCCACCTGCAAACCTTCGCCTTGTGTCCCTTCACAAGTCTCCCCGACACAGCTTCCCTCAGCCCAGGCAGGACAGGAACAGGGCCCAAGCACCCAGATTATAGCCTACCCTGGCTCTGACCTCAGGACCTTGAGGAATTTAATTTCACAGAGAATCAGCTTCCCTTTCATGAGTGGAAACTGGAGAGTGAGACTATTTTCTGAACATAGCCTGTTTATTTTCCCACGTTTCAAGGGTGGTGACAGAGGAAATGGGGTTAGATGTGTTCTATATAGCTCCAGAGGTCAGAACAAGCAAGCTATGTAGGCAGGATTCTCTTTAAACAAGGAAAAACTAACCCCAAAAGTAGGCTGTCCCAAGGTAGTGAGCATCCTGTTACTGGAAGTATTCAACAGAAATTGTTTGCCAAGACTTTCAAGTGCTGGACTGTAAGTTCTGTGAGGGTCCATATCTGACTCTGTTACTCCTGCTGGGCCAGCAACCAGCAAGCGCCTGACAAAGAGTAAGTGCTCCAAATATTGTGGAAGGGAGGGAGGGAGAATGAAAAAGGTCATCTTGAGAGCTTTGGAGAATAGGTTCCTCTTTCAAAAGAGAGTATGGACCAGCCAATTGGAACCCAGTTGTCTCTGACTTCATGGTTATAAGACAAGGATCATAGGACTCCAATGGCAAACATCAACTCCAAAACAAGGCTGAGCAACTCTCCTGTGAGGGTGTGTTCACAGGCACAAACGTTTGCATAGCCTACATTCTGCCTGTCACTTTGACAGGACCCCGAGAAACACAGAGTTCCCATTGGAAAGATGTGGAGCCTGGGGCTCAGAGATGGTAAGTGACTTGTCTGAGCTGAGGCTGATCCTGAGGTCTCCGGACCCTGCGTCAAGTAGGCCCTTCAGGTGCATGTCAGTCCATCTTGCTGCCTGCCCCCAAAGACTGATATTATGTTCTAACATGAAACTTGAAGCTTCATTAAAAGCACCAGAGAGGTACCTCTATCCTTTGAAAAATGCACAGGAAACAGACCTTCCTCAAAAAAATTAAAATAAAATAAAAAGATCCTCCCAGCAGGATAAGGTTTGGGAACTCCTATTGCAGTGATCAACAGAGGATTTGAGACTATTTCCAGAAGCAAGTTTCCATTTCAGGGCCAAACCCCTAGATCACCATGTTGGAAGGACACAGTCTTTTCCAAAGGTCTGACTTGCAGATTAGGCGCAGCATTGGTTTGCCCTCAGATCCATGCCCTGCCCCTGCTCTCTCTCACAGCGGCTGGCCCCTACATGCTGCCTCTGCCAGGTCCCAACCAGCCAGAAGCCTGGGGGAGTGGAGGAGGGTGGAGAAACCACTCTTTCTCTCCCTTTCCCCCTTTATCTGGAAGATCATCTCTGGGGTCCCCATCCCTGCCAGGGAGCTTCCAACAAGGTTCCGGCTCTTGCAGGATTCTGCAAACACCACCTCCTCTCTCTGACCATGCAGTCCAGGAATGGTGCCATTTTCCTGTGGTGGCTATGGCTCACCCCAGTCTGCCCTACCATCCCTTCCAGCGCCTTCATCGTTAGTTTTCCCTCTGTTGAGGTTTCTGGAATGAGTGCTGTTTTCTTCATGGACTCTTGACTGATTCCAAATCAATGTTGAGACCCAGCCCAGAGAGGGTTAAAGGGTTAGAAATATGGGACAGCTCTACCTTGACCTCCCGTGGGCCATCCAGGCCAATGTGTACCTGTAGCCTCTGGCTGCACTGCAGGAATTGTTACGGAGCACCAAAGAGGCAGGCAGGCAGGAGGCCCCTGAGGGAGGGCCAGGTCTGCAGTGGCTGGGAATGAGGAGGCAACACCTGTGACTCCGCATGGGAACCAGAGGACCTGGAGTCAGCCCAGCTGTCCCGACAAAGGCCCCTTCCCACTCACAAGGCCCCAGCAGCCCCGGCATTCCTCAGTGCTATGACACAGGCTGTGCTCCCCACACGCATTGACCATTCAGCAAGACTCAGCCTCTCTGAGCTCAGAGCAGGCCATGCTTCCAGGCCCACGTCATTTCCACCAAGGCCGGAGAGGAGGGCTCCCTCAGCGACATCAGTAAAGAAAGCAGGTGTCTTTTCTCCCCACTCCCAAACCTGCAGCACCTGGGATTTAAAGAGAGTCACAGACTCTTCCTTTTCCTCTCTCATCTCACCCCCATGGAAGGCTGTGTTCTCTAAAAATATTATTCATGCCCGGCCGACATGATTGAGCCAAGACCTATGAACCAGGAGTTCATGGGCTCAATTCCTGGTCAGTGCATATGCCCGGGTTGTGGGATCGATCCCCAGTGTGGGGTGTGCAGGAGGCAGCCAATCAATCAGTGATTCTCTCTCATCATTGATGTTTCTATCTCTCTCTCTCTCCCTCTTCCTTCCTCTCTGAAATAAATAAATAAATATATATATATATATATATATATATATATATATATATATATATATATATATATAAAGGAACCCTATTAATAAAAAATAAATAAAAATATATTATTCATGATGTAGAAAGGAGGAAAGCTGGGCCTCACCTGCAGATTTACATGGCCCTACTCCATGCTCGCCACTGAACTCAGTACGTTCCTATATTTTATGTCATTTCATCAGTCTATAATGGAAAAGAATAAGACCACAAAATATGCATCCTGCTTCATTCAACTTATCCTTATTGGGTACCTTCCAGGGACTAGCCATTTTTGCAAAGATGAGTGTACTGTGGTTCCTGCCTTCCAAGAAAATTAAGAACCCAAGGTCTGGACTCAGCCAGACCTGCCTGAGTTTGAATACAGATTCCAGCAATTAGTACAAATGCGACCTTGGGCAAGCAAACCTCCGTTTCCCCATTTATAAAATGAGCCTAAAAACTATCTTGTCTAATTGAGTTGTTGAAGGATTCATTTAGGTAGCAAGCTTAACAAGTACGCAGCACATGGTGAACACTCTCCAACAAGTGTTGACTATTATTATTTTAAAAAATTAATAAATCTAGGATATGCACATGGCCCCATGGTAGCATCCGGAAGATAAAGCATTTCTGAACGCTGCACCTCTATTTCTGCTAACACTGTGAGCACATGGCAAAGCCCTCTGACTCCAGAACAGATTAAACATGGCTCTTCCTTTCTCCTACTGGAAGTCTCCAACAACTGACCTCAGAGGCATCCCACATGCTGCTCTCTGTCCCCCTGACAGGCCAACACCCTTTGAGTTGCTGAGTTGCCGGATGTCCCGCTGAGGTCCAAGGTTTGGAGAGTTTCCGGGACTGGTGGGGTCACTCTGCGGTTGGGCCTGCCTGGCAGCCCCACCCTTCCTGGCAGCCAGGCCTCCTCCTCAATCTGTGAAAGCCTGCCAGCGGTGGGAGGGCTGGCAAAGGGCAACGGCTGGCAGAGGGAGATGGAAGGACCTGCTCCATGTTTGCCCTAAGGGTAGCCTGGAGGGAGGGGTTGAGGGAAGGAGTGGGGGGGGGGGAGATGGAGGGCGTGGAGCAGGGCAGACTGGGCTCCACTCCACCCTCTCCTCCTCCCATGCAGAGAATCCAGTTTCTGGAAGTGCCAAGTGCTCCTCCTAGTGGGGAAGGAATGATTCAAGATCCTACTTGGCCCTTCCTCATCCCTACACTGGGGAAAGGTGGGGGGCAGGAGGGGGTGCCTTTTGTAAGCCTATTAGATGATGGAAATATCGGTCCCATTCTACAGCACATCACTGCTGGTCCATGGCAGAGCTGGGACTAGAAAGCAAGTTTTCATTCATTCTATTTCCCATGGGTTTTTTCAGTGCACCACCCTTAAAACCAGCAGAGAGGAGCAATGGCCTCTTTCCTGTCCACTGTCCATCCCTCCACCCCACCCCTCACACAAGCATGCCATCTTGAGAACAGGATTGGTTCCTTTCTTTGCCCCTCGATCACAAGAACCTGTGTCAGTGCCTGTTCACACCCACCCCTTGGCTGCAAGATCATCCTGCTTTTTCAAACCCCACACCCTTGGGGTAGGTCTTGCCTCCCCCAGCAGGCCTCCTCCACTGTCTTCAGGAAACAAAAGCTTCTGCTCACTGTGGCCAGGTCTGGGCTTCAGAAAGTCTCCTCCTGAACGACCTCAACCACACACAAACCGTGCTGAGCCCAGGCACTTCTAATACTGAGGGGAGGGGGTGAGGGCAGTGACTCTGGCCCCATCCACCCCATGCCCCCTGCCCTGGCAGAGACAAGTTGGAGAGGGGCCATTCTGGGGCCCCTCACTCATCTAGAACAGGGAGGTGACCTTTGCCCTGTCTTCTTCCCTGAAAACAAAGTGCTTCCTTTGAGTTCTCCAGAGACTGACCTCTCACTCTGAATGATACCACTTGTGGCACTGGGATCCCCAGTTTCCAGGAATGGGGGCCTGGCTTGGGAACCCAGCTGCCATTGGGGCCTCTCTTACAGACCAGGGCAGGAGAGGTGGGCCCGGGGCCCTACCCCACGGAGAGGCTTTCCCTACCCCTGGGAGCCTGCTCTACTCCTGGACCCTGCCATGGGACAGAGCTGGGCTGGGGCTCAAGGACAACCAGGCAGACAGGGAACTGTATTTTCTGGGAAGGCAGCCAGTCCTTGTGCCCTCAGGCTTCCGGGCATTGAGGACTGTGGCAGAGCTGTCACCCCTCTGTTGGCCCACCCCAGGCCCCAACTGGAGGGGCAGACCCTGGTTCTGGTCTCAGGGCCAGAGCATGGCAGCAGGAGAGGCCACAAGAACCAGCTCCTCCCTTTGGCCGCTTGTCCTGAGCAGTAAGAGGTGCAGTGAGGGGAGGGGTCGGGACCTGAGGCCCAGGCCACGCCCCTGTGCCCAAGAACACACAGGACAGCACTGTCCCTTGTATGCTTATGAATTTGTCTTGGGGCCCCTGCTAGGCTGAGCTGTTCCAGAGCATGGAAAAGGCATTTGATTGGTCTCAAAACCTATGGGTTCCGTCCCTGGTAGTGTCGCCATCTACCTGAGACCACGGTCACATCATTTCACCCCGAGCCTCAGTTTCCTCAGCTGTACCACTGGGCAGTAACCCTTGCTGTGACCAGTCCCTGGTTGCCCAAAGCCTTTAGTGAGTATGCCCCTGACAACAGCGAAGGCACGATGCTCACGTGCTGTTATTAAAATCATGTTAGCCTGGGTTAGTACTCCAACCTGCCACATGAGGGGAAGATGAAGACCCTGGGGGGTAAACTTGTGGCCCAGGCCAGGGCAGGCAGAGGGGACCTGAGAGGAGCCCAGCAGGTGATTGGCCGGCCCATCTCCCTCTGGAGGACACCAGGAGTCTCCTGCCCCCTCTCCAGCTCTTTGATGCGCACCTGGGAGCCACATTTCTAGGAAAGTAATGGAGCTTGGCCAGCCGGGAGGGGGGTCTAAACCAGGTCATAGGAGAAGCGGCTGAAGTATCTCAGGCAGGTCCCCCCAGATCAGAACTGGCTTCCAGCAGTGCAGGGCAGTCGGGGGCGGGGCCTTGGCTGGCCCCACAGGGCCCTGGAACAGACACTTAGAGGCAGATTTTGGCTGCTCTAAGGAATAGTCTTCCGAAAGCTGAGCCATCTATCGCACGAGTAGACGACACCCGGGCAGTGAACTCCTGGACAGACCCGATGGTGGGAGGAAATTCTACAAAGGGGATCATGAGCCAAGGACATTAGGGATCCCCCTCCCCCTCTTCCTGGGGATTCCAGGATCCTCTGTTTGCCTCGGGATTTGAGCTCCTCCCTGGTATTAATTAGCTGACACCACCACAGAGGGTTATTCAGAACAGAAGTGCTTGGCCACAGCGCGGTGCTGGTACCGCCTGCAGCGCCGCACACACTGGACGTGTTAGGCACGTGTGGGAGGGGCCGGCATCCATCGGGACAGGCAGTTTAAAGGGTTATAAACAGTCTGTTCCTATGTAACCTTTTGTTTACACACACACACAAAAGCATGTTTCTCTCCCCTCGCAGTGTGAACAGAGCCCACAGAGGCTCCTCCCCGCCACGAAGCCTGTGGCCTGCCCTGTGCCAGGAAAAACACGCCTGCGCTTGAAAACAACCCACCCTGAGACGCGGCGGGCTGATTGCTCGGGGCTGGGTGGTCCTCTGGTTGCCACACACGAGTGTGGTGCAAGGTGTTCACTGGCCAAAACCCACACTCCAGCCACCCCGAGTCAGGAGGGACGAAGGTCCTGGGAGGTGGCCCATTTCTAGAGGCTGCCGCCGGTGATTCCTGAGGCTGGAACCTCGTGGCTGCCATGTAGCTTCCTGACAATCCAGCCACCCCATCAGGCCAGAACCCAGGCCAACAGCCGGCCAGCTGTAGGCCAGCTGTCGGCATGAGGAAAGCCAGCAACCCAGATTCAGAACGGTTGAAGGGCGGTCTTCATCTTAAAAGGGGGCCCAACCCAGACCCCCAGGAAAGTGCAGGTCTTAATGGCAGGGTGCTGGGTTTCTTCAAGCAGATTAACATGGATGGAGCGGATGACGCTTTATCTTGTTTTCATCTGCGTTGCAGCAGACACCTGTAGGAGCGGCATGGCTTTGCAGAGCGAGGGGTGGTCAGATGTCACCCAGAAAAAGTGAAGTGGCGTTCCCAAGAGGAGCTGGGGTCCAAGAGATAGAAAGCACCCTGCCTGACCCACAACAAATCAGTGGCTGAGCCAGATCCAGAGCCCCATCTCCGGAGCCACTGTTCTCTTCCAACCAAGCTCTGCTCCGTGTGAATTGCAGAGGTCAGGAGGAAAGAGGAAAGACCATCTGACACCTGCTGCCTCATGTGATCCCCTCCCTCTTCCTCCTAGACGTTGGACCATGCAAGCTTGATCCTACTACACCCTTGCTGGGCCCTCAGCCTGGAGTGCCCTTCCCCAGTTTCTGTGTCTGGCCTCAGGTCGAAAGTTGTCTCCTCCAAGAAGCCTTCCTTGACTGTGAGCTCTAGCACTGCTTGGCATTAACTCTCTACAAGGGACTATCTGCTATTTTCTTTTTCAGATACATATGTGTGTGCATGTGTATGTATGTGTTTAGTCTGTCTCCCCCATACAATTTAAATACTATTAGAGTAGGTACCAGGAGGGTGCTTAACAAATATGGTTGAATGACCAAAGTGAAAATTTCATTTTTAATTAGCAGCCTGGAATGGCGGAGATTTGACTACGTGTGGAGACATTATTAAATCTAATGTTTTAGAGGTCCAGGAGGCATGGCTCAGTGGTTGAGCATCAACCTATGAACTGGGAGGTCACAGTTCAATTCCCAGTGGGGGCACATGCCCAGGTTGTGAGCTGGATCCCCAGTGTGGGGTGTGCAGGAGGCAGCTGATCAATGATTCTCTGTCATCATTGATGTTTCTGTCTCTCTCTAACTCTCCTTACCGCTATGAAATCAATTAAAATATATTTTTAAAAATCTTATGTTTGGGTACTGTGGGGAGGGGCTGCCATCACAACTCTGTTGGGTGACTCACAAGGTCCCTGTGCCCTTGGCCAGCACCTCGAATGTAACCAGGTACTTCATGCTGTAGACCCTGATTCCTAACAGAGAAAGAAGCACAGAGCATTTTCTTGGTCTCTTGAATTGCTAGTGAGATTTCCTAACAATAACCCTCCTTTGTCTTCCTTGTCACTGGCAGAAGGAAAGCTCAGGAGGTGGGGTTGACAGCCTGTCCCCTCCCTCTCCCCCTCCCATAATTGCTTCCCTCCCTTCTTCCTCTCCCATCCTGAGTATTTGTCACTCTCTGCTTGTGGCAAATTGCTTTTCACCTTTGAAAACCAAGAATGGTTGCTCACTAAGACAGCCTGAAAGTGTTTGCAAGCAGGGGGTGTTTAGAGATAGAAAACACTATTGATTACCGCCCCCCTCCCCAATAACAGCGTCACTGAAATTCAATTTATTAAGCATTTGTGAGCAGTCTGGGAGGCCAATACTGCTCTGGACACCCTGGTGATGCGGAGGCGGGTGGCCTTTGAGGAGCTCTCAGGCCAGTAAGAAAGAGATTATTTTGACTCAATGAATGTTTTCTTAAGCGCTTACTAAATGCTAAACACTGGGCAGCCTACAGTGAATGAGGAGCAGGCCTGCCCTTGAGCAGTTCATCCTCACATGGAGAAGGAGGCATTCCTGACAGTTTCAGTGCTGTTTGAGGTTCTGTGGAGAGAGAAATGCAGAAGAGAGAAAGGGGCTGCGGGTGCCGAGGAAAGATGTGGCAGTTAAGCTTTAAGAGAGAGGTGGAAGTTCCCCAGGACAAATTGGGGCCTGGCGGGGGCAGAGGGACTGCAGGTGCAGAAGTGGGCATGGTTGCTGGACCCACAGACTGGAAGGAGGCTTGCGTAGCTGGGGGAGGGTGGGAGGGAGCAAACAGCACCAAGTGGGTTGCAAAGGTGGGCAGGGAAAGCATGGAGGACAGAAGCGGGGAGAGAGTTTGCAGAAAGTGAGGGGTCTATTTCACCAAAAGCTAGGGAAGCCGGCGGGGGGTGGGGTCGGGGGGGGGGGGGCAGTGAAAGAGTGTAGACTTTATCACGTAAGCCAGTGGTCGGCAAACTGCGGCTCACGAGCCACATACGGCTCTCGAGCCACAGTTTGCCGCTCTGTTGATTGAGTTTGCCGACCACTGACCTAGACTCTCGATTGCAATAATTACAGGCTGTTGATGTTCCTTGTGATTAAGCCCCAAACAGTGGGGAACCCAGAAAAGGATTTCCTGGAGCAGAATTGAAGACCTTGGTCAGGCATCAGTCTGATGACAGGACCAGAGCAGAGTGGCAGGGAGTGGGGAGAATGGACAGCCACAATAATAATAACATGGTTTTCCACTCCACCCCACCACCACCACAGGAAACCCCACTTCAATTGCCCTCTCAGACCTCATCCCCAGATCCTCTCCATCCATGTGCCCTTCTCACTGCCCCCCACTGGAGATGGTGCCAGAAAACAAGAGCTTCTGGAGAACCTGTACATTCAGAGGGGGAAATGGGCCTGCAAATCTAGAGCAGCTCATCCTGAAAGCAGAATCCCACGAGGTGCCTCCCTGACCCAAAAGATCCCCACCCCTCCCGTGTCCAGGAACCTGCATGGATAATCGCTCCCGCTGACATTCCAGCAACTGGAAATGAACTGTAGGAGGAAGTCCTCGACCAAAAAGTCCATCCTGACTTACACCTGGGAAAAAGCGGTTAGTAGAAGGAGGGGATTCTTGGGCACCGGATCAGGAAACCTTTTCTCTGTGCGAAAGTGCACCCCTTGCTCCATTAGTGGATTTACAACCCGTTGCTCTCTTGGCCCATTAGGGTGCCTCGATTTGCTTAGTCAATAGGGGCGGCAGGGGATAGAAGGAGCACAGGGCTGAGCAGCCAGAGCCTGGGTTCCTATCCAGGCTCTGCCATCGTGTGAGTCCCTTCCCCTCTCTGGGCCTCAGTTTCCCAGTCGTTAAAATCGGCTGACAGTAAGGCGCCTACGGTGTCTGATCTCTTCTCTCTAGATGTCTGTGGGCCCGATACCCCACCAGGACCCAGGAAGGGACAGGAACCCCTGCCTGCCTCCTGCCCTGGAACCAGGCCTTCCCCCAACTCCCTTTGTCTTTTAACACTGTGGTGACAAGGAGGGAATGTCAGGCACAGCCATATGGGAGAAAAACCCTTCCCAGCCTGGCCTCCCCCTCCCATCCATGCCCCCAGGCCCCAGGTGAGGTTTCAGTGGCTGCTGGTGGCAGCTGCCCTGACATGGGTCTGGCCAATTCCATCCCCTCATCCCTTTCTAGCTGGCCCTTGGATGGTTTTCAGGACTTCCCAACTTTCGGCATGCTCACTGCCAAGGCCTCCATCCAGCCTGCAACCGGAGGAAGGTGCCAAACACCTGTGCCAGGAAGGCCAGTGCCCTGGGACTACAGGCAGCCTGGGGAGCACAGCCCAGGAGCACAGCCCAGGCAGGACAGGACGCTGGGGAGGGGGAAGAGCAGCAGGGACCCTGCCTCAAGGGCTTTGCCTGCATTTCCAAGGAGAGATGTTGGAATTTGGGCTGAAACCTAGCTAAGATAGGCAGGAAACAGTGATGGGAAAACAAGTCGCCTGGTCCGAGAAATAGGACGGTTAATGTCAAGAAATTGAGCCAGGCGGAGAGTGCAAGAGAAGGAGCACCTTCTGAGTTCACCCCCACCATTCCCCACAACCCCCTCCTACCCTCCCCCTACTAGCCTCTCTCCTCCCCATCCCACCTCCCACCCAGCCCAGATTGAGAGATGGTGGAGGTGAGGGGTCACTGGACAGTCTCTCTGCTTGAGCCTCAGGATCACACACCCAGCCAGGGGTTTGACTTTCCTTCTTCCTTCCCTCCCTTGAGGTTCTGGAGCTGAGTGGGAGAAGCAGATCCAGCCCAGAGAGCCAGACCCTAAAGGCCTCCTGGCACCCTCAGCACCCCAGCATCAAAGAGCCCCATCTAACACACAGTGGGAGAAATGGAGCTGGGAGGGGGGCAGGATGCTGGCCCCCTGAGGAGGCCTTGGCCCCAGGCCCCTGCTGGGTTGGCAACAGCCCTTCTTGGCTTAGCAAACAGCCTTGGAAGCCAATCTCTGCTACTCACTTCTTTCCTCTATTTGGCTGACAACCGAGTCAGAGCTGTTGGCTGGAATCCCTTTTTTCTTCTAAGCTTCTCTCCCTCCTTTTTTCTGCTGCTTAAAAAAAAAAAAAAAGTTTTGAACCAAGACATGGTGCAAGGCTCTTTAACTTCTTAAAGTTTCTTTAAGAAAACAGTGGTGCTCGCCGTAAAACCGATGACCCTGGGTGTTGGCAATGATACTGTGGTGGGGGGTGCGGGGCAGCGGGGGGCCAGGGTGGGGTGGGGGGGTGGGAACCTTTGCAACAGCCCTGGCTGCACAGGAGGCAGGTGTCATCCTCTCAGCCGACTGGGTTGTAGGGCTGGGCTGGTAAGGAACCAGGTCTGGGATTCTGTCAGGGAGGAGCTGGAGCAAGTTTCCCTGTGGCCTCTCTAGGCCACAGTAGCACCAAAGGGAAGGAAACCCTCTCCCCACAAGTCACATTTTGCAGCCTCATGTACTTGGCACACAGATGTAATCAGAGGCAAGGAACTGCCTGGTTAGTCCCCACGGGGACAAATCTTATATCCCTCCTCCCATCAAAGGGAAGGGGTAGCGGTGGAGCTATGTTTCTTGAGCACCTACTGTGTGCTCCCGCACTCTGCCAACATTATCTCATTTTACACAGAACAGCAGCCTTGCGGGGTGAATATTATCTTCGCTTTTCTAAATAATAAAAGTGAAGCCAGAAAGATGAAGTCGTTGCCAAGGCAACACAAAGGAAGGTGTGGAGGCAGGAGTTGAACTCAGGTCTTTTCAACTCCAAAGCCCAAGCTCTTCCTACCACCCCTGTGCCACCGCCTGCTGAAAGACCTGGCCCCCTGCAGGGTTACCCCCATGGAGGGAGAAGCCACAGTGCACAGAGAGAAAGCGGACTGCCTGGAGCTGGGCTTGAAATGGTGGGGGGCTCACTCGCTATGGGAGCTGTGAGGCCCTTCACCAGTCCTGGGACAAACAGGACTAACAGACTCTACTCGATTCCAAAATTCCTGCATTGGGCCCAGCCAGCATGACTCAGTGGTTGTGTGTTGACCTATGAACCAGGAGGTCACGGTTCGATTCCGTGGTCAGGGCACATGCCCGGGTTGCGGGCTGGATCCCCAGTGAGGCAGCCAACCAATGATTCTCTCTCATCATTGATGTTTCTATCTCTCTCTCCCTCTCCCTTCCTCTCTATAATCAATAAAAAAAAATATTTTTTAAACATTAAAAATCCTGCCTTGGGTCCCTCCCGCGTGCCTCACACAGAACTAGGTGCCAGGGCAAACCTAGACCAGACTTGAATCCTATCCTCACTGAGCTCCTGACAGGAAGTGGAAGCATCCTGAGAATGACACTGGCTGCTACTGACCTCCTGCTGCCGTAGGTGAAACAGGACGTGAGAGATGGGGAGGGGCTGCCATCACAACAACTCAGAGGGCGGAGTCCTCTGTGGACTCAGCAATCTCCTCTCCACAGGCCAGCACAGGACGCACCATACCCATTCTCCTGCCTGATCAAGGGCCCGCCAGAGGAGGGGCCCCTTTAAACAGTAACTGACAGCATGGTTCCCTCTCAGCCCCCCATATTGTGGCCTTTGCTTCCCTACACAGGAATAGATGCTTCAGGGCTAATTGGTTTCACCTCTGAGGCCTGGGGAAGGGGGTGGCAGAGCTGGGGAGCTCACGTGTTCAGGCAGAAGGACGCTCTGAGTACCTTCAGTTCCACACTCAGTGGAGCCCATGTGCTGGCCTGGGAAGGAAAGACAATGTGTTGAAGCCCCACCTTCCAGGGCTCCCGGGCCAATGGGCAGGCAGACTGTCTCTGGTCTAAGAAGCAAGGGGGCAGGAGAAGGGTAGACTTGGTGCCATGGGAGTTCTGGTGGATTCTGCTTGGAGGCCTCAGGGAGGGCCACAGGGAGGAGATGACACTGAGAAGGGGTTAGAGGGTAGGATTCTGACGAGTGGAATTGGAAGGGAAAGGGCAGGGATGCTTCCATAGAAAGAGCAAAGCATAGTCCAAGCCCTGGCCCAGCCACGCTCCAGCAGGTGGACTCGCTTAGCTGCTCTGAGGCGATTTCCTCATGTGTGGGGCAGAACAAACAACACTCTGATCCTGGGACCCTTCCTGTGCACGCTGCCCTCCCAAACCCACAACAAGACCCCTCTTCTTTTTTTCTAAATATATTTTTATTGACTTCAGAGAGGAAGAGAGAGGGAGAGAGCAATAGAAACATCAATGATGAGGGAGAATCATTAATCAGTTGCCTCCTGCACTCCCACGCTAGGGATTGAGCCTGCAACCCGGGCATGTGCCCTGACAGGGAATCCGAACCATGACCTCCTCGTTCATAGATCGATGCTCAACCACTGAGCCATGCCGGCCAGACAAGATCCCTCTTCTTGTCACCCAAACATATCCTTTTGGAAACTGGACACTCACAGACCAGAAGTAAAACATAAAACATAAATGTTAGGACAGCCCTTAACTGTCAATCAGGGTATTCTGACATTTTGTAATTAGGGAAACTGAGTCAGCACTGATGGGATCGGTCTCAGCTGTGGAAGTCAGTATCAAGTTAATGGAACCATTTCAGCCCCAGGACCAAAGGCCCTAGAATCCGAGGAATCTACAGCCGGTCTCACTCATGGGGCCCTGTCGGTCCTCACTGTGGGCCTGAGGGCAGAAGGGGAAGCAGCTCTACTCCATGGGGGCTTCCATCCTTGGGGCCTGCATGGAAGCCTGGACGGGCAAGGGTTTGCCAAGGGCAGCCAAGGAGCCTGGAAGACTGCAGAGGGAGGGCTTGTGTATGTGATGGGGGCACTAGCAGTAGGTTATCGGGGGCTGTGCACAGTAATTACTCTCCTGACCAACACCTCACAAGTTCCCAAATATACTGACATGGCATGGAAGCCATCATGCCTGCGGCTTCAGAGAAGGAGGGTGGGCGGGAGGGATGGTGGCAGGCGACACAGATGACACCCAGGGTGGTATTTCCAGGCTGCAGCTGAGTCTCTCTGTCACATGGGGAGAGCAGCTGTCAGGGCTGGTGGTTTACGCCAGCGGCTGTGTCTAACTTCCGGTCCTCCCTGCAGGCTTTGTTTAGATTCAGAGCACATCTCCCACTGTGCATCCGCCCTGGGTTCCGTAACTGGTGAGGCTCTTCCTCAGGGGGGCTGGAGTCAGAAGACATGTTTGGGGGAGAATTCAGACATTCCAGGCCTCAAAGCAAGAGCTGGCTGCTGCCCAATGGCCGCAGCCTTCCTTGGAGGGCAGTTAGGGTGTGAAAGTAAACAGATATCTGCAGACAGGCCAGCAGTCCACGACACTTCTAAGCCCCTTCCAGCTTTCGGCTCCCCTCTGATTGATTGATATGCTGAAGTCTGGTTGGATTTCCCAGTACTCAGTGTCAGGACCTTGCTTTGTTCTCTACTTACAGGGGAATGGACCAAGCCGTGAACACCATGGGTCCAGGCCTCCTCTGGGGGAGGTCATTTATGGGGCTGACCCAGATGGTCCTGTGAGACTCCTGTCAGCAGCAAATATCATAGAATCTCAGAGCTGTAAAGGCTTTCCCAAGCCCTCATGCTGCAGCTGGGGCCACTGAGGCCCAGGGGGAGACCTGGCCACCCTCACCAGGCAGGTTGGGGATAGTTTTCTCTTTTCGGGGGGAGCAGTGAATCGAAAGCCCTGGAAGAGGAGGGGGGGGGGTGCAACAAGGGCGGGTGCTTGGGAAGCTTAGCCCTGCAGCATCACCCTGAAGCCCACTCAGGGCCCATTCTGTAGACTTCCCATTGCATTAGTGTCCCGAAAACCAGCTCGCAAAGGACATTGTGAACCAAAGAACTCGACAACCAAAGAACCTGGGACATTTAGTTGCCATTAGCAATGGCATCCCAGGTCCCTCGCCAGCAGCGAGGCTGTGCAGCCCGCAGGAGTACTATTTTCAGCCTCTGCGGTCTGAGAAGTCTGGAGACCAGTCCACGGTAGAAGCAGAGAGCACCAGGGCTCCAGGCCCTGCCACACAGTGTGTTCCAATGAATGAGACAGGCTAGAGGGCTTGGGTCAGGGAGGGTCTGTGAGCAAAGAGCAGAAGGCAAGTGGGTAAGCTGGGCAATCGGGAGGGTGGTCTGGGAGAGAACCATGCACAGTGAGTGGGCTCAGAGTTCCCAGCCACATAGGGCCTGGGGTACAACGGACACTTGCTGAGTGAGGAAGACAAAACTCTAAAGAGTCTACACAGGCCATTACAGCTGTACAAAGAACACTAACAAAGAGAATTTGGAAAGATGTAAATAGCAAAGTTGCATGATCATCAGATTCCTTTTTTCCATAAACTTTGCTTAAGTTCATAATAAAAAATAAACACAGGCAAATTACACTTACTTCACACAGTCATTTCTGGGTGGTAAATTCTGTATTAAATTTTAAATTCATATGCATGGGTTGAACGTCCCACATCAAACAAAACATGAGTCATGGGAAGAGGGGCAGCTCTGGGAGGTGTGATCCTCTCACACAGCCCCTAAGGAAGGGATCAGCTGTCCCCACCAAACCCTAAGCCACCTCTGATCTGAGCTCACAGAGAGGCAGAAGTTTGTCAGATTAAATTCTTCGCATCCATTAGTGGGAAACGGAAATGATGCAGTCTGATCAAGTGGAAAGAACCCTAGACAAGAAGCCAAAATATTTGAGTTCATCTCAAGTACTGACTTGTCATTTGTGAAAATGGGTAACTTTCCCCAACAGAGCCTCGTTCTCCCAACTGCACAACGAGGAAGGGCTGCGAAACAAATTACCCCCAAGTGTGGCAACTAAGAGCAACAACACTTATTATCTTTGGTCGCTGTGGGTCAGGAATCTGGCTGTGGCTTGGCTGGTGGTTCCGGCTCAAGGTCTCCCCTGAGGTTCCTGAGGTTGCGCCGTCAGTACGTCCACCAGAGGTGCAGTCAGCCGAGGCTCAGCTGAGGGCGGATCCCTGTCCAGGATCAGTCATGTGGCTGTGGACAAGCTCAGAGGACTGTTCTCAAGTTCATTCATGCAGTTGCTGGCAGCCCCCAGTATCTCAGAAGGGCTGCCTCACAGTATGACAGCTGGTTTTCCCAGAACAAGTGAATCAAGAAGGAAAAGGGTCAGAGACAGAGACAGAGAACCCAAGACAGAAGCTAACATCTTTTATAACCTAATCTTGGAAGTGACATCCCGTCAGCTCTGCCATAGTCTGCTCTCTAGTGGGCTGGTTACTAAGTCCAGTCCACACTGAGGAAGAGGGTAATTGAACTCTACCTCTTGAGGGGAGCCATCTCAAAGAATCTGTGGACTCCTCTTGAGAAACATAGGGAGCTAGATCCAATGACCCCTAAAGGTTCCAGGTCTGTGACTATGGCTCCCTGACCCCTTGGCATATTAGGCATTGTGGACATAAAACAATTAAAGTGTTGCCCTGGCTGGTGTGGCTCAGTTGGTTGAGTGTTGTCCCAGGTACCAAGAGGTCGCTGGTCCGATGCCCAGTCAGGGCACATGCCTGCACTGCTTTTCCCATCTTTTCAATCTAAAATCATTTTTTTATTTTATTTTAATTGAAGTGTCTGCTCACTATTTTCTGGGCGGGCTGCAGGCTCATCTCAGTAGAAAGGACCTGGAGAATGAGAAGGTATGCTTCTCAGAGGGTACACAGATTCTCTTCAGCAGCTACTCTACTGTAAGACCCAGGGCCTTAGAGTAGCTGCTGAAAGAGACTGTACACTAACAGATGACTTGAGCACCCTGACTTGAGCACCCTCCTGCTTCAGGCAAGGAAGAGTGTCCAGCCACCCTGCTGTTCTGGGGCCTGGCAGGTGGGTGAAGAACCTTCCCCAGCCTACAGCAGGGACAGGCTGCCCAGGGATGTCCCAGGTTTCCCTCATTCTTCCAAAGGAATGGGGAGGGGGAGAGATGCTATGGCATCAGGGGATGAACCAGGAAAAACAGAGTCACTCCTCTCCTACCAACCAGGTAAAGAGGGGAACAGAAAATCACCCAAAACCAAGTTCTCTTAAGAGGCCTTATAGCATGAGGTAAGAGCCTAAGGTTGGCATTAGATGGATCTGGGTTTGAATACTGACTCTGACATTAGCAGCTATGCCCCTAACCTCTCCTTAACTACAAAATGGGCATAATAAGAGAGTTTATATCACAGAGCTGTAAAAATTAAATGAGATAATCCATTGAGGCCCTTAGAAGAGTGACTAGCACATAATCAGTACTCATAGTAATATTATTATTAATATTACTATTGCAAAAGTCTTCAGAGTTCATCCAATTCAACTGCACACCCAGCACAGGAATCCTCTCCAAGTGATGACTGAACTTGGGCCACTGCTTGAATACCTTGAGAGCCTGGGAGCTCACTACCTACCCTGAAAGTCTAGGACCACAGTGGCAACCCACAGATGGATAGCCTGAACCAGACCCGGAGCCAGAATCAACCTCTGTGTGGCTGCCCCCTTTACCGCCATTCCTTTCGCACCACAACAACAATCAATAGTTTTACATTTCAAGCAGTCCTGTGGCATAGCAAAGGAGAAATAAAAACACACTCTCCTATTTTGGCTTAGGTAAAGTCTCCTTGGCAACCCCCAAAACATTTTATTTATTCTTACTTACATCTTGCTTCATTTTTGAGCCAAATCATAATTAAAACATTTGATCTAAAAACCTCTGTAAGAGGCAAGAAAGATGTTTGTCCATAAGGCTAACTAAAACAGTACAGACTGGGATTAGGAGGTGTGTGTGGAGAGGGGTGTAAGTATGTGGACTTGTGGGTGTGGTGACCATCTTGGTCCTCTCCGGCCAGGGTACAATGTTCCCCAAATGCAAAGCAGTCACAAATTCGGGAGCACATTTCTTTTCATGCCAAGTTTCCCACTCTTCTCAGGAAACTGCATTTGTTGGCCAGGGTCTGAGATTTCTCTGATTGAGGCCTCTGGAGACGCATTCCAATGGTGAACATAGAACACAAGCCCAAGAAATAAAATCACACGTAGCTCCTCAAAGTCACGGGGCAGGAGGGAACCCCAGGGGGAAGCACAAAGGCTCAAAGTTCTGCAACCCACACCTCTTGGAAAGAGAAAGTAGGGTCAGCTCCTCCCCCACCCCAAATTTCCAGCTTGAAATTTTTTAATCAGCCCTATAAGCAAACATCTGCCACTCCCCGTGGTCGGGATGAAATGTGAAGATCAGAATAAGGAATCTTTGTGTTTTCATTAGGTACTTTAGCAAATGCAATGAGGACATTCAGATTCGATTTCCCTGTTTTGTACACACACGTAAGTAGCTGCTAAGAGGATTACTTTTCCTGGAGCGCCGTCCTTCCCAAAGGCCCCGGTCAAAGGAGACCCTTGTTAAACAGCGTTTTCTCTAATTCCTCTGGCTTTCTTCCTTGCCTCAACGTGCATGCATCTCGCCTGCTCCTCAATCCGCCCACCTCGCAGACTTGGGGATAAAGATGGTCGGGGCGCTCCATTCTCCCCCTGCCCCGGGCTCCTTAATGAAGCTGGAGATGAACATTAGCGCCCGGTTCAGCAGCGCCCCAAAGGGAAAGGGCAGCCTCAGAGCGCCCGCGACGCCCCCGTAGAAAAATGTAGCCTTTTTGCCTCTGCTCCAGTGAATGGCTTTCCGAGGGTTTGCATTAGGGCCCGGGTCTGCTGGTGCAGAAAGCCTCACAGATGTCGACATTTTTTTCATCCCTGGGTTAAGATGTCTTCCATAAGCTTTTATTCCTCATTTGTTACTTCTTTATTATCCCGGAGGTTTTGCCACCTCCCTCTTCTCGTTTCTCAGAAGAGAGCAGCAGTAGCAAAGCCTGTCATTATCTCGGCCCTTTTCTCGGGCCCCGTAGGCAGTCGGGGGCTCGGGCCCCATTGTGGGGCACAGCAGGTAGCTGAGGCGGGCCGGGTCACTCCGCAGACCCTTTTGTGCAGCAGCCCCTCCTCCCCACAGCTTGTCTCTGTGGATGTGAAAGGTCAGGGGCACGCCAGGCTTCCATACCTGTGCTTTTGTGTGGGGCTGGGGGCCAATGATTCTAGAAGCAATTTCTTGGAAAGCAGCCTAGAGATTCCCTTCTCCTTATTACTGTGCACAGCTGTACCACACCGGTAGGGCTGGGGTGGAACAGGAGACTTCGTTTAGATAATCTATATCAAAAAATGGCCTGAGGGAAAAAAAAATTCTATCCAGAGGATGGCTCAGAGATAAATTCGAATGGTAGCCGGCAGTCTCTGAGATGTTGAGGAAAGTGCTTTGTGATAAATATATAGAGCGTTTCATTGATTTTGATTCTCCTTTGTCCCTAGTCCTGGCAGCCTGGAGTCTACCAGCAAGCAACCTCAGTGTTCTCATCTGTCCAATGGGGATATTACACCCTCCTCCCCATACCTCATACAGTTATTCTGGTTATTCCAAGGGCCCAGTAAAGCAATATGGAAAATGTTTGGCAAACTATAAAATTCTATACAGTATCTTGCTCAGTAGTGACTGTGTGGACCCTGATTTAAATATAAGCCATTACATGATGCAGATTAATTTTTCTAAAAATTAGCAGAAATACAGACAGATTTAAGGGCCTTGGGGGATCTTATTCCAAGCCCTGTCTAAGCTTGATGCCCTGAGGGCAAGGGGAGGTCTAGGGGCAAGCTCAGCCCTGATGGTGGCAAATCCTCTGAGGCTTGACGAGCTGCTGAGAAGGCAGCTTTGGGAGGCCAGTTGGGGACAGTTGGTGTGTGGGAAAGATGGAAAAGGGCCCAGTGTGCTCATTGACCACCAGCTTAATACGAACCAATTACATGACTGGACATACACCAATGGGGATCGAAGCTGCCTAGTGGAAAGAAGGGGGCCTCCGGGCAGTGTAGGCATTGCTCCAGTGTTGGGCCCTTTCTAGATGTCACATTTTTAAAAAGTTATGTAAGCTCATGGTCCTGGTCAAGGGAAGGAGATCGAATCATGAGAGGCCTAGATATCCTGCACTACAGAGACTGGTCGGAGAAGCCAAGGCTGCAGCCTCAACTCGAAAGGCCAGTGACTTCGTAGGAAAGGGCAGTTGGGCTCATTCCGTGTGGCCCTGAGGGTTGGAGGTGGAACTGAGGAGTGACAGCTTAAATGAAGACGTTTTTGAACATGCCAAAGGAAAATGTTTTAAGTGGTCAGAAAGATCTAAAACGGAATGGGCTGCTTTATGAGGTAGTGAGCACTCTGTCGTTGAGGGCAATCCAGCAGAGCGGGATGAGGGGAGAACATTTATCCCCTGAGCATTAATTTAGGGCTTACTCAGGCCTAGCAAGTTCTTTCAATTCCTAAAATTATTCCGTTTTTTGCCTTTATTTTCTAGTGAGTAAATTAAATATAGTCACATTCCACCTCTGATAATGGCTGAGTAATAGCACCCTCAATGAACAGAAGAGAACAGAAGCAGATAGAATATGATGGCAAGTCCGTGCTCTGAAGAGAAAATTCACATATTTGCAGCCTTTAGTTGAGACCAGATATTAGTACACTTCGCACAGTATACACAGCAGTGAGGAGGGGGAGGTGGACAGTGGTAAAAACAAACAAACATTTTTTCCGGCCTGGGAACCAAGGAAACTATGATAGTGAGAGAGAGAGGGTAAAATGTTAAAGGGGAAGAGGCAGAAAGAAGATCCTAAAATTCTGTCTGTCCACATCTCTGTCTGAGCCCTGAACCACGTATACACAGGGAAGACGACGCAAAGCAGCTAAGCTACTGGGGAAAGATCTGAACTGATATTGGCACTGCTGCCTAAGAGAGTGTTTACAGTTTGAATCCAACCAAGATAATTGCTTGATAAAACAAAAGAAATAACATCCATCAGAGAAAAACATTAAAATCCAGAATCTAAGTGATTTAACATGCATAATGTCCAGAATATAACCAACCCAGAATTATTCAACATACATAGAAGGAGGAAAATAGAACACATTCTCAAGATAAAAGGACATCAAGTGAGACAACCACAAGATGACCCAGATGTTATAATCAGCAAACAAGACCATTCTAGCATGCATTATAACTCTCTTTAATAAAATAAAAAATATGACCACAATGAAATTTCCTATTTGTTTTTTCTTTGACCCACCGGTTGTTTCCCCCCTAATTTCTCCCTGCCTGCCTTTAAAGTGCTAAAAATTTTGTTTTAAATCCTGTCAACCCAGAATGTTAGATCTAGTAAAAATATTCTTCAAGAATCAAAGAGAAATAAATTTTCAGATAAAAGAAAACTAAACAAGTTTGTCATGAACAGACTTGCTCTATAGGAAATGCTAAGGAAGCTTTTCAGTCTGAAAGGAAATGATGCCAAATGGGAACTCAAATCCTCAGAAAGGAAAGAATATTAAAAATAAAGAATTTACGGATCAATATAAAACTCTACATTTTGTCTTTTAATTTCTTTGTAACATATATGACTGTTTAAAACAAAAACTATACCACTGCCTTGTGTGGTTTATAACATATGTAGATATAATATTTATAATAACTTGATGGGAAAAATAAGACATTTGCGGGGGAGAGGGAATCTAGCAATCTGAATTGTGCCAGTAACCTAATGTACATTCTTGATAACCTATAATTAAGTCACTGCCCCTTTCCCAGAATTTGGTCTTGCAAGGCCTGAGGCCATAAACCATGAACAGCACACAGCATCCAGAGGGGGGTTATCAGCACTGGCGCCAGGCCAGGCCCTTAGGTATGGTCTAAAGACCCCCAACACCTGGGCTTTTTGCAAAGCCCATGAAAGGTCCAGAAGTATAACCCATATTTGGGGGACAAAGACACCAAAAGGGGATAAAAGAGGGGCTTCCATCATATTAGTTTGCTCAGAATTTGAGAGGCAACCTCCTCTGCGTCTGCCAGTGTAATAAAGCTGTGTAACTCCATTTCTCTAAGCATTGCTTGGTTTTTCTCCTGTCTTCTACAACAACTATGGCATAAGGAATGAAGGGGTATGAAATTATATGGTAGCAAATTTTCTCCATTTTGGGTGAAATATTAACTATAAGTAGACTGAAAAGTTAAGAATATATTACAGTATATACTAGTAGTCCTTAGAGAAATCATAAAATAAAATGTAAAGAGGAGAATCCAAGATGGTGGCATAGGTAAACACCTAAACTGCTGCCTCGCACAACAATTTTAAAACTACAACTAAAAGACAAAACGTCTATTACCCAGAACCACGGGGAAGCTGGCTGAGTGGAAGTTCTAAAACTAGAAGGAAAGGGAGAGGAATCCAAGATGGTGGTGTAGGTAAACACCTAAACTGCTGCCTCGTACAACAATTTCAAAACTGCAACTAAAAGACAAAACGTCTATCACCCAGAACCACGGGAAAGCTGGCTGAGTGGAAGTTCTACAACTAGAAGGAAAGAGAAAAGAGCATTGAGATGTGCACAAGCGCTGAAAAGCTGAGGTACGGAGGTGCAGGATCTGGGCTGGCGGCAGGCGTTGCTTTTTTCAACCCAAAGGGGAGACAAGCCCCAGATTACTCTGAAATACAGTTTCTGGGGAGACACGGGGGACCCAAACTCCTACAGGGAGAAGCTGGATTGTCTGCCACCGGGTCGGAAAGTGAGGGGGGCCTGCTTGCAGAGCTGCACGCAAGAATAATTGTTTACTGCGCTGGGACACGGGACGCAGTCAGAGACACAGAGCCAGCTAACTAGCAGCCATTGCTGTTTGCCACACCCTAGCCTAGTGACGCCCTGAGACCCCGCCCCACACAACCTACAAACCCACCCATGCTCCAAGCAGCAGTTTTAGCATAAGAAAGGCCTGCCCTATTGCAGCTTAACCTAGCAAACTTGCAGCTCAGGTCAGACAGCTCCAAAACCTCCAAACCCCAAGCAAAGAGGAGAAAACTGTAGCTCCTGCTGGGTGGCCTCAGACAGTAGCTGACCTGCACCCCATTGGAGATCCAGAAGCCAGTATACCTAGTGGTCAGTATGAGAAACCAGATTTCAACTCCTCACATCCATAAGTGACACACTCAAGAGGCAGACTCAGTGAGCACCAAAGCCCCACTGAAACAAGTCCTGCACCATAATCGTGTCTCCAGCGCAGCAGTTCTTCCATTATAGACACAATGAGTCCTCACAGCCAATTGGCCTGGAGGTCAATTCCTCCCAGTGTACCAATAGCAATCAAGGCTTAACTACACCAAGACTTTGCACTCAGCCCACAAAGGGGTGTACCAAGAGTATCTACCTCAGGTGATTGGGGAGGCTGAGCCACTGCCCCCTATAGGTCACTTACCACACAAAGCCACTCCATCCACACAGGGAAGCAGCCAAAATGCAGAGACAAAGAAACATGTCATGAATGAAAGAAACGGAGGAAAGCAAACTACTGGATGACATAGAGTTCAGAACCACATTTATAAGGTTACTCAAGAATCTTCTTAAAACTGCTGAGAAACTTGATGAGACCTTTAAGGATCTTAATGAGAACGCCAAAAAAATGGAAAAGGACCAGTCAGAAATGAAGCATACACTGTCTAAAATAAAGAATATACAGAAACTCAACTGTAGATCAACATACCCCAAGAATCAAACCAAAGATCTGAAATATGAGGAAACAAAACACACCCAACCAGAAAAACAGAAAGAAAAAGGAATCCAAAAATATGAAGGTAGTGTAAGGATCCTCTGGGACAACTTTAAGCATACCAACATCCGAATTTTTGGGGTGCCAGAAGAAGAGAGAGAGCAAAATATTGAAAACCTATTAGAAGAAATAATGACAGAAAACTTTCCCTACCTGGTGAAAGAAATAGACTTACCAATTCAGGAAGCCACAGAACCCCATACAAGAGGAATCCAAAGAGGACCACACCAAGACACATCATAATTAAAATGCCAAGGGCAAAAGACAAAGAGAGAATCTTGAAAGCAGCAAGAGAAAAACCGTTAGTTACCTACAATGGAGTACCCATATGACTGTCAGCTGATTTCTCAGCAGAAACTATGCAGGCCAGAAGGGAGTGGCAAGAAATATTCAAAGTGATGAACAGCAAGAACCTACAACCAAGATTACTCTACCCAACAAAGCTATCATTCAGAGTTGAAGGTCAGATAAAGAGCTTCACAGACAAGAAAAAGCTAAAGGAGTTCATTGCCACCAAACCAGTATTACATGAAATGCTGAAGGGTATTCTTTAAGAAGAGGAAGAAGAAGAAAAAGGTAAAGATAAAAATTATGAACAACAAAATGACATCAAATACATACCTACCAACAAGTGAATCTAAAAATCAAGTAAATAAAAAGTCTGAAGAACAGAATGGACTGGTGAATATAATAGAATCAGGGGCATAGAAAGGGAGTGGACTGACAATTCTCAGGGGGAAGCGGGTGTGAGTGGTGCGGGAAGAGATTGGACAAAAATCTTACTCCTATGGATGAAGACAGTGGCAGGGGGTAAGGGCATGGGGTAGGGTGGGGTGGGGAATCAGGTGGAGGGGAGCTATAGGGGGAAAACAAAAAGAGGAACACCTGTAATATGAACAATAAAGATTTATTTAAAAAAAAAAAAAACTAGAAGGAAAGAGAAAAGAGCATTGAGACATGCACAAGCGCTGAAAAGCTGAGGTACGGAGGCGCCATGATCCGGGCTGGTGGCAGGCGTTGCTTTTTTCAACCCAAAGGGAGACAAGCCCCCAATTACTCTGAAATACAGTTTCTGGGGAGACGCAGGGGACCGAAACTCCTACAGGGAGAAGCTGGACTGTCTGCCATCGGGTCGGAAAGTGAGGGGGGCTTGCTTGCAGAGCTGCGCACAAGAATAATTGTTTACTGTGCTGGGGCGTGGGACACAGTCAAAGACGCAGAGCCAGCTAACTAGCAGCCATTGCTGTTTGCCACACCCTAGCCTAGTGACACCCTGAGACCCCGCCCACACTACCTACAAACCCACCCAAGCTCCAAGCAGTGGCTTTAGCATAAGAAAGGCCTGCCCTATTGCAGCTTAACCTAGCAAACTTGCAGCCCAGGTCAGACAGCTCCAAAACCTCCAAACCCCAAGCAAAGAGGAGAAAACTGTGGCTCTCACTGTAGCTCCTGCTGGGTGGCCTCAGACAGTAGCTGACCTGCACCCCATTGGAGATCCAGAAGCCAGTATACCTAGTGGTCAGTATGAGAAACCAAATTTCAACTCCTCACATCCATAAGTGACACACTCAAGAGGCAGACTCAGTGAGCACCAAAGCCCCACTGAAACAAGTCCTGCCCCATAAGCGTGTCTCCAGCGCAGCAGTTCTTCCATTATAGACACAATGACTCCTCACAGCCAATTGGCCTGGAGGTCAATTCCTCCCAGTGTACCAATAGCAATCAAGGCTTAACTACACCAAGACTTTGCACTCAGCCCACAAAGGGGTGTACCAAGAGCATCTACCTCAGGTGATTGGGGAGGCTGAGCCACTGCCCCCTATAGGTCACCTACCACACAAAGCCACTCCATCAACACAGGGAAGCAGCCAAAATGCAGAGACAAAGAAACATGTCATGAATGAAAGAAACAGAGGAAAGCAAACTACTGGATGACACAGAGTTCAGAACCACATTTATAAGGTTACTCAAGAATCTTCTAAAAACCGCTGAGAAACTTGATGAGACCTTTAAGGATCTTAATGAGAACGCCCAAAAAATGGAAAAGGACCAGTCAGAAATGAAGCATACACTGTCTAAAATAAAGAATATACAGAAACTCAACTGTAGATCAACGTACCCCAAGAATCAAACCAAAGATCTGAAATATGAGGAAAAAAAACACACCCAACCAGAAAAACAGAAAGAAAAAGGAATCCAAAAATATGAAGGTAGTGTAAGGATCCTCTGGGACAACTTTAAGCATACCAACATCCGAATTTTTGGGGTGCCAGAAGAAGAGAGAGAGCAAAATATTGAAAACCTATTAGAAGAAATAATGACAGAAAACTTTCCCTACCTGGTGAAAGAAATAGACTTACCAATTCAGGAAGCCACAGAACCCCATACAAGAGGAATCCAAAGAGGACCACACCAAGACACATCATAATTAAAATGCCAAGGGCAAAAGACAAAGAGAGAATCTTGAAAGCAGCAAGAGAAAAACCGTTAGTTACCTACAATGGAGTACCCATATGACTGTCAGCTGATTTCTCAGCAGAAACTATGCAGGCCAGAAGGGAGTGGCAAGAAATATTCAAAGTGATGAACAGCAAGAACCTACAACCAAGATTACTCTACCCAACAAAGCTATCATTCAGAGTTGAAGGTCAGATAAAGAACTTCACAGACAAGAAAAAGCTAAAGGAGTTCATCACCACCAAACCAGTATTACATGAAATGCTGAAGGGTATTCTTTAAGAAGAGGAAGAAGAAGAAAAAGGTAAAGATAAAAATTATGAACAACAAAATGACATCAAATACATACCTACCAACAAGTGAATCTAAAAATCAAGTGAATAAAAAGTCTGAAGAACAGAATGGACTGGTGAATATAATAGAATCAGGGGCATAGAAAGGGAGTGGACTGACAATTCTCAGGGGGAAGCGGGTGTGAGTGGTGCGGGAAGAGATTGGACAAAAATCTTACTCCTATGGATGAAGACAGTGGCAGGGGGTAAGGGCATGGGGTGGGGTGGGGAATCAGGTGGAGGGGAGCTATGGGGGAAAAAGAAAAAGAGGAACACCTGTAATAATCTGAACAATAAAAATTTATTTTTTTTAAAAAATGTAAAGAATTATAGCTAAAAGTGTAAGTTAAAATGGAATTCTAAAAGTTATCCAAATAACCCACCAAAAGGCAGGCAAGGAGTCAAGGGGGAAAACAATCCAGTAGCAACAAAGAGAAAACAAATAATAAAGTTGTGGGCCCAAACCCAACCATATTAATAATCACATTAAAGTTTAATGAACTAAACTCTCCAGGTAAAGGCAGAATTGGCCATAACAGATAAACTATGAGCTGTTTATAAATATATATACACTAGAGGCCTGGTGCACAAAATTCATGCACAGGTACGGTCCCTAGGCCTGGCTGGCAATCGAAGCGTGAGTGTCTGGCATGGAAGGGCAGGTCCCAGCTTACCTCTGGGCCCTGGGGAGCACCTGGGCCCCCAGGCCCTCACTTTCCCCCCTCTGCCTGAGTCACGGTGCTCAAGTCCCCATGCAGTAATGTGGTAAGCATGGCTAGACACCGTGGGCCCAGTGCAGCATGGGCCTCTGAGTCGCCCAGCGACCCTGCACTGAAGCCAGGTGGGCAGCGCGCTCTCTCCCAGCTGGCCTCAGCAGACCAGCTCCTGAACGAACCCATGGTGAGCCCAACTGGCCCCTGAGGTTTCAGAAGCCCACTGGGGCCAGCAGCACCTCCACGGCCATCCACTGCCAGTGCCTCGTCGCCGATGCCCACCATGTTTTGCGTCACTCCCTGGAGGTCAGCACATGTCATGCGAGCAGTCAAACTCCAGGTCGAACTCCTGGTCGAGGGGACAATATGCATATTAGGCTTTTATTATATAGGATATCTCCCATTGAATTCAGAGAGGAAGGGAGAGGGGGAGAGAGAGAGAGAAACATCAATGATGAGAGAGAATCATGGATCAGCTGCCTCCTGCACACCCCACACTGGGGATAGAGACCACAACCTGGGCATCTGTCCTGACAGGGAGTCAAACCTTGACCTCCTGAGTCATAGGTCTACTTTCAACCACTTAGCCATGCCCGCCGGGCTCTTGTTTTTATTTTAAAGAAGAGAGAATTAACACTCCAGAGGTCGACTTGCCCAAAACAGCCAAGTTTTACAGTGACAGAGGGAGGGGGACCGGTTCTAAACATGCACTCATGAGACACAGTCTCTGGCTCTTCAAGCGGCACTTTCTCAAGGCCCTCAGATTCCCCACATGACCCTTCACGCTCCCTACCTGCCATCAGAGCTGAGGAAGGTGGAGGATGGGAAGGGCCATCTGTGGTTCACCTGGGAGGGATGTGGGAGGGAGATGGAGGGGCAGAGCTGGGAGCACCACAGACCCCGGGTGGGAGTTAGAGACAGTGATCTGGAAGCTGATTGCCCTGTCCCAGCAACTCAGGAGCATTTCTTTCTCGGGAAGCACTGCAAGCATTGCCTTAGGGCCTAGACTCTCCATTCCAATAATTACAGGCTGTTGTTCCTTGTGATTAAGCCCCTATCCCAGTGGTCGGCAAACTCATTAGTCAACAGATCGGCAATCCTCGGCACGAGCCGCAGTTTGCCGACCACTGCCTTAGGTCACAGACATGGGACTGGTCTCAGCCGTTCTGTTCTGTGGTACAGGATCCTCTCTGTCCTGGAAACAGGAGTCGGGGATTGGAGTCAGACCACCTGGGGAAGCCCTTTGCGTTGGATCCTGAGACCTTTTGTGTCACCTTGACCCAGTTCTGGGAACAGCTGATCTGTGTCTCCAAAAGGGGGCTTCATTTCCCTAGTTTTCAACACTTGCTTTCCATAATACTGTACATTCTGTTTTGTTGTTTTTTGTACCAAAAATAAAACCATTTGCTTGTTTCCAATAAGTACTTGTCATTATTGAAGAGAGCTTGGGGGGGGGGGGGGGGGGGAGTCGTGGAGGGATTAGGTCAGCCAGCGGGGAATGACCCGCCTCCTAGACCTCAGGGTGGGAGGCTGGTCTTGAACATTCCACATCCCTCGTGTGGAGCTCAAACTAAGGTCTAGGTTTTCCAGTCAGACCCTCAAAACAGATAGCCCCCTGCCAGCAGCTGCCAGAGACGCTGTCTTCCCAGGGGCCAAGCGGAGCATGGGACTTCCTCCCCCTCCCCCCCCTCCATCATTCCTCATGCTCTGGCTTCCCTCCAGTACACCCCAAAGCCACCACCTCAGCTGCCACAGTTTCCACTGTCTCCGCATAGCCCTCGGGGAGGATGCTGTCACCTCCTGCTGGCTCCCTGCTTCCTCTTCCCTCGCAGTCTGCTCCTCACACAGAAGCAGCAGGTCCTCACCCACAGCCTTGGTGCCTCTGCCTGCAGTCAAGGGACGCCAGGCTCTCACGGGCCCTAGATCCCTGCAGGATGTGCTCCCTGACCCAACCATGACCCTCTTCCATTCAGCCTCTTGCTCATTCTCCTGCCCCTCCATAGGCTGTGCCCTCTGCCCGATGCCCTTCTCCAGGCATCTCCTTGACTCTCCTCTATTAGTCCGGTTTCCCTCAGTGAGCCTCCCTTTGCCCCTCGCTCGCGGAGCCCCTATGTGAGTTCATTCCCATGTTTTCATGGTGCCCATGCCCTCTAACAGCTGCACCTCACCTCTGTTCGAGGCTGTTTCCTCCCCACACCCCTGTCTTCTCCTGGCAAGAAAGCACGCTCTGTAGGACAGGGTGGCTGGCTCCCTGCTGCTCTGTGAGCACCTGGGCATCTCCTGAGCAGGTGCCCAGTCAGTGACACAGGGTGAGTAAGATGCACAGGCAGTGGTGTTAGGTGTAAAGGCCATTGGAAGGCAGACTCATTTGGAGCTGAGGGCCTGTGAGCTCTTGACACAGTGCTCTGGACGGGCCGTGGGAGCCAATTGGTCTTTTCTTGCAAGAAGACTAGAGGAAGAGAATGAAAAAGGAGCAGCATGTGTTTTCCCTCAACTCCTTAAAAGCTGATAATCTCATTCCATTCTGAAAGCTATGAATAGAAACCCTTAGATCAGTGGTCGGCAAACTCTTTAGTCAACAGAGCCAAATATCAACAGTACAACGACTGAAATTTCTTTATAGAGCCAAATTTTTTAAACTTAAACTTCTTCTAATGCCACTTCTTCAAAATAGACTCACTCAGGCCGTGGTATTTTGTGGAAAAGCCACACTCAAGGGGCCAAAGAGCTGCACGTGGCTCTTGAGCCGCAGTTTGCTGACCACAGCCTTAGATCAACCCTGTGAGATGGGTTCTGGGATTATCTGAGATTCTGTGGAGAGTTCGAGGCCTTCACCTGGCACAAGGATGGTGCTTAGTAACTGCCAGCTTTTAGTGCTGTGATTTGTGCACTGGTGGGGGGCAGCCTGTGGGGTCAGCCCAGTGGCTGTGGACCCACCCTCTGAGCGGATGCTACTGCCATGGGAGGGCCATGCACTGACCACGAGGGGGCAACTCCTATATTGAGTGTGGGTCGGTCCATTGGTCGTTTTAGTCATCACAGTCACTGCCTTTTTATATATATAGATTTTTAATCTATATATATATATATATATAAACACACACAAAGATCATCAGAAAGTAAGTGAAAGGTAAAAATATTTCTCATGCAAGCCATAATCATAAGAAAGTTTGAGAGACTATATTAATATCAGCTAAAATAGATATCAAAACAAAAAAATTGAAGTAATAAAAAGATATTTCATAATGATAAAAGAGTCAGTTCAACAGAAAGACTTGATAATCATAAGTATACATGTTCCTTTTAACAGAACATCAATATATGTGTGATAAAAATAAACAGAATTAAAGGGAAAAACAGATAGTTCCATGATCATAATTGGAGACTTTAACTCCCTAATCTCAGTAAGAGATAGAACAATTAGATAAATATAACCAACACAGATATAGAAAATCTGAACAATTTGAACCACAGTGACCTGACTAATATTTATAAATGTCACCTTCAACAATTGTAAGAATACACATTCTTTTCAAGTGTACAGGGTCTGTTCATGAGCAATCAATGACACAAACTAGTCTCAGTACATTGAAAAAAATTAAAATCATGTAGACTATGTTCTCTGATCACAGTTAATTAGAAATCAATAACAACAAGATATTTAGGAAAGATCAGCAGAAAGTAAGTGAATGGTAAAAATATTTGTCATGCAAGCCATAATCATAAGAAAGTTTGAGAGACTATATTAATATCAGCTAAAATAGATATCAAGTACTTGAAAATTAAACAACACATTTTTAAATAATCTATAGGTCAAAAAAAATAAATCACAAGTAAAATGAAAATTATTTTTAAATAAAGAAAAATTAAAATAGGCTAGGTCAAAATATGTAGCATTTAAATGTTTATATTATAAAAAATACTTAAAATCAATGATCTGGGTTTCTGTCTTATAAATTAGAAAGGGAAGAGCAATTAAATATAAATTAAGTATAAGGAAGGAAATTATAACGATAAGAGCAAAAATCAATAAAATAAAAAATGGAAAAAAAATTGAGAAAAGCAATGAAACAAAAACTGGTTTTCTAAAGAGATAAATAAAATTAACTAGCTAAGCTGATCAAGAAGCAAGAGAGAAGATCTAAGTTATCAATATCAGAAATAAATGGGATAACATTAGTACAAATCCTACAGACATCAAAAAATGAAAAGGTTTGTTTTTAATAACTTATGTCAATATATTTGATAACTTAGACAAAGTATATTATGAGACAAATTAACAAAAGTGATTCAAGAAATAAAAATTTGAATAGAATTATAACAATTAAATAAGCTGAAGTTGTAAATAAAACTTTCCAGTAAAAAATTTTAGACCCAGACAACTTCACTACTATATTCTACCAAGTATTTTAAAAAGAAATAATGTCAATCCCACGTAAACTTTTTCAAAAACTGAAAGAGGAGGGGACATAGCTCAACCTCTTTTAGGAGGAATTACCTGACTTCAAAACCAGACAAGAAGATCACAAGAAAAGAAAACTGCAGATCAATATCCCTCATGAACAACGACACAAAATCAAAATTTTAAATAATAAAATCTAGCAATATATAAAAAAAGATAATGTGTCATGATTATATAGATTTAATGCAGGAGTGCAAGGTTGGTTTAAAATTTAAAAACCATCAATGTAATCCACCATAATAACAGAATAAAAGAAAAAAAATTGATTATGTCAATGAGTATAGAAAAAGATTTGACAAAATTCAACACCTATTCATGACTTAATAACCCTCCAAAAAAATAGGAATAGAGGTGAACTTCTTCACTTGATAAAGGAGATATTTTTAAGCTATAACTAACCATACTTAATGGTGAGAGACTGAATACCTTCAAAATTAAAAACTTTTGCTCTGCAAAAGTAGGTTTATAGTTGTGAGTACATGAAACAGTTTATTCATGTATTATTTATTAATTATTGTATTATTTTCTATATGAACAACTATAAATCTACTTTTGCCCCACCCTATACATGACTAACCAATATGGACATGAGTAGTCACCAGGGAAATGCAAATTAAAACTGCAAGGGAATACCACTACATCCCCACTAGAATGGGTAAAATGGAAAAGACTGTCAACAATAGGCGTTAGCAAGGGTAGAGACCAGCTGGATTCCCATACACTGCCAGTCCAACGTACAATGGTGCAGTCACTTTGAAAGCATGGTTGGCAATTTCTTATAAAGTTAAGCATAGAGCCATGAGGCAACCCAGCAATTTCACTCCTAGCTATTTCCTCAAGAGAAATTAAAATATATGTCCACATACATACTTGTATGTGAATGTTCATATCAACATTGTAGCCACATATTCATAACAGCTCAACTCTGGAAACAACCCAAATGTCCATCAAATGGTGACTGGGCAAACAAATTGTAATTATCTTATGAAATACTACTCAGCACTAAAAATTAAACAAAATATCGTTACACACAACATGGATGAATCTCAAAAACATTATAGTAAATGAAAAAAGTCAAATACAGAAAAATAACATACTGTATTACCCCATTTATAAAAACCTAGAGGCCCAATGCATGAAATTTGTGCACTGGAGGGGTGTCCCTCAGCCCAGCCTGAACCCTCTCCAATCTGGGACCCCTCTTCAGACATCCCTCTCACAATCTGAGACTGCTGGCTCCTAACAACTCTCCTGCCTGCCTGCCTGATTGCCCCTAACCACTTCTGCCTGCCAGCCTGATAGTCCCCTAATTGCTCCCCTGCCGGCATGATTGCCACCTAACTGCTCCCCTGCCAGTCTGATTGCCCCCAACTGCCCTCCCCTGTCAGCCATCTTGTGACAATGTGGGGGCAGCTATCTTGTGATGACGTGGGGGTAGCCTCTTGTGATGCAAGGGCATGAGGGTCAATTTGCATATTACCTCTTTATTATATAGGATTCTAGAAAAGGCGCTACTGCAATGACAAGATCAGCTGTTGCCTACAGCAGGGGTTCTAAGGAGGGTGCTGGCTGTGATGTGCATGAGGGACCCTGGGGGGTGACAGAAATGGTGTGTCTGGAGTGTGGTATAGCTACACGACTGTACACAGCTGTCAGACTCATCAAACTGCATCCTTAAAGTGTGTACATATTATTGTGTAAAAGATACTTCAGCCGAAAATTCTTGGACCTGCAATGTCAAACGTAGTGCTGGGTAACTTTTCACTATCATGAGCTGCTCCGTGCTAACATACTGAACTGAGCCAAAAGCAAAAGGGAACATAACACAGGAACTTCACTTGTTAGTAGGCCCTGCACCCTTATCTCAGGCTTTTTGAAATATTGAGAAGGCTCAAAGAGACATGTTGACCATTCACATGAGTCCCTGGTGGTCCAGGGACCCCACACTAGGAACTACAGGAAGAGGTGCTCTCTCCCTGACCACAGCTTCTCCAACTGAAGGTGTAAATGCAGAACTGAGAGACAAAACCTTCGCCACAGTGTGAAGTTTGTACCTTCTTATGGAAGTAAACTGGTGCAGATTAGAGCACAAAGGGTATTTTGTGAGGCCAGGCCCCTGAGCGAGCTGTCCACTTGGCCAGGAGTCATTTCTGCAAGGATTTCCTAAAGTCACTCTGGAGGCAGCAAAGGAGCACCTTATTTGGGCAAGAATGAAACACACAGGAAAGAGAAGTTGTCCTCGCACTTGCAGGTACATCGCCAATTACCTTAGAGTAGTTTTGGAGAGATTTTTAGTTTGGGAGAGATTCAAGGCAAAACCAAAAATGGATTTGGTTTCAATAAATAAACATGACAATAGAGGATGTCACCTGTCCCTCCCTTCCCACAGTTCCTTCATGTCACTGACACATTGGGGAGTGGCAAAATGCAGTTCAACATTTAATGCCGAAATTGTTGTGCACCAGCCAGCAGCCGTGCTAGGGACTGGTCACCAAGAAAACACAAACCCAATTTCTGCCTCTGAGGAGCTCACAGAATGAGCACAAACAAACTGTGATGGGGCAAAGGACAGGACAAAGTTTCACAGGAAATACATTCAGTTCTGACTGGGTTACATGTTCGAAGACTGTGGTCTCCCTAAGGAGGTGACATTGCACAGGACCTTAAAGGATAAGACACGTTTAAGAAGCAGAGAAGATGGGGAAATGGTGGCAGAGGAAATGGCAGAGGCAAAAATCACAGGGCAGGGGCTTAGGGGCAGATAAGTGAGGAAGTAAGGAATGAAGAGCACTCCGTCTCAGTTTTCACTGTTCACCATCAGATTATCTCTATGTCTGGGCATCAACACCCCAGCCTTCCCTATGCCCACAGGGCCACCCCCTCAGGAGCTGGAGGTCAGCAAGGCACCCATACCTATTCATTCAGAGTGAGCAGCCAGATGTTAATTCCGTATGAAGGATCCTCTTATGAGCCAGATCATCTATAACATTGAATCCATATAGTCAGGTCCACAAGGCTGCAGAATGACCCCCGGGTGTTCATCCAGGCTCCAGTTGAATCCAGGCAAGAATAGTCCTTTACATGTGTGTGTTACAAACATATCTAACACCTTACATTTTATTTACAGAGCACATTTCACCTTTTAACCAGTTGATTCTACCATTGCTCCATGAGTTAGAGAGGCAGAGAAAGTATACCTCATTTAAAAAATGAGGAACATGCTGGAGCTGCCCTTGGGATCAAGGCTGATGTCCCGGTCACAAAGTTACCACAGAATATAAACACAGTCCAAAGGGCAGGGGGTGGAGTGATTTACGAGCCAGGTCTCCATCCCCCTTTTTCAGGTTCTGAGCCCTTCATCAAAATGTCAAAAAGTCCAATTTCCTGTGGACCACAGGAAAGTTTCTTTAAATCCGATCAACAAGCCTTACTGAGTGTTGAAGTCTTATCTTCTGGCTTCTCCTGCTAATGGCTATGAAATTTACCTTCAGTGACCAACTCATTCTCAGAATGGAATGCTCTTATATTAATGCTAATTAGTAACTCTCCTCTTATCCCTCTTTGTGACATTGAATCCTAGAGCACAGGTGGCTGGAAGGGCTTTAGAGACCACTTGCAATGTAGTTTTAAAGTTTTTCATTGCTGATCAGCATCTATCATCATATTTACTCATAACCGGTGAAGTAACAGCTTAGATCATTATCCCTATCTTTTTTTTTTTAAATCTTATTAATACAGTATTTATTTGTCTTCCTTCTGTCAAACCCTGAGCCAACCACTTTCCCCAGGCTGCCTCGTGGGGCGGGGGGGAGGGGGGGTGGCGCAAGGGGGGGAAGGCTATAGGAAAAGGAACATAGAGGGAAGACAAGACATGGGAAAAAGAACTATGGGAGGTGGAGACAGCTCCTTCACATGGCAAAGAGGATGAGAAAGGCCACCATCAAGCAAAAGAGCCCCATGGCCTCTGAGAGGGCAAAGCCCAAAATGGCGAAGGAGAAGAGCTGTTGCTTCAGAGAAGGGTTCCTGGCATAACCAATGATGAGGCTCCCAAACACAGTCCCAATTCCAGCCCCAGTGCCTGCCACCCTTGCTGTGTCAGCCCCAGCCCCAATGAACTTGGCTGTTGTGTCGATGTCCCTTGAAATGGCACTGGTTTGGAAGCTGCAGCTAGAAATAAGTGAGGTCAGGGGACAGACATGGGGCTGCCAAGCTGCTGAGGCTCTCATCTGTCAGTGTCTCTGGTTGTTTCAGCACCACTGCAGACAGTGACCAGCTCAGCTGAGAGGTGCTCCTGACCAAGGAGGGGGGTGGAGACAAACTTGGTGCAGGCATACTTTTTCAGGGGATGAGGGGAGCTGCTCCCAGTGCAGAGAACACAGAGAGGGCCATTATCCCCATCTTAACACTGAAGTATCTATGACAAAAAGAGACTAAGCCACTTCTCTAAGTCATAGAGCTAGGCCTGCAACACAAGTCTCATGACCTCTAATCAATGTTCAGTCTACTACATTAAACTCCCTCTTCCTTCCACCCTCCAGATCAGATGTAAATTACAACATCCCTGAACTTCACAAACAGGGAAATGCAGCTCAGAGAGGAGCAGGGGTCTTGGCCTTGATGGCATTCTGGAGAGCGTCCTGCCTCTCACCCTCCCTACAGAAAGGGAGAAACACAAGTGTTCCATTTAAGCCACTGTGAGGGTGACTTTAGGACAGCCCTGCCTTAGCTTAAATATGACTCCAAGCCAATATCTAAAGGAAGGGGACAGTGTCCACCACCTACCTATTCACGGTAGCTGGCCACATTGTGCTGTCCTGGCCACCGTGGGGGCTGCTCCAGGGCATTCTCTTGAAACACATAATAGCATCCCCCCGCCCTCCTCCCCAAGTCCCAACTCCTGCTGACAGGCAGGCTCTGCAGCCAGCAGACTGCAGCCCAAATCAGCTCCCAGCAGGAGCTGGACAAGGCCAGCAAGGTTACAGGTGCTTTTCATCCAGCCTTGCAGGAGAGCCCCAACTTCCTGCTGCTAGAAATTTGTCTGCAAATTTTTGTCTTCATTCAAATCGATGGACGGAGGCCTGTAGACACCGGGGTGATATGATAACTTGATTAAGCCCTAGAACAGATGACACGGTAGCTCAAAGGCCGAGTGCTCTCCTCCTTAACCTCTCCAAGGGAGCCTGCAGACTTTGCTGGTAATTGGCCCATTGTCCCTTCCACTGTGCTTCCTTCAGAAATCCCCTAATCACCATGTCCCTGGGCTCCTCTCAGAGGCAGTCTTACAGACCCATCAGACCCAGTGAGTTGTGAAAAACACCTGTGCAATGTGACATACCAGACTCGGGATTTGAGAGGCCAGAAATGACCCTTCCTGAAAACAATTACTGAGTCAGATACCCTTCCATCCTCCAGCCCAGGTGTAAATTGCCACACATTTACTGATGAAAGCCTGAGACTGTTTTGTTTAAAGATGGGTTCAAACTTTTGCAATATTTTGTTCTCTGGGGGAAATATCCGCCTGATCTTTCATTCTTCTCCAGTTACTGTCTTCTGTTGGACTACACATTATTGAGAGTGTTTTTGATCAACCATTTCCAGATAATCTGGCATACGCTGATGTGAGCCTACCTCGCGTGAGCCAATGTGTATATGTCATTGCTTCTGGAACAGATGTGAGGTAGGAGTGTGCCAAAGGAGGGAAGGAGAGCACTATGGATGAAGAGATAGAAAGTTGCCAAGGATAGTTTTGCCCCACTCTGTTTAAAAATCTGCCAGCCTTTGTTCAGTGATAGACTTAAGGCATTTTAGAGCTGAGAAGGAGTTCCAAACGAATCTCTTCAATCCATTTTCATTAGGATATTAAAGGGGAAAAAATGCCAGCTCAGTGTCTGAGGTGAGTTCTGGTTGTCGAACGTCAAGAAGTGGAGCTGTTCATGGCACTTTGAAAATAAGCAAAGTGCACCATTAAAAGGTAAAGAAACGCTCTTTTTAAGTTTTCATTCATTATGATTTATGGCCTAGATCTCCCTATAAGAAAGAGGGCTACAGTATGCCAGCATCACCGGTTCTGCTTTTGTCATGGGAATGGAATGTCTTTTGAGCTGAAGTAGATAATTCCATGGCCGGAAGAAACACGGAGGGAGGGGGAGGGGGAAGAATGGAAGAAAAGATCCTCTCATTTCCCAATAATGGCAAAGGCCAGGAATGTGCCACAGTGGCATTCAGGAAAACCCCACGATGACAATGCGCCCCACAGTTGCCTGCGCGCCCCATGCCCCTCGTGCCAGGTGGGGGACTGGAACCGCCTAGGCCCTTTGCCAGGGACCCACAGGCCCGAGCAACTTGCGCCTTACTGCAGTGGCGAGATTTCCTTTTCCTTTTTTTAAAACCTTTGTGCTGTTTTAATATTGGCCTCCGGTCCCCCATAAGAGCAGTGCGCGCCCCGCGCGTAGTTCCAAGGCCCTCGCCGCGCAGGAGCCTCCAGGCTGGGCCCCGCGGCTGGAAAGGCATCTCTAAAAGGGGGCGTTCCGCTCGGCTCACTGCGCTGCCAGCCATTGTCCCCATCGCCCCGCACAGGGCTGTGGAAGAGGCTTTTTTAAAGGCTTCCAGGGAACAAAGGAGGCCCAGGCACCCGGCTTCATGACGCGCCTATCTTTGTCCCACACACCAGCGCGCCGGCCCTTGTCCTAAGCTCCGGGCCACAACTCACTCAGACCTCGGCTCCTGGCCACCTAGCCCTTCCCCCTTCTCTCCTTGCACCATCCTCCCCCTCCCCTCCCTTCCCCCTCCCCCTCACCTTCCCTTTCCCGTTCCCAATCCCGCACTGAGCCCAGGCTCCCCCCGCCGCCGCCGGCCGCTGTTCCCCCTAGCCCCCCGCGAGAAAACCCGTTCCAGCGCCTCCAGATTTTCGCCCCGAGATGCCCCGACTCCCTTTCTGGGGGGCGGGACGCTCTAGCGGCCTGAAGGTGAGGGGTCCCTTTAGAAGATCCTGGTCCTCGCGGGCACCCACTCTGCCTGACTGCTGACTTTCTGCCGCCGAACCGGATTAGCTTACCATCACCAAGAGTGGGGCATCCGAATGCCAGGATTTTAATGTAAATAGACAAATATGTGACATCAAACATATTCCTTGGAACTCTTGTTGGACAAAATGAAGAAAACCAGTTTTGAGGGTGACAATGACGCCTGTGACGCCCCTCTTTCCAGTAGGTGCTGCTGAAATAATTGTGCTGGAATTATTGCGTCCCTGGCAGCCGCTGTGGAGAGCGCCTGGAAGGGCGGAGGCTGTGTGGGCAGACAGCAGGCCTGGCAGCCCCAGGGGACACCCTTCCCAGAGGGAAAACTTGCTCCCGACCTCCGCCCCACGCTCCTTCCTCCTCGCCTAAGCTCCTCTTCAGTGGGACCTGTGGAGCCCGTGACAAGCCCTCCGCAAGCAGGCGTCCACAGAGGCCAATCCTGAGTCCTTGGAGAACGGCCCGAAGGCATTCGTATGCCCCAGCTGCTCTGAGGCATAAGTCATGAAAACAAGCCAAAAGGGCCATTTCGTGGGAAGCCAGGGGAAAATGGGAATAGACAGATCTTTCTGGGTGGCTGGGAGGGCAGTTCCAGATTGAACCCTTGCCATGCAGCTGGCCAGTGCCCACAGGACACGGGTGAAAGAACATTCACCATCAGAATAAGAGCTCAGCTTCCGAGGGGAACTTCCCCAAAAGCCAAACAGCTCCCCGTGCCAGCTCCTCAGTGCCATTCTAGGGTTAGTTAGTTAGTTAGTTAGTTAGTGCAGCCTCCATCAGGGGCTACCCAGAGGACTCGTGATAACATGGGACAAGAGCTTCTTGGGCCCGCCAGATGGGAAGCACAAACTCACAGGCAGACCAGCAATCCATCCTGCCACCATCCCAACAGAAGACTGCTGTTACTTGTACTTGGAGTGGACAGTGAGGAGAGTAGTTTGTTGCCGAGGGGAACAGACAGCAATTCAAGCTGGGAGTGGGCAAAGCTCACTCCACATCCAGCCCACAGGACTACACCTGGAAGCAATGAGGGAAAATACAGGAAAATGTAGGACAGGGGCCAACTCTAGCCCTTCAAACAATATTCTGCTCCTCTATGCTGCTTGTGCTGGGCACCAGTGATGCCGTCTTCCATGGCATGCCAGCTGTTGTGCCAGGGTCCCCAGAGGAAAATAAGGAAGAAGCAATAGATTAACCTTTCTGAAACACACCATCTTGTACTTGCTGGATTGATTTCTGGCAGACCTGCCTAATAACTGGACCTTCTTTGACACGTACATATTTTAATCTTTTAGTATTAATTTTTTATATTTTCCTTTATTTTATTTTATTATTTTTTCATCACCATTTACCCATATATATCCTCTTCCACATTCTCCCACCCACTATGTTTTCCTTTTATCTATATCTCCTCCCTATTTTCTACAAGATCATAACTGTAATTTTTTATTAAAAAAAGGAAAGAAAACCCCATCTGATTGTCTGCAAACTTAGATATTCCAGTGAATGCAATTGAGTGCTAATTGAGACTAAAATAGATTTTAACGTTACCCAAAGATGTTGAGGTGTTTGGGCACTTGAGTCCAAGCAGATGGAGGGCCTGCATGAGGAAAGGTTACTCCCAGCCCTTAGGTGACAGGTTTATAGTGTCAACATTAGGACATCCAAACCTGTAGAGAATTTTTACAAGAATTTGAGCCAAAGTGACAACATACCCGGAAACAAGATCTCAGATGCTCTGCACAATGACAGTTTTGCAGTTTCTTTCATACATGTGGAATTAAGGAAGATTACTTGAAAGTGGGAGAAAGCAAATCTGGGAAATCTCTGATTGGGAGTACAGGACAGTAAATAGGATTCTGTGCTTTCTTGAGGGTGGTTATGCTTCCGGGGGATCTGAAAAAGAGGCGTTTTAAAGCGTTAACCTAGATGCACAAAAACAATGGACAGGGTTGTTTAAGGTAAAGATCAATCTTTTACAGGCCGAGGGTGACTACCCTCCATGACCTGCCCAGTTAGAAATTTGTGATCAGATCACCCTGTGAGGTTACTTTCAGTCAGACTTATTATAGCACCCCTTTTTTGGTCTACAACAATGTCTCCATTTGTGCCCTCTCAGAGAAGATAACTTCCTTCCTTAGGAGTGAACCTTCCTCACACAGCCGCCTTCACCTGACGACTGACATCCAGCCTACCAATGTGAAGAGATACTGTCCTAGAAGCACAAGTAGGTCAACTGCAGTCTTCCTGAGGAAAATTCACTGCACAAGTTTGTTTGTTTGTTTGTTTGTTTTGATTAATCTTCATCCGAGGATATTTTTCCATTGATTTTTAGAGGGAGGGACAGAGAGAGAGAAAAACATTTGATTGGTTGCCTCCCACACACAACCAGACCAAGGCCTGGTTTCGAACCTGCAACCAAGGTATGTGATTTGACTGGAATCAAACCCAGTACTGAAGTGTCAACGCTCTATCCAATGAGACAAACTGATTAGGGCTGCTGCACAAGGGCAAATGGGTGATTTGGCTGTTGGAATGCTCTTAAAACACTTTTGGTGAACTGGCCTCAAGCAAGGTGGGCTGAGGCCCAGTATGGATGAGGCAATCTTGGCCTCCTCTCCCAGGCTGGCTTGGGAAGGAGATGGAAGGCTTCCATAATGAGATTCTCAGTTCGGCTCAGTTAACCAAAAGCAGTGGAATTCCTTGAAGGCCAACAGCCTTGCTCTGGCTGGAGCAGTGCGATGGGCTGCTGTCCTGGAAGGAGGCCTGTTTAATCTGGAGCAACGCGACCTCAGAAGGAGTGGTATTTGTATGCACCTGGGGAAATGCTTTGGCGAAGGAGGGAAATGTGTAAATATTTATTGGTGGTGGTTTTAAAAGTCTGGGGAGGAATCTGCTAAATGAAATTTTAACATAGGCAATACTCAAATGCCTTGCATATAATGAAACAGTTGATTTTAAGTCTAAAGTTTTGCGCTTTTAAAACTCTGAAATTTTCAAAATTAATTTTGTTCAACCTCCTGTCTTAACTCAGTACTTAAATAGTAACTGAACTGTTTTTGAACTCTGATTTTGAACTAGTTAAAAAATCTTATTTTATTAGTCTGATTTCTGAAGCTGCTAAGCTGAAGCTGCTAAGATTTCTCTCAAGTGAGGTAGGGCCCAACTGCCAATTGTGGATGAGTCAGTGCACTGGCATATGAGTCGGTCTCCACACCTGAGGTTTGATACATACGTAAAAGCAGTGTTTTAGGTTAACACCACTTAATATGTTATATATATATATATATATATATATATATATATATATATATATATATATATTTGCTTCAACCTAATTCACACTTTTTGGAAACTATAACACATGTGATGCTTTAGTAAGCACTCTACATCAATAATCTTTGAACAACTGTGGATGGTATTGGGCCTCTGAAACTTTAAAGTTTAAGAGTTAAGTAGCATATCACCATTATAGCAAAGAAATTTAGCTCTGGCCAGTGTGGTTCGGTTGGTTGAGCATCTTCCTGTGCACTGAGAGGTCAAGGTGTGTGCAGTAGATCAATGCTTCTCTTTCTCACTCTCGTTCTCCCTTCCCCCCCTCTCTAAAATCAATAAAAACATGTTTTTAGAAAGCATAGTATGTATATTCTATATTTATATAATAACCATGACGTAGTAGTCAGTCTCATTATTATGACTGGCATTCAGAAGCATTGTTACAATAACCATTATATTCATTTAATATTGGTATAGCACTTTATACAATATCTGCTTTGTTATTCATTTATTCAGCAAACATTTATTGATTCCTCCAGTGTTTCAGGTTCTGTGCTAAAAACCAGCAATTGAAATGAATCGGCATCATTCCTGTTCTTAGAGTCACACTCAGTAGGAGTTACAAATATGGAAGCAAATAAAGATGGTTACATGCTGTAAGAGTTAAAATAAAGAAATGAACATGGAGCCAAAAGGAGAAAGGTACTGTAGGGGTTCAGAATGAGTCACCCCAAGGTGTGCCCCTGTGGTATGCAGGTTATTTTGAGCTAAAGTTCAATTGAGACCCTGTGGGGTCAAGAGAAACTTCTGCCTGCCCCCTTAACTACCTAGAAGAATTTAAATGAAGGTCCTTGCCCGTAATGAGAGGTTATCAGAGATACCTTTTTTGACCTATCAATATGGCAGGGCAAACTGCTGATTACTAAACATCTCTTCTTATTGTACTGCAGTGACCTTCCTCTGAAGCCCAAAGGTGCTTTACCTCATCCTTGGCTGAGAATGCCTTATATACCTCATTTTAACTTTTTGTCCCTAAACCTCTCATGTATTGGGGTGAGGGGGTGGGTATCTCTGACTCTCACGTATGTGGGGATCCAAAGTGTATGTAATTAAATTTTGTCATTTTCTCTTGTTAACATGTCTCATGTAGATTTTATTATTAGACCTATTGAAAAAATCCCTAAAGGATAGAGGAAGCTTTCTTCCTCCCTCACAATACAAACTCTGTCCGGGTGAGGGAAGGGCAATGGGGAAGGCTTCCCAGAGGAGGTGGCATTGGGCATGGCTCCTGGCTCCCATCATCATTCTTTGGGACTGTTACCACAGCCTGAATGGCCTCCCAGCTTTCACACTTAAAGCAAGGGACAAGTGGATGTTCTGAGAGTCTGTGCGAGAGTGTGCTCATCACCCCAGGCCTGGAGTTCTTCAGCAGGAGTGAGGAGCCATTCTGATTAAAAGTGACAGCTGGCCCTTTGCAAGATGTCACCATGGATCCTTGACCAACCAGTAACAATGGAACACATTCATTTCCCAAACATTAACATTATGAAAGAAAAACTTCTAGAGAATGACACCCATGAATTCTGACTCTCTACACTGAGTTGCTCCAAGTTTTAGAACCTACTTTTCCTTCTGCTGAGACCAGTTAGACATTGATTCTTCCAGGAAACCCTCCTGGTAGCCCCCAACTAACGGTGCTCTTAGCACCTTCTACTTCATTCATTCATCCCACTAAAGCTCACTGAGCATTTACTATGTGGCAAACATTCGGAACACATCCGGGAACAAAACAGATGAAACATCCTGGCCTCAATGAGCTTAGTGGTGGGAAAAGGACAATAAGCAAACAAATAAGGGAAATACAGAGTGTGTTTGACAATAGAGAGTTAGTGGGAGCTGTCCACCCAGGTGGGGAGGAGGGTCATATAACATGCTTTAGAATCACCAATGTTGAAAAGGAGCAGGTCAACTTTGAGTACATTTTATGACTATTATTAACATTTTCTATGAATAATGCACCTCCTTGTTACTTGAACCCAGGGCAGGCTTCCCACCCCCACTATTGAGTTAGTATGCCACTGTATTAAAGAGTGATAACTTCAGTGGAGGAAATAGAACAGGGATGGGGTGGAGAATGTGGTTGGGATAGATTGCAATTTTAAATACAGTAATCAGGAAATGATTACTCTGGCAGCTGTGTGCAGAATAGAGTGAAGGCAGTGAGGGAAGTTGTTGGGAAGGGTAGAAGCAGGGAGAACCAATTAGGAGTCTTGTAACATGCTAGCCAAGGATAATGGTGGGGTGGGGTGGGCCAAAGTGATAGCAATAAAGGTGATGAGAAGTGTCAAATTTTGAAGGTGGAGCTCCCAGGATTTGATGACTTAATCAATATGGAGTGAGCCTAAGACAGTCAAAGGGGGACATAATAGCTCTGGCCTGTGTGGCACACTTGGTTGAGCATCATCCCGTGCACTGAAAGGTCAACAGTTTGATTCCTGGTCAGGGCACATGCCCAGGTTGTGGGTTTGATCCCCAATGTTTCTCTCACACACATTGATCTTTCCCTTTCCCTTACTCTCTCTAAAATCAATTAAAACATACTAAAGGAAAAAAAGAGGGACATCACAGTTTTTTGCACTTGTCATTACCTGAGATGGGAAAAACTGCAGGAAAAGGAGTGGGCGTGTGTGTGTGTGTGTGTGTGTGTGTGTGTGTGTGTGTGTGTGTGTAGAGAGAGAGAGGTGGAGATGAGCAGGAGCTCAGTTCTGGAAGAGACATCGGCTAGCTGCCAAACAGATGTATCTAACAGTGGGTTCAGAGGAGACATAAGCTTGGGAGTCAACATTAAAAGTTACATTTAAAGCCACGAGCTGGACAAGTGACAGAGGAGAGTTCCAAGGACTGAACCTTGATTTTGTTCTTTGTACTTCCCTGGTCGGGAAGATAAAGAGAAGCCAGCAAAAGACACTGAGAAGAAGCCACCAGAAGAAGAAGGAAAGCCACAGGAGAGACACATCCTAGAAGCTGTGGAAAAAAAGGCTCAACAGAAAGTGGGGGAGGGACCAAACGTGTTAAAAGATGCTGAGTCAGGCAAGATGAGGATCAAGCAATGTCACTTGGATTTAGCAAAATGAGGACTTTGGTGACCTGACAAGAATGGTTTCAGGAGTGACAATCCGACTAGAGTGGACTCAAGGAGAATAGGAGGAGAGGCTTTAGAGATGACAAATACAGACCTTAAGAGTTTAGTTGTAAAAGGTTGAGCACTTGGGCCATTTTTGGGAAGAGGTTTCAGGGTATAGTTGGACAAGAGAAATGATATCATGGTCAAATGGGGAAAGTGAAAGATAGATAGTGCAAGAGAGAGAAGGGAGCAGGGGTCCTTGGGTGGCCAGGAGGGCATGGATGGCCCGTGCAGATGGAGGCACCTGTCTTGGCCAAGCATGGACAGTTCACCCATAGTTAGAGGACAGAGGCAGAGACAAGAACACAGAGACAGAAATGGGGTGGGATGGGGATGATGTGGGGACCAAAGCCTATGTCAATTTCTTCTCATTGTTTTTATCTTCTCCGTGAAAACAGAGAAGGAGGCTAGGAAGTGAGACTGTAAACTCATGCGGGTAGAAACCTTGTCTCTTGTCACCACTGCTCCCTGGTGCCAGACTAAGTGCTCAAAAGGCACTTACTGGAGGATGAATCACTGAATGTTTTATTGGCTCTTCAAAACAGGTAAATTATCACAGGACCTGAAACTAGCTAGCCTTATCCCAAATGGTCCCCAGCCAGATGCTGGTGCCCTTCTAACACACTTGTAGTCACAGCCATCAAGTTTCAGGGTTGCCTGGGCCCCCAGGTGACCTCAGGCAAGCCTCTTCCTTGCTCTTCCCTCTCTAGCTGCCGAGCTGAGAAGGGGCTAGGCTCAGGTGTCCTTGTGAAATGACCAGTTTTATCTAACTTAAGATTAGTGTCGCATATCACACTTGTATCCATTCTTTGCTCTTTTTCCTAATCACCCTTCTGTTGTCATATTTGCTGCCAAGCCCACCAAGGAGGACACCATGGGGCCAGTGTCAACACCTATGGGTAGAAGAAAAAGTTTGAAAACCACAATACATGACCCATAGAATTTTATAGGCATCATTAACACTCAGTTGCTTAGTCAAGCCCCAGGGAATGTTTTTCTATTAACAGTACTGCTAATACTTTAAACTGTCTGGAATCTTCTGGTCCAGGGCAGAGCCATGGGGCAGTGGAGAGGAGGGTGCTGCCTGGAATGGGGGGAGCAGGCATCCCACAGGTCCTTCCAGCCAGAGAGTCTCAGTCCTGGTCCATGGACCATACAGCCCGGAGCCTGGGGGCAGGGAGTCCTCTGCCATAAGGCACTCAACCAGAATCACAAACCACACCAGGGTGTCCCAGGACCCTACCACACCATCCCGTCCACACCCTCCCAACACGGAACCCCTTACTCATCCCTGCTAGAGAGGTAGTTCCCCAGTGTCTATAAAGGCTGGTGTGTCTAAATCACCTGTGCATTCTTCCCTCACGTGCCCAGTTCCAGTCTAGAGTGTTGGGGGCAGGAAGGGGGCTGGCTTATAAACACTTATAAACATAGGACACATGGCCTGACATTTGGTTCCTGGGAACTCCCTTCCGCTCCTTCACTGGGTGATTCCTTCTTTGTCCCCAGAGCACCAGCAGAGCAACTGAAAGCACAAGGCCGTTAATTCCTTCCCTATCAGACCTGAGCTTAAAGGTGGAAGATGATAAGAGTTCAATAACTTAGTCAACAAATACTTATTCATACCTACTGTGTGCCAGGCACTGTTCTAGATGCTTAGGGTATGTGAGGAGTAAAACCAACAAATCCCAGGCCTGTGGAACTTGCATTCTAATGAGGGGAAGGTCAGGGCTAAGGTGGCTGGCTGTCACCTAGCAAAGCTGGCTTCCCTGCCTTCCTTCACCACCCCCCTCCCTGCCCAGGTATGAGGGATTCACACTGGACATCAGAATCCTGGCCCCATCTGGTCAAGGTGAGTGGCAGCACTGGGTCCTGGTCCTTCCAGACCTTTTGGTCCCTGACAGGCTAGTGCCTCCCACCCCTGGCCTGCTCACTGGATCTGCTGAGGACGCCAGCTGATCCTCCCAGAGACTCAAAGCCACTGGGCGATCAGTGAGATCAGCACAGGCCACCGTTGGTGGCAGGCTGGTGGCAAACCCCAGCCCGCTCTGGGGGACCCTGTGGGGTCAGCTCTCTACCACCTGCTTCCTGCTTCAGCAGCCACAGGGGAAATAACCATCTTCTTAGGAGGAGCCTCCTCAGATAAGCAGGCTGCTGGGGGCTGCCCTCCTCAACAGGAAAACCCACTCTCAAAGGAGCAGCCTCTGCCCAAGCCTTTCTGGTGAGCAGAAGCCTTGGAGTGGACTAAGCCCTCCTTATCTGCTAGGTACCCGCCAGCTCCTCACATCCTGGCCGGATCCCCAAATATCACACTTTTAGAGGAAAAAAGCCCACAAAACTCAGGTGTAGCATGTTTGCAAACACTGAACAACTTAAAGTTTATCTCCTCCCTGTCACAGACAATGAAAAGAGGCTCGTGACCTCTGATTCCTTGGAAGAGCCTGTAGGAAACATAAGGCAGCCATGTGTCCTTGAGGATAAGCAGAGCAACGGGACATTCCTGGTGCCACACTCCCCACCCTGCCCGTGCTGGGGAGGGAGGTACAGGGTTCGAAGCTGGGACTCCACCTCTGTAAGGGGCTGTTGCCTCCAACAACTCATCAGCAAGCAAAACAAGACAGATTTTCCAATATTACTATGAGTATACTCTTCCTTTTTTAAAGTCTCGGAGCGTATAAATTAAGACTGCATACAACTATGGAGAGAGTGTCTAAGCCAAGCACAAGTCCCTCTGTGCTTTAATAAAAATTTCCAAAACATAAAGAAAGTCATCAAACTACAGAGACAGTCACAGGAGATGATTCTTCCGATGCAAAATCAGTTTTTAGATCAGTGATTTTCAAACAGGGAGGAGAGATCATCACTTTTTTAGAGACTTTTCCCGAGGTTGTGGCCCATGGGGTGGGGGTGGTCCTCTGACCAAGAAGAGCTGCCTTGGTGAATCATTCTGACTTGGTGGCTCTCAAGCATGAGTGGCATTGGACACAGGCCGCTGGGCTCACCCCCGCAGCCTCTGATTCAGTAGCTCTGAGGTGGGTTCAAGAATGTGCATTTTTAACAAATTTGCAGGTGATGCACCGATGATGCTGGCCCAGGACCACACTAAAAATCCTGCTGGTCTTTGGAGCTAGAAAAGAGTTAGAACCACTGGTTTTGAACAGATACCGTTAGCTGTTGATTGCAAAGGAACAAGATCAAACGTCCCTATCTCTCCTCTTGATGCTGACAGTGTGATTACATGGGGGTCGGAGGGGCGGGGGGGGGGGGGGTGGCGCTTTGAGATGTGCGCATGACCCAGACTCTGCCTCCATCCACGTCAGCGCCTCCCCGGTCACAGATCTCAGTGGGTCAGGAGAGCTTCCTGCGGGCCCTGAGCTGAAATAAGCCTGCTCTTGCAGCTGGAGCTGGGTGTGAGGAGAACATCTCCATGTGGGCCAGGACGCTTGGCGTGTCTGTGGCCATGGTTGCAGGCCTCTCGGGGATCGGTCCTCAGGCCACAGGGGCACCTGGCGAGAGAGAGTGCGAGGGTGGGCACTCAATCCTCAGGCACAGCTGCCCCGGCCTTGGCAACGGCCTTTCATAAGGAGGCGAAGGCCCTGTTCTCAGAATTCAGCAACTTTGTAACAACGAATTTGCAGCTTTTAAGCCAAAGTCATGCGGTTATCCCAAGGAACAGTAATACTCACAATCGTGGTAAAGGCAGATGGCCTGTGGTTCCAGGGAAGGAAGCCACAGTATGAGAAAAGAAGAATTTCAGAATTTACTTTTATTTCCTATTGTGTCCTCATCACATATGTGATGATGATATAGGCTCCTAATTCCTAATGACATGTGTGTGTTGGGGGGGGGGGGGGCAGGCAGTGGGTTCCCCTGCTTCCTCCAGGGCAGGGAACCTGTTTGTCAGCACTTCCAGGGCCTAGCACAGTGCCTGGAACACACAGGGTGCTTTCTAAAGCCAATGCCTGCCAGTGCGTGGCAGGGGGGAGCAGGGGCCATCAAAAGGCAGGGCTGTAGGGGCCTGTGAATGGCGTTCAGCTCAGGGGAGCACCGTTCAGTCTAACAAGGAACCCTGATTCCGTTGGCTTGCCGGGCTCTGTTCTCAATGTTCACTTGGAATAGTTGAGGCTCTTGCCCACAGGCTGGCTAATCCATCCTGAGCATCCAGAAACTGTCCAGTTGTTCTTCTTCCAAAGAGTTCATGATCTTCCAACCTTGAAAACATCCTATATTTTGGCTGATTATCAAAATCAACTACCAACAGAGGAGCAGACTGCAGGATGCTGAGCGTCTTGTCCGTGGCGGGTGTATGTTGAGGATGGGAGGGAGGGTAGGACGTGGGTAGAAGGGCTTGTAGTCACACCCACTAGCACACATACTTGCACATGGGCACCAGCACCAAAACTTGGGTCTTAGCTGATGTAAGCAGATGATTCATTTTCTGTAGGGCATGGGGGAGAGGAGTTGGCTATGTGTGGAGTTCATGATTCTTGTGAGATATGTTCTGGCTTCTACCTCTGGTAGCTTGCCTTCCCCTCCCCCTCTCCCCTCTCACACTGACCTAACTCAAACTTGCCCTTAGGTAGGGAATGCAGGCTGGATGATTTCACCAGTCCTCTTAGGGTTTCCCACTTCTATTGTACCCCTAAAATGACCTTCTACTTTCCAGACTAGTCACAGTAGTGCCCTAAAAGCTGGTTGAGGTCCGAATAGAAAATATTCATGTGAAAACTACTTATGCATTTAGCACAAACCTGTTGTCAGCACACAGGTCCATTGTATCACTCTATAGGGGGCCCTCAGAAATTATTTTTAGACCCAAAAATAAGATAAATTTTATCTCCCCTAAGGAATAAATATACTTCTCCCCCCTTTCTTTTTCTTAGTTATGAGGAGCTTCAGAGTTAAATTTAATAATAGTTTTAGGTTTCATATATTTACTTTCCTCCTCCTTCCTGTGGTCCTGGGAATAGAAGGAGAATTTTAATAATCGTATTGAATGTATGTTCTTTGTTATAAAGCACCCACTTTTTTTATTTCTGGCAAAACATAAGGTATCAATGATCTTCATGTAAAATAGGGATAAATGCAGAATCTTACATTCAAAGGAAACCAGCTGCAAAAATAATAATGATTTCTCATAAACAAAAACTCCTAAAAAACAATTGAGGGGTCATAGTGGAACACAAGCTGATGATGAAATAATAACCCTGTGCAAGGAGAAAGCTGGGCCTCAGAAACTGGGCATGTTTTTCTCCAGGATGCTACTTCATTTCAATTCTCCATGAAGCTTGGTATTTTAGTCTCACACTGGCCCCTGGTAAAGACAATGGTCTTACTAAGACTTTTGTAAAGAAAAAAAAAAAGTTGTATCATGCTTCACTGTAATCTTTTTTTGCATGGGAGAGCTTGTCTAACAAACATCCATTAGATGCCTATTGTTTTCAGAATCCTGCCCTAGCTCTTGGGAAAGGGAGCATTTGGTGGAAAAAGAACAGAGTCCAGGTCTTTGTCCCCAGTGTCTATTAAAGCCTGTGGAAGCAGGTTCCCCAGCAGCACAGTGGGTCTGGACTGAGAAGAGAAAGCATTTCCTGCTGCACGGGCTGGTTAGTCCCCCAGCCCCCTGGGTGGGCATCCAAGTAGGCTTTAGATTCTCCTGTTCTCAGGGCCTTTTAGAAAACCTTTAGCTGACTGAACTGGTGTGAGTGGGGCCGGGTCTGGCCCTCAGGACTCCTGTTCTGCAAAGCCCATTTCAAACCAAAGCCCAGCCTCAAGAGCACTTTGCCAGCTCCTGGAAGCTTGGCGTGAAGCATCACCGCACTGTATGGTCCTAATTCTCCCTGCTAATCCTCCGCAGCCTTCGTTCCTGGAGCTGCCGTGTTGGGGGTTCTGGCACCAGTGGCCGCATGAGCCGAGCTGGCCCCTTTCCCTGACTTTTTAAAAATATAAATTTTAAAATGTGACTTTGAGATGAAAGCAAGAATGCCAAAAGGAGACCGATGCTTTCTTGTGTTCAATTACAGCCCTGGGGAGTACCCCACACAAGGAACCGCTCAGAGCTCCAGCCAAGACGAAATCTGCTTTTCCAATAAGCACTTCAAACGGTGGAGGGTGTTTTTGGCTGGATTCAGCCACTGGGAGGCCAACAGTTAATAGGGTTGGGCACTGAGGCAGGGCTCCCCACCATCAGGGGAAATCTGAAGCTGCCTTTTACAGCAGCTTTCACTGCAACTGAAGCTACAAGGCACTCGGCTGGCTCCCCCAGACGAGCAGCACAAGCAGCACGAACTCCACCTTTGGACCTCATGGAACAGGTCTTCCAAGATTAAAGATTTCAATATCCCATTTAATCACTTTCCATATAGTTTTTCTTCATTATTTTTTTAGGCAAAGTTCCTTTGCAATAAGTTCTAGGCGTGTACCAAATTATTTTTACTGAAATGGAATTTGGTTGCTCTGAATATAGGCAACATCAGAAATGCTGATCCTAATGAAATGAAGATAGGGATGGATGGATGGATGGATGGATGGATGGATATGTGGGTGGATGGCTGGCTGAGTAGATAGGTGGGTGGGTGAATGAATAGTAGGGTGGATACACAGATTGGCTGGTCACAGAGGTGGTGGCAGCATTGTGAGATAAATCCGGGAAGCTTAGCAGCTTCACAGACCTGGAAGCTGAACTCCTCAAAGCAAATGACTTGCCCATACCACAGGTGAGCCTGATCTAGAACCAAGTCTTCAACATGCTCTTCCATGGCACCAGTTGTGGCTTTGAGAACCCGAGTTGCACCTTGACTAGATGACATCAGCTCCTGCCCTGTGCTGACACAGTTCTCCAGGCCCAGGCCTAGTCATGAGTGCATTCTGCCAGGTTTAGTAATTATTAGCCAATTATCACGTCACAAAGGAATTGTTACCAGGACCCTCGATTCCAGCTTCACTCCTGAACTCCTAAAGTCATACCTAGATTTGAGCAAATATTTCCTGACCTGTTAGGTAAAAGCCTTTTGTGTGGAGGAGCACCAGGGTTTGGAGCAGGAATTTCCAAATCTAGGTGTGTATAAAGCACTTGTCAGAAGACATATCACAGACCCCATTCCCAGAGGTTCTGAAGACAGGTCTGAAGTGGGCACAGGAAACACAGGTTCAATAGCAAAACGTAGATCTCTTTGAACATTGAAGTCTTGGTTATAATGCCACCTTCTTGGTAAGGCCTCGCCTAACCATTATATTTTACATCGCAACCCACATGTCACCTCCCCTCTCTTGATCCCTTATCCTGCTCTCCTTTGTCTCATAGCATTATCACCTTCTATTATACTACCTAGTATTACTATGGACTGAATGTCTGAATCCACCCCCCCCCCCATTCATATGTTGAAACCCTAATCCCCAATATGATGGTATTTGGAGGTGGGGCCTTTGGAGTGTCATTAGGCTTAGAAGTCAGGAGGGTGGAGCCCAATGATGGGATTAGTGCCCTTTTAAGAGGAAGAGACCAGAGCTCTTTCTCTACCATGTGAGGACACAGCAAGAAGGCAGCCATCCGCAAACTAGGAAAAGGAACTTCACCAGACATCAAATCTGCTGGTGCCCTGATCTTGGATTTCCCAGCCTCCAGAACTGTGAGAAATAAGTATCTGTTGTTTAATAGACTCAGTCGATGGTATTTTGGTATAGCAGCCTGAGCTAAGACAATCAAATAATTGACTTATTTATTAGACCTTGTTTGTTTTTGGACTCCTAGTAATGAATGCTCCAAGAAGGTAGGAACTGCCTTGTTCGCTACTAAATCCCAGGAGCCTAGAACAATGCCTGCGTTGATAATATATTTTTTAATATGTTTTTATTGATTTTTAGAGAGAGAGGAAGGGAGCGGGATAGACAGACAGAAACATCGACTAGAGAGAAACATCATCGACTGGCTGGCTTCTGCATGTCCCCTACAGAGGATCGAGCCCACAATCCAGGCATGTGGCCTGACCAAAAATCAAACCAGTGACCTTTTGATTCATGGGTTGATGCTCAACCACTGAGCTACACTGGTTGGGGAGTAATATCTTTTTAAAAACACGGACTGAGCCTGGCCGGTGTGGCTCAATGGTTGAGCATCAGCCCACAGACCAGGAGGGTACATGCCCAGATTGTGGAGTCAATCCCCAGTAGCAGTGTGCAGGAGGCAGCCAGTTAGTGATTCTTTCTCATTGATATTTCTCTCCCTTCCTCTCACTCTAAAAAAACCAATTTGAAAAACATATAAAAGAACTGACTGAATGAGGAAGTGATTCTCATGCAGGTGGCCTATGATGCACCCTTGAGAAACCCTGTTTGAGAGACAGCATGAGCTTAGGCTCTGGCCAGATGGGAGTTCAGATGCCAGCTCTGCTCACTTCCGTGTGACCTCAGACAATTTAAGCTCCCTGAGCATCAGTTCTCTCACCTGTGAAATGGAGACAACGCTTACATCTTAGGGTTGCAACACAGCAACCAGTGAAGTACCCAAGCACAGACCAGTACTCCATGGCATTACTGTTTTGCTCCTTCCTCATCTTCTGGGTGGAATTCTGCATTCAATGACTCTGAGCAGAAAATGTGGTGGAAGCCTCCCAGGTGTGTGTGTGTGGGGGCGGGGGGGGGGGGGGAATAAGGGGACAGGGGGGAGTTGAGACTGCATTCCATTTCTCGTCAGGTGGAGAGAGGCAGGGAGGATGAGTGAAGAAAGTCACCCAGCAGAGGGGTGGATAAGTCATCCCTGCCACCTCCCTCTGCAGCTAGAGGACACTGGTTCTCTTCCTGCTATCCCTTCCCACCAGCAGAGATGAGCAAGCGGTTTCTGAGTAAACAGGCAATAAATCACTAGCTGGGACCAGCATCTCCCAAAAGCACATCATGCAAGATCTCAGGCAGAGCCCGCTCTTAGAGACAGCGTTGTGGACACAGAGACAGCCCTATGTGGCTGGCGCACCCCCAAGCAAACACTCGTCCTGAAATAACCCAGCCATTTCCCTGCGGCCCTTGCAGTAAGTCCCGCAGGCTTTGCCAGCCCCACCTGGAGGGACTTAAACTAGAGCATGGGAGATTTGGGTGAGGTGGGAACAAGGATTTCCTAATAGTGATCCTGGAATAGGTGATGAGGGTATAGAGTCTACTTCTCTGGGTTTTATGAGGTAGCTAGGATTTGAAAACAGGAAATGTCTCCACACACACACAGATATGTACATATGCCCCAAAGAGACGAAGAGAGGGTGGCACCTGTAGAGCGGGGCCAGGGCACCTATCCACATGAAAAACAGGACAGGGCAGGGACGCTTAGCCCAGACTCCAGAGCCTATGTCTAAGGGCCCTTGGGCCAGTCCCTCTCCTGCCCTCCCCTAATTTCTCACCCACATAACCTGAGATCTCTTTGGTCCCCCCAAGCTGATATTTCATGAATCCCTCATTTCCACCTGGGCACTGGCCCACACACTGCTGAGGCACTAGGGACCCTGCCCCAAAGCATGGCTGCCTAGATCTCCTTGGCCACCCCAAACCCATGTGAGATCCAATTCACGGTCAGAGCGTTACTTTCAGGGGCTCCCTTGGAAGGAGCAGGGTCCTTCCTGGCCCCCTACACCTCTTTCCTGGCCTCTGTCAGGGGTGTCGTGTGCCTGGCAACCAATCCCCTCGAGCCCTGGAGAGGCTGGTTCCACCCAGAGCCCCTGCTGGGCCTCTGCTGCCCCCCAGTCAGGCTCTGGACCACAACTGTCTCTGGCGAAGGGTCACTCCTCTGGGTTATAGCAGAGCGGTTTTCTCCCCATTAAATCAGCTTCCTTTGGAACTCAGCCACTACTCCCTTAACGCTGCCTGAAAGTGTCACGCAGGGACCTAGCAGGGGCTCTGAGGGGCCTTGGTGGAGACTTCTGAGGAATTAGCTTGGAAAGGGACCTACTGAGAATGGTTATGCGACCTGGAGCAAGTCGCTGTCCCCTCTCTGGGCCTCCGTTTCCCATCTGGGGCAACCTGGCTCCCTGTCCCCTGTCCACTGATGAACGTCTGTGTTCCTCTCCGGCATCTGAGCAGCGTCTCTCAGGTGGGGCTGCAGGAAATACCCAACTCACCTGCTGGCCATGGTTAGAAGGGTGGGGATGGGGCAGAGGGGTTCAGATGAGAGAAACTAGGAACAGGCACTTGAAGTCAAGGTTAGAAGCAGGCATCAAGCCTGCGTCCTGCTTCCCAGAATTACCTCTTCTCTCCTGCTAGAACTGGGAGCTGTTGAAGACAGCAAAGGGTCATCAGGCACCATCCAGACCTCGGCATTCAAGGCACTCTTACCCTCACAGTCTTTCTCCAAGTGAAACCTCACACCAACCAAGCCCAGACTATCAAACAGATGGGGGCAGGGAGGGGACATGGTCAGAGGTGAAATGGAGCATTTACGATAAAGGCAACTTAATGGAGCATTTATGATAAAGCCAACTCTGGAGTCCTGGCTGGGGAAGCAACTGGAGGGGCGGGAGAGAGGTTTCCTGCCAGTGGGGGAAGCTAGAGAGGAGAGCCCCGTTGTATTGGACTGGGCTTGCCTTTCCAGAATCAACTCCCACTGCCCCTCAAAGGGAGTTTTTATTTATTTATTTTAAACTAAAGCTTCACCAACAACCAGAACTCATCGTACCGCTCCCCACCAACATAGGCAATGTCTCTTACAAGTGGCACTGCTTTATCTGTCATACTAAACCAAGGCAATCTCTGGCCCCATCAGGTCCATGCCTGCCCTACGAAAACACATTAGCTTGAAATATCTGATGCACACAACTCAGATAAGAAAGAAAGGGGAAGAGCAGGCAGAAGGGAAAGAAGTGAGCAGAGGAGAGCCAGGGAGAAGAGAAACTCCGAAGGGGAAAGAAAGGTAAGAGCTGGTTCCTGCATCTGACCTGGCAGATCTGAGGACTCAGGCCGGGGGAATTCCCAGGACCCCCAGACAGGGGAGGGGTAGGAACCTGCTGGGGAAGATGGAGGACACTGGTGCCCCATTTGGGTAAAAATGGGGAAGGACTCCCGGGCAATCAGAGGAGCGTGAACAAAGGCTCAGGTCCAGGGTGAGCCCAGCGTCCTGCCTGGAGGAGGTGGGCAGCAGCGCTGGCCGCTGAAGCAACCTGTACCTTGCGGTGCAATGGCCGCACCTACCCAGAATGAGCGCATCACTGACGTCAAGCGCTGCGGGCCCGCGGCCAGCACTAACTAGGTGCAGATGCACAGGGAGGCGGGTGGAAAGGGGGTGAGAGGGTGGGAAGTGCAGCCGCCGCCAGGAGCTGCTCCCGCAGGCGCAGGCCTCCCAGCCAGGAGCTGCCCCCACCGCCAGCGGGGAGGAGTCAGCCGTCTGCCTGGCGCCGGCCTTCCAGGCGGCGCGACAGCGCGCCCTAGTGGTCATGGCCAGGAGAGCGTCCAGGAGCCCCACCGGCCTCGGTGTGGGGTTTGACATCTTTAACACAATCTACTGCGCTTGTTAGCCTCGCATTACAATCACATGGGGAGCTTTTAAAATATCCCGGTGCCCGAAGGCTCCGGGTACCAATTAAATTAGAACCTCGGGGAGCGGGCCCAGGAGCCAGACTTTTTAAAAACACTCTAGGCGTTTCTTACGTACCACCAAGCCGGGAAGCAGTTCTCCTAAAGCGGTGGTTGGTTCTCAGACTTGAGGGTACACCTGAGAGCTTGCTGGGTGCCACCCCGAGTTTCTGCGGAGGGGCTCTATGAGCTCAAGTACGTTCCCAGGTGGCGCTGGGTCTCAGGGCCACACCTTGAGAACCAGCGTTAACTACTCCCCAGGGAGGGCTTCTTATAAATCAGACTTGGAGGCCCCACCTCAGGTCCTCTGAATCTGAATCTACATGTTATGGAGATTCGGGCGATTCTATGGCAGCAGGGCTGAGAAGCACGTCTCTAAACACCATTTGGTCAAGCCTCATAGGATCAGGCTGTGTTGAGTGCTGACAAAACCTCTTCATATCGTCCCCGAAATGGAACAGTCCCGGTTACCTCATCCAATTCTCTTGCATGACAGATGGGGGAAACTGAGAGGCCCCGAGAAGAGAAGGCATTTGTTGAGGGTCAGTCATCCTGGGCACCTCAAATGTCATGCACTCATAAATCTCCCCTTCTCCCCTGTGAGTTCTGAACTTCATCCAATCAGGCACCTCATGAACTCAGGGGTCTTGTGGAGGCCCAGGTCTTCCTGTCCTGTCTACTTGGGAGTGCACTGAGGCAGCGAGTGGAGACCCAGGAAAACTCTAACAGAGAACACTGTGGGGCGGGGATAGGGGGATGGGGGGGCGCCGCGTCGCACCAGATGACTCAGGGGGCAGGATTTGAGAGTAGTGTGTCAGCCACTGACCCTGTGTTGAGACTCATACCCATTTTTTGATCATGATTATTCTTCTGACTTCTCAGGGAAAGGGGACAGGTCAGAGGCCTATCTTACAGGCACCTGTCCTATAGGCAAACCTATACACACAACATCCTGTCCTCAAAGTGTGCTGACGGGCCAGCTTGGACCACAGCTCATGGTGGATTTCCATCTTTTTCAGTCATTCGGCCGGCAGTCTGAGGGGTTCACAGCGTCCAGATGGGGAGACTAAACACACACAAATAAATGAAAATGAAGTAAAAACCACAGGACTGTGAAGGTTTCACTGTCCATGGGGGTGGGGAAAGGGATGCAGGCATATGCTGGAGGCATGCTCAGCTATGTGTTGAAAATCAAGGCGGCTGCCTGGAGGCTATGTGTCTACCACAGCCGGGGCATGATGGAGCCTAGACACGAACCCTGCCTGCCCAAATTTTGACCTCCTAGCCACTCCTCTACTCTATTTTCAAAAGATACAGAGGCAAGAGCCAACTTGTGGCCGTCTGGGACCTGTAAATAGAATGTCTGGCTAGAAAACAGGCAGTGGAAGGGGGCGGGGCTTGACTTTAAAGCTGGTGGGTTTGGCTTTATCTGGGATCCCGTGGGAAGCCACTGGAGCTGTGATGCAGGAAGGTGACACTGATGGAAGATTCAGGAAGACTGTCTTTCTGGAGTCCAGCGTATTGTTGGTGGGCAAAGCTCTAGTTTTAGGGGCCTAGGATGTAGAATCACCAATGGCCTTTATAGGGTTACAACATTTCAGAGCTCTACCTCTTAACATTCTGCATTCACGCCTATTCATCCCCCAAAAGCTCAGGGAAAAGAACCAATTTGTAATTGTTAAGTAAAAATGGGTGGGTATTTGTTTTCCTCCCGTGGTCTTTTACATTCCCAGCTCGATCACCCTCTTATCAGCTTTACAGAAAACAAAGGAACTGAAATTAAACATTAACCAGGACCATTGAGAATGTCCCTGAAATGAACAGCCCTGGTGTTAGGAGAGGAGAGGCCCCTAACTCTCGGGTGGATTATTCAAACAGGAATGGGACCTGGGACCAGGCCCCATCTCCTAGGGCAGTTGTCGGCAAACTGTGGCTCTGTTGACTAAGGAGTTTGCTGACCACTGACCTAGACTCCCGATTCCAATAATTATAGGCTGTTGTTGTTCCTTGTGATTAAGCCCCTATCCCAGTGGTCGGCAAACTCATTAGTCAACAGAGCGGCAAACTGCAACTCGAGAGCTGAGGTTTGCTGACCACTGTCCTAGGGAATGGGAGGCCAGCTGATTCCAGTTAGCATTTTCCATTACAGCCAACCAACATTGTGAAATTCCTGTGAAAGGGCTAGCCCTGGTGCCAGGTACCTGAGGACACGGAGGGCTCAGACAGGGCCCCAGGCCCAACACTCACATCACATGAAAGCAGGCTCTTTAGAAGGCAGGTACAAGGGACCATGGGAGGCAGAATGAGCGAGGTGTTTCCTCCTAGAAGAGGCAGCATCTACCATATGCCTTAAAGAATCAATGGGCATTTACTAGTAAAAAGAAAGGGCAGTCCAGACAGAGGGGACAGGTGGAGAAGAGGGTGGAAGATGGTGCATGTTGCATTTGGAAAGTGTCTAAGCGGGTGTGGGGGTGCATGGTGGGAGGAAGAATGTGGAGGTGGCTGAAGTTGGAAGGCAGCTCGAGATCAGATGGGAAAGGCTAGCTTTGAAGTGCAGGCGGCAGTTCTGGGGGCCTCCAGCAGCGGTGGGAGGGTGGGCTGGCATGGTGTCCTGGTGGGAGGTCAACCAGGCCAGAGCTGATAAGGACTCGGCCCAGGCTGCTGCAGTGGGGAGGGGGTGGCTCTAGGCCTCAGTGACTAACCCGGTTGGGGGGGGGGGGGGTAGGTCAATGACTGAATGCTGACTTGGTGCCATCCTCTGAGAAAGGAATGCTCTCAGCCACGAGTCCAGCTGGGCAGCACAAAGCACACTAGTATTTCAAACAGAGGGAATTTAATACAGGGCATTGCTTCCATAGTAAAAGGTGAGGCAGGATGTTGAGGCAGCACCAGATCAGCAATGGGAAGAAGCCATTGGCACCATCAAGAGCAGGAGGGATGGAAGAGGGAGACAGTGTAACTGGAGCTGGAAGCCTGGAGCCCTGAGGCTGAGCAAGAACCAGAGGGGTCCGTGCAGTGGGAGCTGGAGCCCAGAGGAGACCCTGCCCTGCGGGGGATGCCTCCTAGAGCAGAGAGAGTGGAACGCATACCCCAGCTGCTGTCTGCCCTTCTCTCACCTTCCACCTGCTATGCTAGCCAAGCCCACGTGAAGGCCCAGAGACGAGGCACCTAGGAAAGGTGTCCCCTAAGATAGAGGGCAGGCTGGGAGGGACGGGGACTCCACGGGGAACAGCAGGGCAGTGCCTCCATGGGAATGTAGAGAGGTCGCCGAGGTGAGAGGGACTCTGAGTGCAGATTGGAACATGGGAGAGCGAGGTGCCTCGCTGGGAGGACATGGGGCATGGAAACGTGGGGTCGGAAGGCCGGAGAGGCAGTTGTGAAAGGATCCACGTGGCTCTCCGAGGTTTTCCCAGCAGAGGCCAATGCTGACGCATGCCTGAGCAACACTGTCCTGGAGCTGAGCCTCGTGGGTGGCGCAGGGTGGGGCCGGTGAGGTGGTGCGGGTGGCTCAGTGATGCGCCAGGTCCCACGTGCAGGAAAGTGGATGGTACAGTGGCTACAGGGTCATCCCCGTCTGTCAGCAACTAGTTGTGTGACTTTGGGCAAGTGAATGATGCTCTCTGGGCTTCAGTATCCCACCTGTAAAGTGGAGAGCATGCCTCCCCGTTGGGAAAAGCAAAACCACCTGGAGCCCTTTGTGAACAGTGAAGCTGGATCTCTGCCAGGAAGACCCAGGATGCCAAGCAGAGGCCAGGTCCAGCGGGGCTCAACTACGCGCCTGGCTGAGGAGGGTGGGGCTGAGAGGGACGCATTCCTGGGGCCGCCGGGCTTTCACACACTCTCAGAGAAGCAGATGGCATCACCCTGCTGCTGACTGCGGTACTTGAAGGCTAATTTATGGAGGGTTTTAACTCTCAGCCACATCACTGGCTATTCCCCTTATGACCAGGCACTCATTTTCTAAGTGACTGAGAAGGCAGAGCTAGAGGGGAGACCCCCAAGTAGGACTAGACTGTTGTCCCTGGGGTGTGGGTGGGGCTGCCATGAGCATGGAGCACATTGGGCGTGATGCTTTGAGCCTTCAGAGGCTTGGTCAGAAGAAAGATACGGCTTCTGCCTGGTTCTCATTCATAGTCTCCCTTGCTCTTTCACTTCCTCCCTCTCCACACCTGCCCTGGGACCCCAGCCACCATGGGTGAGGAAGACATAGGGAGAGACATGTCTGTAGCCAGCATCCGCAGGGAGAGCGCGCACGTGGGGTCATTCCGGGGGAAGCCACGCATGATGGCACAGAGACAAACTGTTCCCCGTGCCCGTCTGCATGCTGACTCACAGAAACCCTGAGGGACAATAAACAAATACGGTGGTTTAAGCCATTGCATTTCCGGGTAACCGGGTAGGCAGCTATTGACAAAAATGCTTCTCTGGAGTCCTGTGACCCTGTGCTTCTCTCTGTCAGGGCGTTTTCTCCCAGAGGCGGACCCATTGACCGGCAGCTCTGTCTCTCCTCTGGACTGGGAGCGCTCAGCAGCAGGGACCATCTTGCCACATCCTCAGGCCACCGGGCACACTACTGGTACTCAAGGGGCATTCGACAGTGTTTACCCAGTGAAACCCAGGAAATGAGAGAGAGATGAAGAGGTGGATGGAAAATGAACTCCTGCCCAGCCGGCGGGGCTCCATGGTTGACCTATGAACTAGGAGGTCACAGTTTGATTCCCAGTCAGGGCACATGCCCGGGTTGTGAGCTCGATCCCCAGTGTGGGGTGTGTAGAAGGCAGCCAATCAATGATTCTCTCTCATTATTGATGTTTCTATCTCTCCATCTCCTTCAACCCTTCCTCTCTGAAATCAGTAAAATTACATTTTTTTAAAAATAAAAGAAAATGAACTCCTATGTAATAGTAATATTTGAGCTGCAGCTCTAAATATGTTAGATGTATTTGGTAAATGGATGAAGGGTTGGTAAGAATGCATTCATTTATAGCTTTCTGGTTTCCTGAGTTGGTCTCTTGTGGGGACATGGAGAGTACCAACTGTAGAGTAAACAGATGTAAGGATGCAAAGGGCCAGATGCAGTGGTCCCCCTTCTGCCTTTAGCTTAGCTGGCCTGTAAAACCACCATTATGCTTATTTTTATTTCTCAGACTAAGACTCCAGAGGTCCTCAGATATCAAGCAACTTTCTTCCAGGGGAGCATCACTTCTCCCTCCACTTCCCTCCCAGACTCTGCCCCCCGCAGCCTACCCTCTCCCTGCAGCTACACCCCACAGGGAACTGCTCTCTCAAGGGCCGCAGACACTGCATGCTGCTCCGCTGTTCGCTGTTGGGTCAGGACTCTGGCCTCCACCCCTGGGCCTGCACTTCCTTCCCGGAAGGCCCTCCAGGCAGAGAATTTCACACTGCTTCAGCTCTCACCAGGTGTGGCCCTCACCAGGCGCGGGTCTCAGCAGGTGCGGCTCTCACCAGGCGCGGGTCTCACCAGGTGCGGCTCTCACCAGGTGTGGCCCTCACCAGGTGTGGGTCTCAGCAGGGGCGGCTCTCACCAGGTGCGGGTCTCACCAGGTGCGGCTCTCACCAGGCGTGGGTCTCAGCAGGTGCGGGTCTCAGCAGGCGCGGGTCTCAGCAGGTGCAGCTCTCACCAGGTGCGGCTCTCACCAGGTGTGGCCCTCACCAGGTGTGGCCCTCACCAGGCGCAGGTCTCAGCAGGGGCGGCTCTCACCAGGTGCGGGTCTCACCAGGTGCGGGTCTCAGCAGGTGCGGCTCTCACCAGGCGCGGGTCTCACCAGGTGTGGCTCTCACCAGGTGTGGCCCTCACCAGGCACAGGTCTCAGCCGGTGAGGGTCTCACCAGGTGCGGCTCTCACCAGGCGCGGGTCTCACCAGGTGTGGCTCTCACCAGGTGTGGCCCTCACCAGGCGCAGGTCTCAGCAGGTGAGGGTCTCACCAGGTGTGGGTCTCACCAGGTGCAGCTCTCACCAGGTGTGGCCCTCACCAGGTGTGGGTCTCAGCAGGGGCGGCTCTCACCAGGTGCGGGTCTCACCAGGTGCGGGTCTCACCAGGCGCGGGTCTCAGCAGGTGTGGCCCTCACCAGGCGCAGGTCTCAGCAGGTGCAGCTCTCACCAGGTGCGGCTCTCACCAGGCGTGGGTCTCAGCAGGTGCGGGTCTCAGCAGGCGCGGGTCTCAGCAGGTGCAGCTCTCACCAGGTGCGGCTCTCACCAGGTGTGGCCCTCACCAGGTGTGGCCCTCACCAGGCGCAGGTCTCAGCAGGGGCGGCTCTCACCAGGTGCGGGTCTCACCAGGTGCGGGTCTCAGCAGGTGCGGCTCTCACCAGGTGCGGCTCTCACCAGGTGTGGCCCTCACCAGGCGCAGGTCTCAGCAGGTGCGCTCTCACCAGGTGCGGCTCTCACCAGGTGCAGCTCTCACCAGGCGCGCGGATCTTAGCAGGTGAGGGTCTCAGCAGGTGCGGGTCTCAGCAGGAGCTTTAGGGCTCCCAGAGTACCTGCTCCTGCGTAATTTCACTGGATCCTTGTGGTCACTGAGGCAGACCTGGCAGGATGGAAAGACCACAGAGAGTGGGTGCACACCACTTTTGCCTGCACACCCGTCCCTCGCCCCACTCTGGCCACCTTTAAGCAGGCTGCTACTGTTCACAGTGGCGAGTCCTGCTGTGTGCAACTGGGGTGACTGGATCACCCACAGACACCCAACCATCTCAGCTTAGCCCTTAGCATCCGGAACATTCCTGGACCTCCTGGACCCCCAGTGTCAGTCAGCGGGGAAAACAAAAACTCAGGTAAATGAAATAGGATTAGACTGGCACTTCTGTTGTCAAAAGAAACACACACACACACACACACACACACACACACACACACACCAAAAAACAAGCAAACAAAACCTTTGCTGTACATTTCCCAAGCCAATAACAAAGACCCGTTTTGAGATTACTACTTATGTTTGGGATTATTTATGGACCCTTCCCCTGCACCAAATATAAGAATCACGTTAACTGTGCTAGTTCTATTTCACAAATGTCTGCTTATATAAACATTAGGGGGGTCCTAGCATGTGTCCCGCACACACACATGCCTCTCGGATAACGAGGTCTCAGGGTTGGGATGCGCTCTGGAATCCTTCCTTCCACACCTACTGCATCTGGTCCCTGTCTTTGAGGCTGACATTCCTCAAGTTGAGGGATAGGCAGGCAGAAGGCTGCAGGCGGGTGCCAGCCAGGTCAGCTTACAGGAGCTGTCAACCCGGTTTCTGACGCCCCAGCGAGGCCATAAATAACCACAACGAAACTGCAGCAGGCCGGGGCCTGCCCCGAAAGGCACTCCTCCTCCATCAATCTCCCCTAATGACTGCTTGGCATTCAGGCTTCCGCTGTGACCTGACCCCGGCCCCGGGCATTCTTTGGGGCGCAGCGTCCCTTCCCAGGCAGAATGGGTCAGCTGGGAGCACACTGCCTTGAAATGTTCCCATGTCCTGCCAATATACTTTTATGGATGCCGGAGACAGGCAGGAAAACTCTCATCACTCAAAACGCCGATGCTTCCAAGATGGGCTCCGGGGAGCAGAGCCGCAGCCTCCATCCACGTGGCCCATCAGGACCAGGTGGCTCCCATACCACAGAGGTTCCCACACAGCAACCGCTTCCTCCACCCAGAACCGCCGCTCACTCTATGGGAACCGCTGGTCAGCGTGTGCTTTGCCACGTGGGTGGGCAAAAGCCAAATGATACTATCGCTCCCCTGTTTACACTTCTGTTGCCCTGGTCTTGAGTGACAAATACCTTTTATTCATACCTTTTGTTCTTAAGCCTGATTCCCTCACCACCCTAACACCACCCACCCGAAATCACAGACCCACCCACATCGTCTCTTTCTGCCTCCCAGTCTTCCTCCTGAGCTCTTGTGGTTGAATTCACATAAGTAGAATGTTCATGATTCCACCCTACCACCGAATAAGACAGTTCGGTTGTCTCACCAACAGCCTTATAGTAGAATTTTAATCATGTCTCTCTGGATTCAAAAAATAAGAAATGACAAAATGATTGCTTTAAAGTATATTTGTTGTCAGTACATATACACCACAATGTTAAGGTTCAGTGACCCCAAAACTGTGAGGGTAGAGGGGGAGGGCCATCTTACAGAGTGGAATCCCCTCATTTACATATGGGAAACAGAGGCCCTTAAAGCCCCAGGGCCAGATGGGGGACCCTGGTCTCCTGGGGGATAGAGCATTTGGGGGCAGGAGTTACCAAAACCAAGTGGGTAGAGAGTAAATACGGTAAAGTGTGGGAGTCAAATAAAGCTTTCCTCCCACCTTCTAAGTTCTTCTAGATGGACTAGTAATCAAATTAACATGGACAGATTAGCAGGAGAAAAGGAGCAGAGTTTATGGCAGATGCGCATGCGGGAGTGCCTTAGCAACATGAGGCCTGGAGTCACATTGGGCAATTGTGGTTTACATGCCATTCTGGCCAAAGGAGAAGGGAGGCAGGACTCTGACATTTCAGAGGGAGAGCAGGTAATTTACAGGTGGAGGAGAAGGAGCAAACAAGCCGTAAACAAATTCTTGCTGGGCCACCCAGAGACAATGGACCAGAGGGAAGTTCACCGGTAGCAGGTGCTGCAGGCCCCCTCCCTGTCTGCCATTGAGTTTAGGCTATGATGCGGAGGTGATCTTCCCTTCTCTTTAAGCAGGTTTTCTATCTGAATTCCTACAGGCAGATACAGGGAAGCCGGGGGGGGGGGGGGGGGGGGGAGAAGGCCGGGGGTGGTGGTTCCAACAGTTCTTTCTGAGTCTTTCGATTCTTAATAACCTGCTTAAAATCAATATTCCAAAAAGCATGATTTGGGGTGGCAAAACTTTGATCCCCTGCCAAAGCCACACCCTCATTTCAGCGCTGAGCAGAGTCAGGCCCAGCTGTGGGGGACACTGTCAGTGCCCACCAGATCCCCAGGGTCCCTTTTACTGGTCTCTGTGCCCTTTGCAGCCCCAGGATAATTCTGCTCCTGACGTAGGCACCTGTGACTCCTTGGAGAGCTGTCCTGAGGAGCGTAAAGGGCAGCTCCTCAGCTCTGGTTGGGGCAAACTCCGAGAAATGGCGAACACTCCAGAGCTTTCCCCGCAGGGTCTCCCCCTGGACTGGCCTGCTGCCCCTCTTCCTATCCCTGTCCCTGCCCTGTTCCTCCTGGGATCACTTCCTTGTAAGAAATCACCTGCATCTGGACCCTCATCAAGGTTTGCTTCTGGGGACCCCGGGAAAGGCCTATGGAATGAGCAAAGACATCATACCTCACACACACACACAGAGAGAGAGCGAGAGAAGGGGAAGGTGGGGAGAGAGAGGGGAGAGAGACACAAATGAAACAGTGCAGCGCCAATGCAAAGACGCGAGGGAAGGTGCAGGGGGCTGTGTGTGAGTGTCCTGAGGGCTGGATCCAGGATTAATTGAAACTATCCTGGTGCTTCCTCTTGAAATGGCCCACATGTGTTACTGTGTCCACGGCACACACATGAGTACATGCACAGGTACACAGGCTGGTCCCACACCCCCAGGCACCCTGTGAACCCAGAGCCCCCTTGAATTGCCATTCTGATTGGCTCATCCTCTGGATAACGGAGGGCTTTTCCTGTTAACTGATAAAACATCTCACACTGACACCCCCTATTATTTATAGCTGCTGCTATACTTGTAAACAGGGGGTGCTTGCCACAGATGCCTTCATCCTGCCCATTTTTCAACAGCAGCTTCAGGTGTTTTATTTTTTTTAAATCTTTTTATCTGATTGATTGCAAAGAGGAAGGGAGAGGGAAGGAGAGATAGACACATCAATGATGAGAAAGAATCATTGATCAGCTGCCTCCTATCCACCCCCCGACTAAGGATTGAGCTTGCAACCTGGGCATGTGCCCTGACCAGGAGTCAAACCATGACCTCCTGTTTCATAGGTTGATGCTCAACCACTGAGCCCTGTCTGTGGGACCAGCTAGAGTTCTTAGTCGTGGACAGGAACTGCCCATTTCAAGCCTGGCTTTCCACTGTCGCTGTGGCCTTTGGGGTTCCCCATGCTCACGTCCCAGAGGTGTGGGGTACTGGATACTGGAGGTGGACAAAGGCTCCACCTCTTGTCCTTTTGGAAGGCAGCTCTGGAGGCCCGGATGCTCCTCAGGCCATCCCGGAGGACGAGCCCCGGTGCTCACAGCAGCAGCTTCCACAGCACATCCTGGGGTTGGGTTTCCCTCCTTTTCCCTCATGGTCCTGCTTCCTGGGACCCCCTCCTCATTAAACTGCCTCATGTCCTTGCCTCAGGCTCTGCTTTCACGGACACACAAATGAAGACAGACTTACGTGACGTTCTCTGTTCCAGGAGCTCGGGATCCCCATTATCCACCTCAGCTCATCACTGACCTCAGGCTCTGGCTGGACTATGTTGCCCATGGGGCCACCCGCTGCCGCCACTAAGCAGCCCAGGCGGCTCTGCTGTTAAAGTTCCTGTCCTGATGAACTTGTGTCTGACCTAAAGGTGAGCAGACTGATTGGAGGGATGTTCCTGGGAGCAAATATACCAGCTTTCACCTAAGGCACTGGAAACCCATTTGGGCTGCTTTGCCCCCCGCTACCCTTTCCCAGCTTATAGCTCTAATTTGGAGCCATAGAGGTTAGATAGTGACATTTTGTATGAATGAGTTCTTATATTTTGACTAGGGGCCCACCTCGTGCACCTTGGAAGGAACTGTGGGCTGTGAAGCTGTGGTGGGCACAGGGGCAGGTCTCAGCCCATCCTCCGTGCCCTCCCACCATGGCCCCCAGTCCCCTGTCTGCCAGCCCCACTCCAGCTGCTGCTGCTCCCAATCGCTGAAGGCGCCAGTCCTGCTCACATCCGCTGATGGCGTGCAATTGGGGTCGGTGCCAGCAGTGGGTGTGAGCAGCGGATGCTGCTCCGATTGCCCCTCAGGAGCAGGGGAAGGTAGAGAAGCCCTGAGGGACAATCAGGGCCACAGCCACAGCCACAGCCACCGCTTTCACATGCTGATGATGCCGAGCGATCGGGGCCAGCGCTGGGTGCTGGCAGCAGGTGTGAGCAGCAGCTCCGGCACTGGCAGCGGTGCAAGCGGGGCTAGTGCTAGCAGCAGATGTGAGTGCCAGGTGGGACCATGGCACACAGGATACCCCTGCCATGTTCCGCACTCTGCCGCCTGCTGCCAATGCCCGCCACGTTCCGCGCACACCCACTGGTGGTCAGCACACATCATAGCAACTGGTTGTTTGGTTGTTCAGTTGTTCCACCATTTGGTCTATTTGCATATTAGGGATATATATATATACACACACACATATATATATTTAAATATGGGATGTGTGTGGGGGCGAAAGCAGTGGGTCTAACAATACGTATTGCCAAAGCCTTTGATTGTCATTTGCTAGGATATGCCAATTCCACAGATCCGATTTTTAAGACTCCAGAGGACATCACAAGTTTGCAGCTTCACAGATGTCAGAACAATGGTCATATACCAAGGAGCAGTGGCTGGCCCAGATTTCGGAACAAACATAGAATCAGCCCAGGGATTGACTGCAGAGCCTCTTTCAGCCTCCAAGTCTAAGCCAGAGGTCCCTGTCCTCTCCTGAGAGCCATGTTTCCTCTCGTGCAGGAGGACGTGTGTGCCCTCACAAGCTTCAGGGTGGCACAACAGGATTTCTGGGGGAGGAGTCCTGTCAGGGCTCGCCCCCATCCCTGACAGCTTTCTCAGCCTTGAGGGCACAGGGCCAGGCCTCTGGGTGCCCTGGCTGATGATGCAGCTGGTGAAGATGACAAAAGACCAGAGCTTCAGGTACAGGTGCAAGAACAAACCGCAGCAAGTGTGTTGGTCACAATGCACCCCAAAAGCCCCGGGTGGTGGGGGAGAACCAGTGGAGCCATCGCTGCTGAGTGTGTGCTGTGCTGCAGAGAACAGGGGCAGAAGCACATGGGGATTTGTAGCGGGAAAGGTGAACCGGGACAGGCTACAAGGCCATGATGCACTCTGAACATCAGCTGCGGCCAAGAAGTCTAGCTGACGCCAGAGGTCTGAGAGCCTAGAGCCCGGCTGGGCCTTCCCTGCCCCCACCCCAGGCCAGGCAAGCACACCTTGCAGGGTATGTCTGTGAGGATGCTTCCTGAGAAGAATAGTATTTGAATCTAGGCCAAGCGAAGATATCACCCTCACCAGTATGGGGAGGCATCATCCAATCACTGGGGGCCAGAATGGAACAGGAAGGCCGAGGAAGGACCAGGTGACTTTGCTCTCTCTGACTGAGCCCAGACCTCCATCCTCTCCTGCCCTCTGGAGCTCCTGGTTCTCGGGCCTTTGGACTGTGATGGAATTACACCACCAACTCGAAGGTTCTCCACTTGCAGATGGCAGATCTGGGGACTTCCCGCCTCTGTGATTCCCCTGTCTCTCTCTATATAAATCCTACTTACTAGTTTCTATTTCTCTAGAGACCCTGACATCTAGCTTTTGCTCCTCCTGTTACTTTGAACAATGGGTCTCCTGACAGATCCAACACTCTTTTTATAGCAAACTAGGGGCCCAGGGCACGAATTCATGCACCTTGAAAGGAACTGTGGGCCACAAGGCTGTGGTAGCACAAGGGCGGACTTGGCCCATCCCTCATGCCCCCGCCTGGCCCCTCCCGCCGCGGCCCCTGGTCCCCTGTCTGCTGGCAGCGCCACTCCCCCTGCCCCTGCTCCCACACACTAATGGCGCCGGCCCCGCTTGCACCCACTGATGGGGAGTGATTGGGGCCAGCACCAGCAGTGGGTGCAAGCAACAACTGCTGCCCGATCACCCCTCAGGAGCAAGGGGAGGTGGAGAAGCCCTCAGGGGCAATTGGGGCCAGCAACTGCTGATGGTGCCAAGCAATTGGGACCGGCGCTGGCACTGGCAGTGGGTGCAAGCACCAGGTGGGACCGCGGCATGCGGGAGCAGAGAATTTTCAGTAACCACCAGAGGCTCATCCCGATGACAGAGACCAATGCCCCACCTTGGACTGGTGCTCCCGCTCACCTGCTCCACCATCCCACCACAGCCAACGCCTACCATGTTCCACGCACACCCCCCTGGTGATCAGCGCATGTCATAGTGACCAGTTGTTCGGTGGTTTCAGTTCCACCATTTGGTCTATTTGCATATTAGCCTTTTATTATCCTATCTAATAAAAGAGTAATATGCAAATTGACCATACCTCCACTACACCCACAAGCCACGCCCACCAGGAGTGAGAATGCAAATTAACCCAACCAAGATGGCTGTGGCCATGGAGCGAGCAGGAGACTTGGGTTCCCCCAGCAATGGAGGAAGCCAAGCTTTCCGCACACCTTGGCTGGCCCTGGACTCCACTCAAGGCTACAAAGTTTCAATTATAGAAGATAAATAAATCCCAGATACCAGGGCCTCCGCTCAGGTCGCTGGGGGGAGTGGCCGGCCTGCAAACCACCACAGGCCCCTCACCCAGGCTGCCCCATGCCCTAAGGGAACCCCCATCCTGATCCAGGACACCCTTCAGGGCAAACCAGCTGGCCCCCACCAGTGCACCAGGCCTTTATCCTCCTATCTAATAAAAGAGTAATATGCAGATTGACCATCACTCCAACACACAAGATGGCTGCCCCATTGTGGACAAAAGATAGCTGCCACAAGATGGCCAGCAGGGGAGGGCAGTTGGGGGTGACCAGGTCAGCAGGGGAGGGCAGTTGGGGGTGACCAGTTCAGCAGGGGAGGGCAGTTGAGGGGAAACAGGACTGCAGGGGAGGGCAGTTTGGAGGGACCAGGCCTGCAGGGGAGGGCAGTAAAGGGCAATCAGGCTGGCCAGGGAGCAGTTAGGTGTCGATCAGGCTCTGCCCTGGAGTGGTTAGGGGGTGATCAGGCTGGCAGGCAGAAATGGTTAGGGGCAACCAGGCAGAGGCAGGTGAGCGGTTGGGAGCCAGCAGTCCTGGATTGTGAGAGGGATGTCCGACTGCCCGTTTAGGCCCACCGGGATCGGGCCTAAACAGGCAGTCAGACATCCCTCAAGGGGTCGCAGAGGGTGCAGGCCAGGCTGAGGGACACCTCCCGCCACCCCTCCCCCCCCCCCCCGCAAGAATTTCTTGCACCAGGCCTCTAGTATAGGATAATCCTTAACACCCCCTTCTGTCCCCTAAATAAATTACATAGATGATATAATCAGATATCAGAGAATTTTAAAACTAAATGTCCTAATTATCATAAATTAGAAATAAAAGAGAATATATATATATATATGTGTGTGTGTGTGTGTGTGTGTGTGTGTGTGTATGTATATGTGTGTGTATGTATGTGTGTGTGTGTATGTGTGTGTGTGTGTGTATATATATATATATATATATATATATATATATATATACACACACACACACACATACACACACATATATATATATTCGTTTCCAGGTGTAAATGCTTGGCTAAGACCTCACCAGAGACTTGGTGAAGTAGTTAGAGGCTCTCACCTATTTATACTGAGTAAAGGATGAATTTAAGAGTAAAGGAGAATTGAAGTTGCTTTTTCTTTGTATTTGGCTTTTTAAAATTAGGATTAAGTATTCCCAAAAGGGAAAGGATTTTCTAAAACGCTGAACAACTCTTAATAAAATCCCAAAGAAAACAAAGCACAATCTTCCAAAAACGTATTTGCTACAGTGCGACCCTGGAAACTAAGACTCGAGACCACTTCTGTGTGTACCTAGGGTTGCTGCGAGGCGGAAGCATGCCCACAGGGCAGGATTCCAGGGCTTGCAGCATCTCTAGGGCAAACTAGACCGCCCACACGTGTCCAAAGCCGGTGGTGAGGACCTCTGCCTCCGCATCGACCGCTCCTCCGCCTCAGGCACCCAGTGGACACAGCACGTTTCCAGGATTGCGGGGGGACAGAGCCTGGGCAGCTCCGCCCGCCTGCCGGGAAGTGTCCATGTGCTGGGTTGTCCCGCGTTGTGACTTCCTGGTAGTAAATCCTCCTTCAGGATTATCACGCCTGGTGAGGAGAGCAGTTCTTCCAGGAAGCCACAAGGGGGCGCCTGAGACCCAGAATCGGAACATTCGCAGGTTTGTGAGAGGTTAAAATGAAATGTCTGCAGCTGCAAGCTAAAAAGGAGGGGAAAAAATCATCATCGCGTTGTGCTAAACGGTCTAATCTTTGGCAGCGCTATTCGGTTTTCCAGTATCCACTGTTAGCCTGAAAATTTTTGTAAATGGCATTTTCAATCCTCCCAAATAATACGATTTTGGTATCATACCAACAACTTTAACGTTCTCCCAGAAACACCAATGGAAACAGGCAAAAAAATGCGATGGCCAAGCAATTGGCCAGTTCTTGCCGCCCCAGCACCCACCACACTTCTTTAGAAATAATAATAACAGCAATAACTTTTTCTTGAGAACATACCATGTGTTGCTATTTTGGGTTCTTTACAAGCACACACGTATTTTCTCTTCCATCAGTCACACTGAGAGGTGGAATCTTGCTCCTTCCTTTCCTCAAACCTGCTCCTGTCTTTGTGTTAATGGCCTCACTGTCCTCCCTGCCACCCAGGAGAGAAACTTGGGACTCACTTCAGGCTTCTCCCAGTCCCCCATCTTCCAACCCCACCCCCGTGACCCCTGACCCCACTCAGCAAACCCTTCCTTTGACTCAGACCTGCTAGAGAGTGTCCTTAGATAGACTGTGCCACCTGCGGTACCTGGAGGGCCCCAATGCCCACATCCTGGCCCACACCAGACCTGACCCAGCTTTATAATTTTTGTAGGATTAATGGGTGCAAAGTGATGCCTGCATAGTTAGAGTTTACATCTCAGTAATTCACATTTAGGTCTTTTAAGCCATCTGTGTATGCGCTGCTTGGATGCTGAAACCTCTCATTCTAGTTCCTTAGCGTCCCTGGCCCTCCTGTTCTGATCTCGTCAGGGCAAGTCCACACTGTTTTCCCTGCCTCCTGCTCTCACGCTGCACTCAGGCAGCATCTAAAGCACAGGCAGGAGCATGGACCTCCTATGCATAGAGTCCTTCAGTAACTTCCAAGCATCTATCTAAGAAAAGAGTAATATGCAAATTGACCATCACTCCAACACACAAGATGGCTGCCCCATGTGGACACAAGATGGCTGCCACAAGATGGCTAGCAGAGGAGGGCAGTTAGGAGGGACCAGGTCTGCAAGGGAGGGCAGTTGGGGGGGGGGGACCCAGGCCTGCAGGGGAGGGCAGTTGGGGGGGACCCAGGCCTGAAGGGGAGGGCAGTTAGGGGTTATCAGGCTGGCAGGAGAGCAGTTAGGCATCAATCAGGCTGGCAGGGGAGTGGTTGGGGGGTGATCAGGCTGGCAGGCAGAAGCGGTTAGGGGCAATCAGGAAGGCAGGCAGGCGAGCAGTTGGGAGCCAGTAGTCCTGGATTGTGAGAGGGATGTCTGACTGCCTGTTTAGGCCCGATCCTACTGGCCCGATCCTAAACGGGCAGTCGGACATCCCTCGAGGGGTCTCAGATTGGAGAGGGTGCAGGCTGGGCTGAGGGACACACCCCCACTGTGCACAAATTTCGTGCACCGGGCCTCTAGTCTATCTATATAAAAGCCTAATATGTAAAGTGTCGCCTCAGGAGTTTGATGCACCAGGAGTTCAATCACTCACTATGACATGCGCGGACCACCAGGGGGCAGCGCAGAATGAAGGGAGGCCCCAGCCTGTAGCTGGGGAAGGGAGGCCTTGGCTGGCAGCCAGCAGCTGCTAGGGACCCTACCCATGCATGAATTTCGTGCACTGGGCCTCTAGTCCTTAATAAATACACAAACTTCTCACTCGGACCTTAGAAGTCTTGCAGAACCTGGCTCCAGCTGACTTTCCAGCCCTATCGCCTCCTTTCCTTTCCCACCAGAAGCTGCTCCTGCTGGGCTGTCTCCATTCCTCAGCTCACACTCCTCTGGCACACATCTTTAGTGCCCTCCTTGCACTGCTTGTTGCCCCTCAAGGCCTGGGATCAAAGGCAGACTTCCCTAAGGTATGGGCTAGCCCAGGCCCCACCTCCCTGAATGCCCCAGGGCTTGCCAAGCACTGAACCCTTTATGCTTGTGTTTTTGTCCCATGTGCCCTTGTCCAATATCTCCCACCAGAGCTGCGGCTCCTGGAGGGCCGGCTATACATCTGATTCATTTCTCCCTCCTTGACCCCAGCATTCACCCAAGCCAGTCCACACTGCAAGCAGGAAAACCAGGTAGCAGGCTGCAAGATGACTCAGTGTGGGGATACAGCGCCTCCCCAGGCTGGGAGTTGGAAAGGAGAAAGGGAGAGGGGGATACTCGGAAGCACTCTGATTAGTTGGCCTTGAGGGTTAACAGGAGGAGAGGTTGGAGAATGCTCCCAGCTTCCAGGCTTGGCGACTTGCTGGTGGGCATCAGGAGGAGTAGGGGCAGAGTTTGGCTTAACTGTGCTTGTGACTGTGATGACAGGACACAGGGATGCCGAGCAGGCAGGTAGCTCAGCAGGGAGCCAAAGAGACGGGAGCCTGAGGTGGAGATTGGGGTCATCAGTGTAGAGGTGGCATCAGACTCCGGGGCATGCATGAGATTGCCCAGGGAGGCCAAGGACAGTGAGCCCTGAGGAGGCAAACATGGAAGAGGTGGCTGGGGAAGACTGAAAGAATGGCCAAGCTTGAGTAAGAGCATGGTGTCCTGAAAACCAGGGAGAAGAATTTCAGTGAATGACTGGTGCAGAGTCAGGTGCTGTGAGAAAACTAAGAATGAAGTGTGTCCGTCCCAGCCCACTCAACTCACCGTCCTCCCTCCTCTCTCCTCAGCGCTTTCTTTCCTTCCATCCTTTCTTCCTTCCTCCCCCCCCCCCTTTTTATTGAATATATTGGGGTGACATTGGTTAATAAAATAATATAGGTTTCAGGGGTACAGTTCCATAATACATCACCTATAGACGGTACTGTTTGTTCATCACCCCAAGTCAAGTCTCCTTTCACTCTTCTACCTCCCCCCACCCCCTTGCCCTCTGGCAATCACCACAGTGTGGTCTGTCTGTGAGGTTTTGGTGTTTTCTCTTAATTATCTTGTCTGCTGAGCAGGCGCAGCCCCGCTCCCCACTGGGGGTTTCGTGCAGTGAAAGCCAAACAGCTGGTGTTTGCCTTCCCAAGGCACCTTTCACCTGGAAGCAGCCTGCAGGCGGAGCTCACGCCATGAGTTCCCAACACACCAGAGCCAGACCCTTGCCCTTCACCTTTCTGGTCACCTGTGCTTCTATCGCCTCCTTTATCAATTAAAAACAAATTGGGGCGGGGGCAGGGGGAGGATGGCTTTTGAACTGGATGTCAAAGAGGGTGGCAGGTACCTAAGGGTTGGAACTTCAGATGAGAGTGGGGTGGCTATTAAATAATAGAAAAACACCAGGGGAGTGGCCTTATTTTATTCTCCAGGCCATGATGCAGCTTTAATGTGTGCTTTGCTAAGCTTAAGGAAATTAAGGTCTCAGACTCAGAGGAGGAGATGAAGGATGAGGAGGAGATTCTGAGGGTGGGCTTGGCCTCCTCCGCCTTGGCCATGGACCTCCCTCCTTTGCATCTGAAAACCCAGCTCCAGCTTCCCTGTGTCCCCACCTCTTGTTAGGTCAGGCCCCAGAGGCCATGGGCCCAGGCTCCTGGCTCTGTCTACCTGCACCTAGGGGTCCCCTGCCCGAGCCTCAATAGACACAGTGACCCGCACAGAGCCACAGCTCGACTTCAGTTCCCACTCCTGAGCGGCATTGTGCATCATTCCCGGGGAGCCCTGCCTGGGAGACAGCTGGACGTTCAGCCAGCGACAGTGGGCATCGTCACACGCCAGCACCACGGTGCCTTCGGGGTTGCTGTAGGTGCACCGTTTCTGGGCTGCCCTGTGATCCGCAACCAGATCCCAGCCGTCCCCGGGCTCCCTGTCCTCCAGCCCCGGGGCCTGGTAGCCCACGCGGTCTCGGGTGACCGGGCACACCAGCTGCTCCTCCTTCAAGGCGGGCACCACCTGGCCCTTCAGGTAGGCGGGGCCCGCACAGTAGGTCTGAATGTTGAAGAGCCTGTCGCTGTACTGGCGCAGCCAGCTGGAGAGGTAGGCCAGGTGGCAGTCGCACTGCCAGGGGTTGCCGTGCAGGGCGAGGTTGAACAGGTTGTAGTTGGTGTCGAAGATGCCCTGCGGGAGCGTGGCCAGCAGGTTCCTGGAGAGGCTGAGCAGCTCGAGCTTGGTCAGGTTCTGGAAGAGGTCTGCATGCAGCACGGTCAGGTTGTTGCTGCCCAGGTACAGCTTGACCAGCTCGGTCAGGTCCCTGAAGACGCCAGCTGGCAGGTGGGTGATGGCGTTGTGAGAGAGCGTCAGCGAGCTGAGGTTGGACAGCCGGGCGAAGGCTCCCTCGGGGACGGTGTCCAGCTGGTTGTGGGACAGGGACAGGCCGGCCAGGCCCGGGCTGTGGGCGAAGAGGCCCGCGGGCAGCACCCGCAGCGCGTTCCCCTGCAGGTTCAGGAAGGTCAGGCTGCCCAGCGAGGAGAAGATGGAGGGCGGCAGGTGGCCGAGGGCATTGCGCTGCAGCCACAGCTTCTCCAGGTGGAAGAGCTGCGAGAACACGGCGGGGGGCAGCTCGGAGATGGAGTTGCCGTCCAGGAAGAGCTCCCGCAGGCTGCCCAGGCCCGCGAACAGGCGCGGGGGCAGGCGGGAGAGCACGTTGTTGCTCAGCCTCAATGTCTGCAGGCTGCCCAGGGGCGCAAACAGCTCCTCGGGCAGCTGGGCCAGCAGATTCTGAGCCAGGTTGAGGGTCTCCAGGCGTGTCAGAGGCTGGAAGAGCCTGGCGGGCAGGGTCTGGAGCCGGTTGCCCTGCAGCTGGAGGGACTCCAGGGCATCCACGTGGCGGAAGAGGCCCCCGGGCAGCGCCTCCAGCCTGTTGAAGTTGAGGGTGAGCTTGCCCAGCGAGGCCAGGTTGGAGAAGATGTCAGCGCTGAAGCTGGAAAAGGCGCTGCCGGTGACCTCAAGGTCCCGGAGCCCTGGCAGCCCCCCGAAGGCATCGGGCTCCAAGTGGGAGAGCTGGGTGTTGAGGAAGACCACCTTGGTGAGGTTGGGGCTGCCGCCGAAGGCCCTGGCGCCCACCGCAGTGAACGCGGTCTCCACGAAGACGATGTCCGTGGCGTGGGGCGGGATGTCCCGCGGGACCCCGGCCAGCGCCTCGTCGGAGCAGAACACCTCCCGGATGAAGCAGTCGCAGCCCACAGGGCAGGGCCGGGCAAGCCTGGCCAGGAGCAGGAGGCAGGCCCAGGGCAGCCAGGCGCCAGGAAGCATCTCCTAGACCGGAGGGGGGAGAGAGGGGGGAGAAAAGAGGGTAGAGCTGTCTGAGCGAGGCTGTGCGCCTCGGTGACCAGTGGGCGGGACGGAGAGCCAGGAAATGGGGATCGGCTCTCAGGGAGGCCAACCGTTTGGACAGCAGTTTATAGTGGGGTGTGTGTGTGTGTGTGTGTGTGTGTGTGTGTGTGTGTGTGTGTGTGTTTTTAAAGAACTCGTGTATTTATTTATTTTTATTTTTTGCTAATCTTCACCAGAGGATATTTTCCCATTGCTTTTTAGAGAGAGCGGAAGGAGGGGGAGAGACAGAGAGAAACATCAGTGTGAGAGACACATCAATTGGTTGCCTCCCACACGAGCCCCGATCAGGGCCAGAATGAAGCCTGCCCTTAACCAGAATCAAAGGTCAATGCTCTAACCACTGGCAAACCGGCTAGGGCCAGTTTATGTTTTTATTGGTTTTCATACTACCTCGTGGCAGCCTTGCCAGGTAGGTAGGACCAGGGTTCTCGCCTCCCGGCAGCGAGAAGGTCACATGGCCTGTCCACAGCCACCCTGCAGGCTGGCAGCAGGCCCAACACCCAGGTCTCCTGGACTCCCCATATTTGTTCCAGATTGGAGAAAGGGGCAGAAAGGCATGGAAGAAAGGAATAAAAGACTATGTGTTTTGGGGAATTTTTAAGATAATATGTAAAATATGGGCAGTTTATTCCTAAATTGGAAATTTTTAAACCACACTCTTCCTGAGTTTCCAAATCTCAGCACATTCCAGAGCCTCGTTATGAAGGAAGCTTACCATCTGCTCTCTGCATATCTGCTGAGAGTGAAGGCAGCCTCAGCACAAGAGGGCTCTTGAAACCAGCGTGTGGGCCCCTTAGTATTGCCACTCAAACGTTCTCCTCCAGCCCCTGACAACACAACCCCACCAGCAGGGGGCCATGGAGCTCCCCACAGCGAGTGAGCAGACAGGAGGTCCCAGCTGCAGGGGTTCCACAGACCAGTAGGTTTTGTTTTAAATAAGGGAAGGGGACCAGGTTTTTAGTTTACTAAATTTTTTTTTTTAAGAAAAAAAAAATGCCAACATCCACCCACAGGTCACAAGTTGGTGATTCAGCTGAAAACTGTGTTTTGTCTGTTTCAGTCCTTCCTATGCATGAACCATTAGGCAACATGTAAAAACAGAGAAGTATCACATTAAAACTCCAGATTTCAGGCGCTGGCTGGTATGGCTCAGTTGGTTGAGCGTCATCCCATGAGAGGTCATGGTTGGATTCCTGGTCAGGGCACATGCCCAGGTTGCAGGCTCGATCCCCAGTAGGGGTTGTGCAGGAGGCAGCCGATCGATGTTTCTCTCCCCCTTTCCCTTCCTCTCTCTCTAAAACATCAATGAAAACATATTTAATTTTTTTTAAAAAAATAGTCCATATTTCCAGATGATTTAGGGGCAGTGGACTCACATTCCTAAGTGACAAGACCATCTGGGCTCAGTTGCCCCACTAGGGGGAGTACACCTCCCAGGTCACTGCTGTTCCTGCCCACACTATGATCTACATGGCTTGTAGTGGTTCAGATTCCATAAATTGGAATTCCAGCTTTACCGAGTGCCAGCTGTGTGACCTTGGACTTGTTATTTAATCTGTCTGCACTTCAATTTTTTATCTGTAAAATGGAGATAATAATAGTGTCTATGGTGCTAGGGTAATTGGGGATTAAATGAATAAATACAAGTAAAGTTTTTAGTTCAGTGTCTAAGAGAGAGCAATTAACAAACCATGTAAATTATTGTTAAATGTTGCAAGCCACCATCATTACAGAAAAAAATTATCTGAACACCAAAAAAGTAGGAAAAAACAAAATGCCTTTCAGATAAAATACATTTGGGAGGAAGGGAGGGACGGGAGGAGGGAAGGAGGGAGGGAGGGAGGGAAGGAAGGAAGGAAGGAAGGAAGGAAGGAAGGAAGGAAGGAAGGATGGAAGGAAGGGAGGAAAACCTTCACGCAACATAATCCTAATTCTTCTCAATTGTCCTGTTTTCAGTAAAAACTCACGACTGCCCCCTAGCTGCCTCTCTGCTGCCCTCTCTGGCTGCCTCCTGCATCGCAAAATTCAGCTTCAGGTTAAAGGGCTTCGTGTGTGACTGTCTCCCCCAAACACTGTGCTTACAAAAGCCCCTCTATAGACACTAAATAACTCAGTTTTTCCAGGAATTTTTCAGCCTGTAGAGAAGGGACAACTTTTCCCTGAGAAAGGGCACACATCCCGGAGGCTCCTCGGTGCACACAGACGCTAACAGGAGGTAGATTTCACACCGTGGGGGTATGACAACCACTGCCTGCCTACTACTCAGGGCACAAGAGGGCAAGGAACGAGACTTGGGCATGTGTGTGCCTCCTGGTTCTGCGGCCCTTAGACCAGTGGCTAGAGTTCAGCTTTAGCTTGAGATTTTACTCTCCTGCGATTGTGTGCGTGGAATACAGGTAAGAAGCAGTGGGCCCTGGCCGGAGAAGGGGGCGGTAGCCACTGTCCCACCACACCGGCCACCTGGGCTGCCCCTGGGGACCCAGCACAAAACCCCTAGGGATCCTGACAGCCGCTTTCTCTGGCCCCAGAAATGAGGCTCCTGGCAGTGTGCTTCTCCATCGAGAAGTGGGGGTACTCCTCGCTCTGCACTCAGCGCAAGCGCAGTGCTGACTCACAATGCGTTCGGTTAATGCCTGTGGAACTGAATCCTCCATGGCTGAGAGGAGCAGCCTGGGAGGCAGAGCTCCTGTCCCTGGAGCCGTGCAAGCCCAAGTGAATGACCCACAGGCTGGGAGAATGGTCTCAAAGCCCCCCACCCCTCAAGTAAGAGGGAAGCGATTCCTCTCTTTAACATGCCATGATGTTGTCATCTGCCCCTTTGGTCCTTGGTTCTCATAGGCAGTTTCCAGAAAACAGCCCACTAGAATGTACATGGGGGCCCTAAGGGCGATCTGGACAGCCTCCTCCTAGAGAGGGTGTCCGCAGCGGGGCCTGGGCTTGAACCCAGATCTGGTTTTCCCATCTCCCCTGCCAGAAAAGCCAGGGCCAAACGGGAGGCACAGGTGAAAGGAAAGCTAAAGCTCATGGGAGAATGTGTCCCACCTACTGAGCCTGAGAGGCACTCCCGCTTCCCCTGGTCTGTCTCTGACTCTAATCTACTGTCATCCTATATAATAAAGAACTAATATGCTAATTAGACCGGATGGTGGGACAACCTTCTGGAATGACCTAGGGGCCTCGAGGCAGCCAGGGCTGAGGACAGAGTCCCTTGCACGAATTTCATGCATTGGGCCTCTAGTTTGGAAATATATGCCTTAGGATTTTCCAACAAAGACAGTAACTTGAGATGCAGGACTTAATCAAAATGATGCCATCAGTCACACAGGAGATCACATGTAGACAAATCAGCTTCGGCTCAGGCAAAAGTGGGTGAGGGAGGTAAGGAGGGCCTCTCTGATGTGGGGGGCAGAGCTCAGGTGGCTGTTCCCACCTTCTAGCTCCCACACATACATCTCAATACCCAGAGCAAATCTAGAAGGACCCAGAACGGGGAAACTGGGGTGACTGGTCCAAGGGCATGCAGTTAAGAAGGAAGGGGCCAGGATCAGCCTGATGGCCTGCGTGCTAAGCAAGGTGCTCGCTGTGACACCCTCAGTATGGCTTCCACACCATGGCAGTGGGCTGGGCGAGGGTACACAAGCCTGCTCCTCACATTTGCAGGACCCATAGTGGAGCATGCAAGGGCCCTCGCCTACTGTCTGCCCCTTCTCTCCCCCCTGACTCTCTCCAGTGCTATGAGTAGAGACGTCATATTCACTTCTGTGAAATGGTTGGCCTGGGGAGGCAATCCTGGGTCCCAGATACTTAAAACAGCCTTTAAAATGGGGCACAGCCTCTGACAGGTGTGTCCCTTTGATCTTGCAAACTTCTCAGCCCTTGGCATGTCATGGTGGGGGGGGGGGCAGAAAGGGCCTCTACAGTATAAGCCAGACACCCCCTTGCCCCAGTCTACTGGGGCAGGAGCGGGCAGGGGATGGTACTCACGGTGAGGAATGCTGATAATTTCTGGAGGGGCCACGCCTAACCCTTCTCCCATCACTCTAGAATGGCTAATGGTCTGTGCTCTGGAGCCAGTCCAGATTCAAATCTTGTCTCCATCCCTTATTAGCTCTGTGGCCTTCACTGAATTGCCTAACCTCTCTGTGTTTCAGTGTTCTCATCTTTAAAACAATGAGCTTCCACACTACCTCCCTCGTGGGGTTGTTCTGAGGACTGAAGGAGAAAATGCACTGAAAGCCCGACCCAGAGCCAGCACAGTGGGCACACTCTGGTTCCCCCACTTGCCACCTCCAAAAAGGCTGTTTACTGAAAAGGTCTGAAAGCACTCATTGGAAAACGGTCTGTTCTTTTCACTTAACAAGGTGTTGTGGGTTCCTGGACTTTTCTTCTACTGAATTACACCTTGCACAGCATGAGAGCCAAGGATCTGTTCTTCACAAATATCTGGAGTAACTGCTATGCGCACTACATGTTGACAGCGATCGTTTCTGTCATGCCCAGAGCATTTCGGTATCTGTCCAGAGCAGCAGCAGTCACCCTGATTCCTCTGAGTCCCAGCCAGCCCCAGATGTTCTAAAGTAGTCACAGAGGTTGGCCATGGAATAACGGATGAGATCATTCAGCCACCCCATTTATGGACCAGCAAGGTTTGTGACTAGAGCACTTTTCTGCCTCTTTCCTCCCAGCCCAGGGAAAGGTGTAATTGTTTTGTCCTTGGTTTAGTCAAGCACAGATTCTAATGGCTCTGGCCAGCATGCTCCAGACTTGGGTCCCTTCCCTACCCCATCTTCAAGAGCAGGTGCCTGGGGGCTCTAGAGATAGGAAGTGCCCCTGCCTGGGCACTGTGGAGGCTGGCACCGGAGGGGACAGTGGGGCAGCAGCCAGAAGATCCCTGCTTCCCATCTGAAAAACCACCTCTGCACTTATGTACAGACTAGAAATGGCCACAAAAATGTTCCATGCTCTCAGCAAGCCTGGTTTTATGGGGGGTGAAGATTATTGGTTGCAAATGAACTCTTTCCTCTTCTCAAGTTGCTTTTGGGTTGGTACATTTCTGGGTGTGCCACAAGCCGGTCTGTCATCCACCACAGAGCTGCCGCTCACTGCTCCCAGAGGGTGATGGGAGCCCAGAGCCTCTGGCTGCCTCGCCCAGATCCCCAGGGCAGGCCTGCTGCTCCCTGGACCTCAGTCTCCTTCCCTCAACCCAGGAAAATAAGCCACGTGACTGAGGCAGTCAGACCTGCCGTGGGCTCCTGCCTCTGTCCCTCCCCAGCTGGCCAGCCCTCCCCAACCTGCTGCCCATGTGTCTCAGGCAGTGAAATAGGCCCTCAAAGTCCCAGTGCCTGCCTTTGTAAATTGAGAGCAATCATCATAATGCTACTACCTAAATTACAGTGCCCTTAGGGTTACTGTGGTAATTAAGTGAGATAACAAGCACATTTCTCACCCCTTGGGATGTCATAGCATTGGGTGTGTGATGTTGTGATGTAATCAGAAATATATATTTGGCCTTTTTCCTGGTTCCTGGCACAGAGCTCCAAGAACCCTTGGGTTTCCCGGGTGATGAGGGAGCATCTTTTGTTATTCATAGTGAGCCCCTTTCGGCCACACCTGAGTTTATGCCAATGAAGTGACTCGAGGGACCCTCCACAGCTTCAGATTATGCCCAAAACCTTTGCCCTGTTTATCTCTGATTGTAGGTGATTTACTTTTTTAAAAAAAAAAATTTTTTTTTTGCTTAATCATATACTTTCTACATTTTTTAAGTAATGAAGTGGCAAGTTATTATAAAAATTGAGATAATTGTGTAAAACACACAGCACAGTTCCAGGCCCATTTTAGGGGCTTCCTTGATTTTTTTCCCTTCCTCAAAGTTACAATGCAAAGGCTCGATGGAGCTTGTCCATCAGCTGTCATAAGGTTCCTGAAGGGAGGGTAGCTTTTATTTTTTCTGCAATAAAAAGTTGTGAGCCGGACACTGTCCTCTCTTCCAATGCTCCCCACAGGGCCCAGCTCTAGCCCTGGCTTCCCAGACCTTCCCACTTCAGAACATGTGCCTCCCTCTCTCCCTGCTGCTACCTGCCCCCATTCCACCTACCTCCCAGGCCAGTGCAAGGCACACTTCCCCTAGGAAGCCTTCCTTGACTGCGCCTCCTCTGGATCCCCGAGCCACTCATGTCCCCCGTTGACCGCTTGGGTCCTTCTGCTCTGCACTCTAGTCATCTGTACCACCCGCCGGTGAGCCCGAAGCATCTCTACCTGCCTGTGCACCCAGCACCTGGCTCGGGGCCTGTGTGCTGACCTGGACAGAATGTGTTCATGGCTGGTGTGACCCTGAAGCTCAGCTCTGACTCTTCATCCTATTAATGTGGTTCAAATTCTGGCCGTACTGCCTACTCGCTGCGTGGGCTTGGGCTGTAATTACAACCCCATCCCGTAGGGTTGAAATTCATACCCAAGTGCATGATAAATATGTTAAATTACATAGTAAATATAAAGCACTTAACACAGTGCCTGGCAAACAATAAATGTTCAACGAAAGTAGTGCATACACATTTCATTCCTAGAGTGACTATATATTTTATCATCTAAACCAGAAATAAAAGGAGAGCTATTGATAATTATGCCAGGATGACAGGCACACACTATAAGGTGGAACCAGGCAAACGTGGATGATGGTCACCCTGCTTATCCCCACAGTGGGGAAGCACGGGACTTGGTTGGAATGTCTGTAAGGAGGATTCTCCGAAAGATCGGGGGCCTCTTAGGGGACCTTGCCGAAGGCGGCAGCCCCTACCTTGACTTTTCCAAACAAGTCTCAGCCCCCGGGTGTTTTGCTGGAATCTATACAGGACCTTGTAGAAGCATGTGCTTTCTCAAGGATACTTACCCTGCTGATTGTATCTGAAGGTTAATTTGAGTTCAAGTTGTTGTTACAATAAAAAGCCAATGAGGCAGGCAATCACGGCTATTTGCTCCCAACGTAAAACTAGCCCCTTAGCCTCTCTTTCACAGAAACGTGTGTCGGAGTAACCTGTTCATCCGCCGCTCAGGTCTGCTGGAGAGCCCGGCACCCCACCAGGCACCAAGAGCTACTGAGTGCAGGGACCAGGGCACTTTCCTCCCAGAAGCCATCCCCCTCGACCTGCCTCCTGCCTCCCTCAGCCCAGCACCACCCTGGGTGAGTACCTGAGGGGCTTCTCCTCCCAGGGCAGGGGGATGCTTCAGCCTGCCTGGAGCTGGGGACATGCTGCGAAGCCTGGAAGGAGTGGCCAGCTCCCCTCCTGCCCGCAGCCAGGACTCCAGGTTCCTCCCATGTTCCCACAGACCCAGGAGCCCTATAGTGACTCCAGGAGACCTACCGTGAGGGGCTGGGCAGGGGGGACCTGCTGCCCTAGCTCTTCCTTGGGAGCAAAAGGGTGTCCGGTGTGGTCTGTGGTCTGTGGTCAGTGTGGACCCAGCAGCCCAGAGCTGATCAAAGTTCCAGGAAGTGGTTCCTCCCCTCACGTGGCTTGAATGTTCCTGGAATGTCACCCCGGTCACAGGAAGCAGAGAATCTGGGGCAATGCCTCAGAATATTACAAAATGATCCTGACCTGCTCCCACAGACAGATCCCCAGTGGAGCCAAAATCCATCTAAGGTCACAGGGTTGGCACCTTTGAGACCCCCAGGGCACCCACCAGGCCATGGAAAGTTCCCAGGAGGCCGCTCCAGGAGTGAGAAGTGGGACTGGGGTCCATGCTGTCACATAACTCCTTGCAAAAGGCCAGGCTGGTCCCAGGAGCCAGACCTCAGCCAGAGGGCCAGCCACGGGCACTTGCTTGGCTCTCAACACCAGGTTCAATTCTAAGAAGGTTGTGGGTTTATTGTTTTGTTTGTTTGTTTAATAAACCAACTTTCTAAATGCTTTCTGAGCTAAAAGGGGGAAAAGACTTGAGGAGGTAAATTTTGGCCCAATATGGAGAGACACATTTTCACCTCATGCAGGGGGGACAGTTGCTTTGGGAGATAGTGATTGTCCTGTTTCTGGAGCTTGCTCATCCAGGGGCTGCTGAATGAGAGAGGAACGTGTGTGTGTGTGTGTGTGTGTGTGTGTGTGTGTGTGTGTGTTTTCAGGAGTGCAGGGTGAAGGTCTGACCAAGATAAGCAATGCCCAGATTCTACCATTCAAAGTACTCTGCTGGCTTTTTGTTATTTTTTTCTTCCCATCACTATTTATCCCCCCTATACCCTCTTCCATCTCCACCCCCTACTCTGATGGCTTTTAATCTTCTCACATGATATCAATATTTATGCCACTCTTTTTCAAGTCCAAACTAATGGTGTTTTTTGCATGTGAACACATTTCCTCAGTCAAATTGCAAAGGCATGACAGAGTGTAACATTTTTCAATGGGGACATATGACAATCTGCACTTTGTCAGGAAACATGGGGGCATGTAAGAGGGGAGAAAGGCTGTGAACAGAGTGCTCCCAGCCCCACCCTCAGCAGCACCCAGGCTGGGTGGAGCAGGCTGGCTGGGTGGGTAGGTGGGCATACCTCTGGAGGAGACTCACAACCAGGCTAAGGGGACAGGTTCTTAAGGCAGTGACACTGGCCTCCACAAAGAGAATGTGTCTGTTTGTCAATGTCATGGTGACCAACAGAAATTTGGCATTCCAAGATCTGGGTTTGAATCTTGCTTCTTCAATAAATTAGCCAGTCTTTCCACAAGTTATTTAGTCTCTTCATTCTTATTTCTGGCAGAGGGCCTGGGGAGGCGTGTGTGTGTGGACACACATGTGTCAAATTACACTGCACATATGTGCAGCTGGAAGGACATGTGTGCATATACAGAGTGAAGATTTGCATTAAGAACTCCAGGAATCTTCTAGGAGGTAGGATTAAGGCTCTAACTCCTTTTCCCATTATTCCAGACACCTGTCTGAGTGGACAGGTGCAGTGGTTAGGGAAGGATAGCAAGGCTCTACCCCCAGTCATCAAAACAGTCCAACCCTAGCTGGTTTGGCTCAGTGGATAGAGCATCGGCCTATGGACTGAAGGGTGGCAGGCTCCATCCCCAGTGGGGGACATGCAGGAGGCAGCCAATCAATGATTCTCTCTCATCATTGATGTTTCTCTCTCTCTCTCCCCCTCTCCCTTCCTCTCTGAAATCAATTCAACAACAACAAAAATGGTCCAGCCTCGTGATATAGTGAACACACAATTGACCCCTATCCAGGTCCAGCCTCCTTGGACAGGCTCACATCTGCAGAAGGGATCTAAGAACTAAGAGAGCCCAAGAAAATATGTTTTGAAGCCCCTTTCCTGGGCATGGCGATGGGACACAGGAATAGCAGAGGGGATGGGCTCCCTCTTAAGAAGTGGGCCTGTGCCAACAGCTGTGGCAGCCTCTGGAACTTGGAGACCTAAAGTAGTCCTGGGGTCACCTGGACACGTGGTAGGAGTCACCTGCACTCAGATGGCATCTTTTGAGAGCCTGTGACTCACTGAGCCTGGTGTAAAGCACCAATAGGAGTCCAGAGATGCAGGGTAGTCCCACCCACCTAAGCCCATGTGCGTGTGCATACATGTGTGCGCATGGGCACATTAACGAGTATTGAGTGCACTTCAGTGCCTTTCTGGTGACATAGAAGCAACTCCAGCCTGGAAGTCCGGAGGTCTGCTTGTGTGCAAGCTCAGCCACTACTTCACTTCCTGTCTTAATCATACTCTCTTCATCTGTAACATGGGTTGATCCTATTGTTAAGGCCCCTTCCCAACACAGTGGCCTATAGATATGATTTGTTATTTCATTTTTGGTCCCCAATCACTTTCTGAGGACCTTTTCCCAGCCCAGAATCTATTCTTTGTGAGAGGCTGTCTGGGTCAGTCTTGCGCACATATGACAAGAATGGGATCACGAGGCTTGGGGGGCGGGGGGGGGTGGTGGAGGGTGGAGAGCGGGGAATGGCAGCAGAGTAAGTGGATGCTGAACGGACATGCTCCCAGGAACAAACTGGAATTACAACTAAAATGCAGAAAAACTTCCTGAATAATCAATGGAAAACTCACAGGAGAGAACCCTGACACCCAAGAACTGAAAGTGGAGATCACATAGAGACTGATTTGTTTTGTATATTGTAAAAAATAAAATAAAATTTAAAAGAGTGGGATCACCAGGTGTGCGACCCCATAGCCAAGACACTATAAAGAGCACATGTGTCCTGTGTAAGCCATTTATTGTTGATTCTGTACACCAAATTTGTTACAAGCAGTATCCAGCAAAGACAGAGCCCAGCAAAGATGGACCCCCAACCCTGCCCACTAGGGCTCACACTCTATAAAACCCTGGGGGCCTAGAAATCTCTAAATGCATCACCAAACTCCTAGGACTATTTGCAATTATTCTCTAAGCAAGGCAAACATGGTCTACTTTTGAAGGCAGCATGAAGGCAATGGGTTGGTGAGAACAATCCATCCTTAGGTGAAGGAGAAAGCGCAGACTGGGAGGAGTTTGGCCTGGAGGACATCCGCCCACCCTCTCTGAGATGGCTTCCTCCCCAAGACCACCACCGCCTTCCCAACAGCTTTCCCAGCAACACGGACTCAGTTCTGACTATTGGATCTGTGGGCTGAATTCTTTGAGAGGTTTGCAGCTAAAGGCTGGGATGCACCCACTGTCTGACTACCTACTCTAGTTATCTCTAGCTGTCCGCTCTCCATCAGCTTCCTGAGTTTAGAACTAGATTCCTGAAACTGCTCTACACTGATATCTGGAAGGTTGTGGAAACTGTCGACAATTAAAAGTTCTGAGAACTGTGTTGTGCCTTTGAATTCTAAAGAAGGGAACAAGATACACACAGCCCAACACTTTCCATGAGAGGCGCCAATTTTTCTTTGACGGATGGATGAGTTTAATTTTCCCCTGCATTTACAACATTTTTGATCCACACAGTGCCAAGTGAGGTTTCTGTGGCTAAGACTCTGGGGAACAACAGGAGACTGACTCCCATTTTCTTTGGTTCAATGATGAAAGCCCAGTACAGGTCACAAGGTCTTGTACAAAGTTTGAAGAGAGAAGGAAAACATTGCAGAAGAAGGGCAGTTTAAGACCCCATCACAGGGGATAAGGTAGTACTCATGCACGGGGGTGTTGTGAGGATTAAAAAGAAAATGCCTGTTAAGAGCTTTCAAGGGTAGCTATGCACAGTAAGCACTTTTGGAAAACAGTGGCTCTAACTGGCTTTTATTATTTTTCCTCCAACATTGACCCCCTGCTCCAAATGCAAGTCTACTGGTACCAGCAAGGTGACCGAGAAGCCCGTGAGCAGAGGGGGGAAGTGAAGTGAACTTTGTGCCCTCCCTCTATTCTAGGGGGGACAAGTGGCTCACTCCAGTCCTGAGAAGTGAGCAAATGCATCGTCCTGTTGGAAAGGAAACTACTCAGCTTTTCTGGCAGAGTCCTGACCAGACAACATGGCTCAGAGGCCAAAAGACCTGCCAAAGAAGAGGAGGCTGGATAGCTCCATCTAATCCACTCTGGTGAGAGAAAGGAACAGGCAAGATCAGAAGGTCAGGTAAAGGGTCTACCATCCCCACCTGGAGTGCTCCTGGGTGGGGTCATCTGAGCACAGCCGCCCTCAGGCCAGCCTTTGGCCTGGGAACACATGTTGATATCATGGGCCAGAGAGGGAAGTACTCCAATGTCACAGGCGATGCTGGAAGCACCCAGGGGCTCTGGGTTGAGAGTGGCAGGACACCCTGGATGAAGAGGACTCCTTCATCTCCTCTCTGCCACCTCTGGCCCAGTAGTGCTTTTGCACAAGGAGACATTGGAGGCGACTCATAAGGAGGACCTTGAGGAATTCAATGCCAAACCATGTTTCCTGCATGAAGAGAGCTGGCTGAGCTTCCTTCTTTGGCCCCAGGATACAGACTACCATTGGTGGAATGATCCTCATGCCCCAAGCCCTGAGCTCACTTACTTTCAGGCCCCAGCAACACATCTACCAGTTGCTACAAATATTTTGAAAAAATTTTGGAAACTTGGATTTACCTTGGGGAGATGATGTCTTTTGCCTCTAACAGGCCGTATCTCTCTCACAGATTCCCTGGAACAGAGAGTAAGAAGCTACCAAGAGCATTAGTTCTTAGGCGCATCCCTTCCTGGACCCTTTTTTGAGGAAACCTGTCAGCATCATTTCTGCTAAGGCCCCCAAGAGATTTCTTTACTTGCCTTATGGAGCAGAGGGAACCTGTAAGAGGCAATCAGGATTGACAGCAGGTTTCCAAATCTTTATAGTGTTGGCTATAGCTCTTTCCTGGGCAAACATGGACATCTGAAATTCTTCATTTAGAACTTTTACTTCTAAACTGGTAGACCAGTTGTCCAGAGAAAAATGTCCATTGCTATAAGTATAATTTGTTTACCAGAGTGAATATGTATGCAGCAGGAAGGGTGGCAAGGGCAGGTATGCAAATGATTGTAACTCAAGGGAGAATAACCTTGGACCAAACAACTCTTATAACCAGACCACGGGTAAGAGTTGTTCCAGAGAGGCCCCAAACCCAGTGTGACTGATGGGTATATCCTGGTGTTTCCTGCTCTGTATAAGACTCTTGAAATTCTGTTTCCAGCTGACTGTAATGTTGATGGAGAATTTCACTACCACATTTGAGGGATTGCTGGGTTCCATTACACTTGGATGTTCAATTAAAGGATCTCATCTCTGAGGTATTTCACTTCCCCTAAATGGAGAGTGAAAATTAAAAACAGATATAGGTGCATCATGCCCATAAAAAGGTCCAGGCAGAAGGGCCTCCAATGAATAGCAAGCAGACAGCTTGTAGGTAGAAAAAGGTGCGTGGTTGTGTGGGCCACTATAGTTGAGATGCTTCTAACCTGGCCAATCTGGGAGGTGCAGGGTATGAGGATTTAATAAAATCTGTCCAGGCCAGTGTATAACACATCTTCTCCTCCACTCTGGCAGCTGAACCTTCACAAGGGCTGACTGAGGGGGCGGGGGGTAGCAGAGGGCCCAGCCTGGCCCATGGGGAGCCAGTTCCCAGGTAAGTCCATGCCACTTCCCATAAGCCCCAGTCTTCTTCAGTAAAAGACTGGGATAGAGGATACTGGTGATATCCTGTATGTTGATCAGGATGATTACAGGGTGTGTACAGTTTGTGAAAATCCATCAAGCTATACACTTTTGTGCTTTGTATGTATGTTTTCCTTCAATAATCAGTTAAAAGAGAAAAACCCTAGGGGTAGACACAAGAACCCCTAGGTACCAGGCTGCTTTCTCCATCCAGTACCAATAAGCTGATTTTAGCATTTTTACAGGTCAGAAATTCTACATGATTTTATTCCTTAAAGACTAAAAAATTTAAGGCTAAGTTTGAAGCTTGGAAATACCATCCTCTAAAAGGCTGAACTGGTTTCACTGTGCCTTTCTTCCTTTTCCAAATAAAAATCATGAGATATCTTGATGATGGCTCTGTCTCTAGAAACTGAGTAGCATCATTTTCTCCTCTCTCTTTCACAGCATCCTGAGAATCAGGGTGCTTGGCAGTTCTGAAGAAACCAGTTAAATGGGTTGAAGCCTTCTTTGAGGAGAGAACTCACCTTGCCTTCAGGTGCAGAAAATCAAAGGAGAGCTTCATCTGAAGTGACAGGGTGGAGCCATGCCACAAACAATAAAAGGAGCAAAAGAAGGAAAATCAACTTACAGAATACTTGGGAGAAAGGCTATCCCGGTGGAGAACTATTTCCATAAAGTGAACAGGCATGGAATAGTGAGTCTACAGAGGCCAGCAGGGGCACGGGCACAGGGAAGGTTGTTCCCAGAGGAGAGCTGGTGAGGCTTTGGAGGAGGAGCTTTCTTGAAGGAAGCCCAGGGCTGTGAATTGGAAACCCTGCAGGGTCGGATCTCTCTGGTGGTAAGAAGGTCCTGCAAGAGCAGGTCAGGAAAAGGTGAGGGTGCCTTGCTCTCAGTGACCAGAGAGAGGGAGCAGGGGATGGCTCTGTGGATTCAGGGGTGAAGGTCAAAGGATGAAATTCCCAGATGCTCCAGTGGTCCCACCATTCCCCAGCCCTGCCTCCAGCCTGCCTCTTTAACACTCATTGGGTGACTTCATCTGCATCAGGACTGTGTGGCTCCTCTTCTTACAGCAGCAACAGCAGATGCAGGCAGCAATGGAGGAGGCCAGGGCAATGATGCCAATGACAATGGCAGCAATGGCCAGCCCGCTCTGGGCCCGGGTCATGCCCCACGTGTTGCGGTCATCAGTGGCCTGGATGGTGGTCAGATCAGTGTAGTCCTCCACAGAGCTGGTGGACTCAGTGGCAGAGGTGACGGAAGTGGTTTCAGGATAGCTGGGAGTTTCCGGGTACTTTGGCGTTTCTGGGTAGCTGGGCACCTCAGGGATCACTGGGGCTTGGACACTGGGAACAGCAATGTTGACGTTGATGATGATGAGGGACTGGCCCCGGGCACTGGCTGGGCTGGAACACACTGGGAGGGTGTCTGTCCCCAGCCTAGGCTTGTTGAGTAGGAGCCAATTGTGGAGTGGAAGGATGCCTGAGTCACACCTCCAGGGGTTGTCATAGAGTCGAAGTTCACATAGGTTCCCCAGGTGATCAAAGATACCCATTGGCAGGTTCTCTAACTGGTTGTTCTGCAGCTGGATGGTCATGAGGCCGTTGACATTGGCAAAGATATTCCCTGGGAGCTGTCTGAGGCGGTTGTTCTGCAGGGAAATGTTCTGCAGGTTGGTCAACATGCGGAAGACATTCCCGTCCAGCTCCTGCAGCGCATTGGTGTGGAGGGACAGCTCCCGCAGCTCTCCCAGCCCGTTGAAGGCACCGGGAGAGATGTAGCCGATCTGGTTGCGGCTGAGGACCAGGACCTGCAACTGGCGGAGGTTGCTGAAGATGTTGTCAGGTAGAGAAGTGAGGTGGTTGTCGTAGAGCCAAAGCTCTCGAAGGTTGTGCATGGGCCCAAAGATCCCTGGAGTGAGCTCCTTCAGGGAATTCCCAAAGAGTGTGAGACGGTTGAGCTGGGGCAACTGCATGAAGATACCAGGGGGCAGCTGGGAGATGTGGTTGTTGGACAGATAGATCTTCTGGAGGTTACGATTGTTGTTGAAGAGGCCAGGAGAGAGCACACCGATCTGGTTTTGCTGCAGGGATAGCTCTTGGAGGTTGCCTAGCCCATCAAACGTGCCCATGGGAATGTCTGAGAGCCTGTTCTCACACAGCCGGAGGACTTGGAGGTTTCCCAGGCGCTGGAAGATCCTGGGCGAGAGGTAGGTGAGGCTGTTCTTGCACAGATTGAGCTTGTTGAGGGCCCCCAAGTGGTCAAACACACCATCAGGGATGTATTCCAAGTAGTTGCCATGCAACTGCAGCTCCTTGAGGTTGCTGAACTGGGAGAAGTGTGCTGGCTGGATCTGCACCAGCTGGTTGCTGGACAGAAGGAGTGATTCAAGGTTGTCCAGGCCCTGGAAGAGGTCGATAGGCAGAACCTGAAGCTTGTTGTTGGCGAGGCTGAGGTAACGCAATGAGCCCAGGTTGCGGAAGGCACCAGGCATGATTTGGGATAGCTCATTCTTCTCAATCCTCAGGGCGATGAGGGCCGAGATGTTGAGGAACGGGGACTCGTTGAGTTCGGTGATGTGTGTGTTGAGGATCTGCAGGCTCATGGCGTTCCAGGGCAGAGGGGTGGGCACTGCCACAATGCGCGCCCCGGTACACTCCACCTGGGAGGCCCTGGAGCAAGTACACTCACTAGGGCAGCCATAGTAGGCCAACCCGGCACCCCAGACTTGGCAGACCACCAACAAAAGGAGATAGTGTTTCAGTGGCATGGCCTGTGCAAGGGGAGAGAACACATGAGTCAGGGTCATCTCACTGACACTCCCACTGTTTTTAAGCCAAGGTCAATCTTTGGTACCAAAAACTAGCTTGCCTTTGAACCCCGTCACCACATACTCAACCTTTGCCCTATGGTCTGGTCAGCAAGCCTCTTTGCTTTCCCTCATGCCTTCCTACTTCCATGGCTTTGCCCAAGCAATTCCCCCCACCAAGAGTGCTCTGCATCCTCATCCAAGTATTTACCATACTTCCAAGTCTGGCTCAAAAGCAGTCACCTTGCCCTAACCGGTTTGGCTCAGTGGATAGAGCATCGGCCTGTGGACTGAAAGGTCCCAGGTTCAATTCTGGACAAGGGCATGTACCTTGGTTGCAGGCACATCCCCAGTAGGAGGTGTGCAGGAGGCAGCTGATTGATGTTTCTCTCTCATCTATGTTTCTAACTCTCTATCCCTCTCCCTTCCTCTCTGTAAAAAATCAATAAAATATACTTTAAAAAAGCAATCAGCTCTAGGAAACTTTCCCACATTCCATGAATCAGCATTAGCTACTCTCCCATGCAGGTGGTCTTCCCAACCTCCATTATAGCCCACACCACAGTCAGCTCTACATGACATTTGTCCCTTTCTGCCTCCTTCACCAGTCAATAAGCATTTCATCTTTCATCTCTATGGGTCTCTTAAAGCAGGAACAGTATTTTATCCATATCTGCATCCTTCACAGTACCTGAACTTGCTACTTGAACATAGCTTGAAGTCCACTGCAAAGAAAGGGGACCCAATTATGCTATGGAACATCTATAAAGATGAACTTCCATAGTCAAATGTCAGGTCCAGACTTGAGAACAGAAATAAACAACCTAAACAGGGGGCAGGGAAAAAGTGACTCAGCATGCCTTCCTACTTCCATGGCTTTTTTATTTGTTTTAATAAGAACAAATAAATAAGGCCTTAACCTGGGAAAGATGTTAAGGCCACAAACATGGTGGCCTGCCGGGAGGAGCCATAGCAGCCAGCAGAGGCAGGACCGTGCTGTTGATCTGGTGGAAAAGACCACTGGAAGCTTGCTTTTTCCTCTGCCTGGGCCCCACCTCAGCCCGTCTCTACCCCACCTCATCACCAACCTGTCTCTTTGTTAATCTTTGTTAACACGTCTCACAGGTGCTTTATCTGGGTTTATTTCAATCAGCCTTCCCAATAAAGGACACTATCTACACCACTTCCTGTCTCACTGGAAGAGGCTGCTGCCACTCAGCTGATGCCTGGGCTCTCCCTTCTGGGGACTAGTCCACAAAGAAACACTGAGTAGCCTTGAGTAAGTCCCAGAATACTTAGGATGCACTTTGAGCTAAAAGATGGTGGGTCCAGATGCTCCCATAGGCATGGTGTGATCTTGGAATGGAGCCAAATTCACAAACATTTGGTGTTTGAGGTCAGGGGTGATGATAATTTTATATATACGCATTATGTATAGAATATGGATACAGGAGACAAGAAGACTGGTCCTGGCCTTGAATATCCACATATCACTAGCCAGCTGTTGGACCTTGAAGTGTGAGGCCTCCTAGTTCACCTTTGTTATCTGTTAAATGGTGATGGTAATCTCTGCTCCCTCTTAAGGCTGTTGTGAGGAACAAATGGGAGAATGGATGTGAGGGTGTCCTGTGCAAGTGTGTGTGGTTGTTCCAAGCGCATCCACAGCATGAACTTTGTAGACAGGAAGGCCTCCCAGTGCTTCTGACCTTGGCATTCTTAGTCAAGGGACTAAGGATTTCTGTGAGCATCTATACCTTCTATCTGTACCTTCTATCTGAGGTCCAAAGGGATCTCTAACTTGCAAAGGGTTAAGAAATGTTGATCATACATTCTCATTATTTTATGGGGAATGTAGGAAGCAACGAAACTGAGGCCCAGAGCTTAAACCCAGAGCTCCAGACTTCTGGGTGAGTACTTTGAGTGTTAAGGCAGTGCCTCTCCTTTTAATGAGCAAAAACCCTGAGTCAGAGGAAGGAATTTCAGATGAAAGTATATAAGGCATAAACTGGCTGGGTGGAGAAAGTATTTCTATCGTCTCTCTCTGTTCCGCTGAACTCGTGGAGTCTTGAGTCTGGCCCACAACTCAGAATAATCCAGGCTTCCCATTCTGGCCTCAGCTCAATGTACCCCTCCCCAGCCAGCAATACTTACTCTGAGGACAAAACCCAAGTTCATCTCTCACCCACCCAAACCTTGACTTTTCATTTATTCACAGCCCATCCAAGCCCTGGCCTGCTGTACTTTTGCATTAAGTGCTTGACCAAGTATGTAGAGTAGTGAAGAAAAGAAAGAATGATAATTTGGCCAATGAATTCCAGTGTAAAGAAAGGGGGCCAGATTAAGCTATGGATACATCCATGAAAATGAACTTCCATAGTTAAATGTCAGGTGCAGACTTGAAAGCAGAATATAAAGAGCCTAAATAGGGGGGCAGGGAAAAAGTGACTCGACACTCACTCCAGGAGAAAGACTTGTTGATAGTAACAAAGAATGAAGATTGCCCACAAAAGATAACATCACTGCGTTAATAGAAGTATTAAGTGTAGAAAAAAGGAGGTTATGGTCTTACTCTACACTTCCCTGATCAGCCACATCTGTAGTGCTGTGCTCAGTTCCACCCTGAAGTTTAAGACGGGCAATGACAAACTGGTCTCTTGAAGGCCTTCGATGATAAAGGGACACAGAAACCAAACATCCCCTTGGGGTGACTTACAAAAGGTGAAGCTCTAATGGCTGCTGGTGACATGCTAGGCAGCACTTATTTATAATGTATACTCCAATATCCTATGGACTTCAAAATGGTGTCACAGCTCAAGTGTCAGAGGCTTGGGCACTAAATTAAATGCCCACAATTTGGCAAGCCCACGACAGTCTGTCGAGTTTCCCATTTGTAAATGAAGGTGTGGCTGAGACCCCCTCCGAGGACCCATCTGAGTCTGCATTGCCCATCTAGGAAGGGGGCATCAGCCAGCCCCAGGAAGGGCCAGGGCCAAGGCAGGGCGCCTCATGGCTTGGGAGAAGGAGGGAAAGATAACTCCCTGGTGGGAACAGAGCCACTCTTGTTGGAAATGGACCACACTCAGCTTGACAAATATTACAAGAATTTTCACATTTTCCTTTTTATAAATCCTCATGTATGCAGAGCCCACCCCAGCACAACATGCAGTGGTTTCCTGTTTTCCAGCACTTGTTCCTGCCACAGCTGGAACTGACTGCTCCAAAGGACCTCCGAAGAACCCACCTCAGACCCAGCTGCAGAGCCCTTGGGGGAGGGAGAGGCTGCAGAAACGGAGCTGGAGAGCCAGCTGGGCCCTGGGATTTTCAGCAAGTGTTGCAGGCAGCCAGAGGCCCTTGGGAGCCCAGCACACAGCAGTCTAATAGCCCACGCCACCTGGTGCCGCTTGGCAGCCATGACAAATGCCAGTTAAAGACCCACAACGCTCCCTAATTACACCCTCCTCTCCCAGGAGGCAGGCTGCATCCACAGTCACGGCAGCCACTCAGCCCAGGCCCTGTTCTGGGAGGGGGCACAGCCTGCCATCTGGCACTGGCGCAGGAATTCCATGAGCTGAGCAGACAGACAGCTCACCTGGACACTGCGACGTGGTCCCTGCACAGGAGGAGACGCGCTTGTAGCAGGCGCACTGGCTGTGGGTCTCTTCAGCAAGAGCAGCCTGTGATTCATGAACAAACACATAATTAGCCTCAAAGCCCTGGGCTCTGTTGGTTGGTGGGTTGGGACTTTGGGGGGTTAATACCATCATTCACATTCTCTAAATACGAGGTTCCCTGGGAGGAATGGCTTCTTCTATCAACGCCACGGAGCAAAGCTTCCAGAAAGAGCCTGGGAGAGAAATGTGCCATTCTGGTCTTGATACTGAGCTTGAGTGGGAGTTTAGGCAAATTCTCCAGGCCTCAGTTTCCCCTCCTGCAAAAACTTCCAAGGGCCCGGCAACTCTGATATCTTCTCACTGGAGGCAGAAAAGACATGTGACCCAAAACCCCACCATTCTCTTCAACCTCTCTTCCTCAGAGGTCACACCAAACTGCCAGCAGTGACACCAGCCCAGCCCCATCTCATGCCGAGGCTTTCAGAACTTGGACCCATCTTCCGGGCCCACTTATGTCAGGCGGGGGGATCCCACTTGTTAATCAGTGCATCTTCACACAGCCAATAGCCATTTCATGGTATCCGGGAGCTAAGAGAGGCCTTAGGCAGCCTCTGGTCCTGCCCTCTCCCAATGCACCTGAGGAAACTGAGGCCCAGAGAGGAGATCTCCCTTCCTGGCCTGTGCCCTCGCCCCAGCAAGGTCTCCCCTCATGGCCTCTTTGGCTGTGAGAGGTTGCCCCATCCAGCTCACTGAGAAGACAGCTTTGAAATCACTGAGGGTGTCTCCTCCCCTCCCCCCACCAGCTAGTGTCAGCCTCGATCAAGCTGCTCGTAGGTGCTCTGTCCTGAGGGTAGAGGCACTGTCTGACTGGGAGACTCGGTGCATCCAGACCTCCCCACCTCACTGAACAGGAGTAATGCCCCCTCCTCCAGTACATAAACATCAGCTGGAAGAGCCTGAAGAGCTTGTTTACAGAACTGACCTCACGGTGTTGTGGCTGTGAGGATAAAGTGGGTTAATACCTGTAAAGCCTGAGATTGGTTCTTGGCACAAAGGGAGAACCCAATAAATGTTGCTTTCAATTATTGCTCATTCTGCTGAAGAGTAAAATGCAGGTCTCTGGAGGCTCCACCCACAGAGATCCTGATCCCTAGGTCTGAAGGGCTCAAGCCCTTGCACATTTAACAAATTCCCCAAGTGACTGTAATGCAGGTGTCCACAGACCACACTCAGAAGCACCACTCAAGGCCTAGACCAGCTGGGACCCCATGCTCATGATCTGCATCATTTACAGCCAAGAACAGAGAGATTGACCTGGGATGGGAAAGGCTGATGATCAAACCAGGGCCTGGTCAGCTCCCTGTATCATTCCTTCCTCCAGTGGCCCTTTCTGCATCCCCATCAGAAATCCGGGGTTTGTGCTAAGTTAAACCCAGCAGTAGAAGCTGCTTCCAGGAGCAGAACTTAGAGCCCAGGCATTAGAGATATAAGGGCCTTTTTGAGACCATCTGGTCAAATCACATGGTCATTTGGTACATGGGAAACTAAGGACCCAGAGGGAGGAGGGGACTTGCCCAAGGTCACACAGTCACGTGAAGATTCCTAACACCCTGGTCAGGGCTCTACCTACCCACAGAGATTGAAGAACCTCTGAACCTTGTCACAAGCCTTTAGGACCTTGTCAAACATGTGTCTGGCAGTGCTTGGAAAGGGACAAGAGGTGGCCTTGCTCCCTCCCTCCTATAATGGCCTTAGGCTTATATGCAATCAACCCTCTAGCTGCCCAGCATTATGAACAAAGGTCAAGTTGCTCTCCCAGCTCCCAGGCTATATGGTTTGAGGATGCTCTTCCTTAGAGCTGCTCTGATGCTTGTGTTTGCTCAATTTCATCTGAGTGGCCTGGGACTGAAGGGAAGGAACAGAGGAGTCACCAGAAGAGTTGATCTCAACACAGAGCTCCATTGGAGTAGTACCCAAGATAGGCATGCTCTACCCAAACACATAGCACCCCAGAACCCAAGGGAAGACTGGCCACACCCTCATCCTCCACCTGGCTCAATTGCTAACCCCCCATCTCTCACAACCCTTCAAAACCACAATGGTGTTCATTTGTTTAAAAAAGAAAATAAATAAGAAAAAGCAAGTTCTTTCCAGCCCCAAGATTAGAGATGTAGGGCTTCCTGCAGAGGCCTGAGTAGGGCTGTAATTAGCTTGGCAAAAGCAGCTGGAGATACTGGCAAACGCACCAGCAGAGCAGGGAGAAGCTCCCACTTGGGGCTTTTATTAAAGAAACCATGGGTGACAGCCCCTTCTCAGGGGCTCAGATTAGAGAGAAATGGATCAGCCCCTCATCAGAGCATCTTGGAAATGATCTCTAAATCTTGTGTCCCAGAAGCCAAGGGAGGCAATGAAACCAGAAGCTGCAGCCCATCTTTTGTGGCCAGGGTTTAGGGAAGCAAATTGCCATGTGTAATCACAGCCTCGGAGTGCCGGCTGGCAGGATCGCGTTGGGACAACTTCTCTCCCATCTCTTCTTATTTCTCTACATCTGGATCTACTCCCACCTGCTCCCCACTCCCACCACCTCCATTTACTGAGCAAGCCCAGGTAGCATCCCCCAGACCTGGGGAGAACCTTCCATGGTGCCCTGACTTTCTGCCAAGTCTGCTCAGAACCCTGCCTGCTGGCCAGACCTCGCTCACATGCTAATCTCATCAGTGCAGAGCCCGCCCAGCTGACTCAGGACCACAGGCAAATGGGGCTGTCTGGCCCTGAATGCATCCCAGATGTTCAGTTGATGCAGAGCAAAAGAAATGACAGGCGTTGGAGAATTCTAAATTAGGAGCCAGTGGCACCAAAGCATCATCTGAAAGCCGCCTGAGACAGGGTGTTATAATCCCGGAGATCCGAAAGGAAGCCAGAGTGTGACAGAGAGGCACCCAGCAAGGACTCACTCGCCCCATGGACGTCTGGGTAATGTGTCATCCCAGAGAGACACACAGCCTGCACTTCGCTGACATACTTGACCCTGGAGGTAGACTTTGCCACAGGTGGGTTCTAGAGAGTTCTGGTTTTCCACTGTTGGTTCCTTGGCCCCGCCCCTGCCTCTGGATTTGAGCAGAGATGCTGATAGAGGTACAGCTGTCACCATTTTAAGTGTCTACCACCATCATCCCAAATCCATCCCCAGCCCTGACTCTCCCTGCTCAAAGCCAGCAGCTTCCGCCAGAGGGACACTGGCTGGCAAGAGGGGAGAGCTGCCAGAAGGCGGGCGCCTAAGCTGCACACAGACTTAGAAGCCCGAATGATTCCGAGCCCACAGCTGAAGTTCAAACTGGAAAACCTGTACCAGCACATCTGCTGAAGCCGCTTTTGTAGCAGCTGAGAGTATGAAGAGAGGACAGATCCCGGCCCGGGAACCCCCTGAAGCAGGGTCAGTGGTCCCATACAGACCCAAATGTGGGGCAGGCCACGGGTGACCTCCCGGTAAGTGAGGAACTGGGTTCAATAACCTGAGTCTTAAGAAGAGAAACCCTTGGCCAGCGGAGCTAGTATCCAAAGGAGGTAACTCACTGGGTAACTGGTGTGATAATTCGGTCAACTTGCAATGTGTCTACCGTCCTGAACCATCCTCTCAGCACCCGGGGTTGACACCATGGGACAGTAAGGGCAAGTGAAGGCTGGTGGCGGATCCGCAGAGGGGGCTGGCAGCCCCAGGCGCGCTGGGCAAGGGGTGGAGGAGGGCTTCCTCCGGCGCAGGCTCCATTGGGGGGTCTTCTGAGAACATCCCAGGCACCACGCCAGCCCGGCCCCTTCTGGAGCCTCTCTCCAGGGGAGCGGGGTCGGCAGGAAAAGGGGTTGGGGTGTGATCCCGCCTACTTACCAGCAGTTTCGCGCCCGCCCGCCCGCTTTCAACCAGAGCTAGCCCGAGAGGAGGACGTGGGAGGCTCAAGGCTGCAGCATGAGTGAGGCTCGCTGGGCGCTCCCGGTATTTAAACGGTCCCAGGCGTGAGTCACCGCAGGGGGCAGTGTCTGCGCGGTGGCGGGGAGGGGCGGTGTGCAGGGACAGCAGCATCCCCAAGGGAGCCTGCGAGCTCAAGGGGAAGGGGTTTCCACTTTTTTTTTTTTTTAGCAACACATTTTTGTCCTTTCTCTTTTCCTCCAGTTTCTTTTGAACTCACTCGCTGCACTGGCATTGTGGTTCTACAAAAGGCATTCATTCTTTCCTTTTCCCTTTCAACTATACTGAGAGTAATTTCAAATGTACAGAAAACGTGCAAGAACAATACAGGAAACACTCTTATTCACTTAACCCAATTTATCTATGTCAACATTTTGGAAAAATCGTTTAATTCCAAAGAAAAGGTTAGACCTGTGGTATCCCTCCTCAAGACAGTGTTTCAATTCCCTTCTGTCATCATCCAGCATCCCCTCACTGTCCCCTCCTACACACAGCAGTCAGGGCATATTGGAGATGAGGGGCTCCCTATGCCCTTCACCTCCGTGTGGGAGCCCACGCCCAGCCACCCCTGGAGGGGACAAGAAACCACTTCTATTGTGTATCAGCCAGAGGGTGGGGGAGAGGAGAAGGAAGTCACAGTTGGAGGCACGGGAGGCTGCCATACCCCTGCTTCTACTCCAAGAAGGAGCCTCCACTAGGTCTGAGCTGCATTTGACTAAGCCATCTGCCCTCCCTCCGGTGGCTCAGTTTACCCTCTCAGCCACGGGGGGAGAGTGATATTTACACATAGTGTCCCATGGAATGCCAAGAGCCTTAATTAATGTTTGCACGGTGCTTTGAGATCTTTGATGAAAGGAAAACATAAAAGTGCATAGTGTTATTACTGAAATAGTCATTTGGGTGGCTTGCCATGGTCAAGCCCTACTGCCTAAATCATGACACATGCCTCCTCACTGTGGCACCGTGATTCAGAGCCAGAAACAAAAAGGGCCCTGTCCATGAGCCCACGTGGCACGTGCCCAAGAGGGGCAAGCACTGCTTAGAGGAGGTTTCCACTCAGCTCCCAGCCCAAGCTCTTCAACCCAGTCCCCCTCCAAATAATATTCCACTTGGAGAACTCCTTCCCTCTTACTACCCTGGTACCTCCACATCCCCAAATGGGAGTCTTCGCCTGCATTTATACAGAACCTGCAAGAATAAGAATGTGCTCTCTTTACCTTCTTTCCTGTCTTTCGAATCCTACCTAACACTCAGCCACTCTATGCCACACCCTGTTCTGGGAGCTGTGGACAACACAGGGATGAATCAGATACATTTCTTGCCCATAAAGAGCTGACTCTCAGTGGGGAGGGAGGAAGAATTTACATTGATGAAGCACCTACTGTGAACCGAGAGCTCACTGGTCCCTTATTTCATTTATGCATTATGCATTATTTCATCTACACCAAGTTTCTCAATATCAGCACTATTGACATTTGAGGTGAGAGAAGTTTTTGTTGTGAGGAGCTGTCCTGTGTATTGTAAGATGCTTAGAGCACCCCTGGTCTCTACCCCCCAGATACCAGTAGCATCCCTCCCAAGTTGTAGCAACCAAAAATGTCCCCTGGGGGATCAACACACACACACACACACACACACACACACACAGTTAGGACCACTGGTCTACCAGATAATCATGTGTCCTGTGAGTGGGAGTAATTGCCCCTAATTTACACATAGGAAAACTGAGGCTTAGGGCAGTTAACTGGTATAGATAGAAGTGAGGCTGTGCTGATTAAGGATTGTGAGATAACTCTGGGAATGAGGTTACTGGTAGAACCTTCCTTAGGGTCAGGTTGATAAATGTTGATGCATTTGAAGGGATGGGGCTTGAGTTTCATGTACAAGGTGGCCTCAAAAGATGAATGGGACCTGGAAATGTGGGGGTGTGAGTTAAGAAAAATCATCAAATCAGAGTAAGAAGGAGAGAGAGCTCTGGACCAAAGACTGAGTTTGGCTGGAGCCCGGGTGTGTGGCAGGCTTCATTGGGGAGGTCTGAGATATCTCTCTAAGGAGTGCAATATCCCTGTGCAAGCAATAGGGAGCCAGCGAAGGTTTTAGAGGAGGGGACATGCACAATGAGAGCCACATTGCAGGAAGTGTAGTATGGCAGGGTTTCTAGGTCTCCTGGGATGGATGACCCTTGGGCATACAGTTTTCAAAGCACTCCTATCATCCTCTTTTTTTTTTTTTTTCATGATAGGACATGGGGTTCAATACCATAACCAGGCCATGAGGAAGAACCATTTTCCAAGATTGAGAGTGGCTGTAGGGTTCCAGCTATAGGACCTCTGGGTCTTAGTCCACTGAGACCCCCTCTTTCATAAAGAAAGATTTTCTCTCCTACAGAGCAAACAAAATGGCCCCAACCAGCCCCCAGAAGTGTGGGTCTATTATTGGTGAAAGTAAAAGTCTGATTCACCACCCACAGGCCCTGAAAACCTCAGGGCTCACTTCCCAGTCCCCCTGGGAGAACCAGAAGGGCTAGGGTTGCCTCAGGGCTTCAGAGAACTCCAATCCCTCCCACCCACAGATGCTTCTCTTGTCTAGTTAATAAGCATCAAATCCAGGGAATCGGAGGTCATGTGATCTAGCCTCCCCATGAGGGAGGAAATCCCTCCATGGCTCCCTGAAGAGATGGAGTTACGACCCTGCTAGGCCCACTTTAGGGATGAGGTGGACAGTACCACACAATGAGGTCCCTCTGGTATACTGGCAGAATAAAAAAGATGGGGAACACCCAGGGTTGACAAGGATACGGGTGATCTTATTGATAGAAACATAAATTACTAGAGCCATAGTTGTCAAAATTCAAGATGTGTAAACCCATTCACCGGGGTCAGTGCCAATAGCCAGCCATGATCACGTGGTTTACAAAGCTGTATGTTCAAGAAAGCTCAGTACAACATTGTTTGCAATAATAGATCATTGCAAATAATGCAAATGTTCATTCATAAGACAATGAGTCCATACACTGGGAAAACCTATACCTCGTAGCCAATATGAAAAGAAAGCATACATCTTTATTTGCTGAGGAAGAAAAATATATCCACTGTATTAGGCAAGTTAATATACAGAGCGGGGCAAAAGTAGCTTTACAGTTGTGAGTGAGTGAAACACAGTTTATGCTTGTATTTAGAATTTATTAATTGCTGTATTATTTTTCGTATGAACAACTGTAAACCTACTTTTGCCCCACCCTGTATATATAACATAATTGCACTTATTGGTTGGTTTTAGGGGGGAAAAAAACATAAATTTGTAACTTCTCAGTTATATTTCAACATATGGGAAACACAACAAAGAAAAAAATCTCACTCTTTATTGATCATAATCAGATAAAAAACCAAAAGATGGTACAAAACAATAGTTTTCCCATCAAATGACCCTTTGGTGCCCAAGGAGTTGGCTGCAGATGGGCATCTAAGGCTCTTCTGTCTGCCTGTGCCCCCTCTTCTCTCCTTCCTCAGGTCACCTGCTCTGCTCTCACCTGTTGCTCGCCTCACAGTGGCCGGCCATCCTGGACGGAGAGAAGGCCATGGGGCCCCCAAGCACCCAATGGGCAGCCGTGGTCCCAGCTCACTCCCACTGTCTGGCTGTTCTCTGAAGGAGGAATTGTAGGTTGTTCCTCAGAGCAGTGAGTCTCAAGACCAACAGTCATCTCTTGTGCTCAAGTGGACAGCCTCTCATAGCAGAACTGAAGGAGTACACCATCCAGGCCTCTGTCAAAGCCTTTGCCAACACAGGTGAGGAGGAACAAAACAAAAACTGTGCAGGTGGAGGAAATTTTATCCAGCTATACATGTTTGTGCAAGGAATGTGTTCACACACACATGACACACGTATCTTGGTATTCATACACAATGTATGTATATACAAGCATATGTGCATGTGTAGACACATACATATGTATATACACAAAGGTATGTATATATGCATACACATATATACACACATACATATCTTTGTCTATATCTGCATAGTAATATTTAGAAAAAAGTGTGAAAGGATACACTCAAAACTGCTATAACAGTGTGGGGGGGAGAACAGTAATGAATGAGTATTTTTATAACTATGTGTTGTTTATGTTCCATTTAAATAAAAATTAGATGTATTCCTGCATCTAACTGACAATTAGAACAACCATTTTAAGAGACAAAAAAACAAAGTTCTACTTTTTTAAAGGTTTTTATTTTCTGACACCAAAACTGCCTCCCTGGAGCCTACACCAAGTGGTTCCCTTCCCCTCTGCAGGCCCCATAGTACCTCACCCCAGCCCTTCAGACATTTGGGACCCACAAACAGGCTCACCCCATTCCAAAGGCTCCTCCTCTCCCACACCATCCTGGTTGCTCACTATGGAGCCCAGCATCCACTCAGCAAACTGATTGCTCATTAAGTGGCAGGCCCTTAATTCACAGAAGTGAATTCATTCTGAGGGGGATTCAAACCATGAACAGTTATGTTCAACTGTAAGGCACATATGGAATGGAGCCACACAAGGGAGCCACCAAACCTGCCTGGGCTGTGGGAAGAAGGGCTTCTCCAAGGTGGTAGCCCTCAGACTAAGCCTGGTAAGATGAGCAGGTGTTGGGAAACCTGGAAAGAACAAATGACATTTGCAAAGGTTCAAAGGCACGAAGGACCATGGCACACTCAGCATGTGGCAAATAGGTCAAGGTAACCAGAGAGCAGGGTGCATGCGAGAGCTCGGTAGAAACATTATCCTAGGGAGAAAGCAAGAGGCGATGTAGAAAAGGTGGCACCAATTGGGACCCATTCTGTAAGCCGGGGGGAAGAAGGGGCACCGAAGGATTTAACTGTGGACAGATGTGGTCAGAGTGGTGCAGGGCAGTGGATTTCAAATGGTGATTATTTTGCCTCGCTCCTGGGGAAATTTGACAATGTCTGGAGACATTTTTGGTTGTAACAACTTGGAGAATGCAAGTGACATCGAGTGAGTATAGGCCAGAGCTGCTGCTGAACACCCTCCAGCATATAGGACAACTGCTCACAGCCAAGAGTTATCAGGGCTGAGATGTCAATAGTGTTGAGGCCGAGAAACGCTGGTATAGAGAAGATGGGTAATGTGGGCAGCACTATAGAGGATGGATTCAGGGCAGGGGGAAGGGGAAGACCGGGAAGGGGAGTGATGGGAACAGGAAGACCTAATAAAAAATTCTAGTAACATCTCAGATGGAGATGCTGAAAACCCGAGCTAAGACAAGGCAGTGAGAATGGAGAGAGGGGACTAATAAAGAGGTAATATAAAAAGTGAAATTCGTAAAACATGATGATGGATTGGGTATGGTGGTAAGTGGGGTAATACGTAATACAGTGGGGCTGTTATGATATGGATTAGGCCACCTTAACAAAGTGAGCCAAAAATAGCAAGTGCTTAAAGATGTTTGTTCTCATCTAGGGACAGGATGGTGCCCTGACTATATCAGGGACTGACACCCATTCGCTCTACTCACTCTGACATCCTAAATCCATGGTTGCCGTCTCATGGCCAAATGGCTTCTTCAGCTTCTGCTTTCATATTCCTATTCCAGCCCAAGGAAAAGAAGGAAGCAGGAACCTCAGTTCTTCCACTGAGAGGCATGACCCAGAAGCTATCACATCACTTCTGTGCACATTCCATTGGCCAGGACTTAGTCATGTGGCTGCTCCTACTAGTACCTGCAAAGGAAATGTAGTCTTGAGCTGAGCTCCACGTACAACATTAAAAGTCTTATAACTATGGGAGTAGGGCAAGTAGCCATTGCGGGGGGGCTGTTAAGAGTCCAGTAATGAAAGAGGGAAATTCATGAAGGGAAATAGCCAGTTTTTTGGCATGATGACCAAGTGGATGGTGGATACGATTAAGAGGGCTAGAGAACAAGGTGGCAGACTCGTTTTGAACCGGCTGCATTTAAGCTCTGTGAAACTACAATGCAGAATTCAGACTGAGTCTGAAATTAGATATGAGCTCAGGGGAAGGTTCTGGGTGGAGGTAGGGGATCTAAGCAGCCATAGATAAGAGGATATGGTCCAGGGGGAGGAATCCAAGATGGCGGCGTAGGTAAACACCTAAACTGCTGCCTCGCGCAACAATTTCAAAAATTCAACTAAAAGACAAAACGTCTAACACCCAGAACCACGGGAAAGCTGGCTGAGTGGAAGTTCTACAACTAGAAGGAAAGAGAAAGGAGCATCGAGACGTGCACGAGCGCTGAAAAGCTGAGGTACGGAGGCGCGTGATCCGGGCTGGCTGCGGGCGTTGCTTTTTTCAACCCAAAGGGAGACAAGCCCCCGATTACTCTGAAATCCAGTTTCTGGGGAGACACGGGGGACCCAAACTCCTACGGGGAGAAGCTGGACTGTCTGCCAGTGAGGGGGGCTTACTTGCAGAGCTGCGCGCAGGAATAATTGTTTACGGCACTGGGGCACGGGACTCCGGGACGCCCTTGGGGACACAGAGCCGGCTAACTAGCAGCCATTGCTGTTTGCCACGCCCTAGCCTAGTGACACCCTGAGACCCCGCCCTGAACAACCTACAAACCCACCCAAGCTCCAAGCAGCAGCGTTAGCAGAAGAAAGCCCCGCCCTATTGCAGCTTAACCTAGCAAACTTGCAGCCTGGGTCAGACAGCTCCAAAACCTCCAAACCCCAAGCAAAGAGGAGAAAACTGTAGCTCTCACTGTAGCTCCTGCTGGATGGCCTCAGACAGTAGCTGACCTGCACCCCATTGGAGATCCAGAAGCCAGTATACCTAGTGGTCAGAGTGAGACACCAGATTTCAACTCCTCACATCCATAAGTGACACATTCAAAGGCAGACTCAGTGAGCACCAAAGCCCCACTGAAACAAGTCCTGCCCCTAAGTGGGTCTTCAGCGCAGCAGTTCTTCCATTATAGACACAGTGAGTGCTCACAGCTAATTGGCCTGGAGGTCAATTCCTCCCAGTATACCAATAGCAATTAAGGCTTTAACTGCACCAAGTCTTTGCACTCAGTCCACAAAGGGGTGTACCAAGAGTGTCCACATCAGGTGATTGGGGAGGCTGAGCTACTGCCCCCTATAGGTCACCTACCACACAAAGCCACTCCATCAACACAGGGAAGCAGCCAAAATGAGGAGACAAAGAAACATGTCACGAATGAAAGAAACGGAGGAAAGCAAACTACTGGATGACATAGAGTTCAGAACCACATTTATAAGGTTACTCAAGAATCTTCTTAAAACCGCTGAGAAACTTGATGAGACCTTCAAGGAGCTTAATGAGAATGCCCAAAAAATGGAAAAGGATCAGTCAGAAATGAAGCATACACTGTCTGAAATAAAGAATATACAGAAACTCAACTGTAGATCAACGTACCCCAAGAATCAAACCAAAGATCTGAAATATGTGGAAACAAAAAACATCCAACCAGAAAAACAAAAAGAAAAAAGAATCCAAAAATATGAAGATAGTGTAAGGAGCCTCTGGGACAACTTCAAGCGAACCAACATCCGAATTTTTGGGGTGCCAGAAGAAGGGAGAGAGCAAAATATTGAAAACCTATTAGAAGAAATAATGACAGAAAACTTTCCCTGCCTGGTGAAAGAAATAGATGTACAAGTCCAGGAAGCGCACAGAACCCCATACAAGAGGAATCCAAAGAGGACCACACCAAGACACATCATAATTAAAATGCCAAGGGCAAAAGACAAAGAGAGAATATTAAAAGCAGCAAGAGAAAAACAGTTAATTACCTACAAGGGAGTACCCATACGACTGTCAGCTGATTTCTCAACAGAAACTATGCAGGCCAGAAGGGAGTGGCAAGAAATATTCAAAGTGATGAACAGCAAGAACCTACAACCAAGATTACTCTACCCAGCAAAGCTATCATTCAGAGTTGAAGGTCAGATAAAGAGCTTCACAGACAAGAAAAAGCTAAAGGAGTTCATCGCCACCAAACCAGGATTACATGAAATGCTGAAGGGTATTCTTTAAGGAGAGGAAGAAGAAGAAAAAGGTAAAGATAAAAATTATGAACAACAAAATGACATCAAATACATACCTACCAACAAGTGAATCTAAAAATCAAGTGAATAAAAAATCTGAAGAATAGAATGGACTGGTGAATATAATAGAATCAGGGACATAGAAAGGGAGTGAACTGATGATTCTCAGGGGAAGCAGGTGTGAGGGGTGCGGGAAGAGCTTGGACAAAAATCTTACTCCTATGGATGAAGACAGTGGCGGGGGTAAGGGCATGGGGTGGGGTGGGGAATCAGGTGGAGGGGAGCTATGGGGGAAAAAATAGAGGAACACCTGTAATAATCTGAACAATAAAGATTTATTTTAAAAAAAAAAAAAAAAAGAGGATATGGTCCAGAAATGGGGCTTAATCTGGGGTCGACAAACTGCAGCTGTTAAAGCAGGCTCTCTACACCTAAAGGACTGGGAGAGAGATCAGCCTATGAAGGTCCCGAAGTTGCATGTCAAAATGTGCTGAGTGGAAATGTGCTGTGCGTGTGCCCTTGTCTGGGGATGCAGCTCAAGACTGTCTGGGTGTGGAGTGAAGTAAGAAGAGGGGCCCCCAATGTTACTGAGACAGGCAGAGCAAGAGGAGTCAACTGAAGGAACCAAGAAAGAGCAATGAGGAGGGATAGGAGCAGCAGGATGGGGAGTTTGTAGAGGTGGGAGGGCAGAGATTTGAGAAGAATGTGGTGGCCTGTGGATGAGGCTCATAGGGCATTGGAAAACCCATGGCAAAGGCAAGGTCAGTGATCTGATGGGTGATGGTGGGGGGAGTAGAAGGAGCAGGTGCAGAAAGTAACCTGGAATGGCCTGGGACTTCTAGGGTGATAGGATTAAATATGCTTATAAGAGATAGATCAAAAGGGCTTAGGCTTCTGGAGTGGTTTCCAAATCCCAGCTCTGCCTGTCGCTGGCTGAGACTTCAGAAAATTAATCCATCTGTCTGCGCCTCCTTATCCCCATGTGTGAACTTAGATAATAACATGCCTTGTGTGGATGATGAAGGCATAGAAGAAAATCATGTGTGACATGCCCATCTCAGGTCCCGACCACCGCAAATGCTCAGTAAGTAGGAGTGCCCTTCTTCCCCGCCACACCTCCCCTTCCCTTCTTACAGGATGGTTTCTTGCAGGAAAAGAACAGTCTTAGGGGAAATGACTATAATTCTCCTACTCATTGAGCAGAATTTGGTCTATTTAAAGTAGTGCATACCATCCTCGCATGATAAGAATGAAGCCAGAAACACTAAAAATATATAAAATAATAATCATGGGACAAACAAGCAGATAGTCACCTTCTTAAAATCCCCAGGGACAGCTCCCAGACTCATGTCCATTCATACCTGGTTATTAGTGGTGTTTCTCCTAAGACAGGTGTCATGGGATTGCTCTTCGGCCCCAGCGTTCTGTGCCTGATGATGATGTGTTTAGAGTCAGGAGTGTTCCAAGGAAGCTGTTTGGTCGGAGGTTGTCAAGCCTGGGAGTGGTGGGTGGAGGAGAGAGGATTTCACATGTGGAAAAGCAATCTTCAAACAAACAACTCTATTAAAACATAGGCAAAAGACTTGAGTAGACATTTCTCCAAGGAAGATATACAAATGGCCAATAAGCATATAAAAAGATGCCTAACATCACTAGTCATCAGATAAATGCAAATAAAAAAACACTATAAGATACCCCTTCATACCCATTAAGATAGCTCCTATTCAAAAAGTAGAAAATAATAAGTGTTAAAAAGAATGTGGGGAAATTGGAGTCCTTTGTGCTGGCGTGAGTGTAAAATGGCATGACTGCTGTAAAAACCAGCATGGTGTTTCCTCAAAAAAATTAAATGGAGAGATCAACCAAAGGACTTGTATGCATGCATAAAAGCATAACCAATGGACACAGACACCAGGGGGGTGAGAGCAGGAGTGGGGGATGGGGGGATAAGGACACATATGTAATATCTTAATCAATAAAGAAAAAAATAAAAATTAAATGCAGAATTACCATATGATCCAGCAATTCTACTTCTGGATACATACCCAAAAGAATTGGAGCAAGTTCTCAAAGAGACATCTGTATGCCCATATTCACAGCAGCATTATTCACAATAGCTAAAGCAACCCAAGTTTCTATTGACAGATGAATGGGTAAACAAAATGAGGTACATACATACAATGGGATGTTATTCAGCCTTAATAAGAAAGGAAGTTCTGACACATGCTACAATGTGGATGAACCTTGAAGACAAGATGATAAATAAGCCAGTCACAAAAGGACTAATACTGCATGACTCCACTGATATGAGATACCGAAAGTATTCAAATGCTGGAGGCTGTGGGGAGGATGAATGGGAAGTTAATGCTTCATGTCTGGGACAATGAAAAAGTTCTGGAGATGGTTGCACAACAATATAAATATTCTTAATACCAGGGAACTTTACATGTTAAAACAGTTAAAATGGTCAATTTTATATTATGTATATTTTCCCACAACAAAAGCAATCCTCGCATTATGTTATAATGGAGAATTAAGGACCATTATTTAACTGGTGAAATGTTGTTCTATGAAATTAGAAATTAGGCCTTTCTGAAAAGATTATAAAAAAATAAAGAACACAGGAACCCATTCTGAGTGAGCTGGTCCCAGTCCACCTGGGTGTGGACAGGCCATTGAGCCCATCCGCACCTCAAACACGCACCCCCCCCCTTCCCCCCCCCCCCCCCCCCCCCCCCCCCCCCCCCGCGTTCTGGGCTGAACTCAGCTCACCCTCGGTCCGCAGGCGTGCCTTAGCTTTGAAGGAAGGCTGGCCTGTCTGGTTGACAGAAATATGAGCCATTTTCCCCTCCTCTATAATTTTGTCTTTTATATAGTTTCCACCTTTTCTGTAATTGACTTGATGAGTTTATAATGAAGAAAACATTCCTTAAGTTCTCTCTATTTTAAAGACCTCATCCTCCACTCTGGGCCCTGTGAGCCAGAGCTCAGTTTCTCAAGAGAGACCTCCACTGCCCAGGATTGTCCCCCAGTGAGATCTCTTTCTCAGGTGAGTCATGCTGGTGGATCAGATGGGTGGGCTAGGGCAGTGGTTGGCAAACTCATTAGTCAACAGAGCCAAATATCAACAGGACAACGATTGAAATTTCTTTTGAGAGCCAAATTTTTTAAACTTAAACTTCTTCTAATGCCACTTCTTCAAAATAGACTCGCCCAGACCATGGTATTTTGTGGAAGAGCCACACTCAAGGGGCCAAAGAGCCGCATGTGACTCGCGAGCCACAGTTTGCCAACCACGGGGCTAGGGTCACAGTCTACAAACCTCCCAGCACACCCTGGCCATGTACTGAGCGCCAAGCAGACATTCTGCTGGGAGTCTGTGAAGACAACTTGAGATGACCTTCAGCCCCCACCCTCAGGGTTCAATCTTAGGGGACTGAGATGAATAAACAACTAACTTAAAGCACCCCACAGTCCTGACCTCATGCAAGCAATGTGTCCTAAAGGGACAGAGGAGGGAAAGGGAGAGATCACAGGTAGCAAGGTGGGATGGATGCAGGGCTTTGGGGGATGAATGGGATTGTGAAAGGTTTTAAAGGGGTGGGTGAGTGCTCCCAGCCAAGGCCATGGGTGAGCAAAGACTCACAGGCAAGAATGGGTGCTGTGTTAGGGGAAGTGAACTATGAAGCTCTTGTCTGCCAGGCTTAGAAATTTGGACTTTTTTTCCATAAGTGACTGGGAACCAAGAATGGTGGTCATTTTTTCCCCCATTTATTTTATCAAAAGACCAGTCTTCCTGGATCTAATGGCTTCAGGTCTACCTTCTTCTTCCACCAGCCTTGAGGACAGCCTGAGACTAATTCAGGTAAGCTTGACCAATGTCTATTTTAAAATCTTTCTTCAAAGAGTCCATCCATCTCTTTCCCTCAAAGGGGTTTAGTTTTTGCAAATAGACAGTTAACAACTGGGGGTGGGTAAGGAGACAGGGCAGGTTTCAGGAAGAGGAAGGGAAAAGTTCTCTTTGGCCTAAAGCAATTTATTCGAGTTACGTTTAATTGTACATTTTAATATGAGACTTCCAAATTTTATGCCACAATAAAACAGAGCAACCTTTGAAATGATTAAACTAGCAACGTCGCAGTCCTCATGGCCAGAGCAGCTTCCAGAGCGTCGCCGCACCTAATTAAAGGTCAGAGATGGGTGCTGTAAGAGCTGCTGTGTTTTTCTTAATTATTACATGAATGAACAGGTCTGTTTTGAATGCCCTACTTGACTGAAGGTTGCAAAGAACTCTACACAGGGCACGTGGGCTCCATCCAGGGAGCGCCAGGCCTCTCCTGCTCCCCACGTTGAGAAACCTGTCTTGCACATCACTCTGTCTATAAACTCCTCTAAGTCTGCAACCCCAAAAGGAACAGGCAGATGCTGTTATCTAGGTAAACAGGTTCAAGAACACATGGAAGGCTCAGAGCCCAGAAAATGGACCTTCGCCAGTCATTTCCTCCTTTGGGTATCAGTTTTTCATCCATAAAGTGGGAACATTACATGAGATAACTTGTCACCTTATGTCCTCTGATAAAGGAGAAGAAAGGAAGGCAGGAGTAGAGGGAGGGAGACAGATGGGCAAAACTTGTTCCAGCTTCATATTTGCATCCACCTTGACTAGTTCCAGACCGTCTTCCTTCTTGCACTGCCCAACATACGCATCAGTGCCCACACCAAATGGCTATCTAATAAACGCTAAATCAGGCCTTCCTTCAAGCCTTCTCCCACTGCGCAGATGCATAAAGTGAACCAAATAGCTTCCCCCCGGGGATTGGGAGTTGGAGAAGGTACAAGGGTCTTGAGCACGCAGAAGCTTCTCTCAGGAAGTGGGGGGGCTGTGGACAGAAATTTTGGATGGGGCTGTAGTCCTGTGGAAGAGATGAGACTCCAGGAATGGTCTCCGCCGGCTGGGCTGGGTCCCGGTAAGTGTGCAGCGGTTGCTGGCCTGTCCCCTCCCTCTGACCTCCGGAGCCCTTCTTGTTGTGCTGAGAGCCTCCAGGGGCTCAGTTCCATAGTACGACCTGAAGAGCGCGTTTCCCGTTGGAGCCCCTTCAGACAGCTTGCCTGAACTGAGGCATCTGTAGTTCTGCCTCCTCATTTGCTTTGAAAAACTCCAAGTTCAACCTGTACTTTTAGGCCATTTATTGGAGCTCATGCCTTGAAAAGTCACAGTATGTACAGTTCAGAAAGTCAGACATTCTCATAGCAATGTTCATTTCTGGTCTTTGGCCCCCACATCCTTTTTGAAGGACATGTCAAAAAAAAGTGCAGTAAAGTTTTTCAAATAAAATCAGTATCAGAAAAAAAATGGGTTTTACCCTTTGTTCAAATAATTGCTTATAAATGTGTTACTACTCAGAAACATTTTTGCCACCTAAAGATGCTTAGCATTCTCATACCACTACCAACCCCAAACCATATGCTTGTGGGGGAGGGGTGTGAGAAGGACAGGAATGGGAAAGGACCCGAGACCTCATCTAGTTTAAATCTATCCTTTTCTTGAAAAGGAAACTGAATTCCAGAAAATTCTCAGTCAAAGGTTGGGACCAGTCTCAGTATTCTCTTAGTTTATGCTCTTCGGAAGAGCAAAGCATTACTTCTTAAGACTGCCTTCTCATCAACCTTTGCATAAGAAATAAGGCAGATGAAATAGTTGTTGCTCCTAATAAATGAAGCTGTTTGGTATTGCTCTGAGGAGGGGTGGCGGGAGGGGAGAGCTAAATGATAGTAATATGCCCAGGTTCCACTGTCAGAGCATCTCCTGAATCCTTGGAGGACAGACCAGCCTCTCTGGCATTGTCCATTGCCCTATTGGCAACTTCAGGGAAATGACTGAGCCACAGGACTTTGAAGGCAGGAATGCCATGAAAGTACTTGTTACAACTGGGAACTATGGTGAAGGTGGGAATGAACAAGTGGTTAACAGTGCGGATGGAGATCCAGACAATTGATGAGGAGGAGAAAGCTGGAGTCAAGGTCCAATAAGGATGACCTGGGCTCCCCCCCGCACCTCACCTCCCTGCTCTGGTCCACCCACCCCACCCCTTCTGTACCGCATTTCCTCACTGAGACCATTGTGGCCTCAGAACTGGTGACTCTGGGTAGATCAGCTTCCTGGCATGTCGGAGTGAGACAAGTTGAGCCTCTCTTTAATGGATGGAATGTCCTTCAGTTACTTTTTGAACCTCTCCTAGGTAAGGTTAAAGTTTCTCTTAAGGCACTCCCTAAATGTATGCGTTACGCCTGCACCAGTCAATGCCAGCCCAGGGCAAGAACATGGAGAATAAAGAAATACAGTCTGCACCTGCACCAATCAAATCTGAAGAATAAAGAAATCGCCCGGTCAGCGTGGCTCAGTGGTTGAGTGTCAACCTATGAACCAAGAGGTCACGGTTTGATTCCTAGTCAGGACACATGCCTGGGGTGTGGGCTCAATCCCCAGTGTGGAACGTGTGGGAGGCAGCCCATCGGTTCTCTCTCATCAATGATGTTTCTATCTCCCTCTCCCTCTCCCTTCCTCTCTGAAATCAATTTAAAAAAGAAAGAAAGACATTTACTCCATGCTGCATGAAGAAACCCAGTTGCTACATATGCCAGACCCTGGCTGCAGTTCAGGGAACCATACTCTGTTAATGTGCTCCTTGGCATCAAGCTCTCTCTCTCTCTCTCTCTCTCATTTCCCTTCTTCTTGTTTCAGTAAATGTCCTTTGAATCTGTTTCTCTTCCTCTCTTGATTTCTATCATGAGTAGGAGCAAGAACCCCCTTGCCAGTGACAAAACTGTGTTTCCATCCATCCACCTCTATCTATCTGTGTATTTATTTTTTAATATATTTTTATTTATTTCAGAGAGGAAGAGAGAGATAGAAACATCAATGATCAGAGAGAATCATTGATGGGCTGCCTTCTACACGCCCCTACTGGGGATCGAGCCTGCAACCCAGGCATGTGCCCTTGACCAGAATCTAACCCTTCAGTCCACAGTCCACTGCTTTATCCACTGAGCCAAACCAGCTAGGGCTGTGTATTTGTTTTTACCACTCCTTGTTCCAGAAAGGATTTGAGGTAGGTCAAATAAAATGTAACAAAATAACATAAGTTAAAAGTAAGAAGGAAAGAAAAAAGAAAAACAAAAGTAAAAGACTAAGAAATCCAGGAGTGAAACTAAAAGTGAACACCCCAAAATTCATTTTGTGATAATTCATTCAGCTGCACACATAGGATTCATGTACTTTTCTGTATGGGTACATGGATGACAATTTAAACATCTTTTTGTTGTTGTTGTTAAACAAACAGGGGGTAGACAAGATTGGCATGCAGTTTTACCCTAATCTTCTCCCTTCTCTCCACCTATGGCCATGGGGCCCACGGCCACAGGCCACAGGCCACAGATGATGGAATGGAAGAGAGGACAGACCAGAGACATTGCTGATGCTTTAGAGTCACTGAATGGCCCCTGGACGGTCCGCCCCTGCACTCACAGGCATGTGAGCTGAGCCAACCCCTGTTGGCCAGACCAGGGTTGTCAGTGATTCTGTTACATATGTCAACTGCAATCCTGATGCAGAAGGCAACTGAAGCCAAGGCCATCATGAAACCCTAGGCAGCAAGCAGTGACTGAGAAGGGAGAAGCCATGGTCTTGGGGAAGGGGGTGTCTCTCAGCATGTAATGGCTGAGGAGAGGGGGCTTGGGAAGGTCAGTCACATGACATGGGACAACCAGAGTGGTAGGAAGGGGTGTGGGGAGGGGGCTTGCAAAGTGGGCCTTACATTTGCCTTGTAACTTTCCTGCAGACCATGAGAAAAAGGAAACCAAGTCTGCTTATACCACCAGATATGAAGACCAGTGACTAAGGAGGGGTTTAATAACCCTGAGACATGGACCAAACGAGCATGTCTTCCAAGGGTCTTTGTACAGTGGACACTTTGACCCTTGGTCCAGCCAAGTATCAAGCATCCTACCAGCAGTGGGAGCCAGGAGCTCTGAGGGCTTGTTTCTCACCACATCCCTCCGTGTGAGGCTACAGAGAGCAGCGCATGCGCCACAGGTCTCTCTGCAGCACCTCTCCCTCGGTGTTGTCCGCTCACCTGAGCTTTTCAACATCAGCGGCCATGAGGCCAATCCTGCTTTCTTCACCCAGTCTCTCCAGAAAATACAGACCCAGCCACGCTGGAGTTGGCCTCTTATGCAATCAAGTTGCCTAATAAGGGAGAGTCTCTCGATGCCCCACAAAAGAGCATCTAAGCAGAAACAGGAATTCCTCAGGGAGAAAGGAAGATGCAGAAATTGGTTTTCAGCTGGGCATTTAAGTGACATCCTATAACTCAATCTATAAACCAAGCCCAAAAGGCTGGGCTCTGATTAAGAAGCTAACACTGCAGGCCTGTCGGGAAGATGACATGCTTGGGAAGCTGTGTCACCCATGATGGAATGGGTCCCTGTGAATCAACCCCACTTCCACCGCAGGCACCTTCTCAACAGGGAGATTCTGGGGAGAGGTAGGTCAAGCAAGGTTCTCCATTGCCGCACTGCCTCCCTCATCCAATCACTGAGCTGCCCAGAACTCTGGTCTTCCTGCTGCCTCGGCCTTGGTAACAACTCAAGGGCTGTGTGGTCCAAGAGTCCCAGCAAGGTGGAAAAGATTCTTGAGTTCACAGGATGTCTGTGGCATTGAAAGGAACCTTCAGTCTCCTTCAGACTTGACAGTTGAGGGAACTGAGTCCACAGAAGAGGAGAACTTGCCCAAGGTCTTAGAGTGAGGGGCACAGCCAAGTCAGGAGTCCACATTCTCCCCCTCCCCCATCCCTTCCTCTTTCTCTGTCTCTTCTCTCCCCCTGTCTCCCCATCTCTCTCCTTCTCTTGTCATAAAGCACCTGAACTCAACACATCTGACCCCAAGTACAATAGCACCTGCTGACTTGACATGCCTCCGAGATGCTCTGAGGCAGAGACCATGGGTGGACCTTCTTGATATAGTAATTCCTTCTATAAAGCTCTGCAAGTCACAGAGCATTTTCTCGCCCATGTCTCACCATGGTTGTTGCAATAACACTTTTTCCAGCCATCTGGAGGTTAGCGCAGGGACAAATAACCCAGGGACTTCTTGCTGTTGCACTAGGAAAAGTGAGATTCCATGCTTGGTGCCAGGTGGGCTTTCTCTCTGTGGTCAGGGACTGGGCAACAGGTAGCTGCTGAGGAGCAAGAGGCAGTGTTCCCAATTAGCCAGGAGCCTTGGGCCCAGCCAGAGCATGGACTGAACCAGGGGCTCAGAGTAGACCTCACCAGGATTCCCTCCAACCAGGAGTCATGAGAACAGCCAACCAAAATGCATTTCTGCAAAGCATGGTGCAGGCAGTAAGCACACACACTGAAAGCAGCAAGCTGAAAAAGAGCTGTTGTTGGAATGGCTTGTCTTACCGGTGTGTGTGTGTGTGGGATGTAGACTGACCCAGGGCAGGGTCGATTAATCACAGACCATGTGAGGGAGGATGGATCTTAAAGGGTATGTAAAAGCTTTACACCTATTGCCATCAGACACTGGAATTCCTTCCCTTTTGGGGTTGCTGGCCGCAGCCAGAACTCCTGCAGAGACAGCTCATGGCCCCACATGGCTGACCACTCCAAGCCTGGATGGCACCAACCAAGTTCTTCCCTGGACTGAGCCAAAATCTCCTTCCCTGCTCACCCTGTGTTTCCTACCTGTTGGTCTTCATTCTGTCCTTCAAAAACCACAGGAAACACACCCCTTCCTCTCCACCATATCAACCCTGCTTCAACATAGTGACCAACACCCCCAAATCCCATCTGTTCCTGGTTGAGCACCCCTGACTCTCAGCCAGGTGCATGTGACACCACCCAGCTCCCCTCCCACCTCCCTTCTAGTTATTTTCTACTACACTCTCTCCACTTGATTAATCGTGGCTCCCCAGGATTGAACATAATATTCGAGTTGAAAGCCAACATCTCAAATCCCTTCCTAGAAACCTGAGGATGCGTTTTATCCGCATGCCCCTTCTCTCCTATTAGCCAGTGATTGGACTCATGGATCCAAGCTTCAGATGGGAAGGTCAGTCACATTCATTCAGAGAGAGCAAAGTTATGGGTCCCTGTGCCCATAATTACATATGTGTAGCAGATGCTAACATTTCAAAGCCTTCGTAAGGAAGGGCAGTGCAGCCCGCGTGGCTCAGTGGTTGAGCGTCAATCCCTATGAACCAGGAGATCAGGATTCGATTCCCAGTCAGGCACATGCCTGGGTTGCAGGCTTGATCCCCAGTGGGTGGAGGCGATGGCGTGCAAGAGGCAGCCAATCTATGGTTCTCTCTCATCATTGATATTTCTATCTCTCTCCCACTCTCCCTTCCTCTCTGAAATCAATAAAAATATACTTTAAAAAAATAAGGGTAATGGGGTCACAGGTGAAATTTCCCAACAGTGCAGCATGTGTTGAAGTTGGGTCTCATTCTGAAGGCCCGCTTATATGTTATATATCCATTCAAGTGAGCACTAACTCTGTCTACTGTGCCCTGCAATGCCATGCTAGAAAAACTACTTAATACATAGCTTTTACCCCAAGGAGGCCAGTACATATAGAATTACAGTACAATGTGCTAGATGCTATAACTGATGCATGAAAATGGGACAGAGAAAAACAAAAATAAAAACAAAGAACAACAAAATGAGTAATAACAACAAAAAGGAAATGAGACAGGTTAGTTTCCTATTGCTGCTGTAACAAGTTACCACAAACCGAAATGGGTCTCTCTAGCTAAAATCCATGTCAGCAGGGGTGGGTTCCTTCTGGAGGCTCCAGGAAAGGATGCTTTGCCTTGCCTTTTCCAGCTTCTAGAGTCAGCCTACATCCCTTGGCCACCATCGACACTGGTGCATCTTCAGATCTCTCTCATCTCCTGCCTCCTTCTCTCACTTTGGAGGACTCTGATTACATTGGGTTTGCCGGGATAATCCAGGATAATCTTCCCATCTCAAGGTTCTTAACCTAATTGCTTCTGCAAAATTCCTCTTGCCCTGAAAGGTAACATATTTATATATTCACAGTTCTGGGGATGAGGACAGGAATGGTTTTTGGTGGCCATTATTCTGCCTGCCACAGGGAACAACTAACTGCCTGAGGGAAGAGGCATCACATGGGAATCCTTTAAGGCTTTGCACGAGTTTTATGCAGCAACACCCTGGCAAGAAAGAAAAGAGATAATTTACCAGAGGAATTTACAAGGCAAGAAGACAAAAAAAGCATGGCTAGTTTTTGTTCTTTATTATTATTTGCTTTCTTTTCTTTTCCAGAAAGAGCCAGTCTCTGCTTGATTGCCCCTATGGTTGTGAGGCTCATTACCTATGAAGGCTGCTTTCTTTCTGTTGACAGATATGAACAGAGAAGAACCTTCCTTAAATTGAACCCTGATGTTTTCATCATCACTGGAAATGTTATAGATCTCATAGTGCCCAGGAGTTTCTTTCGTTGAACCAGAAAGGAGTGCTGGGCTGTTGCAGGATTGTGGCCCATAAGTGTCTGATCCATCCAGGAGGTTCTCTGATGCTGGCCCTCAAATAGACTGTGAATGCCCCTAGGCAGATGTCCAGGCCAATAACTTATTAGAGCAATATACTCAGAAGACTGGACAGTCTGAAGAACTTCATTGATGCCATCCCCTCTACTTCTGTCCTACAAATCAACTGAAAAGGACTTAAATGAGGCTGAATTTGACCTTGAGCTTTGAGGGGCAAAAACCCAACAATACTGATATTTTCCATTTCTCTTTTGATGTCACTGTGAACATAAATTGCTGGGGGTTTGGAGCCAGGGCACAGGCCCAACTCTCTGCCCCTTGCCCGAGGCGAGCTGGGATGAAGCAGGCCTCAGCCGGGGTCCCTGCGTGGCATCAGGGAGAACATGGGGGCTCTGGGCTGTGGGGCGGTGCAGGGAGGACAGTGCCGGGGAGAGGCTTGCAGAGAAGACACGCCCTGCATCCCTGTATCCCCCTGCATCCTCTGTTGATGCCCTTTGTTCCTGGGTCTCCTCTGTGCCAGGTGGCACTGCTCTAGGTTACAGTCTGGGATGTGGAGGCAATGGGGTGGATACCATCTGCCCTTGTGGTGTGCCAACAAGGGCACCCTCACTGCTGACCAGGGCTTCAGTTCACAGCACACTTTTACAGGCATTATCATCTTGGATTCTTATCATCCAAGTGGTGAAGGTTAGGAAAATTGAATGCATGGTGCCAGCCACAGCCAGATGTGTAGTGAGGGTTGGTTGAATGGAGTAGCAGCTGGAACACAGAACCCTGCCAAGGGCTGGACTTGGAAAGAGCAGTATCGGTGCCGGGTGATAAAAGCACCTGGAAGCATGGGTGGAGGGGTGGACAGGGGTGGAGGAAGGTGTCACTGGGCAGAGGCTGCTCATTGTCCCCCAACCCCCTCCCCCCGCTTTGCCCCCGGGCATCTCAGGCTCCAGGACTCTGAATCCAGCCACTAGAATGAATTAATGCTTGTCTCTTCATGATGTTGATGAGATCACCTTTATAACATCCCAGATGCCTAATGAGGGCGTGTACAGCAACTAGGCACCGAGTCCCAGAATCTCCCTGCCTTCGGCACGCCCTGGTAGTAATAGTGATCTTTAAAGCTGGGAAGCCCAGAGTGACTTCTCCCTAAAACCTCCTTAGTCATTTCCAGTCTCAACTGAAATTCAGAGATTCAGAGCCCAACCTGCAATGGTTTCAGAAAAATAAGCTAATTGCAGCCTGAAGTGAGGTGGTGTGTGGGGAGGGTGGAGAAACCCAAAGTGCAGGAGGAACCCAGGACCCAGGACAAGGTAGCCCCAATTTTGCCCGGAGGAAGTCAAAGAAACTTCCAGACTGGAAACTTGGAGAATAGAAAGAAATGGACTTTCAGTTATACATGCAAATCATTTGTACCCAGTCTCTTCCTCCCTGAATCCCACTTAGATGGTAGTAAAGGAATTGAAATGGTATAAAGCCACAACATCACAGAGAGGGGGAAGGAATTAGCAATGGACTGGCGATTTCAGCAAGTCTATGGAACAGAACAATGGTAGGTAGGTTAAGAGGAGGAAGCCACAGGAGCAGACATCTCATTTTTTTAAATAAAACCCCAAAGAGGCTGGAAAATTCATTACACTAGGCACAGTGCAGGACAGGTCTGAGATCCCAGAGTAAAAAACCAGGTATATGGAACAATTGTCTCTGCTTTGTTTCCCTAGGAAAACAAATAAAGAAACAGGCAAGTTATTTAAAGAAATTTCAAGGTCCTGGGAAAAACAACCCTCCATGCACATTCTGGCATGTAGAGGTTCCCAGTAAATACTCAGCTTGCTACCCTGGCATCTTAACATGAAACCTGCCAGTCAACAACTATTGCCCATGAGCACAAAGCTCTCAACGTTGGTTATTTTTATTGCCTCACTTTTAAAATATGAACCAATAACCAAGGATTTAAGAGAAGCAAGCAAGCAACAATAACAAAATCCCAGAGAAAAACAGGTACATAGCTCAGAAAGTAAGAGGGAGCAAAAAATTTTAAACTCTACTATCCTAAGAAAAGTCCAAAAGACTGCAACTATAAAACAAGAATAAGAGTCTATAAAAAAAGAACAATCAAAGAACAGGGATCACCAAATTTTAAAATACAATTGCAGAAATTAGACATTTAATTAAATTGTTGGAAGATAGAGTTGAGAAGTCTCCAGGAAGGAGAAAAGAGAGACTAAAAAGACAATAGAAAAGAGAAGATAAAAAGGATTACAGGAGAGGACAAAAAATATCAAGGGAATAGTGTAAGAGAATTTCATACAACTTAAGGACACAGATCTCCAGAGGACTCTGGTGTCTCCAGCAGTGTGAATGAAATAGAGCAATACATGGCCTATCACATTGAAAACAGGACACCGAGGACACGGGAGAGATCTGAAAGGCTTTTCCCCGAACTCCAAAAAAGAATCAACTATAAGTAATAACAAATTCTCAACAGCAGTCTTGGTCTGAGAAGGTAATCTGAATGTAGAATTTATTCCCAGCTAAACTAGCAATCAAATTTGAGAGAAAAAAGAATAAAGAAATTTTCAGGCAAAGACTCAGAAATGAGGATGCCCTCTGTATTCCTTCTCCTTAGAAGATATAAAATGAGGGTGTAAACTAGGAATTTAGGAAACAATGGAAGCAACTAAGAAAAGCAGTAAAGAGAAGCTTTAGGAAAAAACAGGCCCAGAGTAGTTTCTAGAAATTCTAGAAAAATAGAAGAAAGAAGTGCTTGAAAGGAGTTGTAATCATAGTGTAATCACTTGACACTATAGTAAATAATATTTACAAAGGCACCAACTCCTTTTTATTATTTACAAGGTTTTTCAACAATCACCAAAATTTTAATTATGGTAAGAGAATATAAAAGTCATCAATCTTGACAGAAATTGGAAGGTGGAAGGGAAAAGGAGAGATTGAGACAAATAGGGGCTCTGATGTCTACTTACAGAGCAACGTGTTAATAGAAATCATCAGTAGTTAATGGAACAAGGCACAAAGGTGAAATTTAAAGTTACAAATGTAATCATTAGAAGAACCACATATGGCGCTAGAACTTTAAGGTTGAATCACATGAAACTGTTGGGTTTTTTATGTAAAAAAATGGTTGAATATTAGAAATTTCATATGATTCAACCATCTAATAAAAGGGTAATATGCTAATTAGACCGGGAGACCTTCCAGACTTCCTTCCGGACAAAGCCATGGTGGCAGGGCCCAGGCAGAAGTGGTTAGGGGCGATCAGGCGAGGAGGGCAATTGGGGGTGATCAGGCCAGCAGCGGGGGGCAGTTGGGGGCAAGCTGGCTGGCAGGCAGAGTGGTTAGGGGAATCAGGCAGGGAGGCAGGTGAATGGTTAGGAGCCAGTGGTACCAGATTGCAAGAGGGATGTCTGACTGCTGGTTTAAACCGGCAGTTGGACATCCCCCGAGGGGTCCCAGATTGGAGAGGGTGCAGGCTGGGCTGAGGGACACTCCATGCATGAATTTCATGTACCAGGCCATTAGTGTGTGTGTGTGTGTGTGTGTGTGTGTGTGTGTGTGTGTGTGTGTGAACAGAAATGCATAATTCATAATACATCAATAAATTAAAGTGGCTGTTGTGGCTCAGTAGGTTGGTCATAGTCCCGTGCACCAAATGGTTGCCAGTTTGATTCCTGGTCAGGGCGTATGCCCAGGTTGTGGGCTCCATCCCCAGTGGAGTAGGGGGGCTTACAGGAGTCAGCCAATTGATATTGCACTCTCACATTAATATTTTTCTCTCTCTCTCCCTCTCCAAGATACAAAGATGGTTGTTTGTGTTCACCGGACAGTTAAAATAGTAAAATCCATCCCATGTTTAGAAATAGAAAAGTAAGATTATATACTTAAAAATTGGTTAGAAAAAAATTATAATTAAGTATGCATGTTTTAAAAAGATAACCACTGAAAGAATACCAACAACAACAATAAAATCCAGCATATATGAGAGAGTAATGCAAACTTATCAATCCACCAGAGAGCATGAAAGAAGGGGGGACATGGAAGCAAAGAAAGAAAATGATAAATAGAAAATAAAAAATGCCCTAGCTGGTTTGGCTCAGTGGATAGACAGTCGGCCTGCAGACTGAAGGGTTCCAAGTTCAATTCTGGTCAAGGGCACATGCCCAGGTTGCAGACTCACTCCCCAATGTGGGGTGTGCAGGAGGCAGTCAATCAATGATTCTCATCACTGATGTTTCTATCTCTCTCTCCCTCTCCCTTCCTCTCTGAAATCAATTTAAAAATACCCCCCCAAAAAAACACATCTTTGTAGTAACAATACATCAGTAATCACTAAAATAAATATAAGCAGGTCAATTTCAGTTATTAATAGAAAGATGCTATCTAAATAAAATTTAGAAAAACCCAACTTTATGCTGCCTACAAAAGACACACCTAAAATAAAACTAAAGAAAAAAAAGGTGACAATAAAGAATGGAGGAGATGGGACAAAATGGCGGCGGAATAGAAGGATGTGTCCTGAGCCTTCTCCCAGAGCAAATAGAGGAGGCAGCTGAGACGAGCGGAATCCGGCCCGAATTGGCGAAGGAGGCACAGCTGGTGAGGCAGTTTGCAGCTGGGAAGAGCAGGGATCCCCCGGATAAAGGTAAAATCAAAGATCTAGGCAGTAGAATCTCCCGGACCTCTGTGCCCAGAAGGTCAGGGAGAAACTACACAGTGCCAAGCCGCGTCCCTGAGGACAGGCAAGGTCTGAAGGATTTTAGACCTTAGAGTCTGGATTTGGGATCTGAGCTCAAAGGCAGCCTTTAAGAGCTGCCGGACCACGGAGTGCCGGCAAGAGAGGAACTGGCAGAGACGCGGTCCTTCAAAGCGCTGGGGCCTGCGCCTTTCCCCACTGAACCTAGTTCGTGGGACCTTTTGGAGACAGGCGCTTACCTGTGACAGAAGTGCGGGAGAAGGGGTAGAGTTGTGGAACCTGGGCAGAGTGGGCAACAGGACGGTCCAGGAGAAGTGGTAGCAAGTCTGGTGCTGAGTCATACCTAAGCCCACAGAATCCATTTTCTCCTGAGAGATAGCCCCTCCCCCCAGTCTCCAGGCAACCAATATAGCCACACCCAGATTCCACCCTGATTAACACCAAGGAATCTGAATACTCCCTGAGGCCATAGGATCTACTCTAAAGAGAAATCTTTAGAAGCTAAGCACCTCAATTACACTAGATAACCAAGCCCAGGAGAACAGAAAGATTTTACCAGTGGCACCATCACCAAAAGAACCTGGGTAGCAAAGCAATTGGATCTACAATTAAAACATTTCAGGAAAACATGGGGAGACAAAAAAGCAATACCCAAAGGAAAGAAAAAGAGGAATCACCAGAAAGGGAGTTAAATGAAATTGAGGCTAGCAGCTTAACAGAGAGAGAATTCAGAGTAATGGTTCTAAGGATGTTTAAACGGATGGATGACAAATACACACAACTCAATGACAAATACACACAACTCAATGAGAACTACAAGGAGCTGAATGAAAATGTCACCAACATGAAAAGAAACCAAGAGGAGATGAAGAACGACATAGCTGCAATAAAGAACACATTGGAAGGCTTAAACAGTAGACTAGAAGAGGCTGAGGACCGCATCAGTGAATTAGAAGACAAGGTAGGAAAACACACACAAACACAGCAGCAAATGGAAAGAAGACTTAAAAAGCAAGAGGAGAGCCTAAGGGAGCTTTGGGACAACACAAAACGAAACAATATTAGAATAATAGGGATACCAGAAGGTGAGGAAGAGAAGCAAGGAATAGAAAACCTGTTTGAAGAAATAATGACGGAGAACTTCCCTGATATTGGCAAGAAAAAAACTATGCAAGTCCAAGAAGTACACAGAGTCCCAAACAAGTTGAACCCCAAAAGACCAACACCAAGACACATCATAATTAAATTGGCGAATACCAATGACAAAGTAAGAATCTTAAAGGCTGCCAGAGAGAGACAGAAAGTTACCTACAAGGGATCTCCTATTAGAATATCAACTGATTTCTCAACAGAAACACACCAGGCCAGAAGGGAATGGAATGAAATATTCAAAGTGATGCAAAGCAAGGGTCTGAATCCAAGAATACTATACCCAGCAAGGTTATCATTCAAAATTGAAGGGGGAATCAGGAGCTTCACAGATAAAAAAGGGCTAAGAGAGTTTATCACTACCAAGCCAGCAATGCAAGAAATGCTGAAGGGACTGCTGTAAAAAGAAGAAAGAGAAAGGCAAAAAGAAACACAAACACTAAGGGGGAAAATATGACAACAAACATGTACTTGTCAATAATAACATTAAACGTAAATGGATTAAATGCACCAATCAAAAGACATAGGGTAGCTGAATGGATAAGAAAACATGACCCATATATTTGCTGTCTACAAGAGACTCACCTCAGAGCAAAGGATTCACACAGACTGAGAGTGAAGGGATGGAAAAATATTTTTCAAGCAAATGGAAATGAGAAAAAAGCTGGGGTAGCAATACTTATATCTGATAAAATAGACCTCAAAGTAAAGGGCATAACAAGAGATAAGGAAGGCCACTACATAATACTAAAGGGAGCAATTCAACAAGAAGATATAACTCTGGTAAACATATATGCACCCAACGCAGGAGCACCCAAATACATAAAAAAACTCCTGGAAGAGATCAAGGGAGAGATCGACAACAATACAATCATAATAGGAGACTTTAATACACCACTGACATCACTGGATAAATCCTCCAGACAAAAAATCAGCAAAGAAATAGCAATTCTAAATGACACACTAGATCAGATGGACCTAATTGACATCTTCAGAGCATTTCACCCCAAAGCCTCGGAATATACGTTCTTCTCAAGTGCCCATGGGACATTTACAAAAATAGACCACATATTGGGTCACAAACAAAGCCTCCCTAAATTCAAAAAGACTGAAATCCTATCAAGCATTTTCTCAGACCACAATGGCATAATATTAGAAATAAACTATAATAAAAACATTCCAAAAAATTCAAACACGTGGAAACTGAATAGCATGCTATTAAACAATGATTGGGTGATCAACGAGATCAAAGAAGAAATTAAAAACATCCTGGAGAATAATGACAATAAAAACACAACAATGCAAATGCTATGGGACACAATGAAAGCAGTCTTGAGAGGGAAGTTTATAGCTCTACAGGCCTACCTCAAAAAACAAGAAAAAATGGTAATAAATCTTCTAACTCAACAACTCAAAGAATTAGAAAGAGAGCAACAAGAAAAGCCCACAGTGAGCAGAAGGAAGGACATAATAAAGATCAGAGCAGAAATGAATGACATAGAGACCAAAAAAACAATACACAGGATCAACAAAACCAAGAGCTGGTTCTTTGAAAGGATAAACAAGATTGATGAACCTCTAGCCAGGCTCACCAAGAAGCAAAGAGAGAGGACCCAAATAAACAAAATCAGAAATGAAAGAGGTGAAATAACAACAGACCCCACAGAAATACAAAGGATTGTTAAAAAATACTATGAACAACTCTATTCTAACAAACTACACAATCTGGAGGAAATGGACACATTCCTAGAAAAATACAACCTTCCAAAACTCACACAGGAAGATTCTAAGAATCTCAATAGGCTGATAACTATGGAAGAAATTGAAGCAGTCATCAAAAAGCTTCCAGCAAACAAAAGCCCAGGGCCTGATGGCTTCACAGGGGAGTTTTACCAAACATTCAAGGAAGAACTAAAACCTATCCTCCTCAGACTATTCCAGAAAATTCAAAAAGAAGGAACACTTCCAAACTCCTTCTATGAGGCCAGCATCACCCTAATACCAAAACCAGACAAAGACAACACAATGAAAGAGAATTACAGGCCAATATCCCTCATGAACATAGATGCCAAAATCCTCAACAAAATTCTAGCAAATCGAATCCAGCAGTACATCAGAAAGATTATACACCATGACCAAGTAGGATTTATCCCAGGGATGCAAGGATGGTACAATATTCGCAAATCAATAAACGTGATACATCACATAAACAAATTGAGAGATAAAAATCACATAGTCATATCAATTGATGCAGAAAAAGCATTTGATAAAATCCAACACCCTTTCTTGATAAAAACTCTCAGCAAGGTGGGAATAGAAGGATCATACCTGAACATGATAAAAGCCATATACGACAAACCCACAGCCAACATCATACTCAATGGGCAAAAACTAAAACCATTTCCCCGAAGAACAGGAACAAGACAGGGATGCCCACTCTCACCACTCCTGTTTAATATAGTGCTGGAAGTACTAGCCATTGCGATCAGACAAGAAGAAGAAATAAAAGGCATCCAAATTGGAAAAGAAGAAGTAAAACTGTCCTTATTCGCAGATGACATGATACTGTACATAGAAAACCCTAAAGACTCCATAAAAAAATTATTAGACTTAATAACTGAATTCGGTAATGTAGCAGGATACAAAATTAATGCCAAGAAATCTATGGCATTTCTATACACCAATAATGAACTTACAGAAAGAGAGACTAAAAAAACAATCCCATTTACCATCGCACCAAAAAAATTAAGATACTTAGGAATAAACTTAACTAAAGAGGTAAAAGACCTATACGTAGAAAACTACACGACACTGAAAAAAAAGATAGAGGAAGACATAAACAGATGGAAGAACATACCATGTTCATGGATTGGTAGAATCAACATCATCAAAATGTCCATACTACCCAAAGCAATCTATAAATTCAATGCACTTCCCATTAAAATACCAACAACATATTTCACAGACCTAGAACGAAATTTCCAAAAATTTATCTGGAATAAAAAAAGAACCCGAATAGCTACAGCAATCCTGAGAAAGAAGAACAAAGTAGGTGGGATCTCAATACCAGATATCAAGTTGTATTACAAAGCTACTGTTCTCAAAACAGCCTGGTACTGGCACAAGAACAGACATATAGATCAATGGAATAGAATAGAGAACCCAGAAATTGACCCAAATCAATATGCCCAATTAATATTTGACAAAGGAGGCATGAACATTCAATGGAGTTAAGACAGTCTCTTCAACAAATGGTGTTGGGAAAATTGGACAGATACATGCAAAAGAATGAAGCTAGATCACCAACTTACACCATACACAAAAATAAATTCAAAATGGATAAAGGACTTAAACATAAGACGGGAATCCATGAAAATACTAGAGGAATCCACAGGCAGCAAAATCTCGGACATATGCCGAAAGAACTTCTTCACTGATACTACTCCTAGGGCAATGGAAGCTAAAGAGAAAATAAACAAATGGGACTACATCAAAATAAAAAGCTTTTGCACAGCAAAGAAAACCATCAATAAAACAACAAGAAAGCCCACTGCATGGGAGAACATATGTGCCAATGATATCAATGATAAGGGTTTAATCTCCAACATATACAGAGAACTCATACAACTTAACAAAAAGAAGATAAACAACCCAATCAAAAAATGGGCAACTGATCTAAGTAGACACTTTTCGAAAGAAGACAGAAGGCAGGCCAAGAGACATATGAAAACCTGCTCACAGTCACTAATCATCAGAGAGATGCAAATCAAAACAACAATGAGGTACCATCTCACACCTGTCAGAATGGCTTTTATCAACAAATCAACAAACAACAAGTGTTGGCGAGGATGCGGAGAAAAAGGAACTCTTTTGCACTGCTGGTGGGAATGCAGACTGGTGCAGCCACTGTGGAGAACAGTATGGAGTTTCCTCAAAAAAATAAAAATGGAACTCCCATTTGACCCAGTGATCCCACTTCTAGGAATATATCCCAAGAATCTAGAAACAGGCATCAGAAAGGAAATATGCACCCCTATGTTCATAGCAGCACAATTCACCATAGCCAAGATTTGGAAACAACCTAAATGCCCATCAGCAGATGAATGGATTAAAAAACTGTGGTATATCTATACAATGGAATACTACGCTGCGGTAAAAAAGAAGGAGTTCCTACCATTTGCAACAATATGGATGGAGATGGAGAATATTATGTTGAGTGAAATAAGCCAGGCAGAGAAAGATAAATATCACATGATCTCGCTCATTTGTGGAATATAATGAACAACATAGACTGATGAACAAGAACTGATCCAGAGGCTGAGAAACGTCGATCAGAACATCATACCTCAGGTAAGGTAGGGGAGGGTGGGGGTAAGGTGGAGAGATCAACCAAGGGACTTGTATGCATGCATATGAACCTAATCAATGGACACAGACAACAAGGGGGTGGGGCATTAAGAGAAATTGTTTCATGTGACAAAAATTTTTAAATGAAACTCTCTGTAGACTGAAAATTATTTTGGAAGGAAACAAAGAGAAGTTTCCTTCAAAAGTCATAAGGATTGTAATTGAAAGTCAATATATTTGGCCGCTTGAACTAAAGTAAGTAATTTGTGCTTTTGCCTCCCTGACAAAGTTTATATAAAGCTACAAAAAGAAATTGACAGCCAGTTTGAAATGGAATTGCCAAGGCCTAGGGCAAAGAATATCCTTACATGATATTATTCTACAATCTCATTATAATGTTAGATATTTTACAACAGCATACTTTACAATTATCCCAAACAAACTTACAAACTAATTCTTTGAATGGTGGGCAGCAATTTAAAAAAAAAAAAAAAAAAGGGGACATGAAAGGATTTAATCCCTTGCAGAAGGAATTAAGGCACTGGGAAGGCACTTGAGCATCCTATATTGGCCCCTCTTGCCCTTTGTGCCAAGAGGGACCCTCTTCTCACAATCCAATTGCCCTCAGCTGTTACCTGAACTTTCTGTTCATGCTGAGCTTGAAGCCTCGTGGGGGCTGGTACCAGGGATCTGTCTCACACCCAATTGTGTGAGCTGGGCCCTCACTGGAGAAGAAACCCGAGTTCCCCGAGATATGTGATCAGCACCGGGACCCTGCCAGCAGGCCAGGGGTTCCCAAGGCAGGTGCTGGGTGTGGAGGCCATGGGGTCATAGGCTACCAAGGAGACAGAACTGAACCTCACAGCACCCTGCTTGGCCCCGGAGGATGGCTGGTTAGCCAGAGACGGGTAAGATTCCTCAAGGAAGAAACAACCTAAGACAGGCACAGTCGCAGAGGGGCCATCAGGAGAGAACTTGGGGGGGCAACAGAAGTGGGGCACAGACCCTAACCCCCCCAACATTGCAGGGGCTTGAACCCTCACCCCCTTCTAAAGGAGGTCTCCTACCCCCATGGCTGCTTCGCACTTCCCACACCCAGCTCAGATCGGGACCCAGGCAACAGAAAGAGACCCGGCCCAGCTCACATCGAGATACAGGTGACAGACAGAGACTTGGCCCAGCTCAGATCGGGACCCAGGTAACAGACAAGAGACTTGGCCGACAGCAGTTGCCCTATATCTAAATTCAGCTGAGCATTTGGAATGCTCAGGGCCCACTCAAGAATGCAAATAATCCTTCCCACTAATATTTACAGGGTAAACTAAGATTGTTGGTAGAGTATTAAATTTGACAGTAAAATAGTAATTGAGTTTTCAGATTAATTTAAATAGGCTAATTGAAATAAGTGAATATTCAAGTACTGGACAAAAAGCTATTCTTAAAGTAATAACTAAAATTTCTATTGGTAGTTCATCTCATGGTAAAATTCCTGAATAAGCAATGAACCTAAAGCAGTCATATGTGTGGTGGGGAAAAAAAATTTTTTTTAATTTAAAGTTATCAAGACTGCATTATAAAATTTACAAAAACCTCCATTAAAAAAAAGGGGGGATAGTAGGGCAATATCATGTAAGGAAAAATATCCTATAAGTAAATTACATCTAGAAAATTTTTACTTTACCAAATTAAGGTTCATTTGCAATGCTAACAGCAAGGCCATTAAAAACACACATGGTGTCTAAATAAGACAAAGGAAAATCGTTTGAACAAAAATAAAAAGGATCCGAAATCAATTATATAGAAAAGATTCCTTTATTAACTTGTGGTCGAGAATATATTTGTATATTTTCAGAAAACAACCCCAAGACCAGATGGATTCCTGCAACAGAGAGGAATTGACAGGAGTGCACCAACCACGAAGACAAGAGGAAAAAACAGTCCAGAGATGGAAGACGCTGACAACGCCTTGCCATGGGAGCAGTCAGCAGCTGTGCACCGCTGCAGGTTACCTAGGACCAAACCAGAGAGGGTCAGACCTGCATTGCCACCATGTGCCCACCATCCAGATATCACTGCTGACATGTACACATAAGGAACTGTTTGACATTGAAATTGGGACTCAAACATTTTTTTGTTTTGTCTTGTTTTGTTATTATATGTTTATTTCCAGTCTGCAAAGGCAAAACTTTTTAAAGGAAAGAAATGGTGGGAAAAAGATACAGAGGCAAAGAAGCATTGAACAGACTGTCAAACTACATTGGGAAGACAGGGGTGGTTGGGCGAGGAGGGCTGTAAGAGACCAACCGAAGGACTTGTACGCATGCATATAAGCACAACCAATGGATATAAGACACTGGGGCGGGGGGGGGGGGGGGGGAGGGTGGGCAGGTGAAGGCATGTCCTGGGGGGTAGGGGAGGTTGGGGGGAGATCAAAGGGGGAAAAAAAAGGAAACATATGTACTACTATTTGTAATACTTAAAACAATAAAAATAAAATAAAATTAAAAAAATAAAATAAATTAAAAAAAATAAAATAAAATTAAAAAAAAGAATGGAAAAATATATACTATGTAGATACTAACCAAAAGAACGCTGGTGTGGTTTCAAAATAAACACATAAAATAGACTTGAAAAAAAAATACTATAGGATTAAAGGCTTATATTTAAAATAAAAAACTTACATAACTACATAAAAAAACTTTTAAAAACTACATAAATAACTTTATAAAAGATCAACCAGAAATTTAAAATTTCTATATGGCTTATTAGAGATAGATATAGATAGATCTATAGATAGATATAGATATAGATATAGATATAGATGATATAGATATAGATGTAGATGTAGATGTAGATGTAGATATAGATATAGATATAGATATAGATAGATATGGATATTGATAGAAATATAATAGAAACTTAACAAATTCACAATCAGATTTTTTCTGTAATTAATCAACAAACCAAAAACTTAGTAAGTTTACAGAAGTCTTGAACAGCACAATTAACAAGCTTTATCTGGTGGAGATATAATATCCTGAACCCAATTTAAAAGAAATTTTTTTCCTCAGGCACATGGAGAACATTCCCCCAAATTGACTATGTACTAGGTCATAAAACAAGTTTCAAAAGTGTTCGAAGAATTGGGATCATACAGAACACAACTGCGTTAGAAATCAATAATAAAAAGATTAAAAACTTGGAATAAAAAGCTCTCTTCCAAGCACTCAGCTCAAAGAAAAAATCATCATGGAAATGAGAAAATACAGAAGTGGACAATAACAGAACCAACAGTAACAGTAATATCACAATATAAAACTGGACCTGCTGTTCAAGCAGTACGTATGGGAGATTGACATTCTGAAATGAAGAAAGAATGAAAAGTAACGGGCTAGAGCGCAGCGGTTTGGCTGTCCGTTGGCGCGGTCCGCGCACTTCGCTCCTGGACTGCGCTCTCGCTGGGCAGCAGGAGCGGCGTCCCGGACTCAGAGCGGCCTGAAGCTTCGGCGCGGAGGGAAGGAAAATGGCCCGAACCAAGCAGACTGCTCGCAAATCCACGGGTGGGAAAGCGCCCCGCAAACAGCTGGCCACTAAAGCTGCCCGGAAAAGCGCCCCCTCTTCCTGCGGGGTGAACAAGCCCCATCGCTACAGGCCCGGGACCGTTGCGCTTCGAGAAATCCGTCGTTACCAGAAATCGACCGAGCTTCTGATCCGGAAGCTGCCTTTCCAGAGGCTGGTGAGGGAGATCGCCCAGGATTTCAAAGCGGACCTGCGGTTCCAAAGTGCCGCCATCGGTGCGCTGCAGGAGGCTAGCGAGGCGTACCTGGTGGGGTTATTTGAAGATACTAACCTGTGTGCCATCCACGCTAAGAGAGTCACCATCATGCCCAAAGACATCCAGTTGGCTCGCCGGATACGGGGGGAGAGAGCTTAAGGGAAGGCAGTTTTTACGGTGTTTTGTAGTAAATTCTGTAAAACACTTTGGTTTAATTTGTGACTTTTTTGTAAGAAATTGTTTATAATATGTTGCATTTGTACTTAACTCATTCCATCTTTCACTCAGGATGAATGCGAAAAGTGACTGTTCACAGACCTCAGTGATGTGAGCACTGTTGCTCAGGAGTGACAAGTTGCTAATATGCAGAAGGGATGGGTGATGTTTCTTGCTTCTTATGATGCATGTTTCTGTATGTTAATGACTTGTTGGGTAGTTATTAAGGTACTAGAATTGATAAATGTGTACAGGGTCCTTTTGCAATAAAACTACTTATGAACTTGATCCAAGTGTTTAACAATTGGGGCTGTTAAGTCTGACCATGCATCACTGTGATGGAATGTGGGCTTTTTCAAGGGTGAAGATACAAGTCTTAACCACAGTGTAATAACTTAGTTTCCTAAAAAAAAAAAAAAAAAAAAAAAGTAAACCTGGCAGCTATAGAATACACTATGTGCATTTATAATAGCTATTTTATATATTGTTGTGTCAACATTTTTAAATGTTTTACACTCAAAAAAAAAAAAGGAAGGAAGGAAGAAAAGAAAATTAATGGGCTAAGTATCTGACCTAAGGAGTCATGAGGAAATAACAACTAAATAGATTCAGAGAAAATAGAGGAAGGAAATAAAGATAAAAGCTGACGATAAATGAAATCAAGCACAATAGAGAGGTGAAACAAAGCCCAAAGTTTGTTCTTAGTAAACGCTAATAAAATTAAAAATATATATTGCAAGATTGATGGAGGAAAAAAGAAAATGGACATAATATTAGAGATTAAAAAAAGGGGGGACAATTATAGATACAGCAGAGATTTTAAAGCAAAATAGAAATAAAAATATGAGAAATGCTAGGCTAAGAAATTTGAAAACTTAGAGATAAAAGTGAACAACTTCCTAAAATATACATAAGTGAACAACAGTGAGGAAATAGAAAATTAAATAGATCTGCAACCACCGAAACAGTGAAATCAGTAGTTAAAAATAAACCACATGGCTTACACACACTGTGGTAGCCAGGCTCCCTTGTGGCTCCCCAAGATCGGCCTCCTAGTATCCCCCTTCTCCCACAATGAGTAGGCCTTGACCTCAATCAACCAGTAGGAAACTGGAAATGATGAAATATGACTTCTGAGGCTAAACTGTAAAAGGCACTGTGACTGCTGCCCCAATCTCGCTCTCTAAATCCTGGGGGGGATGCCAGCTGTCATGTCATGAAGACACTCAAGCACCCCTATGAAGAGGTTCATTAGGCAAGGCTCTGAGGCCTCTTGCCATTAGCCTGCTAAGAACTGACAGCAATGAGGTGAGATATTTTGGAAGCATATCCCCCAGCCCCTGTGAAGATCACTATAGTCTCAGCCAACATTTTAATGATAACCCATGAAAGACACTAAGCCAGAACCACCCAATTAAGCTGCTCTCAAATTCATGACCCTCAGAAACTGTAAGGTAATATATGTTATTGTTTTAAGCCACTGAGATTTGTGTCATTTGCTATGCAGCAATAAGTAATACAATAAAACCAAGCCAAGATGATTTTAGAAAATAGTTCTATAATACATTCAAGGAACAGATAATCCCATGTTTTACAAGCTGTCCAGAGCAATTGTCCCAATCCGCTTTATGAGGCTGCATAATTTGGATGATACAGTCAAAATCAGTCAAATGTATTATTTTTGAAAGATTCACAAGAGAATCTCACCAATGAATGGATAATAAAAGTTCTAAACAAAATATTAGTAAACTGAACCCAACAATGCATTTTTTTAAATGCATAACCAGGCTCCGTTTGCTTCAGGAATGCAATAATGAATTTATTTTTCAAAATCTATAAGTTTTATTAACCACTTTAACACATTGAAGGAGAAAAACTATATAAGCATCTTAACAGATGAAAAAATATTGATAAAATTTAACATCTACCCATGACTTAAAAAAATACTTAACTAACTAGAGTTAGAAATGTCACATTTGCCTGGCCAGTGTGGCTCAGCGGTTGAGCATCAACCCAAGAACCAAGTTGATCCTTAGAACACATGCCTGAGATTGTGGGCTCGATCCCCAGTAGGGGGAGTGCAGGAGGCAGGCAATCTATGATGTTCCTCTGTCATCAGTGTTTCTATCTCTATTTCTCTCCTTTCCTCTCTCTCTAAAAATCAATTTTAAAAAATCTATGTGCTTCCAAGTAAAAAATTACCCTTATATAAAAAAGAAATGTCACATTTATTGATGAAAGCTCAGAGGCATTTTATTTGCAATCAGATTCTTTTAAGGTCCCTTGTTATCACCATTTCTGTTCAACATTATATTGGAAGTTTTAGCCAGTGCAGATAAGATTTTTTTAAGATAGAAAGATAAATAAATAAAATATATAAGCTTTCAATAGGAAAAAACAAATTATTAGAATTATTGTCAGATATAAAATAATTATGTAAAAATAATTCCATTTCCATATACCTATAATAAGCAATCAGAAAATGTAATTTAAAAAAATGATAACATCTACAATAGCAACAAGAATTCACAATAGGGGAGCAGACCTAGGAATAAACCTAACAATATTTATGCAAGATTTTATGAAAGAATTCTGAAACCTCACTGAAAAATTAGAAAAGACCTAAAAAATTGGAAAGATGAACCATGTTTACAGTTTGTAGGTCTACAGGCCTTGTGGATGTCTTGGGAAAACTGTTTATCTCTGATGTCAGCAGTTTCTTATCCTCAAGAAGTCTTTGATCTCTGCTGTAGGAGGAGGCAAATGTCACAGACAGGTGCAGGTGTCTATTCGTGGTTATGCACCTGATAAGATCCCTTCCACTGATGTTGGAGAAAGTCTTAAATTTTCCAATGGACAAAATCTCCTGGTTGTAAGACTCAGAAGTCTTGTCTGCTGAGAGTGCACTGTGAAATGAATGTCACTAATGTATCCATTTATTAACCAGTCCCAGTAAGCTGATTAATAAGTTCCTGATAATAATGCAGAATGTCTCCTTTTAGTAAGATTGATTCGTAGGTCCTTTCATCCAGATGCATAGGGTGACCATTGACTATTTAATGAAGAGATAAGCTATGTGTTTACCAAAAGAAGTCGATTTCAGGTTGAGGCGCACATAAGGAGAGCTTTTGGCCAAGGAAAATTAAAAGCTTCTGAAAACTTAACCAGTTGAGCTTTAATTGCACCATTTGCATGTTCTACCAACCCAGAGAACTGGGGTGACAGGCACAATGAAAATACTGTAGAATAGACCAAATACTACAAATGGATTGCATTATTTGCCCAGTGAATGAATCCCTCAGTTACTGTAACTCAGAGGGAATTCCCAATTGAGAGTTAATTTTTCCCAATAATAATTTACCTACTGTTAAGGCTGTTGCTTTCCTGCAAGGAAATGCCTCCACTCAGTGGAAAAGAAACAAATATGCAAATTGTAACTAGCACGTATTCATATCTTTGCGATGGAGGCATTTGGATAAAATCCAATTACCATCCCTCAGATGGATCTAAAGCAGTGGTTCTCAACCTTTCTCATGCTGCAACCCGTTAATACAGTTCCTCATGTTGTGGTGACCCCCAACCATAAAATTATTTTCGTTGCTACTTCATAACTGTAATTTTGCTACTGTTATGAATCATAATGTAAATATCTGTGTTTTCTGATGGTCTTAGGCGACCCTGCTTGCAGTTCTCAACCGCTGCTGTAGAACCTAAGACCATTGGAAAACACAGATATTTACATTACGATTCATAACAGTAGCAAAATTACAGTTATGAAGTAGCAACGAAACGGGTCGCGGCATTAGAAAGGTTGAGAACCACTGAAAAGGAAGTGGGAAATGCCATTGGGACCCATGAAATGAATTTTCAGAGTTACTAGTATATTTGGACAGACAGAACATCTGCTATGCACTTTGTGAGCTACATTAGAAGGTTTCCAGTAAATCATATTTTTAGGACCCCAATGTATTAGCTCGTGCACATGATAAAGTATAGGTAATTGAATCCCTAGTTAAGATTAGTTTCTGACTGGATTCAAGCCATATCTGTTTGCCTGGGTCAAAAGTTCCCCCTTTTTTATTGCCATACCCGTGTTGGGCAAACTGCGGCTCGCGAGTCACATGCGGCTCTTTGGCCCCTTGAGTGTGGCTCTTCCACAAAATACCATGGCCTGGGCAAGTCTATTTTGAAGAAGTGGCGTCAGAAGAAGTTTAAGTTTAAAAAAATTCGGCTCTCAAAAGAAATTTCAGTCGTTGTATGTTGATATTTGGCTCTGTTGACTAATGAGTTTGCCGACCACTGCCATATCCTCTTTCCTTCTTCCACAGCTGTCCACTGCAACTTAAAAAAGGAGGTCCAGAATTCTGAGAAAAACTTCCCCAAGCTCACCCAGTGCAAAGCAAGGAGGCAGTGGGGCACAATAGGAAGAAATTCTTAAACAAGATTTTTTAAAAGCCCAACTGTAAAGTTATATTGCTAAATTTGACTACATTAAAATGAAAGCTTCTGTTCCACAAAAAACAGTATGAGTCAAGTGAAATAAGAAGCTGCAAACTGCCCTAACCAGTTTGGCTCAGTGGATAGAGCGTCGGCCTGCGGACTGAAAGATCCCAGGTTCGATTCCGGTCAAGGGCATGTACCTTGGTTGCAAGGACATCCCCAGTAGGAAGTGTGCAGGAGGCAGCTGACCAATGTTTCTCTCTCATCGATGTCTCTAACTCTCTATCCTTCTCCCTTCCTCTCTGTAAAAAATAAATAAATAAATAAATAAATAAATAAATAAATAAATAAATAAATAAAATATATATATATATATATATATTTAAAAAGAAGCTACAAACTGAAACAGGATAGTTGTAAGATATACCATTTACAGAGAATTTGTGTCCAGGATATGTAAAAAGTCCTGCAAATCAAAAGGAAAAAGACCAAATGCCCCATTATAAATTGATCAACATATATGCACAGATAATTCTTGAAAGAAGAAATCTGAATGTTCAACAAACATTGAAAAAATAAATTTAATTTCACTAGTTATCAGGGAAATGAAAGATAAAGCAACAATGAGTTACCATTTCATACTTATCAGATTGACAGAAATTCAAAATTCTGACATTAAGAGTTGGGAGGATGTAGAGTAATGGGGAATAAAAAGAAAAGAAAAACACTGGGAATAACTGTCCATCAACAAGAGAACAGATAAATTATGGTATGTTCATGCAACAGACTATTATGCAGCTATTAAAATGAATGACCTAGTGTCAAATGCTTCATATGGGTAAATCTCAATGGTATGTTAGCCCAGAAAAAAAAAAAAACACATTTGAAGAATGCTATATGCAGAGTAGCATCATTTATATAAAATTTGAAAACAGGCAGTCTTACTTCAGCTTGTTCAGAGTTGTAGACACATGTGGTAAGAATATAAAAACATGCTTGAGGATGGGAAACGCCAAATTTATTAGGCAGGTTACTTGTAAGGAGAGGAGAGCAATGAGAACAGGGAAGTAATATACAGGAGACTTCAACTTTACCTGTCATATTTTATTCTGTTAAAAAAATATCTGAAGCAAACAGAGCAAAGAATAAAGATTGTATAAAGCAGGTTCAGGTGTCCAAAGTTATTCTCTTAACTTTCTTGCATGTTCCTGCATTATCTTTAAAGATAATGGCCAAGGGAGATGTTTTCATTGGAGGGGACACCAAAATGTAAGCCCAATGGAAGCGAGTACTTTGTTTTAGCCACTGCTCCATCCTCCACTTAGAAGAGGGCCGGGTACAGAGGAGATATTCAACAAATGTTTGCTGAATGAATGAACATCTGCAAAGGCAATGAGATATGTTAAAACACAGCGTGTTCAAAAGAGCTATCATAGTAATAGCCTACTTCTATTGAGTCCACATGCACCAGCCACTGACTTAACTATTTGGCCTGAGTTATTTCATTCTGTCCTTGCAACCACATAAGAACCATTACTATCCTCATTGTACAGGTGAGGAAATGGAGGCTTAGAGAGGGAGGCAGCTTGTCCGAGAGCATAGTGGTTAGGACTAGAGTCCGTCATGCATCAAAGAAGTCTGGGTTTTACGCTATAGGTGGTTGCAAAATTTGGAACAGTAGAAATAAATGATACAAGGAGGCACATGAACATATACACACACCAGAGTGAAGGGTGACCGGGAGCAGTAGGGGTGGGGAGGGTGCCTAGTGCCCAACAGCCTGCGAGGGGGCACACAGCGGGAACACTGCAGTCTGCCTGGGCAGTCTGGAAATGCTTTACCAGGAGGAGACTTTTGAACTTGGCCTTGAAGGAGAAGTGCACCTACAAATGTCAGGAACCCAACAATCCCTGCTCTGTGTCCCGTTGGTGTTATTCTGAGGATCCGTTGCTCTGGACTGGGAGCACAGAGCCTGACTGCACAGGGCTGAGACCACACACACGTGAAGACAAACTGGGGTAAAGGAAACCTTCAGCTTGAGAAAGTTTGCTCTCACCTTTACACACACAGAGAAGAAAAAGCAACCAGAGCTCTTCTTTAGAAGTCAGGTTGGCAGTACCACAGGTAATTGCCTGGCCTTTAATAAGAGCTAACATTTGAGCAGTTACTGTTTGCTGGGCACTGAGCTGCTATCACATGCTTTAATGCCTCTAATTCTCACAACTCTATGAAGCAGGTACTCTTTATCCCTTTCCAAGGACGAGGAAACCCAGGCTTGGACAACCGAAGTATCTTGCCCATCGTCCTACGCAGTTAGTACGTGGTGGAGCTGGAATTTGAACCCACGGTTTTCAACGCTCCACCCGTGTTTTAACCATTGCTGCTCACAGGCATCCATTGAAAGCAACAAGGATTTTACTGCTTTCCATCAGAAGAATAAATGAGAATGTGATCAAGCATAATAAACTAGGAACCAAGCTTGCCATTGCATTCATGAACTCCTGTCACATGTTAGGTGCTCCATAAATGCTTGTGAAATGAGGTAGCATTTAGTTCAGGAAATGAAAACCAACCCAGTGTCAATGATATACTTGTCTCTCATAGTAGTTTCGTAAGTCTTTGCAGGCACACACACAGGGACTCTCTCAATCAATGCCCCACTCTCACCCTGTGGGACACACACACACTTAGAGCTCCTGCTGAGCTCCCACTTCTCTCAAATCTCTGCTCCACCCACCCTCCCCAGCACCCCTCCTCCTGCTCCTTGGCACTCAGGCCTGACTTCTGTCATTGGTGCTGCACTCCTGGAGGGAAGGCCCTGCACTCTTTTCTCTCTCAGCCTGCCCTGAGTGAAGGAGTCCCACACTCTCCCACATAGCCCACAGAGGTACAAATAGTGAGGAAAAAAAATAGGACAAGAGAAAGAACTGGGAGAGTTCTGCTTTTCAAACACAAGTAAATAAAGAGAACAATCCCTCCTTTCCCCAGGAAAAGCCACTACCACTTGGATCGTGTGTATTCATTGTATTCATTTATTGCACATTTGCCACACAGGAGCCAGACCCTGGCCTGGAGGTGGCTGGCTCACCCGCACCCTTCCTCAATAAACTCTGAAGGTAGCCCTCTCTCCACCGGGCGCAGGGGCACAGAGATGAGGCGAACACAACCCACATTCCCAGGACTCCACGGTGAAGGATGAAGCAAAGCAAGCAGTCACAATTTATAAACGTAAAGGCAATTCCAAGAAGGGTAGGAGGAGGAGGAGACAGAGAGGTGGGTTTGAGGGCAGAGGGGAGGGCAGTAGGGACAAGAGAAAGGAAGATGGTGGCAACCTGTCTGGATTCTCCCAGAGTCACATCTAACAATACTCTGGTCGCCTTTTCATTCATTACAAGGTTTTCCCGTTGGCTCAAACCAGAGCTCTCTCTCTGATTAATTTTCGGAAGAGCCGGCCGAGTTTAACCATAGCAAATACAATGACCCCGGTTATTACGGCCTGAGTGGCTAAAAGCAGAATATAAAGACCCCAGAACAGGCTATGGTCCTGACGCTGGCCCTCGGCCACCGGCTGGGCCCGCGCCCAGGGCTCTGAGCTGGTAGGCACCCAGGCTGGGCGATCGCGGGCCACGGCCAGGGCCAGCCTGGTGGGGGCGAGAGAGTGGGGAGGCGGGCCCCCAGTGCTCGGGCACCCCAGGTCACCGTCCGACAGGGCCTGCAGCAGCAGGCCAGGGGGCTGCCCGTGGCACCGCGGGGACTCCTCCGCGTGGCCCGTGAGGCCGGGGTGCTGTCTCAGCCACTCCAGGAACGGCCGCAGGTCGCAGTCACAGCGCCAGGGATTGCGCCCCAGCAGGACCTCCGACAGCCGGGGCAGATCTTCAAACGCGTCGCCCGGCAGGGTCTGCAGCAGGTTGTGCTCGAGCTGCACCCGCTCCAGGCTGTGGAGGTCGCGGAAGAGCCCGCGGGGCAGAGCCCGCAGCGCGTTGTGGCTCAGCGACAGCTGGCGCAGCTGGCCAAGGCCCCGAAAGGCGCCCTCGGGGAGCGCTCCCAGGCGCGGATTCAGGGTCAGCCCCAAGGCTCGCAGGCCGCTCAGGTTTCGGAAGGCCCCCTCGGGCAGGGTGCGCAGCTGGGTGCCGTTCAGCCACAGCCCCCGCAGGCCCGCCATCTCCCCGAAGAGCACGCCTGGGAGCTCCTCCAGCGGGTTCTCATGCAGCGCCAAGAAGGTCAGATTGTGTAAATGGAGAAAGAGTGCAGAGGGCAGGGACCGAAGCTGGTTTCTGGAAAGAGTTAAAATACTCAGGTCGCGGAGCTGGTCGAAGGCCCCGGGCGCGAGGGAGTGGAGGCGGTTTCTGTCCAGCCGCAGCTCGGCCAGGGCGCGCAGGCTGCTCAGTAGCCCCGAATCCAGAGAGACGAGCTGGTTGGAATGGAGCACAAGTTTCTCCAGCTTAGCCTGTGCTCGGAGCAATCCCTGGGGCAAGTGAGTCAAATTGTTTCCCGATAAATCCAACACCCTCAGGTTCCCCAGGTGCGTAAAGAGGCTGGCGGGGAGGGAAACGAGTTGATTATTGTTCAGAAGGAGTAGCTGCAGGTTAACCAGGTTCCGAAACATGTTTTGGTCGATTCGCGTTAGTTCATTGTGGCTCAAAAACAACTGTTCCAGGAGCACCAGCTTGTCGAAGAGTGAGCCGGGAAGATCCGGGATTTGGTTGTTCGACAACCTGAGGGTTTTTAGGTTTATCAGGTCATTGAAGGTGCCGGGGGCGACGGCGGAAATGTGGCTGTTGGCCAGTAAGAGGCGCTGCAGAACCGTCATGCCACTAAAGCTGTCACTCTGCAGGGTGCCGCGGTTCATGCGGTACAGCATGATGACCGTGAGGTTGGTGGGCAGGCGGAGCGCCGCGATGCGCTCCACGTCGCCCCCCAAGCACTGCACCGCGTCCCGGACGAAACAGCTGCAGGCGGACGGGCAGGGGAAGGGGACTGGCTGGGCGCGCAGGAGCGTGAGCACCGCACACAGCAGGGCGCCTCTCAGCATGTCGGACGCCTGTGGACAACACACAAGGGCAAACATTCGCCTGCGCTCTTGTAACCCTGGGCATTTATTTTGCAGAGGCAGGATTCTTTCGCCAGGATTATCACTGCCTCTGTAATCCATATACAAGTAAATCTCCCGCTTTGCTTAGGGGTGCAGATTTTCCTGGGTGGTAAAAAGACATTCGTTCGTTTTACACTCCGGACGTCTCATTCTTTTGTTTTACTGATTTTCCACTCCCAGTACAAAGCATTGAAAGGAAAGTGTTTGCAAGCTAGAGAAAAGCCAATACTTTAAATTCTTTACATAGAACTCATTAAATAATTATTCTCACATTCGAGCTCCAGCTATCGCAGAGTAGTGCCCATTGTGAAATAGCTCTGCTCTTGACTTTATACTTACCCAGGGGTGGCTGTAACCAAGTCACGAAAGGGAACAGCTAAGTGTTCAAACGACAGCCACCACCTGATTCCTTTGGTCACAACTATGTTATATCTGCAATACCAACTCCTCTACTAAAACAAATAGTGAACACCCTCAGCCACAATGGAAAACGCAGGTAATAACACATACCACTCTATGCCAGGTGTTCCTCCCAGCACTTTATTTGAATCAATTCATTTCATCTTTACCTAACCCTATGAGGTACATACTATTATCCCCAAAGAATGAAGAAAGAAGGCATGGGAAGATTAAGGAACTTAACTAGGGTCACAGAGCTAGAATTGGAGAGTAGTATATCTGACTGAACCATAAATAAGAAGCTATCATTTATATGATGTTTAAAAATTAATACTTCTGGCATTGAATCATCTGTGAAATACACACAGTCATACTAATCTGCCAAAACAATGTTTCCCGAGTATAATTTTACACAAATCGTTTCTTGTAGCTACATTTTATTTCTTATGCATGCATGGACTCACCAAGCCCTCCAGTTGCCCATACTAATTTTAAAATATTTGGCCTTACCTGAAATGGCACTGCACCCCAAAGCAACTGAAAGGCTTAGAGCCTCGCCTGTGATTCGGCACTTTCCAAAGGAAAAGGGTGGTACCCCTGCATCCTCAGGATAAAGACTTCGACAGAATAAAAGTCATGGAAAGGGCCCTATCTCAGAAGGCATATTCGGGATTTTTAATGACAAATATTTTCAAACTGAAAGCAACTATATATAACGTAGATCCTACTGTCAAGGCTGAATGACAAGAGCAGGAGAGAGAGAAGTTTCTCCATAAATGGCACAACATTAACTCTGTGGTGCTAGAAAAGCTCAGTGATACATTGCAGCAGCCACACCCCTAGATGGGCCAGGCTTCCTCTGGGTTTGCTTTTCATGCCACACTACCCCGGTTCTATAATCCAGTTCCCCTCCTCCTTGGATGAATAATAAGGCTAAGACTAGCCTCCAATGCTCCACTCAATTTCTTTTTAGAAATAATAAGGCTGCAAACATTCTCAAAGTTGTTCAATTATGCATCACTGGGTGAGTTGAAGGTGTTCACATGTTCACTTTCACTTAGGGCTGTCAAACTGCCTCCCATAGCAGTTGTACCAATACGTGATGCCACCTGCAGTGTAGGACAGTCCCTGTGCTTCACAGCTGTGCCCATACTTGGAATTGATTTTTTAAATGTACTTTTCTCAATTAATGTGAAATGACTGTCAGTGTTTTTAATGGACTCAAGCCTCTTTTCATATTTTTTAATAATTTTTTAAAAATAAATCTTTATTGTTCAGATTATTACAGGTGTTCCTCTTTCCCCCCCCCCCCCATAGCTCCCCTCCACCTGATTCCCCACCCCACCCCATGCCCTTACCCCCCACCACTGTCTTCATCCATAGGAGTAAGATTTTTGTCCAATCTCTTCCCGCACCACTCACATCTGCTTCCCCTGAGAATCGTCAGTCCACTCCCTTTCTATGTCCCTGATTCTATTATATTCACCAGTCCATTCTGTTCTTCAGATTTTTCATTCACTTGATTTTTAGATTCACTTGTTGGTAGGTATGTATTTGATGTCATTTTGTTGTTCATAATTTTTATCTTTACCTTTTTCTTCTTCTTCCTCTTCTTAAAGAATACCCTTCAGCATTTCATGTAATCCTGGTTTGGTGGCGATGAACTCCTTTAGCTTTTTCTTGTCTATAAAGCTCTTTATCTGACCTTCAACTCTGAATGATAGCTTTGCTGGGTAGAGTAATCTTGGTTGTAGGTTCTTGCTGTTCATCACTTTGAATATTTCTTGCCACTCCCTTCTGGCCTGCATAGTTTCTGTTGAGAAATCAGCTGACAGTCGTATGGGTGCTCCCTTGTAGGTAATTAACTGTTTTTCTCTTGCTGCTTTCAAGATTCTCTCTTTGTCTTTTGCCCTTGGCATTTTAATTATGATGTGTCTTGGTGTGGTCCTCTTTGGATTCCTCTTGTATGGGGTTCTGTGCGCTTCCTGAACTTGTAAGTCTATTTCTTTCACCAGGTAGGGAAAGTTTTCTGTCATTATTTCTTCTAATAGGTTTTCAATATTTTGCTCTCTCCCTTCTTCTGGCACCCCAAAAATTCGGATGTTGTTTCGCTTAAAGTTGTCCCAGAGGCTCCTTACACTATCTTCATATTTTTGGATTCTTTTTTCTTTTTGTTTTTCTGGTTGGATGTTTTTTGTTTTCACATATTTCAGATCTTTGGTTTGATTCTTGGGATACGTTGATCTACAGTTGAGTTTCTGTATATTCTTTATTTCAGACAGTGTATGCTTCATTTCTGACTGATCCTTTTCCTTTTTTTTTTTTTTTTTTTTGGCATTCTCATTAATATCCTTAAAGGTCTCATCAAGTTTCTCAGCGGTTTTAAGAAGATTCTTGAGTAACCTTATAAATGTGGTTCTGAACTCTATGTCATCCAATAGTTTGCTTTCCTCCGTTTCTTTCATTCGTGACATGTTTCTTTGTCTCCACATTTTGGCTGCTTCCCTGTGTTGATGGAGTAGCTTTGTGTGGTAGGTGATCTATAGGGGGCAGTAGCTCAGCCTCCTCAATCACATGAGGTGGATGCTCTTGGTACACCCCTTTGTGGGCTGAGTGCAAAGTCTTGGTGTAGTTAAGCCTTAATTTCTGTTGGTACACTGGGAGGAATTGACCTCCAGGCCAATTAGCTGTGAGCACTCGCTGTGTCTATAATAGAAGAACTGTTGCGCTGAAGACACGCTTATGGGGCAGGACCTGTTTCAGTGGGGCTTTGGTGCTCACTGAGTCTGCCTCTCGAATGTGTCACTTACGGATGTGAGGAGTTGAAATCTGGTGTCTCACACTGACCACTAGGTACACTGGCTTCTGGATTTCCAATGGGGTTCAGGTCGGCTGCTGTCTGAGGCCACCCAGCAGGAGCTACAGTGAGAGCTACAGTTTTCTCCTCTTTGCTTGGGGTTTGGACGTTTTGGAGCTGTCTGACCCAGGCTGCAAGTTTGCTAGGTTAAGCTGCAATAGGGCAGGCCTTTCTTATGCTAAAACCGCTGCTTGGAGCTTGGGTGGGTTTGTAGGTTGTGCAGGGCAGGGTCTCAGGGTGTCACTTGGCTAGGGCGTGGCAAACAGCAATGGCTGCTAGTTAGCCGGCTCTGCATCCCCGACAGCATCCGCGAGTCCCGTGCCCCAGTGCAGTAAACAATTATTCCTGTGCGCAGCTCTGCAAGCAAGCCACCCTCACTGGCAGACAGTCCAGCTTCTCCCCGTAGGAGTTTGGGTCCCCCGTGTCTCCCCAGAGACTGGATTTCAGAGTAATCGGGGGCTTGTCTCCCTTTTAAAAAAGCAATGCCTGCCGCCAGCCCGGATCACGCGCCTCCGTACCTCAGCTTTTCAGTGCTTGTGCACCGTCTCAATGTTCTTTTCTCTTTCCTTCTAGTTGTAGAACTTCCACTCAGCCAGGTTTCCCGTGGTTCTGGGTGATAGACGTTTTGTCTTTTAGTTGTAGTTTTGAAATTGTTGTGGGAGGCAGCAGTTTAGGTGTTTACCTACGCCGCCATCTTGGATTCTACTCTTTTCATATTTTAAGGGCCACTTCATCTTCTGAGAAATTCAGTTTTCTTTTGCCTATTTGTCTCTATGCATAATATGTATGCTATGTCTTTAAAAAACTGAATTATAGGCATTTTAATATATTCTGGATTTGAATCCTTTGTTGGTTATAGGTGTTATATCTTCAACTAGTTTGTGATTTGCCTTTTCACTTTCTGTATGAGGTCTTTTGACATGAGTCTTGTGGTAGGCAGTTATCAATCTTTTCTAATTTGTGATTTTTTGTGTCTATTAAAATAACCCTCCCCCCTTTCCTCCAAAATCAGAAAACTATTTCCCTATAATGCTTTGTCCTTCACTTTTATTTCTATTTAATCCATTATTTTTGTGCATGATGTGAGTCAAGTCCAGTTTATTTTTTCCATTAGGATAACCAGCTGTCCTAGCCCTGTTTATGTAAATCCCTTCTTCCCTCATGAACCAGCACCTCATCAATGTCTGGGTCTGTGGGTCTGTTTCTGAGCTGTTTGAAAATCCTGCACCGTACCCCAAACTGAAATAACTTTTAATGTTCAAAGCCTGAAAATATACAGTGTTTTATAAAGGGTGAACTAGACATTTTCATACTACATTGGTGGGCATAAAAATTGGGGCAAACTTTTCAGAGAAAAATTTAGTAGTATCAACCAAATTTAAAATACAGTATACATATTCTGTATGTATAGCCATTCCACTGATAAAAATACACTTCATGGATATGCTTATTTAGATATGTGCACAAAAACACTTATTGTGGGATTGTAACAGAAAAAGAAACAAAAACCTAAACGACCATCACCAGGGAACAAGTTGTTTAAATTATGGTAGGTCCATGCAGTGGGATGCCTTGCAGACTTTAAAGTGAATAAGGTTGAGCTCCAAGTGCTGACATACTTTCAAAGATACACTAAATGACAGAAAGCAAGGGCAGCAGAGCATATGCAATGGAAGTCCACTTGTGTAGCATTTTTAAAAACATGTATTTACATGAGGATATATACATATTTTTTTCCTGGAATGATACACCAAGAAACTTTAATATTCATCTTTTGGGGGAGAAGCCAGGGAATAGGTAGACTTCTTTATATACCTTTCTGTAAGGTTTAAATTTTTACTAAACATGTTTATATCACAATTGTATTTTTTAAATTTTAATGTAAAAATAAAGTGATTTGGAAGGGAAAATGGCATCATTAAGGAAAAAAACATAAGGATAAAGGTATTAAAACATATTAGAAAAAGTCAAGGCTTGAATTGTGAAAGAATAAACATTAATTAACCTCTGGAATCATTGAGTGGAGTGGTACAGAACTGATCCTTAAATTATTTCATCGTGGTTGAGAAAAATTCCCTGATCCATGACATTTGTAGATGTAGAAAAAGCACTGAAATCCAAGCAGCGTTTGATGGAGCCAAATGTAGTTAAAGCCCAGTAAATGCTGTACTGACTGAAATTACCTCTAAGTCATGAAGCCCTAAAGCACAGGGGAAGCCACTCCCTCTGCCAGGGATCATGGGCCATCTTTCAGCTCCAATCAAGAAAAGGAACTTGAGCCCAGAACACATGCTGTGGTGGCGTAGTGAGTCAGACACGCATAGGCACACCAAGTGAAAGGCCCTTTGCCCAGGAAAATGCTGGGGAGCCAATGGGAGAGAAATTGGGAAGAAGTACTGTGGACTAATCAGTGACTTGGAGTCAAATTCCAGGGAAGCTTCTTTAGCCTAGTTCCCCAGGAAGATCTCCAAGTTTTGTTCTTTGAAGAGAGCAGGGCATTTTGATTGCCCAAGAAAGGAGAACTGGGTCCAGAAGTTGCAGACAATGGAGCAACACTGTGAGTCGATCCACTGAATACACATGGTGCTAAGAATCATGAATGAAGCTGATGGCTCTAGTGTTCAAGTCTTTGGAGCTCGGATCTATGGAACAGGTCAGAAATCTGCTGTCCCAAATAGCTTCTGTATAAATCAGAGCCCTGGCCTACGGGGCTTGGCCATTCAAAAGCAGGAGTCCGCCTGGATGAGACATGCTTTTCTGCCCCCACAGGGGACACAGAGGCCGGGGCACAGCAGGAGTAACACCTGCGGAGTAACCACAACCCCAACTATGAACAGGGACGGCCTCATTCAAACTCATACAATTCCTTCTGTCCTTCCCTGCAATACACGCTAAGAATAAAGCAACTGGCAGTAAGGGGGGGAAAGGAAGGAAAAATAAGAGGAACTGTGCCCTCATCAGCAGGCTGTGGGGACATGATCATTTGCTATACAAACCATAGTGCATGGGAGAACTTGAGCTCAAACTGGTGTTCATACCACCCAAATCCATCAGATCACAGCCAGCCACACAGCCCATAGCAGAGTAGGCATGTCTCCTGCAGAACCTGCCATACTAGGAAACACTTTCCCCAAGCACAAATCTGCCTTCCTCTGGGATTTCTATGGCCAGCGGTTAGCTCCACAGCTTCTCTCCCCTTGGAGGACTCTTTTGGCACTCACAAATACCACCTCACTTCAAATGCACCATGTCTTAAACATGGTATTAGCTTTTGGTTTGATCTTCCCAGCTATTTTTTTTTAAACATATTTTATTTTTTACAGAGGAAGGGAGAGGGAGAGTTAGAAACATTGATGAGAGAGACACATCGATCAGCTGCCTCCTGCACACCCCCTACTGGGAATGTGCCCGCAACCAAGGTACATGCCTTTGACCGGAATCGAACCTGGGACCCTTCAGTCCGCAGGCCGACGCTCTATCCAGAGCCAAACCGGTTAGGGCCATCTTCCCAACTATTAATAGACGCCCTAATTTTATAGTTCACCATTTACCTCAGACCTCCTGACACTTTAACATTTGGCTCTACATTGTATGTGACTGATAGGTTTCCGCAGATGGTCACAGACATAAATGTGGAATGCTGTATTTACTTCCTTCAAAAACCCAGTTAGCCTGGCTGGGGGGCTCAGTGGTTGAGCGTCAACCTAGGAACCAAGAGGTCACAGTTTGATTCCCCGTCAGGGCATATGTCTGAGTTGCAGGCTCAATCCCTGATTGTGTAGGAGGCAGCCAATCAATGATTCTCTCTCATCACTGATGTGTTTTTTTTTATTGTTAAAAATATATTTTTGTTTCAGAGAGGAAGGAAGAGGGAGAAAGATAGAAATGGGAATCATTAATTGGCTGCCTCCTGCATACCCCTCTCTGGGATTGAGCCTACAATCCAAGTATGTGCCCTGATCGGAATTGAACCATGACCTCCTGGTTCTTGGGTTTGATGCTCAACCACTGAGCCACGGTGGCCGGGCGCCATCATTACTGTTTCTCTCTCTCTCTTCCTTCCTCTCTGAAATAAATAAAAACATCTTTTAAAAAACAACAAAAACCCCCAATGTTCAAAAAGAAAATGGGGTGCCGAAACCGGTTTGGCTCAGTGGATAGAGCATCAGCCTGCGGACTGAAAGGTCCCAGGTTTGATTCTGGTCAAGGGCAGGTACCTGGGTTGCGGGCACATCCCCAGAAGGGGGCGTGCGGGAGGCAGCTGATCAATGTTTCTCTCTCATCGATGTTTCTAACTCTCTCTCCCTCTCCCTTCCTCTCTGTAAAAAATCAATAAAATATATTAAAAACAAACAAAAAAAGGAAATGGGAAAGTATTAAGCAGGAAAAAAAACCCATTTAACTAAAAAGCAAACATGTATAAAGACACAGAAACAAAAGTGCTATTTCATTCATTTAGATTTTTATTTTGAATGCTTCAATCAAAAAAAAATTTCATACAGTTATTTACAGTGCTGAATGTACAATTATGAATGTATGCCTTTTTGACATCAGGGTACCATTCTTGAGCAGCAATATAATTTTAAAAATATAAAGATGCAATATCATTTCTGATATAAAGTTTCTTAAAAAAATTCCAAAGTCTTAGGGAATTAACAAATCATAACAGGAAGTTAACTATTTTATTAATTTAATGTGCACATAATTACCAAATTTTAATACATTAAAAAATATGTGTAAATACCCACAGACTGTACAAAAATTAACATCCCATGTTTTGTTAAAAGTTCCCAACAACCTCCCACCATAAATATACAAAATATGTCAAAATTACATGCAAGAAATCTTAGAACGTTTTCTAATGCTTGAATTTTGCTCTTCTCTGAACAGTGTAGGTCTAGCTGTTTTGGAAACAGAATATATAAACACTGATATTTTTACCATGCCTTTGAAACTGTGCAGTATTTTCATAAACAGGGGTAACAAAATAAATACAGTAAAAACTGCAACAGTTCTGTTTAAATGCAAGTGCAATTTGGAAAGCTCTCAAATGCAAGGATTATAAAACTAATATAAAAGTATTCATTTTGTTGTTGGCTTAGCCACTTTTATTCAAGCATTATTTGCAGCAATGCCTTACAGCAGTAGGTGCTAGAAGATACAAAACATAGTCACCACTATTTATATTTGAGGGAGAAAAAAACTTTAAACAACCCTGAGGGAGACACACATTAAAAATCTTGTTATTTATTTAAAAAGTTAAAAAGTTACATATCATTATTTAACAATTATTTTCCCAGACATTTCTGTCCTTAAGTATGTGCATAAATAAAATTTAAAGCGGCAATATTTATTAATCTTAATAAACCAAAATAATATATGTACAGACTTTAAAATTTAGGTCTGTATACACTCAAATAATTTAATGTGAAATTAAGAATCAAAATTACTACGTAATGATGACCTACAGAGAGAGAATTCTATCTATGGCACTGAATAGGACCCATACCTATACTCACAAACATTCCTCAAATAATATTCTGGAAGCCATCAATTACAACCTGAACAACCCACTTAGTCTATGTTCAAATCTAACTTCCTACAAATGCTTTTCCATCTACCTAAAAACCTTATTCCTTTGAAAGCAATATAGACAGATGAGATATAAAACCCTTATAATATCTAAATGTTAAAAAAAGGGAGGGTATAAAAAATATAGCTCTTTATGATCATGCTCTTAAAGATGTTAAATACAATCTGATAATTGGGTTTTTTAAGCTGCTACTTAGCAATTACCTTAATTATATGCTTCAGTATTTAAATCAAAGAATAAGATTTACAATTCTGGGAAATCACTGGAGAATAACACTTATACATGTTGAAAATAAATGTGGAAATTATAAAACAATCAAGAGAATAAGTAACTAGCGGAAACAGTGCTAAATCACAGCTCAAGAGGTCTAAGATGCATAGCTTCATAGAATCATTCATGGAACAATTGTTCTTATCATCTAATGTGTAATAATAGCGTATTATGTTTTTTGATGGAAACTTTTTTTGTGTGTGTGAGAACCATCAGTGGCAATAGCAGTAACAGTGATCCTGAGTGTTACTTACATTTTTCTATAGTTATCAAACATCATTCATATCTCTGCACCACAAAAAATGAGAATCATTTGATTCTACAGTTCCGGGTAACATTTGGTAAATTGGTAAGTACAGATCAGGAAAATAATGACCAGCTAGAAGTGAACAGTACACCCATGCTACTGGTTAAGGAAGAACACAGGATAATATCACATACTTTTAGAAGTTTAGTGTCCATTTTACAGCAGTATCAGTTTCCTTGTTTATCCATAACTGTGGGCTTTGTCAAACTACTGGACCTTACCTATAAAGGCATTTTTAAAGTTACGTTTTGTTTAGAATTTAAACATTAACTAAGCAAAACAGAAAGGTGAAAATTATTCACATTTCTTTTGATTCAATTAATGTCTATTCTTTATTTCCATTTTTCTTTTCTCCCAGAAAATGCCACCACCAAAATACGTTTATTTGTAAACATCCAATCCAAAATAGGTAAACTCTGACCTCTGGCGCCACCTAATGGCATAAAACAAACTCTCGCCAAGTTCATACTACTTTGAACAAATTCAGCAGCTGTTCAAAACTGCTCATTTTTTAAGCCTTATTATTGATAGGATAGACATACATCAAATCTTTAAAATTTTAGAAGGCAAAAATCTAACTTAAAAAAAATTTAAAAAAGCAAAAAACAAACAAAAAGCTAGCTCACTACTATACAATGTCTTTAGAAAATTAAAAGGGCAGAAAATAGGACATTTAAAATAATATAAAACCTGAGAGGGGGAAAATACAGGTATGGAGAGATATTAGGAAGATACCAAAAGAAATAATATTTTTCCTAATGAAAAAGGTTTACAACATTTAACTAAAGCAAATTACACTACTGACCCCAGACAGCACAAACACATTAACAGTTTTGAGGGACATCTCCAAAAGACAGTGAAGCACCTTGCTGATTAGAAAAATAAAACCCAGGCAGTTTGTACAGAAAATATAAAATTATAAGTGGAAATTACCTGAGTTGTTCTATAAGCAACACCATAAAACTCACTCCTAACTCTAGACTATCAAAGGAATCTGGTGCATGTATATATAATTCTTTGGAAGAAATGTTGGAATCAAATGAAAACAACAGGCTTTTAAACTATTTTCACTAGAGGCTAATCATAAATTTAGGGCCTTTAAACAAGGCCCTAAACGAGGGCCTTTTCTAAGAGGAGTTGTGAAAATAAATTTAAAGATATAAACTAAGTTTCAAAGGCTAATGTCTAAAACCCTACCAAATACCAACTTTCTTCTATACCCTATATATTAATAAAGAGTATTACTGAGGGTAACAATCAAGGAAATTGTGGAAATATAATATTCAGAGTTACTGAAGAAAGAGGACTTCACAGATTGATTATTAATTTAGCTGGCATGCCAATCTTTTATTTTTGCTTCTTTTGTTTAAAAAAACAAGCTCTGAAATCAGCTACTATATCAGAAGGAACACAGACTGAAATGATGCCATCTGACACAGGATCAGAAAGTCCTAGATTACATTCTGTTCAATACTGCTACTAACATCCCACCGAGACTGATGCGCTGCTATGTTACAGTGATGATTTGACATGATCCATTTTCTTTAACTAAAGCTTTAGCTTCTGTTGTCGTCTGAGGTTTTGGTGGCCATTCCGGGTCAACCAAGAGCTCCTGAGCCAGATACATGTACTTTGCTTTCGGTATCTTTTTTCTACAGTCCAGGGCACAGGACAAGCAGCATTTCCCCCAATAATCCACTGACTCCTAAGGAAATAAGGAAAAAGAACACTCCAGTAGATTAAAGGCTGCTTGTTTTTAACAAGTTTGTTAAAGCAGAGTATGTCAACACAAAAAAATAAGAGGAAATGACTTTTGAGCATAGCCAAATGAAAAAAAAATCCATGTAAAAAAGTAAGCTTTCAATTATTTAGGAACATTTTTAAAGGTTAGATGTTTTAGTTATCAATGTAATATACTTTATTTTATTTAGATTTATAGACCTAACCTCTTGTGTATGTATACATTTTTTCCCCATTTCTTTTTGTATAGATACATTTTTAAAATAACTTGCAGATCTGGATAACACAAAACATCTATTGCATCAAGAATTATTTTAAACTATTCAGAAAGAGGAAATATTTTTAATATTCAATATGGAAACTCTCATCTTCTATCCCAAATTATCCTTTGGTACTAGATCATTTTTGGAAGAAAGCAGTGTAAAAAAATATCATTGTTACTATTAATATTACCTTTTATAACATAAAACATTATGAAAATATTGTTAGATCAAAATTAGAACTTAGATCATGTTTAATGTCATTCACTTCTTTTAAAGCCACATTTTCAATCATACAAAAACAATTTTATTTTATAATGATGGTTACCCTTGGTGCTCTACCTTTACCAAGAGGTATATAGAAAGCTATAAAGCAAGTACTATTTCTTAGTATTATTTCATTATAAAAAGCTCTGCTGTCATTGAAATCCTTCTGGATTAATCCTGATGTTTTTAATGACTGTGATCTTATATAAATAATTCTCAAAGAACAAGAAAGCAGAGTCACTTGTTATTGTAAAGAAATATAAATGCAGTGGAGGCCCTCAGAATTTATCTTAACTGAAATCTGTGGTAAAGAAATGAAATAAACCCAGTTGGTTGGGTGTTGTCCCGTGCACCGAAAGGTTGTCGGTTCCATTCCCAGTCAGAGCACATGCCCATGTTGTGGACTCAATCCCCAGCAGGGGGTGTGTAGTAGCCAGCAGATGGATGTTTCTCTGTCACATCGATACTTCTATCTTTTTCTCCTTCTCCCTTCCTCTCTCTCTAAAGTCAATACAAAATCTTTTCAAAAAATGAAATAAAAGTAAACTATACCAAGAACTAATTATATTCACCTCTAAAGAATGATCAATTTTTAATTATTTTGCCTTTTGTTTCTCCAAAGCAAAATTAAATCCCAGGTTGTTTTATTCTGCCATTAATACATGACCCAGTCTACAACTAGGTCTAATCTCAATTGAAACAATCTCACCAAATGGAAGCATAACTTAACTGATAGGAGCATCCTAATGTTAACATCCAAAATACTTTCATGATCAAGAAAGGCAGATTTGTTAGAACATATGTGTTCTGAAACATGTTTCTACATTTGCCAATGGAGAACAGCAAAATATTTTAATATGAAAACTCTTAAACTTTTCTACATTTGGACTTGGTAGTTCCTCTTATTTTACTGAGACAACCACCAGGAACCTACTACTTTTTCCTTCTCCAAAACTGTGGGCATGTGGCAGCGCTGAGACCACTATCAATAATAACTGAGTGCTTTCAAAGTCTGCTTATTTTGTCAACAGAACACAGTAAGCTGCACTACTATAGAGAATTTATAGGCAAAAACTGTGGTAACAAGTAAGGTATACTTTACAATTCTGGGGGGGAGAGAGGAAGTACAGGTTTTTGATTAGCCATCTAGCTAAAAAGAGCTATTACCATCACCTTAAAACAAGCCCACAAGATGATACAGAATTCTTCAGGTGATCCAAATAAACAATTCCTTTCCAGGGTAGGCCCGTACACAACAAACCTTAACATTTAATCTGAGGTGAGGGCTCACTACTTGGATGTTTTTTCCAAGATGTTTAAAGTCTTCATTTTAGTTGCAGAAAAGACCATTGTTCCTAAATCAATCTGAAAGCTGTCACTTTTTATTTTATGGCATGTAGCACTTTTAAAGGATCACAGGAAGAGATTAATGGTGAATGGTGATTGTAAGAAAACAGACAGACAAAACAAAACAAAACAAAATACAGAAACATATAGGCCTTGTCTATCCAGATGAGCCTGCAGGGCTGAAGGACAATGCAGAGCAGGCTGTTAAGGAAAGGCACAGCCAAGTGTATTCAAATGGAAGACACACATACACATCTCTAAATCCACTGTTCCCTACCTGCGGAAAGTGAGGCAAGCAATAAAATTAAAGCCAATTTCATTGCAAACAGAATCACAATTGAATAGTATTCTTTCTTTTTTTAAATCCTCACCAGAGGATATGTTTATTGACTTTTTTTCTTGAGAGAGAGCGAGAGCGAGCGAGGGAGAGAGGGGGAGAGAGAGAGAGAGAGAGAGAGAGAGAGAGAGAGAGAGAGAGAGAGAGAGAGAGAGAGAGGTACAGATGTGAGAGAGAATCAATCGGTACCACCCCAATTGGGGGAAGGAACTTGCAACTGTTTGGTGTACGGGACAACACTTCAACCAACAGAGCCACCCAGCCAGGGCTGAATAGTATTCTTTTTACATTAACAAGTATGTTTTAAAAAAATCCTCATGTCCCTATTAAAAGCAAGGTACACTTGTTATAATTCGGAAAAAAATAAATGAAGTCACAAGAAACACTAGGGATACCCCCTCCACTGTAATTAGACACGTATTTTGTTCCTGTGTCCTCACCTCCCCCAAACATCATACACAAAAAAATATACTATAAGCAAGAATATAATTGTTAGTTTGCAAGCACAAACATACCACACACATTCTCAAACACAATACACTGGTAGAGAAAATAGAAAGTGTTACAGGCATGCTGGAATGAAAAATAAATCCAGAAAGAAGATGATGGCAAGAGGAGAAAAGCAAGCACTGTGCAACCAGAAAGTGAAGAGGGGGAGCATCACAGGACTCAGAATGAGCACTCAGGTCTCCCTGAACACCTAGGGATAGGTCTCAGAAGCAGGAGAACACATGAGCCATAGCAACTGGAGCTTTTCGTTGGCTCCTGAAAGGAAACCCTGACTAAATAACCATGTGTATCCCTCGGAGAAGGGAAAGAGGTACCATAGACCAACAGAGAAACCACAAAGAAGATCTACAGCTAAAATTCTCCTGCTTCTTAGACCATTATAAACTGTTCATTCTAGAACCCCATTGCCAGTTTAATATTTGCAGTGTCTTTTAGGAAATGTTTTCATGGGTAGCATGTAAAATATAAAGCCAGGCTTGCAGGACATGTTATAATGGTACTATGGTTTTCATAAAAGTCTTCTTTCATACCAATCCTGAATATAAAACAAATAAGGACAATCAGAATTAGCATTACATCTACATAAGCTTGAACAATATTCTAAGTGGCATAAAGACTATAGCTAACACTTGGATTTTCCCCCCAAAAAGGAAAATATAATCAGGCACAAATCCTCAGGCAGGATCAAACTACAACAATTCTAGTTCCACATCTACCACTAAGCAGCCACCAAGACACCAAGAGGCCATGCAGCACAGATCTTCTCAAACAAGGTAAAGCTGTATAGAGATGATGGGACACTCATTTTTCATTCAGTAGATCAAGGATGAAGTTCAAAGGCATTTATTGAAGAACTAGAGGCGTGGTGCACGGATTAGTGTACCAGTGGGGTCCCTCGGCCTGGCCTGTGGGACCTGGCTGAAACTGGCTCTTCAGCATCCCCTCAGGAGTCCCGGGTTGTGAGAGGGTGGTTCTCGGGTGACACACCCCAGAATCAGGCTCCCTCCTCTCTGGTTCTGGGTGCATCAACCGCGCCGCAGCTCCTGTGTTGAGTGTCTGCCCCCTGGTGGCCAGTGCATATCATAGCTACCAGTCGGATAGTCTAATGGCTGGATGGTTGCTTAGGCTTTTATATATATATAGATATATATAGAGATACTTTTGCTTGAAAATCACGATATATCAAGATTTTTGGTTTTTGGTCAGAGAATAAGTCTTAACATCTGAGAAATATTTAGCTACATAAAAGTTTTAACTTTGATTATTTGCATGTGGTTTACTTAACCTGTTTTCAATTTCATTCAGGCCTCCTGGCATCCAGAAGTAAAACAACCACTATAGGAAATAAATTAGTACTATGTAAAAATCCTTCCTGTATCTAGATTAGGTTAGCTGTATGAATGTTCAGTAAGCCAAGTAGAACACAGTATCTATTAAATAAAAAGCGATACTTATTTTGTCTTTAAAGACTAGATAGGAGCTTTTTGGCCTAGAAATATTAGAGGTCTGGGTCCAAATAAATCTGAATCTGAATTCCAGTTTTAACACAGTTTCCTCATCTATAAGACTTGAGAGAAACTAAAGACATTCCTATATCTCGAGATTGTCATAACAATTAGAGAGAATTTATACAAAATGCCTCATACGGTGTCTACCATAAAAAGTAGGTATTGACAACAGTAGCTATGGTTTGTCTCCATTTTGTCATGTGATTGTTAATATTAACACCTATATAGCCCCATATATGTTAATATTTACACCTATATAGCCCCATATATGAGGCAATGTGGCATAGCGGGAAAACACTCCTCCTGAAATAAAAAACCATGGCTTCCACTCCCAACTCTGCCATTTCATTAGATGCAAAATCTTAGCAAGTGGACTAAATGCTATTTCTCTATGTATAAAATGAGGTCAGAAATGCCTAAAATTGGAAGAATCCTATACGTGTAGAGCACCTTGTAGATCACCAGATTTTTTTGACATGGTTACTAGCGATTTCCAGGTGAGGTTCTTGACTTCGTAATTCAAGTGTCTAAGACCTGAAGCCTAGTTGAGTTTCTCTAACTTTCAGCCCACTCAATGGTCCCTGGGTACATACGGTAAGGAAGGAAAAGAAGAAAGAGAAATGTTCTTCCCTTAACATTAGTATAGAAGGTTGGGAGTTGCAGTTTGAGAAGACCTCATGGGATTCTCAGTAGAAAGTGCACAAACAGAATGGGCAAATGTAGAACGGGAGTCTATGGTGAGGGACAATTATGGCAGCCACAGAAATCCTAGGTGTAGCTGGCACCCTCATCTACTTTCTTTTTCACTTATGGAAGGTACTACTGACATCTTGGACTAGACATTCTGGGTTGTCCTGCATACTACTATAGGATGTTTATTTAGCAGCATCCCTGGCTTTCACCCAACTACATGCCAGTAGTAGCACCCCCCAGCCCCAAACCGTGACAACCAAATATGTCTCTAGGTACTGCCAAATGACCCTGGGGGAAGAAGTGCCTCTGAATGAGAACCACAGCCTTACAGTAATATGACTAACTAGAGGCCCAGTGCATGAATTCGTGCAAGGGTGGGGTCTGGCTGGCTTGCCCTGATCAGGGCAGGGCCGGTCAAGGGGCGGGGCCACAGGCGGTTAGCCAGCCAGTCTCGCCCCCTGGTCAAACTCCCGGCTGAGGGTACAATTTGCATATTAGGCTTTTATTATATAGGAATGGCTCTTGAGTCATAATAAGAAGTGACACCACATTACACACACAAATGTCAGAAGACGAAAGTGTATCATTCTGTGTTAAGAGGTTATAAAAACTTTTTAAAGCCAATAATTTCTTAATCATAAATAGAAAATGAAGACTAAAATTCTTGTCTAGTGAATGATTCTCAGAACTGGTAAGCACACGGGATATGCTAGAACTACCTGCTGTAGACCACTCATTCTCTCTACCTTCACTCTTCCCTAAATGCTTCAGAGATAGGACTGCATGTGAGAGGCACAAACTCTTAAAAATAAGGGCAGATACTTATTAACAAATGTTTAAAAAATAGAGATGTAGCAAATGATAAAATTTTCTACCATTTAATTTTGGGTGAATAATGAAGCGGGATTTCCAATTCAAATGGTTTACAGCTTTATGATACCCAATTTTGACTAAGTCAGGGTATAACTCCTCTTCAGAACCTGCATTTACTTCCTGTCAGTTGCAGATCTCTCTGGAGAAGCTGGTAACTCATGGTAAATGTTTTCCTTGGCTTGAGCCTCACCAATACAAGTATCTCATATGAGGACTGATGATATGAGCCAAAGTTAACCTCTGAAATAATGTAGTGAGGTAATCAAAAGGAAAGAAATATAAACACAGGAGATTTAGCTAAAGGAATTGAGCCCCTAATGCCCACTACTAAGGCATTACACTGCTTTGAGAAAAAGAAACTGAAGCTGATTCCAAATTCATCCCATTATTATAAAACTACTAGAGGCCCAGTGCATGAAATTCGTGCATGGGTAGAGTCCTTAGGCCTGGCCAGTGATCAGGACCAATGGGGGCCTTCCAGCTGCCGGCTGGGGCCTTCCTTCGTTCCGTGCCACCCCCTGGTGGTCAGCATACATCATAGCGAGTGATCGAACTCCTGGTCTCCCAGTCGAACTCCCAAGGGACACTGTGCATATTAGCCTTTTATATATATAGATAGATAGATCATTACTCATCATGAAACTTTAGAAAAATAAATAGCACTCTCCAGGACCTCTTATCAAAGGATCATGTGGTATTACACTGGCCATCAAGCCTGCTAAATTACCAAATAAAACTCAGGAAGTTGCTACTTAGGTAAAAAAAAAAAAAAAAAAAAAAAAAAAAGCTAAAAATAAGTGAATGGCCCAATTCAGCAATGCCAAGAAATCCTTTTGAACTCTACAAGTTTCCTTGCATGGCTCATGATGAGTAAAAGATTTAGATGCAGAAATCTTTAGTAAAATATTTAGAATACCTCATCCACCTATAAACAAAGGGATAAGATAATGAGGAGGTGAGACTTTGCATCATTAAGTTCTCTATACCCAAAAAGCTGTAGAGCCCTGGCCGGTGTTACTCAGTGGTTAGAGCATCAACCCCAGGTCCAAAGGTTCTCATGTACCTGGGTTACAGGTTCCCTCCCTGCCCCCAGTGGGACATGTGCGAAGCAGCCAGTTGATGTGTCTCTCACATCAATGTTTCTTTCTCTCCCTCCCTGCCTCCCTTCCACTCTCTCTGAAAAGCAATGGAAAAAATATCCTCAGGAGAAAATTAACCAAATAAACAAACAAACTGTAGAGCTGTATGTAATTCAATGGCATAAGTTTTAAAAATAAGTAATTTATATTTTCTATGAAAAAACTATAGGTCAAAACCTTAACACCAGGAAATGGGTTTATATCTCATTCTCTTTTTATCACAGTGCTTGCATATCTTTCAAGCATTAAGTTATATAATGGATCCAAAAGAATAAAAAATCCTAAGCCATGGTTTGTATAAAAGTGAGCACTGCCTGAAAATTTTCTGAATGATGAGACATATGCTGAGAAAAGCCTAAAAGCCACCCAAAATTAAGATAGAGTAACAATAAATCAGAAATAATTGCTGAAAGTTTTGACCTTTGGACTCTGATCCATTTAGATATAATTCCCATTTCATAACTTCGTTTACATAAATCTCATTTAGCTTCTAATGGGACTCATGAAAACCAAAAACATAAACATTTAAGCCAGACGGAAATGGAAAAATTAACTCTCACCACTGAGGACAAGACCTTTACATAAACACAAGATAAGGATTGGAATGGAAACAAGACTTATGAAATTTCTGAAGTCCTGAGAAGCCTGTAACAAAGGTTTGCCATGAATTTTCTAAGACTCCTTACAAGAAATGAAATGCCAGGCATAGGGAAAAAGGTTGAAGCAACACACAACAGAACATCAGTCTACAGAATGCAGAGTATACAATTGAAAGAGTCTGGGTATACATGAAGAATTGAGAGCAAGTGCTGAGTTCCAACCTGTGCTGGCTGTGTGGTGGTGAAGCGATACTCTCCTTGTCTGTCTCGATTGAACACAACTTTCCAAAGGACCATGTCAAGGCAGAAGTTCTGAGAGATATTCCAGTGAGTTAAGAATTAAAAATGACTAAGTCATTCTTTATTAATGTGCACATTTAAAAAGGATCACACAATGCTCAATCATTAGTAAAAAACATGATTTGTTACATAGAGAATTTCAGTTAATATTGCAAACAGACAAAAAAATAACAACATGACTTTTATGACAAATGCAAATCATCATAAAATTCTTGATAAAATGGGACTTCTAAATTTTCCACAAAACATGACTTTTATATGAATAGCCAGGCTCCCCATATTAAAATAATGCTTATAATCCAGTATTTTTCTTAACAGTGAGTTATTGCCATTGAATATTTACAATTAATTCTATATGTATCTATTATCTATGAATATGATTTTCAGAATCCAACACAAATAATTCTTTTGATAGTGAGCAAGAGTAAAACATTATGAGGGATTATGAAAGGATTCCCTAAAAAAAAAAATCTGTTTTAAAAAAGTATATATATATATCTTAAACATTTGAGTGAAAAGTTGAACTTACCCTATAGAAAAAGAAAAGCTTTTAAAATACAATGTCTTGGTTGTGCTTTCTATTGTCCATACAATAGCAAACACACATTCCACTGGGCACTTTAAGAAGATCAGTACCAGTAGCATCAAATCCATGCTGCCAACTATGGTCCAAATTTAAATACCAAGTCATCTTTTAGAAAGATAACAAATTAAGCATAATTTCCAAGTCTAGAAATATTATCATTAAAGTATATATTTCCAAATCACCTAATTTTAATTCAAAATCACGTCCTATGAAACCCTTAACTTAAAAATCACACCTGTTATCTCTTTCCATTTCATATGTTGCTACTGTAGAAGAGAATAATAATAGTTTGGAGAACAGACAAAATTATATTAATAAACAGCAAATGAGAACTCAGCAGTTTCTTTTATAGAAATGGATTTAAAAGCAATCCTAATAGGAGAATAATTGTACAATGTACAATGAATCAAAGAGTCCTTAAGACCTCTAAAGGGAACTTAAAAGTAAATATCAAAGAGGAAGTTCCACTAATCAATGCTGAGACTGGGTTAATTCATAATGGTCATTATTTTATACTTTCAATAAACTCTCTTATTATTAATATTTACGACTTTTCATGGAGAAAGTCCCCCTTCTTCTTTTCTTCCTTAAATGGGAAATTTTATCATATATCACAGGACTCAGTGGTACCAGCCCACTCTTGATTTCTTGGTCACCAGTTTATGGGCCGCCTGATCACCAACCTCCACCCCACAACCCGTCCAGTTTGGTAGTTTCCTCTTTATTGATGTGCCTCCTACCTTCCCTGGACAATTCTGAGCATCAATTTTCTCCCCTTTCTGTCAATCACTAATTTTTGCTAGCTCACTGCTTATTTTCTATCTGTATGAGTACAGCTAACTAAAATCCCTTAATATGACTACTATGTGTTAATGGAAATGTCAGAAGGCTAAAAAAACTTAACTAAAATAAAAGTGAAACTTTGTAGGCTTCCATAATGCTACCTGTTTTCTTCCCCCATTACCATTAAATCGCCAAGAATCCCAAAGCAGCAAGGTAGCCATTTGATTATCTGAAGTGCTTACCTCCACCATGATAGATACAAGGGCATTTACAAGAACAATGATGAGCATAGTTATACGCCATTGATATGGTACACACACAATCTGTAAGACAAAAATTTTTAAGTTAAAATTGTAGTATATAGTTTATATTTATGGCATTACATCATAACTTTAAGATTAATTTAATTCCTATTATGTACCAAGCATCTTCACATAGAATACCTACTCAATCCTCAATAGCGCCACAAGGTAAGATATTATATCCACTTTTCAGATGATAAAACTCAGACTGTAAATAACTTAAGGTTAAAAAATATTAAAATGGCTGAGCTTAGTCAGATCTTCATCAATCAGATTGAATAGCTTAAGCCTTACTAGACCATAAATTTCTATTAAGTCCCAATTTTTTAAAAATTTTATTGATTTCAGAGAGAAAAGGAGAGATAGAAATATCAATGATGAGAGACAGTCATTGATTGGCTGCCTCTTGCACCCCTCATTGTGTGTGTGTGTGTGGGGGGGGGGGGGAACCAAGCCCACAACCTAGGCATGTGCCCTTAACTGGAATCGAACCTGGGACCCTTCAGTCTGCAGGCCAGCGCTCTATCCACTGAGCCAAACCAGCTAGGGCTAATAAGTTCCTATTTTTAAGTAAAATCTTATCTTTAAACAATGCAGATACTGATCTAATAATAAAATATTACTATTTTATACCTATACTGATATAAAGACAAGTGAATAAAAGAACTATACAGATCAATTTAAGAAATACAATCTAAATTTTCACTTTAAAATCTATAAATAATTACTAAGGCCTAAAAAAGAAAAGAAAAAACCCATTTACACATTCATCCTTTAGTCAGCAAATATTCACTGAGTTAATACCCAAGATACTGTGCTAGGTGCCAAGGAGTGATATGATCTAATATTTTATAAAAACATTTAAGACTCCAGCAGGAAGGATTTGAGGGGTGAAGACTGCTATAGCGATCCAGACAAAAAATGACAGTAGCTTGAATTAAAGTGGTGGGCATGATAAGAAATATATATTTGGTCTCTGTCCCTGGTTCATGACACTTAGCTCTTAAAACTCTTATAATTTCCTGAGTGATGGAGGTGATAGGGTGTCTTATACAGAACTTCTAAATCCCCTGGAATGCTTTTTGTTCTAATGAGGCTACTCTGGGTGGGCTCCTGAATAGCTTCAGGATGGGAGTTGCCCACCAGGAAAGACTAAGCCATGACTAGAAGCTTGAACTTTCAGTTCCACTTCCTCATCCTCCAGGAAGGAAAGAGGGGCTGGAGATTGAATTAATAACTGATCATGCCTAGTGATGAAGCCTTCTTTAAAAAATAAAAGAAACCTAAACTAGAGGTTTTAGAGACATCCATGTGGTGGGAGAGTGGTACATCCCAGCTCCACAGGGACAGCAGCTCTGTACTCTGAAGACCTTGACCTACATAACTTTTCATCTGGCTGATCATTTGTACCTTTATTATATTCTTTATAATAAACTAGTAAACATAAGTGTTCCCCTAAGTTTTTTGAGCTGATAAAGCAAATTATCAAACCTGAAAAGGGGTTTGCAAGAACCTATTTATAGCTGGTTGGTCAGAAGTACAGGTGACAAGCTGGGACTTACAACTGGTGTCTGATGTTGTGGTATAGTCTTGTGTGACTGATCCCTTAACCTGCACTATCTCCAGGTGGTTAGTGTCAGAACTGAAATGCAAGAAATCCAGTTGGTGTCCAGAGAGTTGGAGAATTGGTTGGCTGAAACTACCCCCAAACATTTGGTGTCAAAAGTGTTGTGAATAGAGGAAACAATAGTTTCCTTTCAGGTGACAAATGGGATTGGAATGAAAAGATTCAGAATAAGAAAACTGAGAGAATCTATCAACAGACTGGCTATAAAAAGAAAAGAAATAGATAAAGACACAAATACACACTTCTGACTTGGGTAAACGGTGGTACCAAGAAACGGAGACAAAGCAGAGCTGAGGAAGAAAATGATGAGCTTAGTTTAAAAATGTTGATTGGTGAACAATGCAGATAATATTCAGTATGTCAATGGCATAGATTCAGGTCTAAAGCTCAGTTGTGAGCACTAGGCTAAGGGTATAAAGTCGGGAATCTTCATTACACAGACAGCAACTATGGGTGAAGCCATGACTACAGATGAGATCACCTGAATGTAGGGATAACTACAGAAATGTGAGGAACCCAAAACATGTAAAGAGCAGGCAGAGGATTTGGAACCACAATGAAGAATGAGGATGAGGAGTTACAGAAGTAGGGAGGAACAATCACAAGAGAGCAAAACATCACAAAATTCCAGAGAAATATCTCAAGAATGTTGGCACAGTTAACTTGTCAAGTACTGCTGAGGAATCAAGTAAAAATAAAAAAAGAAAGAAAAAGAAATTAATGGGACAAGTTCATTGGACTTAAGAAGGTTGTTAACTGCCTTGACAAGGTAGCTTCAGTAGACTGGCAGGTGTAGAATCCAGACTAGTTGATGAGTGTGCGGGAAGTGCAGTGAATTTTCATAGCACTCTTTCAAGAAATAATTGTTTTTAATCTTCATTGTTGAAAATACTACATGTGTCCCCCTTTTTCTCAATTTGACTGTGAAGCAGAAGACACATGTGGCAGGCAAGAAATGTGTCTTCTGTTTTGCTTTCTTCTTTTGCTTAAAGTGCTTATCTAAATCCCTCAATGAAATGGTGGGGATTTACATACTAGTACACGGCTGGTAAGATGATAAACTGTCAATTTCTTCTAAGATAAATAACACAATACTTATAAAAATTAAAATTTGAGATGCCCTTTGACCAAGCAATTCCATTTCTGCACATTTAACCTCCAAGTATGCATTTGTCCTTCTTAATGAAGTGCATAAAGATTTGCAATATGGCATTTCTTACAATAGCAAAACACTGGAAACAACCTAAATACCCATTCAAAGGGGATTAGTTAAATTATGGAACAGTCCACAAAATGGAATACCATTCCATAAAGCTCATATAACTTTGATGCAAACCTCTCAATAACATACAACAAAGAAAAACTAAGTCTGATCTCATTTATGCAATCAGAAGCAAAAATTCTAAACAAAATCATAGCAAACCAAATCCAGAAAGTATAAAAAAGAATGCATCTTGACCAAATTGGGTTTACTGAAGGCAGTGTTAGTTCAACATTTGAATACCAGTCAACTAACTACCAATTTACTACATTCTCTACAGAGAAAAACTGTGTGATCATTTCAGTAGCTGTAGAAAAAGCATTAGGTAAAATTAATCATCTATTTATGGTAACAACACTATAGAAGGAAGCTTCCGCAACCTGATGAGACAGTATATACCAGAAACCCAGCCCACAATATATCCAATGAAAAAATATTAAGAGCACTCATTTTAGAGTCAGGGACATTACAGCATATTAGTACCATTATAAGCAACATTAATAAGGTTAATGGACATGAAAAATACATACAAAGCTAAGTACTGAAATGTCAGAAACAAAACAACTGTCATTATTTATAGATGATGACTATCTAAAATAGAAAAGCCCAGAGAATCTAAACATTTTTAGAATAAACTTTGACAAGGCTGTTGGATATGAGATGAATATATATAAGACAACTGTACTGTTTATACCATCATAAAAGAATTAGAAAATGTAATTTTAAACATATTTATCAAAGGAACAAAAATGATAATACCCCAAAAATAAATCTAACAAAAACTTGTATTAAAACCTTCAGGAAGGCCCTAGCCAGTTTGGCTCAGTGGATAGAGTGTCGGCCTGTAGACTGAAGGGTCCTGGGTTGGATTCCAGTCAAGGGCACATGCCCAAGTTATTTATCACATAAATAGCCAAGCACATTAGGAACTTCTAAAAATAAGAAAAAGACAACATCCTAATAGAAAAAAATGGGTAAAAACATGGATAGGCATTTCACAAAGGAAATAAAAAGGGCCAACGAACATATGAAAAAGGCTCAACCTCATTAGTAATTTAAAATTAATAATTTGCAAATTAAAGCCATCATGATATAACACTTTTACATCCACTAGACAAGTGTTGGTTGGCAATGATGTGTATCAATGGATTCTCATACACTGATGAAGAATAAACTGGTACAATCACTTTGGAAAACAACTTGGCATAACTGAGAAAGCTAAATAGTAAGTGCTCACAGAAAAAGGAAATTACCCAATTATGTACTGATGAACAATGGATAAATGAATTATAGTATAATCCTATAGTGGAATACTATATAGCAGTGAAAATGAAATGCATGAATCTCAGAAATGATGCTAACGGGAAAAAGAAAATCACAGAAAAATACAGATAGCAAGATACCATTTTCATAAAGTTCAAAAGCAAGCAAAACTATCTTTTATGACTTCATGCTTATATGACAAGTGTATAATAAAAAGCAACACAATGAAGTAAAAAATTGGAATAGTGATTCTCAGGGTGTTTAGACAAACTTACTGTCTTGATGATGCTACTTTTAGGTTTGATAATGGACTCATGGGTGTTATTTTGTTACTATTATGTTTAACAAATTAAATGTGTGCATATTCTTTTGTATAAAACAAAGTATTTCCTCATACATAAAGTGTTTTTTTTTAAATATATTTTATTGATTTTTTACAGAGAGGAAGGGAGAGATAGAGAGTTAGAAACATCGATGAGAGAGGAACATCGATCAGCTGCCTCCTGCACACCCCTACCGGGGATGTGCCTGCAACCCAGGTACATGCCCTTGACCGAATCGAACCTGAGACCTTTCAGTCTGCAGGCTGACACTCTATCCACTGAGCCAAATCGGTTTCGGCACACATAAAGATTTAATAAAAAAAAGTATGGAGAGCCCTAGCTGGTTTGGCTCAGAGGATAGAGCGTTGGCCTGTGGACTGAAGGATTCCAGGTTCGATTCCAGTCAAGAGCACATGCCCTAGTAGGGGGCGTGCATGAAGCAGCTGATCAATGATTCTCTCTCACTGTTGATATTTCTATCTCTCTTTCCCTCTCCCTTTATCTCTGAAGTCAATAAAAATATATTTTTTAAAAAAGTATGGAGAACTCAATCAATAGTGAAGAAGCAGCAGTGTGTGCAGACTATTCAATAAGTGCGTTGGAAAGGGACATGTTTGTAGAAATGGAATGCAAAGTGAAGAAATAGGAAAGAAAAATAAAATAGCAAGTAGAGTCAATAAAAGCTGTTTTAATTATGTTTTTATTCTTTATAGGTTATCTTTGGGCTAATAAAACTGTATCTTAGAAAATTCAGGGGGGAATCCAAGATGGCGGCATAGGTAAACACCTAAACTGCTGCCTCCGACAACAATTTAAACTGCAACTAAAAGATAAAACGTCTATCACCCAGAACCACTGGAAAGCTGGCTGAGTGGAAGTTCTACAACTAGAAGGAAAGAGAAAAGAGCATTGAGACGTGCACGAGCGCTGAAAAGCTGAGGTACGGAGGAGCGGAATCCGGGCTGGCGGCGGGCGACTGGGTGCGTTGCTTTTTTCAACCCGAAGGGAGACAAGCCCCCGACTACTCTGAAATCCAGTCTCTGGGGAGACGCGGGGGACCCAAACTCCTACGGGGAGAAGCTGGACTGTCTGCCAGTGAGAGTGGCTTGCTAGCAGAGCTGCGCCCAGGAATAACTGTTTACGGCACTGGGGCACAGGATTCCAGGACACGGTCGGGACACAGAGCGGGCTTACTAGCAGCCATTGCTGTTTGCCACGCCCTAACCTAGTGACGCCCTGAGACCCCGCCCCACACAACCTACAAACCCACCCAAGCTCCAAGCAGCTCAATTAGCATAAGAAAGCCTGCCCTATTGCAGCTTAACCTAGAAAACTTGCAGCCCGGGTCAGACAGCTCCAAAACCTCCAAACCCCAAGCAAAGAGGAGAAAACTGCAGCTCTCACTGTAGCTCCTGCTGAGTGGCCTCAGACAGTAGCTGACCTGCACCCCATTGGAGATCCAGAAGCCAGTGTACCTAGTGGTCAGTGTGAGACAACAGATTTCAACTCCTCACATCCATAAGTGACACATTCAAGAGGCAGACTCAGTGAGCACCAAAGCCCCACTGAAACAAGTCCTGCCCCATAAGCGCAGCACTTCTTCCATTATAGACACAGGGAGTGCTCACAGCTAATTGGCCTGGAGGTCAATTCCTCCCAGTGTACCAACGGCAATTCAGGCTTAACTACACGAAGACTTTGCACTCAGCCCACAAAGGGGTGTACCAAGAGCATCCACATCAGGTGATTGGGGAGGCTGAGCTACTGCCCCCTATAGGTCACCTGCCACACAAAGCCACTCCATCAACACAGGGAAGAAGCCAAAATGCAGAAACAAAGAAACATGTCACGAATGAAAGAAACAGAGGAAAGCAAACTACTGGATGACATAGAGTTCAGAATCACATTTATAAGGTTACTCAAGAATCTTCTAAAAACTGCCGAGAAACTTGATGACACTTCTGAGGAGCTTAGTGAGACCTTCAAGGACCTTAATGAGAATGCCAAAAAAATGGAAAAGGACCAGTCAGAAATGAAGCATACACTGTCTGAAATAAAGAATATACAGAAACTCAACTGTAGATCAACATACCCCAAGAATCAAACCAAAGATCTGAAATATGTGGAAACAAAAAACATCCAACCAGAAAAACAAAAAGAAAAAAGAATCCAAAAATATGAAGATAATGTAAGGAGCCTCTGGGACAACTTTAAGCGAAACAACATCCGAATTTTTGGGGTGCCAGAAGAAGGGAGAGAGCAAAATATTGAAAACCTATTAGAAGAAATAATGACAGAAAACTTTCCCTACCTGGTGAAAGAAATAGACTTACAAGTTCAGGAAGCGCACAGAACCCCATACAAGAGGAACCCAAAGAGGACCACACCAAGACACATCATAATTAAAATGCCAAGGGCAAAAGACAAAGAGAGAATATTAAAAGCAGCAAGACAAAAACAGTTAATTACCTACAAGGGAGTACCCATACGACTGTCAGCTGATTTCTCGGCAGAAACTATGCAGGCCAGAAGGGAGTGGCAAGAAATATTCAAAGTGATGAACAGCAAGAACCTACAACCAAGATTACTCTACCCAGCAAAGCTATCATTCAGAGTTGAAGGTCAGATAAAGAGCTTCACAGACAAGAAAAAGCTAAAGGAGTTCATCGCCACCAAGCCAGGATTACATGACATGCTGAAGGATATTCTTTAAGAAGAGGAAGAAGAAGAAAAAGGTAAAGATAAAAATTATGAACAACAAAATGACATCAAATACATACCTACCAACAAGTGAATCTAAAAATCAAGTGAATAAAAAATCTGAAGAACAGAATGGACTGGTGAATATAATAGAATCAGGGACATAGAAAGGGAGTGGACTGACGATTCTCAGGGGAAGCAAGTGTGAGGGTTGCGGGAAGAGATTGGACAAAAATCTTACTCCTATGGATGAAGACAGTGGCGGGGGGTAAGGGCATGGGGTGGGGTGGGGAATCAGGTGGAGGGGAGCTATGGGGGGGAAAAAAGTGGAACACCTGTAATAATCTGAACAATAAAGATTTAATTAAGAAAAAAAAAAAAAAAGAAAATTCAGAAAAAAGCAGTCCTAGAAAAAAGAAATGTAGACAGTTCAGTCTCTTTCCCCAGTAACACAAGAGTAGAGGGATAGATTTTAAGCCATAGCAAACATCCAGAAGTCTCATTTGGCTGTGTAAATTTCATGTAATACTAATATGTCCTTTTCTGTTACTGTCCCAGATACTATCACTCCTCAGGCAACCAGTAATAATTGATGTGCTTAAATTAAGCCTTACCTGAAGAGCCTGGTCAATAGGGGCAACTGGATGCAACATGATGAATAATATGAAAACATACAAAATAATCACAGACAAAACAAAAAGATCTGAAAAAGAAAGCAAAACAATTAAATTAGAAAGTTCCTTTATATAAAAAGACATATAATAACTGGTACACTGTCAATCCTGTTAATTTTAAATTTGGTTGTAAATACTGAATGTTGCTATTTAGGTTGATTAAGTATATAAAGTATGCTCTATATTACTTCCTAGAGTATAATACATTATTTAGGACCAAAGTATTCACTTATGTGATGTAAAAATAAACAGCATTTAAAAAACTAAGAGACAGACCTTTATGAAAATTTATATTTCTCCCAGATAAACAGCTACTTTGTAAGATAATCAAGCCAGTCAGTCATAACTCACAAATAAGAGACTAGAATATTTACGGCAAAATGAGATCATCATTTAAACATGTATGCAAAGACAATTATTGTTGATTGTACTAGTAAAAATGCTGAATAACATTTATTCTTAGTATTAGGTATGTTATAATCCTAAATAGAGGCATTCTAAGTTGAATGTAAGTATATTTCTGCTAGGTGAGTACCATTATTTCATTGACTTCTGTGAAAAATTTCCACAGAAAATGACAGTAAAACCTAAAAAGTGAGCTGATTTATTATTTTAAATGTGGGTTACCTCTACGGCTTGCTGTGATAGCTAGGAATAGTAAATCCCAGCCAGTAGTACTTTGTATCACTTTCCCAACTTCAAAAATAAAACTTTCTGCTCATGGCCCTCTTGTTAACTGTGTGCTTACATAATGAGCCGTGAGAGAGGCTCAGAAATTTCCCAACTACATTGATAGCCCTCAACCTTTTATCCCTTTTTTCTTTAGTCTGAATATTTATTTACAAGCTCCTACTTGAGGTCAGCTTCAAACTCAAACTTTACTAGGACCATATATAACCAAAATTTTACCATGAAGCTTTCAGAATATTCTGTTTTATATATACACTAGAGGCCCATTGCACAATATTTGTGCAAGAATAGGCCCCTGGCTTCACTCCCAGATGACTGGGAGCTGGCAAGTCCCTGCTCCCCAGCCACCCAGAGCCAGCAAGTCCCCGCTTCCGGGCCACCCAGAGCCAGCACATCCTTGCTTCTGTCTGGAGTACCACTCCAGTAGCTCCCTCCACCACCCCCTTCCCCTCATAGCAGGCTTCACACTGCTCTGCATCTGCAAATTAACCTCCATCTTTGTTGGGTTAATTTGCATAGTCACTCTGATTGGCTGTGGGCGTAGCGGAGTGATGGTTAATTTGCATGTTTCTCTTTTATTAGGTAAGATCTATACTCTTTTATAATACACTAGAGGCCCAGTGTATGAAATTCGTGCACGGAGGAGGGGGTAGGCCCTCAGCCCAGCCTTCACCCTCTCCAATCTGAGACCCCTTGGGGGATGTCCAACTGCTGGTTTAGGCCTGATCTGGCAGTCAGACATCCATCTCACAATCCGGGACTGCTGGCTCCTAACTGCTCACCTGCCTGCCTGCCTGCCTACATGATCGCCACTAACTGCCCCCCCTGCCAGCCTGATCACCCCTAACCGCTTCTGCCTGCCAGCCTGATCGCCTGTAACTGCCCCCCTGTCAGCCTGATCACACCTAACTGCCCCCCCCCCGCCTAATCACCCCTCACTGCCGCCCCCTGCTGGCCTGCGTGCCCCACGCAGCCTGCTGTTCAGTCATTGCATAAGGGTGTCCTGACCAATTTGCATATTACCCTTTTATTAGTATAGATAAGTTATTAGAGTCTGTTAAAGAAAAAGTGCTTAAAAAATGTCAGTTGGAAGAACACAAACTAAAAAATAAATAAAAACCCAAAAAAGGACAAAAAGAAATGTCAGACTACAAATGCCATTGATAATGTGGAGACAGAAGTTTTGTTTCAATAAAGTAACAGCCCATATTAAATGTTTTTAAAATCCTATTACATTTTCACAAATGATAAGCAAAAATAGATCTACAATCTAGTTCCTGGCATGTTGCAAGATGAAAAAATTTACTCAGGCTCAGAAACCTTTTACATCCACCTCAGCACTGCTTCTCAAATTTTCATGCCTTTCTCCTGGAGCAACCCCCTTTAATCACACCTCTAAAACTCTGCCAAGATCTCCAAGCGAAGGAGAAAATAAATAATTGAATCTTTCCTCTGCTTAGCCAGAGGAGAAAAAGAGTTACTCATCAAAGGAATCTGACAGGGGAGGTGGGTGGCTGGCAGATTTATATATCCACCCAAATGAAAAGACCAAGGTGATTTCAACTAAAAATGGAAAAATCAGGTATTCATTTTAGAGAGGTAGGAGTTTTCAGTGGACTATGCTTTCAGCCCTGGGCTTCTCCTGGCCTTGTAACTTTCTTAGTAATCCTATCAAAGTAATACTCTTCACCAGAAGATAGCTATTAAAACAAATTCTGTGTTGTGTGGTGATTAAGGGCCAGGGGAGAATGTTCCTTAAGTTAAAGATTTAAATTGTTTTACATTCTGCCACAAAGCTATGTAAACACTAGCAAGTCATTCAGCATCAAATTATTTTAACTAGAAAATGGGGATATAATGAGGAACCCATAGGAAAGAGTACATTTAAGTACTTAAAATACAATGTAATATGCAAACTCAAGTTATTATTAAATACTAGAGGCCTGTTGCATGAAGAGATTCGTGCAGTAGAGGCCTTCCTTCCCTTGGCTTCCAGCACCCGTTCTCCTCCGGCACCCAGGACCCAGGCCTTTGCTCCGGCCAGAGTCTGCCACCTTTGCTGCAGACTCCAGCCAGAGTCTACCATCTTCATCTTCGCTGCAGACTCTGGAGTCTTCAGTCTTTGTCTTTGCTGAGGCTGGAGTGCCACTCCTGTAGATCCCCCCCCCCCTGCACTCCCTCTCATAGCAGGCATCCTGCCCCGCCCAGCCACTCCAGGAGCAGCTGGGGGGCTGACACCTTTTTCCTAATTTGCATATTCCTTCCTGATTGGCTGGTGGGCGTAGCGGAGTGATGGTCAATTTGCATGTTTCTCTTTTATTAATGTAGATGTCCCAGTTTATGGCATCACAGATTTGTTAATGATTCCAGATCCTTCTGATAGAATATGACACCAAAGTAAGACACCATAAAGGATTTCTTTCATAGTCCCTTTTTTTTGACTCAAAAACAAAACCTTAAATAGAGTAAAAAAGCCCACAAACTTTATGGCAGAAAGGTGTGACTTTGGATGGAGAGCAGATGATGCAGTACGCAGATGATGTATTATAGATTTGTACATTTGAAACCTGTATGATTTTATTCACCCATGTCACCCCAATAAAGCAAATAAAAAATAAACAAACAAAAATTTTTAATGCTATGGAAGAAAAGTCTACAAGGCACAAGTCTCCATTCTACTGGCCCCTTCTGCAGGATGCAAAGGTGACAGAAGAAATCCATGTGAACAGTGACTATACCCATGTCAAAAATGAAGAACAGACAACTGTGTTGTGCACACCACCCAGAAGGAAAGTAGAATACCCTCTGTTTCTGCTTCTAATTGAAATTCCCTACAATGGGTTGTAAAAATAAAAGTTTCAGCCAGAAGTAATCGGTTGTGAAAACGAGGAATATTCGGAACTGGTGGCTTTAATTTTAAACTTAGGGTGGCAGCTACCAGGAGAATAAAACAGACAATAAACATCTAGATCACTAGGTTAATTCTATTTATGGATATCTCTTATACTTTGGAAAGATAATTTTAACTCTAACTCTTCTTACATTACTTTTAAAGAAGGTAAGCAGTATAGGAATCACAGTAAATACCAAACTTACAATTCTTGTAGCAAGGTTGCCTGAAAGGTTTTCCTTTTGAGAAGGCAATTGCCACTATGAGGTACTGAAAACTGGAGATAAAAAACACTGTGGTATTTTCATAATTTTGTATATTATGTGGATCATCTTCGGTTTCATTGTACAAATGTGAGAAATTCCCATATAGACTTCCCGTTGTATTACAAGCACTGAAACATACAAAAAAAAATTTATGTTACTAAACACAGTAACAGTTGCACAAAAGAAATCAATTCTACCTTACTTGCCTTGACTACCATAAAATAAATAGAAATAAGGTATATAGCAGAAGACCCAACAATATTAAGGTTAAGATATATAAAACAGGTAGAAGAACATTAAGGGTTTTTTCAATTTAGTCACATTCCAATCAGTTAAAAAATTAGAAGAAACTTGATTACTTAATAAACCCCTCTCACTTTTTAAATTTGGGGAGTAATTTTAGCATAGTAAAGGTAAAATGACCTTTGGTTTGACCTTAACTCTACCATTTTTTAGCTATCACTAAGGAAATATTATTTAATTTCTGAGCCCATATCCCGACCTGCAAGTGTGGACATCACCTGCTCATTCAAAGGGTTACTGTGGGAAATGAGTATGATAGGGTGTGTACATGTCCAGCATAGCACTTGGCACTGAGGTGGCCCTCAATATTCTCCAGCTATGGCTCTCTCAACTCTACTTCCAGATGAGCAGGACTGGCAAACAAAGATAGAACTTAGTATAAGAAGTCCCCAATACTCATCACTAAAACATCAGCTATTTAGCATTGTTAAATGGTAACAAAATCTGCTACATTTGATGTTTATCTCTCATAGATGTTTCTAACTCTCTATCCCTCTCTCCCTTCCTCTCTGTAAGAAATCAGTAAAATGTATTTTTTTTTTAAAAATCTGCAACAAATCTGGATTCTTGAGAACAGCCCCATCTATTCCTTTTCATATGCAGTGTTTATATGTACATACTAGAGGCCCGGTGCACCAATTCCCTCGGCCTGGCCTGAGGAGATAGGGCTGAAACTGGCTCTCCAACATTCCCAGAGGGGTCCTGGATTGCAAGAGGGCTCAGGCCAGGCCGAGGGACCCCACCAATGCATGATCAGGGCTAGGGGAGGGACCATGGGAGGGCTCCAGGGCATGTCCAGCCCATCTTGCTCAGTCCCGATCGGCCAGACCCCAGCAGTGAGCTAGCTAACCTACCAGTCGGAGCGTGTGCCCCGTGGTGGTCAGTGTGTGTCATAGTGACTGGTTGAATGGCCAGACACTTAGCATATTAGGCTTTTATATATATAGATAAGCAAACAGTAATATTATGTTTCTAAAACTTTAAAGACATGTAATCTCCCTCAATCAACCAAAATAAATATGTGCATCTGAAAATTTAAATCTACGAAAATTACCTTAGTGAACAGCTTTTATGTTTAATTAATTAAAATAATGTTGTCATGATTTGTGAACTGTAGAACACTCTACCCATAAACAAATAATACTTAAAAAAAAAAAGAAGAATTTAGCTTTTAAAATGCAATTTCCTAAAATGTGGTTAGAAAAGTTAGAAGCACCAACATTCTGAGTATAGAAGAGGCCCAAGTAATTAATTTCAACTTTCTAATTTTACAGATAAAGAAAGCAAAGGTCAGTAGCAAATTAAGAAACTGGTCCAACGTCCCCATCTTTGTAGTGATTATTAAGATCTTGCCAGACTGTCTTCCTACACACAGAAGAAATTATCATGATATAAAGTCATGATATAAATTATTTAAGTGTTTAAGCTGTATGCAAAATCTATATATATAAAAGCCTAAGCAACTGGTCAACCAACTGTCCGGTCGCTATGACATGCACTGACCACCAGGGGGCAGATGCTCAACACAGGAGCTGCCCCCTGGTGGTCAGTGTGCTCCCACAGTGGGAGTGCCACTCAGCTCACTGAAAGGCACCAGACACTAGGCTCACAGCTGGCCACTGCAGCCCAGAGATTGCAGCGGAGCGGCAGTGAGCTTACCAAGCAGCGGCAGGTGCAGTGGGTTGGGATGAGCAGGAGCGGTAGGCAGGACCAGCAGGTGGTGTTGGACGGCCAGTTTCAGCCCAATACCCGTAGGCCATGCCAAGGGGCCCCACCGGTGCATGAATCCGTGCACCAGGCCTCTAGTTTTTATATAAAATTTTAGACTTATTGTTACATACATGAATGTTACACACACTTTGCACAGACTTCTAAATGGACTAACCAACTTACTCTGAATGTGGATGCCATATTTCATACCAAGGTTGCTGCTTGACCCAAAAAAACCCCAAAGACTGAAATCCAATGCTGATGATGATCTGAGATAAAACGGAGAAGAGAAGGGCCCCCGATATGAGACCTGAAGGTGGTCTCTGTGCCACAAGTTCCTTCCAGGCAGGATTTAAACTCACTACATTAGAAGAAAAAGATGAAAGGTTTGTTGCTCAATCAATTTGTCTCTATAAAATGCATAATCAAATTCACTTAGAAACTTAAAAAAATTGTTGTTTTGTCAACTATAATTAAAATACTACAATTTCTTCCTCATAAGACATTAACAAAGGTTTGAAGCAAAATAAACAAAACAGTAACATAAAAAAGGCTTTGATTGTTTATTAAGGTGTTATTCACTGAGTTTCTCCACTGTTAAGTCTCTCTTTTCTTTGTTCATAAATAAAGTGTATAATGAGACTATGTAAAACTCCTGTCCTGCATCAAAATTCATTCACTAGTATTTTTGGGTTATTTGGAGAGAGAGAGAGAGAGAGACCGACCTTGATCGGTCACCTCCTGTATGTGTCCTGATTGGGATGGAACCCACAACTTTTTTGTGGTGTATAGGACAATGTTCCAATCAACTGAACCACTCTGCCAGGGCTCATTCATTAATTTTTAGCATCCATTAAAGACTGTCTATGATGTATTATGATAGAATTGTACACCTGAAACCTATAATTTTATTAACCAATTCATCCCAATAAATTTAATAAAAAATTTTTTAAATGGTCTAAATAAGTCATTCTCAACCAGCATGATTTTGCTCCTCAGGGAACATTTGACAAAGTCTAGAGATATTTTTGGCTGTCACAACTGGAAGAGTGTTATAGGCACCTAGCTGGGTAGAGGCCAGAGATACTGGTAAGCATCCTACAATGCACAGAATAATCCCCAACAACAAAGAATTATTTGGCCTAAAATGTCAATAAAACTGGGAAGGTTCTTTCCATGATTTAAGTCCATCATTTCATTTATTCATTTACATATTCATTCATTCATTGCCTGCTTGCCTGCCAGTATGAATTACATTTTTATTTGATTAAATGAGTCAAGATCCTGTTACCATTACTATTTATTTTTTTTATTATTTTTTTATTGTTGTTAATCCTCCTCACCCAAGGATATGTTTCTATTGATTTATTTTTTTATTTTTTAAAGAGAGAGTGGGAGGTGGAGAGACTGAGAGAGAGAAACATCAATGTGAGACACATCGATTGGTTGCCTCCTGCATGCACCCCAACCAGGGCTGGGGATCAAGCCTGCAACCACGGTACATGACCTTGACCGGAATTGAACCCAGAACCCTTCAGTCCATGGGCCAATGCTCTATCCACTGAGCCAAACTAGCTAGGGACATTATTATTTATTTTGATGTGAACATCACCAATACTGGGACAAACCGACATCTTGTGTTCTCTTTATATGATACTAGAGGCCTGGTGCACGAAATTCGCGCACAGGTGGTGTGTCCCTCAGCCCAGCCTGCACCCTCTCTAATCTGGGACCCCACAGTCGGACATCCCTCTCACAATCCAGGACTGCTGGCTCCCAACTGCTCACCTGCCTGCCTTCCTTATTGCCCCTAACCACTTCTGCCTGCCAGCCTGATCACCCCTAACCACTCTGCTGCCAGCCTGATTGATGCTTACCTGCTCCCCTGCCAGCCTGTTTGCCCCTCAATGCCCTCCCCTGTAGGCCTGGTCACCCCTAACTGCCCTCCCCTGCAAGCCTGGTCCCTCCCAACTGACCTCCCTTGCTGGCCTTCTTGTGACGGCCATCCTGTGTCCACATGGGGGCAGCCATCTTGTGTGTTGGAATGATGGTCAATTTGCATATTACTCTTTTATTAGCTAGAATGCCTAGAAGGACAGAGCAACCTGTATGTGATATTCCCACCAAGAATTTATAGCCTAGCCCTAACGGGTTTGGCTCAGTGGATAGAGCATCGGTCTTCAGACTGAAAGGTCCTGGGTTCGATTTTGGTCCAAGGGCATGTACTTTGGTTGCAGGCACATCCCCAGTAGGAGGTATGCAGGAGGCAGCTGATCGATGTTTCTCTCTCATCGATGTTTCTAACTCGCTATCGCTCTCCCTTCCTCTCTGTAAAAAAAAAATCATTAAAATATATGTTTTTTAAAAATAATTTTTAGCCTGAGTCTAACTAAAATATACTGCACAAAGCCATATAACTGGTATATCTTCTTTCATAAATATCAAGAGACCCAAAAAAAAGCTAATGTAATATTCCTGATTAAAGAAGACTAAAGAGATGTGATAATTACAAGAAGTTTGTGAGCCCTGATTAGACCCGGTAGGGGACTAGGAAAAAAGATAAGTATAAAAGGACATTGTTGGGCCATAGCTGGTTGCTCAGTGGATAGAGCGTCAGCCTGCAGACTGAAGGGTCCCAGGTTTGATTCCGGTCAAGGGCACATGCCTGGGTTGTGGGCTTGATCCTAGTGTGGGGTGTGCAGGGGGCAGCCAATCAATGATTTTCTCTCATCACTGATGTTTCTATCTGTCTCTCCCTCTCCCTTCCTCTCTGAAATCAATAAAAATATATTTTAAAAAATATGATTATAAAAGGGCATTGTTGGGACATATGACAAAACCTGAACACCTGCTGTGGATTAGATACTATTTTATCAATGCTAAAATTTCCTGATCTTTAAAACTGTGTTTAATTATACAGTATAAGAGAATGGCTTTATTTTTAGGCAATATATACTAAAATATTCAGAGGCAAAGGGGCATGATAATACTAACTTATTCTCAAATATTTCAAAAAAGAGTGGAGAGAGAATAAAATAAATGGCACAAAACATAAGCAACTGGTAATAAAAGGCAATATTAACAGGAAATCCGGAGAGGTATGCAGTGTTACAATTGTCGATGTAAATTTACCAAAAGTTTAAAAAGTCACTAGAATTTCATAGGCTTTGAAATCATTAACAAAATACTCACTTGTAAATACCACTACCAAAATGATTGCCAGATCAATGAAGAGAAACTGGAAGTCTCCTAGGTTACTTAAGACCTACAGAAGTAATTTTTTAAAACATATTTAGTTTTTAGGAACAATTACCACTTTCCTCTGGTTTTAGTCCCCTCTCCCCGCCCCCAATGATTACTACTAAATGACACTTGGACCGCTTGAAAAGTAAAATACATTTGCCTTTCGAATCAGTGAAATACAACATGTTTGCAAACATTAGTATAAAAGGCATCTCCTAACAATTCATTCAATAAAAAATCTTTTAAAAGTTTTTTTGGCAAAAAGAAAACACAAACTTTTACTCACAATATTCAATATTCTTGAAAATTAGTATCTTGAAGCTTCCTTAATATCTAACAACATCCCTCCTGATACTTTCTACAAATGATAAAAAAGTATGGTTTCACAAAGACTCCTTGGGATGTCACCAATGTTCACTTAAGAGATATATCTAAAGTGAGATCACTTCCAAGATAAAATCTTGATAGAGTACTTATGTACACCACTGCTTAAGGTTTTTTTCCAAATTCATAATATCCTACAACTACTGCTGAAACACCTTTTCTCATTCCATCCTTTTCCTGAAAATGTATAGCAAAATTAACTACAATTCTGAAATATGTCACAACTTATTTAGCATTTAGAAGGATTCTAAAAAAGATGTTCAATCTGTACTCAAGGCAAAAAAGTATACAATCATCTTTTATTCACAAGGTTCAACCACAGCCGTCAGCCTTAAGGAAAAATGCTATTCCAGATTGAGATTTTTCAATCTGCTACACAAAACATAGTAAAACTAAAGAAAAATTTATAACTGCTACTAATGTAAATTCCATAATTAATGCATGCATTCAAAATCAAACACATACGCTCATATCTTAGTTTAAATTGTCTTAACACTAAGTGCTAACTCTGTAAGCAATATTAGTACTCACGGAGTACAGTAGAGTAACACTGAAGTATTGTATAATGCTGTACAAAGCCATAAATTTAAACACACAGAAGGAAGTCATTAAAGCAGCACGGCCTTCCCTGTGAAAACAAATGTTGGCATGTGAATAAAGGCATTTCATCAAACTCCTCCTCCAAACCACAATTATATCTTGAGAGATGAGTATTAGCATTCAAATGCTACAATAAAGCACACTTCTACCCAAAGAACTAAGCCAAAGCAGAACTGGAAGAGATGAGGAGTAACCATCAATCTGTTGCTAATAAATAACAGATCAAATATACCCAAAAAAACTAAAAACAAATTCATATTACTTTCTGTGATAATTTTTTCCCCGTATCATTAAAGCAAGCTACAAAGAGACAACAGGAAATTTTCAATTTGTCCTACCTGATGAGGTTTGGCACACAGGAAATACTAGGAGTTTTGGAGGTAAAGGGAGATGCCACTGAAGCCTCAAGCTCTGATAAAGAAATGCCTCCATGTGCCCTCTTTAGAGCCTAAAAGTTAGAAAAAGAAAACTGGTAACATTTTGTCAATGTGACTTAGGCTAGCAGGGATGGGGAACCTTTTTTCTGTCAAGGGCCATTTTAATATTTATAACATCATTTGAGGGCCATACAAAATTATCAACTTAAAAATTAGCCTGCTAGATTTGGTCAAACATTTCATGAACTCACCCCTAATGCTTTGGCAGGGCCAGACCAAATGATTTTGCAGGCCTTATATGACCTGCGTGCCAGACGTTCCCCACCCCTGGGCTGGAGAAAGAATTATAAATTATAAAAATTATACTTACACCACAATCATTTGCACCATCACCACACATCCCAACAAAGTAACTGGGGAACAAAAATTATGTTAAGATTTTGATTAATTTCCTAAAAGACACAATACTTAAGATTTTTCTAATACAATATTACAGAGAGCTAATAAATCAAAATAACACCAGTGAAACAAAGGAATCTTTTCATTACAATGATCACAGGCATGTTGCTTTGCAACAGCCTGCATGTCAGATAACCTGGTTATTGTCCTACTTCTGTCACAATTTATGGACAAATTAGTTTATCATTTTAACATCTCAATTTCCTAATCTTTAGAGCAAAGTACTTGGACTTGTATAGCCTTTAGCATACTTACTTTTAAGGTTTTCAGTATAGAGTTCTCCCTTAAAAACTTGAAACATATTTATTTACCTAAACTATAAAGTCACTTCCATCAAACTGAGATGAATGAACTCTACCTCATACATATGACCTGGAAAAGAAACTGTAGATATTATACTTTAGCTGCAAGAGCCTACATGAGCACATAAGCCTCTTTTAAATAGACAAAGTTATCGCCTACCTACCTCATAGGGGATAATATTATATACATGAAATATTAGTTACTTTTCTGGGTTTGAAAGTGAACTACAATTCACTAAAAACACACACACACACACACACACACACACAATACTTACTCTACATTTTGCAATGCTTCTACTAATTGTGTCTTCTGATCAGGAGCCATACGAGCAAACACAGTGCCATGCAACATCAACTGGAAAAAAATATGAATTTCTTTAAAATACTGTTTATAATGTATTTATGTGAACACATACATAAACCCAAATCACTAACCTTTGGAACAAGGTCTTGAAAATGCTCCAGTATCACTGAAAATGATTTTCCATTCATTGCAAAATGATAACGAGACACCTGAAGATCCTCTAAGCTATCGTGGACTGATTTAATTGGAATTGCCTGTGTGTACAACATTCAAAATAATATTCAGGAAACCAAACCAAGTAACACTACCCTATTTTAAATATAGCTGATCCAAAACTAAATTTTTTCATTTGATATTTTACACAAGACATTGAAAGTTTAACATTTATTGAAAGTAAAGGGAAAGTCAATTTTAAGGGGACGAACCTATCTATATGTTTATTTAAACACACACACACACACACACACACACACACACAGAAGGAAGGCTAAATTATCAGCTTCAATTTGAAATGATCCATGAACTGAATATTTTGGCCTACCTGCACCATTTATCACTACTTTTAAAATAGGATAAATCTTTGGGATTCTTATACTTTAAAAGTGTGCTTCTCAAGTTTGTCTAACTATCAAAATTTAAAGAACTGAGATTCCTCGGTCTAATGAATCAGAAGCCCAGGCTTCTGTTTCTGTTTACTTTTTGTTTTGTTAAATTCTAATGCACATTTTAGTTTTTCAGACTAAATTAAAACACGCAAGCTTCAAAGAGAAAAATTCATCTTGACATTACCTCAGAGTCAATTGCTGATGAATTACTGCACTGTGTTAGAGTGTCTGCATAATGCCAGTTTATTTTGGCAACTTTTCCATCCTTCGGAGGTAATGCTTCAGCAATAATAACTTTATCCTGAGGTAGTATCATTCCACAGTCTCTGGCCACAGAGACAGCAGTCAACATGTTGTCACCTAATTTTCAAAACATTGAAAACACATTAAAATTAAAACATAAATGGATTAACCAACAAGTGTTTATTGAAAATCTACTACAGTCCCTATCATTGGACTGGGCAATGAAGATAATGTATGGTCTTTACTCTTAAGAGTTTAAAAATAATAAAATCAGGACATACTTATCAAAGGAAGCCTTAAATAATGCAAGCACATATATACTAAACAATCAGAGCAGTCTCACCCACGATTTTTAAAATCAAATACATTCTCAAACTTTTTTATTTTAACCCTCACCTGAGGATATGTTTTTATTGTTTTGAGAGGGAGGGAAGAAGGAGGGGAGAGAGAGAGAGAGAAACATCGATATGAGAAACATCTATCGGTGCCTCTTATACTTGGCCTGAGGGAGGATATAGCCTGCAACCTAGGTATATGCCCTGGCCTGGAATCAAGGCTACAACCTTTTGGTGCACGGGACAACGTTCCAACCAACTGAGCACCAAGCCGCAGGGCCATTCTCAATCTTTGAGTCATTCACTAGTAGCACCTGCCACAGTGCTACATACAGAGCAGGAGCTCAATAAATAGTTTTTGAAACAACCTAGGAGTGACCAGTGATCTGTTTAAGAATACTAGAATAGTATCACAGGAAAGAAAGAATGAATTACAAAAGCAAGATTACACAAAACTAAAAGATAAGCAAGGTAGTAAGAATATAATCTTTACAAGATGTAAAGAGAAGCAAGACAGACCACTTCTTAGCCATGAGAAAAAAAGAAGTGCAGCACTGGAAAGGACAGGTTCAAGAGAAGAAAATACTAGCTTACAGGAGAAGCTGAAAAAGGTCTTGGGAGGCCACTGCTATCAGAACTGAAGAGCAGTATTATTTCTTCCCCAACTCCTACACACTATTTCCAAGGGATCAGACAGACCCCTTAGGACAACAAAGCCATAGTCAGTCATTGTAGAGAAAGAGGGGAAAGAGATAAAGAGATGCAAAGTGTCTTGAAGCAGTCACTAAAACCAAGAATTGCTAGGAAGATAATAAATTTAGTTACTTCAGTTATATAGTAATAACTATGCTATCAGATAAATCTGAGTCTAAAACATAAAAAATGTGCTCAGGCCTTTACCATGTAAGTCTTAATGAACACATAAATGCCATAAAGTGAGTACCTTAATTTTGATTACTTACTAACAAAAAATACTTAGAGCTGCCACAAGTTCACACAGGTAAGGAATGGCAATTATCTACTGTCAAAAGTACAATAACACCAGGAGAATCATCCAGCGATAGTTAAAAAAAAAACAAAACAAACAACATAAAAACAAAAAATGGCTGTTTTCATTCTTACATTGATTCAAGTGATTATAATAAATGTACTATCTTATACATAAAAAAATTTAATTCTAGCCTGGCTGGTGTGGCTCAATGGTTGAGCATCAACCTATGAACCAGGAGATCAAGGTTAATATTTCCCAGTGAGGGTACATGCTGGGTTGCGGGCTCGATCTCCAGTGGGGGGATGTGCAGGAGGCAAATGATCAATGATTCTCTCTCATCACTGATGCTTCTATCCCTCTCTCCCTCTCCCTTCTGCTCTGAAATCAATAAAAATATATGTATTTTAAAATGTAATTCTAACAATATCTATTAACCATTTTCCATGCATGTGGCACAGTTCTAAAAATTGTAGAAAATTTCAAAATAACTAAAGATACTCTTAACCCTAAAAAAAATTTCATATTCTAGTAGAGCAAACAAATATACAAATATCTAACAAAGCAAGGTACAATAAGTGCTATAAGAAATATATGATTAGAGAGATAAAAAGGAGCAGTTTAAATTTTTAGTGTGCCCTTTATTATCTTACTATACTTCCTATCAACAGAATTTAAAAGACTTCAAAAGAATATTGCCAAGTTAACTTACACCTTAAGAATATTCAGAGCTGAAATAGGGCAATGCAGGATGGAGTCACAATATAATATGCTTTTATAACCAATTGGTCATCTGTCAATATAATATATCTTGAACTCTAAGAGTCATACTCAAATTTTCCTGTGTCATTTTATAAAGTCTAACCTGTGACCATGACAGTGCGAATATTGGCTTTATGCAAATCTTCAAGTACTGCAGGGGTTTCTCGCTTTAATTTGTTCTGCATTATAATTAATCCCATAAAATCCATGTTGTTTTCAATGGCATCTCTGCAGAAAAAGAAATTTTAACACATAATGGTATAGTCAAGTGAATGGGCTATTTTTTCTTTATATTGATAAAGCAACTTAAAATATCCAAAAATGATAAATTAAGACATTTTATAGGCAGAACAAAGCACATATGTGTATGTTTATGAGTTCAGTATCTTTAAAAGAAAAATTAAACCTAAAAAAACAATTCCCAAGAAATACACTGAAATTAAATTTTACCCTTTGAAATGCAGGAATATAAGGATCATTAGGAAATGTATAGTTAGTTCGTTCTCCATATCCCCAGGGGGGGTCCTAGAACCAATCCCCACACAGATATCAAGGGACAACTGTATTCCTTTATAAGACACTAAAAATGCATAGTGCTAAGGAATGTTCATCTTGTATCCTACTCACCAAATGAGCAAGCATAAATAAACCTATTTTTTTTACTATCCCACATACAACATACCCTAACTTAAATGTTAAGAGAAAGGGGAAAAAACTGTCCCATAAGCACAATGGATACAATTATACTACATTCACTATCAAGTTTTTTATGAATTTTTATAAAACTCTTGATCAAAATCTTGATCCTTGACGTGGATGTAAGAAGCATTAGTAATCCAACAATGAGATCTACTTGGAATTCAGAGGTAAGTCTTTTAGAATATTCATATTCAATAGTTAAAGATGCTATTCCTTCAAACTGTTATCTATAATGCACCAAGTACTACAGAAATCGTTGGGATGTCAAAGATAAAAAGGCATGATATATACTCTTCAATATACTTTTGTGGGGAAACAGACATGCAAGCAAAGAGATGTATGCAAAACAAAAATAATATGCGTTTCAGCATTATAATGCACATGAAGTCTGTTCAGCGACAGTTGTGTTAAGAAATTTCAAGCTAAATCGGGGAAATTTTTTTTCTTCAATAGAGAAAGGAGGCTTGAGATTAGGGACCAAAATTTCACACTTGCAATAACCAAATGGTTTTTCTACACAAAATTCAACAATTATAGGCCCTTTCCATAGCTATAAACCTAAATATCTTTGAAATATAATTTAGAACAAGGAGTGTTAAAGGTATTAAAGAATAGTTAGAAAACTTACTACAAATGCTATTGCTGGTGATAATAGGAGAAACAAGCCTTGAAACCTGAAAATGCATTTCAAAGCACAAAGCTCTACAAATGTGAAACTACTGGATCAAGAACACTGTAGCCATTTTCCTACAAGATACCAGCCATTTCTGGCTTCAAGTGTTTCCTAACTTTCCTATGATACAGGTCATGGAAATTTTGCCCTCTAATTAATGAATACTACAATATTTAATTCAAGATATAAAGATTCAATCTGTTAGAGAAATGCCAACACCTATTCCCAGAAGGTAGAATGGACACACAGAAAAGGTTGAAGGATGAGAATGAAGGGAAGCAGAGAGAGAGAGAAGTTGATAGGGTATTCTGGGCAGAAGGAATAGCCCATCCAAGGGCATGGAATGATGTCTGAATAGAACAAGCTAAAGAACTATAGGCAATTCAATAGTTAGTCTTTAGAAGGGAACTGGCAAAAGGTAAAGGTGTAGAAAGAAAAAAAGAGCCTAATACGCCCTTCACAGGAATCGATATAATATTTCACATTTTGGTTCCCAATCATGTATATGCATCGTATCATTTGGTTATCACTTTTTTTTTTTTTAATCACAAGTTGCCAACAGCACTTTATTTTTTCTTTCCAATATCCTGTTCTGCAGCTTCATTGGCTCTTTTTTGCCTGAATGCCAAAGAGCTGGGAACTGGCACGGGCATGTGAAGACTGGCAAAAGCCTTGAAGTTCTTCTCCTCCCTCTGTGATGACCCTGGCTTTCTTCTTCTTGTAGACATTCCCTATGGGCATGACTCGTCCAGTAAGCTGGGTAGCCAATTTGAGTTCTTCAGCAGAACTGTCTCCCTTCTTGGGGGCAGAAGGCTTCCTGGGGAAGAGTATGAGCTTGGAGCGGTACTCCTTCAGTCGCTGCATGTTGGCCTGCAGGGACTCATTCGATGGACTTGTTCCACCACCTCAGATCCACTGACAACCCAATGGTCCAGGCCACCTTTTCGTGGATGCCAGCCACCCTTAACTCTTCCAAACTGAATACCCCTGCCAGCTCGGTTCACACTTTGGTGTGGGTACCAAACGGTGGGGCATCTCACTATGGGTCAGATGGGTCCGGATGCAGGGCGAGGGGCAATGGACACGCTTTGGTTTGCCGGGCTTTGCATCTGCAGATCTTCTGTGCCAGCTGGTTAAACCACATGGCAATGTGCTGCTGCCAGTCCTTGTGGAAGTGGGGCTTTAGGATCATGCCATTTTGGCTGGGCACCATGGCTGCTGCCTACAGGCCTTCTCGGAAGGAGACCGGCCAGCAGAAAGCCACTGTTTTTTTTTTAAACATTCATGCTTAGACCACATCCCTCAAATATTGTTTTATAGTTAGAATTCCTAATGTAGTTTTTCCCTTCTAGTTAATTTGGCTATCCACTCTACTCCTTTAGTTCTAAGAAAACATAGTTGTACTACAAACACTTTTTACTTTATGTGCCTAAAATAATTAGAAGTTCTACTAGTCCGTAATTTAACTATTGTCCTATTGGTATTATGTTATTTGTACTATTTTAACATTAAGTTATGCATATGAAGTATTTTTTCAAGCTGTATTCCTTAAACTGCACTTGCTAGGTCAAATAAGCAAATTTAAATGTTCTTTAGAACTTAACAATCAATAGTGTACTAGCAATATCCTATATAATAAAAGGCTGATACGCAAATAGACCAACAGGTGGAACAACCAAACAACTGAACAACGGGTCGCTATGATGTGCGCTGACCACGAGGGGCCCCTGCGGAACATACTGTGAGTCAGCAGCAGGCAGCAGAGCACAGAACATGGCAGGCGTCGGAGCAGGTGAGCAGGGGTGCCAGACCAAGGCGGGGTGCGAGTCACTGTTATTGGGACAAACCTCTGATGGTTACTGAAAATTCTTCGCTCCTGCAAAACAGTCTCGCCTGGTGATCGCACCTGCTGCTGGTACCGGCCCCACTCGCCCCGCTGCCAGTGCCAGAGTAGCCGCTTGCACCCACTGCCAGTGCCCAGCGCAAAGTGCTTGGTGCCATCAGCGAGTGCAAGCGGCGGCCGCCGTCCCCAGTTGCCTCTCAGGGCTTCTCCACCTCCCCCTGCTGCTGAGGGGCAGTTGGGGCTGGCAACTGTCACTTGCACCTGCTGCTGACGCCAGTCCCGCTCACACCCGCAGCTGGCGCTGGAGCTGCCACTCACATCTGCTGCCAGTGCCTGGCACTGGCCCCCATCACTTGGTGCCGTCAGCAGGTGCAAGTGGCAGCTGCCTGCCCCAATCGCCCCTGAGGGATTCTCTACCTCCCCCTCCTCCTGAGGAGCGATTGGGGCAGCAGCTGCCACTTGCACCCACTGACGGCGCCATTCCCACTTGTACCCGCTGCTGACACCGGCCCCAATCGCTCTATCGCTCTGCACCACGAGCGGCTGCAAACAGGGCCAGGGCCGTCAAGTGTGTGGGAGCGGTGGCGGCAGGAGCAGGGCCACAGCAGGGGCGCAGAGGATGGGCTGAGACCCACCCTTGTACCCACCACAGCCTCACAGCCCACAGTTCCTTGTAAGGTGCACAAATTCATGCACTGGGCCCTTAGTGTGTGTGTGTGTGTGTATACATATATATATATTATAAAAGGGTAATATGCTAATTAGACCAGACACCTTCTGAACAGCCTTCCAGACAAAGCCACGATGACGGGGGCCAAGGCAAAGGCGGTTAAGGGCAATCAGGCCAGCAGGGGAGAGCAGTTAGGGGTGATCAGGCAGACAGGCAGAGTGGTTAGGGGTGATCAGGCAGGCAGGTGAGCAGTTAGGAGCCAGCGGTCCCAGATATACATGCACACACACACACAATGAGTGGCCTGATTATTATGAACACCTGACATTGGTAGGCAAATTAGCCGTACACTGCATCATATCGGATATGGAAGCTGAAGGCCTATTCGAGCACCTTTGCTATCTGCAGTTACCAAGATAAAACATCTCCAATTCGCACAGGAACACAAGGATTGGACAGTCGAGCATTGGACAAAAGTCATGTGGTCCAATGAATCACGTTTCCAGTTGCATCATGCAGATGGTAGAGTGAGAATTTTGCGGAAACAGCATGAAAGCATGCACCCCACATGCATGAGCACAACCCTTCAAGCTGGTGGGGGCAGTGTTATGGTTTGGGGCATATTTTCCTGGCATGATTTGGGCCCTTTAATTCGTGTGGAACAACATCTGAATAGCACAACAGACCTAAGTATCGTTGCTGATCAAGTTCATTCTATCATGTTGATGGTGTATCCCAATGGTGATGGCTTCTTTCAACAAGACAATGCCACGGTGCTTGTATTGTGCAGGAGTAGTTTCAAGAACATGAGGGAGACTTTACCTTGCTTAGGTGGCCCCCACAATCACCAGATCTCAATCCAACTGAGCATTTGTGGGACAAAGTTAAAAGAGCCATCAGGCAGCTGGTTCCACAACCACCAACTCTCACAGAACTGGACAGTGCTATTCATCAGGCATGGTGTCAGATTCCTCGCATCACCTTTCAACATCTCGTGGAGTCAAATCCAAGAAGAACTGCTGCAGTATTGAAGGCAAAAGGTGGCCCAACGAAGTACTGATGGGGTGGTCATAATAATCTGGCCACTCAGTGTATATTATATATAAAAGCCTAAGCGACCTTTATGACCAAACAATGTGAATTAATGGTTTACCAGACGCTATGACAAGGATTGACCACCAGGGGGCAGACGCTCAACGAAGGAGCTACCCCGATGGTCAGTGCACTCCCACAGTGGGAGCACTGCTCAGCCAGAAGCCAGGCTTCTCCCTGGTTGCCTGCCACTTGGCGCAATGCTACATCCCCTGAGGGGTCCTGGATTGCCAGAGGGCAGAAGCCAGGCTGAGGGACCCCCTCCCACCCTCATGCACGAATCTGTGCACCATGCCTCTAGTGTTGTTATAATTTTCTCAAACCTTCACTAATACTTGTTATCAATCTTTCCAATTTTGTCAATCTTAGAAGAAAAGTGATGTCATAGTGTGGTTTTATTTTGCAGTTCCCCAAATTGAAGTGTCCTATCATTTTCATGTGTTCACTGGCCATTTGTATGTCTTTTTTCTGATATTTATGTTTGTATCATTTGCCCATTTAAAAAATTACGTGTTTTGTTTTCCTTCCTGATGTATATCTCTGATTGTGAACTCCTCCAATAGGTGATGGGAAGCCATTTATAAGAACTCCGGGTAGGATTCTGATATTAGATCTGAAAGTTAAAAAGCTCTCTCTGAAGGCAGTGTGGAACACAGACTACAGAAAGGAAAGACTAGGAAAAAGAGCTGAGTCCTTGAATTAGAGATAATGGCTGTGGGAATGGAGGAAGAGAAGGCTATTTCACAGGCAAAATTATCAGGACAGCTAATGAATATACGTTTCTGCTTGCTTACAAATGTTATCCTTAAAGGGTAGGTCTATATCAGCTTCAGTTAAAGAGACAATCCTTGAAGGTAAAATCAATATCTATATACCTGCACGTAAATGTGATGTTGGTAATACCATGTGAACTTTGGGGTAGATGGTAATTGTTTATTGTGACTCATGATACTGACTAAAGAAGTACTTGGTTCCAACCACTAAGCAAAAGCAAACTGAGCATTTGGGAAAAATTAACTTCTGTAGAATTAGGTTTGCTAAAACATGATTATGTTCCTAAAACATGCCTGACATACAGCAGGGACTCAATAAATATTTAACAAATAAATTGAAAATAGTTCCAAAGAGCTGTATCAATCAACTAAAAAGAAAACCATTATATTATGTATATTTGCATACATTTAATAAATACTTAATAAACAACCAACTACATACAAATTATTGTATATGACATACACATAAATGATGCATTATTGGAAAAACTGTAGAAAAATTGTTAATCAATCTTACCTGCTAATATTCTGTACTTTATGCCATGTCAGTTTTGACTCCAATTTTCTGTGTGCAAGAGCAATTACACGGAAGCCCTGTTTAGTGTAATCCTCTAAAACATTTTCAAAATCAACAGGAACTTTGAAAGGAAAAAATAAGTATCATTGCTAGAATTGCTAATACAAGCCTATATAAATATCAGAATTTTATTCAAATAAAGTTGGCTCCTTACTTGTTTCAGGTTTACAAAGACTGGCAATGACCTCAGGTGCTCCTTTCATGTAGGCATCCATTTTTTTATCCCCTAGTACCCTTGCAACCACACTCATACGTTGCAAAGCAGAAGAAAATGGGAACTGGCGAACAATTCCTATCTCATAAATAGCCTGTATAATTTCAAAAGATGTATGAAGTATTTATTATTCTTTAAGAATTAAAACAAATATACTTAGGCATAAAGTAAACATTCTTCACTCACTGGAAGTTCAAACAGCTCCTAAAAACAAAATAAACAAAAAAATAAATAGAACAGATTAAGTCCTTAAGATAAAAAACAACTATGTATAAGAAACTATGATTATTTCAAAGTTATGTTTCAAGATTGCTTCTCCCCTGCCTCCCATATTTAAAAAGTATATTACTGAATATCATCAAATATTCTGCTATCCTAAAAATATTAACATATTAAATACTAAAATAAACTGAGGGGACAAATTTAAAAATTCACTTCTCACATATTCTTTTTATTAAATTCTAGGAATACAGTTGCAATTTAAAGGGATTATTCACCATGTCACCACATTATCTCAATCACAGGGCACTAAGCTATTCAGTAAATAGGAAGGAAAAGTAATGGTACTGAGAAATATATCTCGGTATTTTACAAAGAATACCTGCAATATCCCAACAATAATTTCCAACAAACATAAAATATTCATATCTGCACGAGAGTTAAAGGACGTGATTTCATCTTCTACTTATATTTCAAAGTGAGGATTGAATGTGGGCATCAAAAGTGTAATCCAGCTTAAAGTGGTTTCGCACCATTTCCTGGTCTCCTGCAGGTGTAGATTCAGGAAGCAGTTGTTTTGGAGGACGAACCACAGTTGGCATAATTCGATTATGAAGTGCTGTTTCCTCTTCAGTTGCTTCTTCCAAAATCTGAAAGGAAAACATTCAACATATTGCTTTATAAAACTGAATCTGCTTTCATCCTATCTAATAAAGAGGGAATATGCTAACTGACCCACACACCATCACAAAGATGGCAGCACCCATAGTCAATGAGAAGGGAATATGCTAACTGACTGTCATGCCCTCAAAGATGGCGGCGTCCACAGCCAATAAGGAGGGAATATGCTAATTGACTGCCACACCTTCAAAGAAGGTGGTGCCCACAGCCAATAAGGAGGGAATATACCAATTGACTGCATGCCCTCAAAGATGGCAGCGACCACAGCCACAAGATGGCGGTGCCCAGTCCCCTCAGCCCCGCCAGGGCAGCAGGCGGGCCCGGCTGCTCCAAGCATCTGCCTCCAGAGTCCCCCAGTCCCCTCAGCACCCCAGCCGCCCAGAGCCAGCCCAAGGCATAGGCAAACCTCAGATGGCAGATGCCTAGCCAATGCCCAAGGCGCAGGCAAGCCTCAGATGGCGGCTGCCCAGCCGATGCCCGAGGTGCAGGCAAGCCTCGGATGATGGCTGCCCAGCTGCCCAGGGCCGCCAGAGGCTCAGGTAACCAGGGCTGGCTGAAGCTTGTACTGCCAGCAGCAGCAGCAGAGGTGTGATCGGGGTATCACCTTCCCCTGATCGCCAGGTTGCCTCCGGTCCTTGAGGGCTCCTGCACTGTGAGAGGGGGCAGGCCGGGCTGAGGGAACCCCCACTCCTGTGCATGAATTTTCAGGCACCAGGCCTCTAGTTTTTAAATAAAACACTATGTCTATTTTTAGTGAAGTTAAAAAAAATTGTGTCCAAAAAATAAATGAGCACTACTAGATTATTAACATAAATAAAACAAAATATACACAAAGCTAGTTCAAGTCATAGCAACTGATGGGAGAGAGGAGAAAAGGTGAAAAGCAGAATAAAATAATAGGGGAAAGTTCTCTAATTTTGCTTCTATTATCCAGGGATTCCTTTCTGCTAACAGGAATGTGTTCAAAACTATATGGAGCTCGGATCCAGTTAGTAGAATGAATGGATCAAGAACTCACTGAGGTCCAAAGATATGAGTTTATTGTTTGTTTGAACTCTTCTAGTTAGGTAGGATACCACTAACCTAACCCTTTAACATTTATTTTGAAAACACTTTCTTTTGGTAAAAAATTCAAATAAGAATTTGTATTAAAAATACACATACATGGCCTGGCCAGCATGGCTCAGTGGTTGAATGTCAACCTATGAACCAGGAAGTCAAGATTCTATTTCTGGTGAGGGCACATGCCCAGGTTGTGGGCTCGATCTCCAGTGTGGTGCATGCAGGAGGCAGCCAATTAATAATTCTCTCTCATCATTGATGTTTCTCTCTCTCTCTCTCCCTCTCTCACCCTCTCTGAAATCAATAAAAATATATTTTTAAAAAACACACATATGTGAAAAACTAATTTGACTACAACTGGAAAAATCAATCAACTGGAAAAAGATAGAGAAGGGAACTATGCCTAATTGTATAAAGCCAACTTTATACAATTCTAAGACACACTTTAACATCTCCAAAATTGGGAGGCATCTTATAGGGAGTCAATCACACCAACAAATAGCGGTAGTGCCAAGTTATGCAAAACATTCCACTGATCCTTTCTTGTAAGACCAAGCATCAAAGCATCTAAGTCAGCAAAACACACTATTACACAAACTTATTTAACCCATTTATTAATATTCTACAAACAAAGCACCAAAATCTACTGAAAATCTATTCAGCTGGAGAGAAATTTTGGAGAACATAAAAATGAATCAGTCCTATTTTGCCTTACAAATGAAGTGGGCCCTCTTTTAGGAAATTAAATTTGATGAGTATAGCCCGGCCAGCATGGCTCAGAGGTTGAGCATCGACCTATGAACCAGGAGGTCATGGTTCAATTCGTGGTCAAGGCATATGCCCGGGTTACAGGATCCATCCCAGTGTGGGGTGTGCAGGAGGCAACCAATAGATGACTCTTCTCTCATCATTGATGTCTCTATTTTCCTCTCCCTCTCCCTTCTCGGAAGTCAATAAAAATATTTAAATAAACAAATAAAATAAATAAATTTGACCAGTATTTACTGTGAGCTTTCAGGAGATGGCAAAGCATATATCTACTCATTCACCTCCTTCCCTTTTGATCAATAAAACACACACACACACACACACACACACACACACACACACACACACAGTCTGTAAAAGTAAACGAAAAGTAAAGCAGGGAGAGGAGAATTCCAATAAGGATACAAAAGGCAAACCTAAACATATTGATGAATATAGCAATAAAGGAAACAGGACATGCAGGAGGACATGCAGGAGAGGTGCAAACATTTATTATCACCCAGAATAGCTGAATTAAATTAAAAAACAACAACAACAACACAAAATCAAGGAGTCATTCCCTAGAGATATGGACTCCTTTCTCAGAAGGGCTCTAATGGGAGGGTTAACATTCTAGAATAAAATACCACTTATGCAAACACTTGGAGTGTGTGAGGAATCCAACCTGAAGACTGTTCTGCTCCTCTGAAACTGAAGAATGCCTACTGATTGAGAACCCACCTTGACAGGACACACAAGCTCCCCCTAGTCAGCCTTCCTATTCAGGGAGATGCTTTTCAATAGAATAGTATTATATACCAATGGGCAAGGGTAATAATCTTACTACAACTACCCAGAGCTATCAAATGGGACCTTTATTCTTAAACTAGAGGCCCAGTACACGAAATTCATGCATTGAGGGGGGGGTCCCCCACAACCCAGCCTGCACCCTCTCCAATCTGGGACCCCAGTGGGATCGGGTCTAAACGGGCGGTCGGACATCCCTCTCACAATCCAGGACTGCTGGCTCCCAACTGCTCACCCTGCCTCTGCCTGATTGCCCCTAACCGCTTCTGCCTGCCAGCCTGATCACCCCCTAACCACTCCCCTGCCAGACTGATCGACGCCTAACTGCTCCCCAGCCGGCCCGATTGCCCCTAACTGCCCTCCCCTGTCGGCCTGGTCACCCCTAACTGCCCTTCCCTGCCAATCCGGTTGCCCCTAACTGTCCTCTCCTGCAGGCCTGGTTGCCTCCAACTGCCCTCCCCTGCTGGCCATGCCACCCCTAACTGCCCTCCCCTGCTGGCTGGGTCACCCCTAACTACCCTCCCCTGCAGGCCTGGTCCCCCCCAACTGCCCTTCCCTGCAGGCCTAGGTCCCCCCCAACTGCCCTCCCCTGCTGGCCACGCCACCCATAACTGCCCTCCCCTGCTGGCTGGGTCACCCCTAACTGCCCTCCCCTGCAGGCCTGGTCCCCCCCAACTGCCCTTCCCTGCAGGCCTAGGTCCCCCCCAACTGCCCTCCTCTGCTGGCCCGGTCACCCTTAACTGCCCTCCCTGCTGGCCTGATCGCCCACAACTACCCTCCCTCCCCTACAGGCCTGGCCCCCCCCAACTGTCCTCCCCTGCAGGCCTAGTCCCCCCCAACTGCCCTCCTCTGCTGGCCTGGTCACCCCTAACTGCCCACAACTGCCCTCCGCTGCAGGCCATCTTGTGTCCACATGGGGGCAGCCATCTTTGACCACATGGGAGCAGCCATCTTGTGTCTTAGAGTGATGGTCAATTTGCATATTACCTCTTTATTATATAGGATATACAAGTACTATCAGGATGTATAATGCAAACTGAAAGCATGAAGAATGAATAAGGGTAGGGAAGAAAAACAAAAAATAATACTGACCCACAGAAAATAAATCATCCAGAAGCCAGAAGGAAACTTTAAAAACAAAACTATTATTGTATCTATAAAAGAACTGAATGCTGTGAAATGGTTAACAACCAAAGAACATAAGCAAGCACATAGAAATTAAAATTATCAATGGCTGCCCTGGCTGATGTGGCATATGGTTGAGCGTCATCCCACGCACCAAGAGGTTGCCTGTTTAATTCCCAGTCAGGGCACATGCCCAGACTGCAGGCTCAATCCCCAGCAGAGGGAATGCCAGAGGCAGCCAATCAATGTTTATCTTTCCCTCTTCCTTCCCCTCTCTCTAAAATCAATAAGAACATATTTTAAAAGTAAAAAAATAAAATTATCAATAGCAAAACATTTAGAAGGAACAAACGCAAACCTGTATATGTAAGGACACAGAAAGGAGAACATGGGTAAAAAGAACACCGAAAACACATCACTACTCTATCCTTTTTATCTGACCAACAAATTGTGATACTGAAGATCATCTTATTGATTCAGGCTTACTGCCCCATGTTACTGATAGCAGATATCCATTAAACACATAAAGCAGGGGTCTAAGCAGGTCGTCTCTATTTATAAGGTGTTTAAGTGAGTCAATATAACTAAAACAGACTTTTTTTTTTTACACAATTACAATGATCTCTCTCCTGTGATACACCTTTAGAAATTACATCATTTCTTTCATGGTACAAGACAGACTATCATCAAAACAACCTGCAGAAACAATCCTTCTGCAAGGTAATTTTTACTCTATTTTTCTGAAGTTACTTGTGCTTTAAAATATTAAACTTACCCATCCGATGGCTTCAAACATTTTCAAATCAAGTGGATCACCAGAAAGCACTCCTTCAATTTTTGTGAGTGAATGGCAAGTAGCCATACAAGCAACAAACTGAGACTTTACCAACATCTCATTGCAAACATTTTCTTCTGGCAAAAGAAAACTAAATAGATAATGTACTGAATTAGATTCATAAATTCCAAGACTCGAGACAATATTCTAACAATATTCAGGTTTTGTCATTTTAAAAAATGGAAATAAAATGTTTGCATTTCTGCATATTTTTAACTATAGTTTAGGAATTCAAAATCATTTCCTTCCATGAAAATTATAGATGACTAAAATACAGTATTATCTTAGATTCTGAATAACTAGGCCAGACATAACACTGTAGAAAACACTAGACACTAAATAATAATTAAAACTCCTGTCTATGGACATATGGCAGATTAGAATACATAAAAACTCTCTTACAAAAACATGAAATGAACGTGTAAAACATAATCCTTTAAATGCAAAACTGAGCTCATAAAAAGAAAAAAAGGGAAAATTTTAAGTGCCAGAAATAGGAGAAAAGAAAAACAGGAAGGGTATGAACTTGAGCAGATGCTGTGACTACCCGGGAAAGAAAGAAGAAGGGAGGGGAGCCCTCTTAGGGAGCCATCTAATGACTTGAGCTTTAATACTGACACAGGAACAGGAGACAAAGTCTGGGCCACAGACAAAGTAGGGACTTGAAATTAAGACAGCCAGTGCTCTTCAACAGCTATATCCCTGGAAAACAGTATGCTAGAAAAAAATTTACGCACAGACCCAAAGGCATAACTAAGAATAAGCTTCTCTCTCCCTACCTCCTAACCGCTGCCTGAAGTTCAAGACAATACCTAATATCTATACTAGAGGGCCGGTACATGAAATTCGTGCATGGGCAGTGTGTCCCTCAGTCCAGCCTGCACCCTCTCCACTCTGGGACCCCTCGAGGGATGTCCAACTGCCCAACGGGATATGAACATCCCTCTCACAATCCAGAACTGCTGGATCCCAACTGCTCACCTGCCTGCCTTTCTGATTGCCCCTACCTGCTTCTGCCTGCCAGCCTGACCACCCCCTAACCACTCCCCAGCCAGCCTGATTGATGCCTAACTGCTCCCCTACCAGCCTGTTTGCCCCTAACTGACCTCCCTTGCAGGCCTGGTCACCCCCAACTTCCCTCCTCTGCCGGCCTGGTCACCCCTAACTGCCCTCCCCTGCAGGCTTGATTGCTGCCAACTGCCCTCCCTTGTAGGCCTGGTCCCTCCCAACTGCCCTCCCCTGCTGGCCATCTTGTGGCAGCCATCTTGTATGTTGGAGTGATGGTCAATTTGCATATTACTCTTTTATTAGGATAAAGGCCTGGTGCACCAGTGGAGCCTGCTGGTTTGCCCTGAAGGGTGTCCTGGATCAGGGTGGGGGTTCCCTTGGGGCATGGGGTGGCCTGGGCAAGGGGTCTGGGGTAGTTTGCGGGCCGGCCATGCCCCCCGGCGATCCAAGCAGAGGCCCTGGTATCTGGGATTTATCTAGCTTCTATAATTGAAATTTTGTAGCCTTGATCTGAGCCAAACCCCCCCTTCCACCCCCCCCACCCCCCCCCCCCCCCCCCCCGGTGGCCCCAGCCATTTTTGTTGAGATTTATTTATCTTCTATATTGAAACTTTGTAGCCTTGAGTGGAAGCCTGGGCCTGCCACGGTGTGGAGAAAGCTTGGCTTCCTCCATTACTGGGGAAACCCAAGCCTCCTGCTAGCTCCGTGGCTGCAGCCATCTTGGTTGGGTTAATTTGCATACTCACTCCTGACTGGCTTGTGGGTGTGGCTTGTGGGTATAGTGGAATGATGGTTAATTTGCATATTGCTCTTTTATTAGATAGGATATTTACTGTACACTAGGCACTGTTCTAAAAACTTTGAATATATTTGACTCATCTCACCCTCACACCATAAGGTGTTTTATTATCCTCATTTTAGAGATGAAAAAACTGAAGCAGAATGCTTAAGTACCTTGCCAAGGTTACCCAGCACATAGGTGATAACAAGGATTCAACCACAGGTTTCAGGGCCTAAACTCTGAACCACTGCACTACTCACGATGGGATTTGGATTTGAATATATGCCACTGCCTAGTCCGAAAATTCCCCAAATTATGAAAATAACATTAAAGTTTGTCTGGTACCACTGATACCACTCTTAGCCATGCTCTTGGCCAAGCAAGGTTAAAGCTCTCTAGAAAAAGAGCTTCCACAACACAGACACAAAAAAAAGGAGTCTCACAGGAAAATCCTGCTAAAGTTGAATTCATAATTTAAAAATGCACCAGGAAACAATTCTCACTAGTCAAGAGACACACAAAAAGACAGAATTAGAATCCCACAAGTTTCAGATAATAGAATGGCAATCTAAAAAATGCAAAAAGGCATTTTAAATTAAACACTTGGAAAAAGAACAACACAATGTGGGGAGAAGAGGAGAAGCAGATATGGAAAGAACCAAATGAAATTTCTTGTCCAACATATGGTTAGAATTTTCATATGAAGAGAAAGTAAGAATGTGGGAAAGGCCATAATGGAACAGAAAGAAGTTGAAAAACTTCCATAATTTATGAAAAACCTAGGTCCTTAGCATCAAGAAGCAAAATGAGGCCTGCACAAATAAAAAGATAGTGAAACTACAGAAATCAAACATAAAATAACAAAAGAGGAAAAAATATTATTGAAGAGACCTGGTAAGACTTCTCAACAGCAGTAACAAAGGGAGTCAGGACAAATGGAATAACACCTTCAAAGTGCTATGAGAACACAACGTTGTGAACATAATGGCACAGAAAGACTGAGAAGTAAAGATGTAGGGGGTAAAAAGATTAAAAAGTAAAGATGTGCAAAGCAAATTTAGGCAAAAGGAAACTTATGTGTAACTATATAAAAACATTATATGAAATAAAATTTAAGGCAAGATGCATTATTGGGGATAAGTAAGTTCCCAAAGTGAGGACAAGTTATTTACCAAGGAGATGTAACAACTCTGAAATTACATGAAATAAAAGTCAAATTACTGCACATTTTTGAGAGGAAAAAAATAAAAACATAAACACAACTGCAGCAGTAAAACTTCTAAGCATCAAAAAGACAGTAAAACAAAGTAAAATGATGATAGAACGGTGTAATATTTTTGCAATGCAAGTACTGAAAAAATTACCATCCAGAAAATACAAAGGACTTCAAACAAAATGAATAAGATATAGATTAACAACACAAAAGAAAAATTAGGCTATAAACTGGCAATACACAGAAGGATGTGAAAATATGCTCAGCTTTCTAAGTAATAAAGAAACTACAAGAAAAACAATAAAATGTAATTTCATATCTATCCATTTGGCAAAAATTAGCAGTCCGACAATATCAAGTTTGACAAGATGTGGAGCAACAGGATCTCTTTACGCACTGAGGGAGAGTGAGTTAGCACCATCATCACTTAGAGAGCAATTAGACAATACCTACTAAGGCTGTAGCACTGTCTGTGCTACATCCAAAACCCAGCACTGACCTTTTTAGGAAGAAACTGTACTGAAACTCAACTACGTGCTCACTAAGAGTTGTGTATAAGAATGTTAATTGCAACACTGTTTGTGAAAATGGAAGGTAAAAGGGAGGGGGGAAAAATGAAACTATCCTTTAGAACAAGAAGTTATTATGATTTAATCATATAATGGAATACTAAAAAACAGCTAAGATTAATAAATTAGATCTATACATATCAACATTGAGAAATCTTCAAAACAATGTTAAGCAACAAAACAGCAGCAAAAACACGTACAAGGGTATCAATTGTGTACATTTTTTATAGATATATCTTGTAAATAGGTACATATGTAGTGAAAATATAAAAACGTGCAAAGGAGGAGGTTGGCAAAAAAATTATCCTTTTCAACGTCTACAAAAATGGCTTTAATTTATGGCATGAAGAAATTAATGTTAAATATTAATGAATAAATAAGAATAATTTTGTTTCCTTTCAGGAGAAAGAAATAAATAATAAATAAATAAAAACGTGCAAAGGTAATAATAGAACACAACTTCAGAATGATGACAGCAGTTAGGAAAGGGGTAGATTAAACTTTAGCAATACCTGCAATATTTTAAATCTTTTAAAAGATCTGAAGCAAAAACTACAAAATGTCAACTGTTTAACTTCATGGTGGGTATACAAGCTGTCTGTTACATTACTTTTTTTCTTTATGTTTGAATGTTTCATATTTTAAAATATTTATTAAAAGTTAACTAATAAATAATCAAGTGTATTAGTAGTTAATATTTACCGTGTATTTTCCACTCGTTGAATCCCCCAAAGATCTAAACCATCTTCAGTAAGAGTTCCAGTCTAAAAAAAGTATACATACAAAGTATGAATAATGCCTCCAAAAACAAAAATCATGATAAGCTCTGCTACATATACACCATGGAGAACGATATATAGCTGTAAACAAACAAATGAACGAAACAGTAAGAGTTCCATATACTGGTAGAGAATAACTTCCAGGACAAATAGTTAAATGGGGAAAAGGGTGCAGATCCTTGGTATGGATCCTCTATTTATAAGAAGACATATGCATACATCTGTATATTTATAGACTTATATTATTAAAAACAAAACAAAATAGTGGAACAATGCACCAATTAACCTATAAATCAATAAAGGATGTCTACATAGGAGAACAAGATTAAAGCCTAAAAAGGAAGGGAACAAGTTAAATTACATCAAGGGAAGCAATCAACCAAATCCAGGATATAAATGACCTGGTTTCAACCAGATGACTGGGAAGAAAAGCAAATGTTACAGATTAATTGTAGCTAATGCAATCATTTGGATTCTGACTTAAAAACAAACTGTAAAATTTTAGGAATTTATTTATTTATTTATTTATTTTAGAAAAGCAGGGAAATGTGAATATGAACTGGATATTAGATAATACTAAGGAATTGCTAATTTTGTGAAGTGTAGACAGTTTTAACGGTATTGTAATTTTTTTAAAAACAACTAGAGATACATACTGAGACATATTGGTGAAATAATGTCTGATGCTGCCACCTTCAAAATGAGGAACTAGACAAAGATTGACAAAATGCTAATAACTGTCAAAGCTGGGTATTGGGTATGTGAGGGTTTATTATACTTAATCTTTTCTTCACTTTTATGTCTGCTTCTGCTTTAAAATTTTATTGGTAATGTTTCCAAAGAAAAGCATAATTGTAATTTTCTAAACAATTATGAAATTTAGTCTTGGAATGTGATCTCTTTTTTTAACACAATATTTGTTAAAAAATATTTTGTCTCTTCTGGATGGTGAGCACATGATGCAATATACAAATGACATATTATAGAATTGTACATATTAACCAATGTCACCCCAATACATTTAACAAAAAGTAAAATGAAAGCAAAATGCAAAAAACATTTTTTCTCCCACTTTTTTCTTTAATAATGAAGATGCACAAAAATCAAATTCTTATCATATCAGTTACCCAAGTTTAATTCTCAAAATAAAACTTTTAGGCAAACTAATTTCAGTTGAGAAAAGGAGAACCCTTTGTAAGAGACGAGGTATATTTCACACAGGTACAAAATTTTTTGTTTTCACATAAAATAGAAAAATCAGTGACCTTCATTATTTTTAAATATATTCAATAAATCAGAGCAAACACTAAACATATATACTTAATAGCAATAAAATTCCAGTAAATATATCTGTATGGAGAATATTCTGTTAAAAACATGAAAGATTAAGAAGTCTTCATTACTACTACTACTATAAGACATAACTTTGGATATGAATGTTTTGACAACTGCAGATTTGGGCAAGTAAGCAATATCCAAAATATTAAAAATTGAAAAAATAATGAGAAATATACAAAAATGATACATATGCCAAGTAAGTTGAAAAAGAGGACCATTAAAAAATGTGTGCAAATTGGTTGATAAAGAATATAGAAAACATTAATCTAAGTATTTAAAATCTACAAAGTAACCTTTGATAATGATTATGAGGTCCTGGCCAGTAGCTCAGTTGGTTAAAGCATCGTCCCAATACATCAAATTTGTGGATTCAATTCCCCATCAGCACACATACATGAGAATGATTATGAAACTGAACCAACCTTGTCAAAGCAAACAAGATTCAGCTGTCCACATATATTTATCCTTTGGGGACTGATGCAGAAAATACCAATTTTTTTCAGTCTTCTTTGAGCATACACAATACCAGCAGTCATTGCAGCAGGAAGTGCAGGTGGCACAGTGATTGTAATGATATCAAGAGACTCAATAATTATTACTCCAATCTCTACCTATAATTCACAGAAAAATAAGTGTCAGGACCCCCAACCCCCCAAAATTTACTCATCTAGTAAGGGTATTTCTTTAGTGAAAAACCTAGAAACCATTTTCAATTTTATATATAACAAGTGTGTGTATATAAACACTTCTATTAGTACTTTATAATCTTTTCCCTTAGAAATTCTGTAAAATAGAAAGTTCAATATATTGTCAATGGATTATGGAATGACAGCTATTTTTAAAGAAAATTCTCCTTTAATACAGTAGCTCTACATCCTTCACACACTACACACTTTGCAGTTCAACAAACATTTGTCAGATACTGACTCTTACTACAAGCACTGCACTGTACCAGTCTTTACAGGAAATAGAAAAGAGAAATTTGACAAGGTCCTTCAGCTGTATCTTCAATAAATAACAAATAATTTTAATGCTATATACCCCAGAAGTTAAAAAAAAGAGAAAATAAAGCTTTTGGTATGTGGTTGCCCTCCTGTTTTTAAGTCATAAAAGAGCAAGACCATCTAAACCAGTGGTTCTCAACCTTTCTAATGCCACAACCCTTTAATACAGTTCCTCATGTTGTGGTGACCCCCAACCATAAAATTATTGTCGTTGCTACTTTATAACTGTAATTTTGCTACTGTTATGAATTGTAATGTAAATATCTGTGTTTTCCGATGGTCTTAGGTTCTAAAGCAGCAGTAGCGACCCACAGGTTGAGAACCGCTAGCAGGGTCGCCTAAGACCATTGAAAAACACAGATATTTACATTACGATTCATAACAGTAGCAAAATTCCAGTTATGAAGTAGCAACGAAAATGACTTTATGGTTGGGTGTCACCACAACATGAGTAACTGTATTTATAAGGTCGAGGCATTAGAAAGGATGAGAACCACTGGATCTAAACCAAAGCCATTCAAAAGAACTTCCTGCAGTGATGGAAATGTTCTATATCTGTACTTCCAAACATAGTAGCTACTAGTGTCATATGGCTTTCAAAAGTTAAATTAATTTAAATTACATTAAAATTTTAGTTCTTCAGCCTCACTAGCCACTTTCCAAATCCTCAGTAGTCACATGTGATAATTAAAACTCAAACCCTACTAAGAGTTCCATGTACATACCTCATTTAAAATGCTATTGATGATAGTGTAGATAAACCCAATGGCAGCCACCGCCACAAGACACAGAAGAAACAAGTAGGCATCTCTGTAGAGTTTAAAATCTGTTGGTTTGGGATACAATATGGAACGAACAAGCTGTCCTTTGGAAGTACTAAATCCTTTTAAAAAATTTAAAGAAGAAAATGACTTATATTTTTACAAAAAAAATTAGAATTCTCTCTCAAAAGAGAATATTCATTCATTCATTCATTCATTCATTCATGTATTACTAGAGGCCTGGTGCACAGATTCATACACCCTCTCGCAATCCAGGACCCCTCAGGGGATGTCAGACTGCTGGTTTCGGCCCAATCTCTGCAGGCCAGGCCAAGGGACCCCACTGGTGCACGAAACCGTGCACTGGGCCTGTAGTATACATAATAAGATCTTTGGTTAATCTCCTCTCGCCCTCCCCCCATGCCCCTTCCCTCTGAGCTTCATCAGTGTTCTGTTTCCATGCCTGTGCTTTGAGCATCTGCCCCCTGGTGGTCAGTGCGCGTCACAGCTATCAGTCAAACAGTCGCTTAGGTTTTTTTATATATAGATGTATTGGCTTCAGGTGTACATCTTAGTGGTTAAACAATCATATAATTTACATAGTGTTCTCTCAATATTTCCAGTACCCCAAGTGGCACCATACATAGTTACCACAATATTCAAAACAGAATCTCTTTTTAAACATTCAGTAGATGTCAAATATGCAAGAAGAGATAAGTTTTTACCTGTTCTAACTACTATGGCCTTGACAAGTTCTCCAGTGTAGAAACGAGTTTGAATAACAGTAGTCCCACAAAACAAAGTGTGTCGTTTATGTATTTCTGGACTATATAATTCATCTCCCATTCCTTTTATGTCCACTGAAGGATTTGGCAAATTCGTCTTTGTCACTGGAACACTTTCTCCTTAAAAACAAAAATCATAAGTTAGAGCATAGAAATCAGCAGCAAACACATACAACTTGAAGTGTTAAATAACTTAAATGTTATCATAATGTTTACAATAGCTACTAAAGTAGAGTTCTCATAATGGATAAAATAACTTACTATTAGTTTTTTGTCTACCCATTTCCTTAGCCAATATATCAAATCTTGTCTCCCACAATAATTTCTGAAAGTCATCTGTGATTCAAAAATAATCATTTTTAAAAGATTGTGTCAAGTTTCAAATAAGGAGACCAGGTAAGAGTTGCCTTAGCCCCACACCTGTTCTTTTATCCCTAAGAACTGAACTGGAAAGCACTGTGCAGCCCCTAGCACACAGGGAAGTGAAGACCCTATTCCTAACCCCCAGAAACAAACACAAACACACCTAGAAGGGAGAATAATAATATGGTAGTTCTCTGACAATAACAAAAAAATTCTTTTTAACACTGAAATTTAATTCTGTGTAGCATCCACAATTCTCGCTTCAAAGCCAACAAGTGTGTGGGGATACTTATGTGTGAGTGTGTTTTAAGAAAAGTTCTTAAGTTTGAAAACATTATATAGGAAACACTTTCTTGCCAGACTGACTATGACAATAAAAAAATTCATATGATAAAAAAGATATAAAGCTCTATCTTCAGATTGTGAATTTCCCAAAAAAAAAAAAAATAATAATAATCATTTTGAAGTCTACTTCTCCCCACTTTAAGAAAAATACAGTGTTTAGTCCCAATGTTTACACATCAAATAAGGAAGCAAATATACTGCATTCTCTGTAAGCAAGGGCTTCTTTCTTCTTCCCTTACTATAAAGCATTTCCTCATATCAAAAAGAGTAAAAGGAGCATGCCAAGAAATGCAGTAATGACCAGCATGGTGATTTAGTATTACAGCTGAGTATAATGCAGAATTTGGTCCCCTCAGAATAAAAATAAAAAACAAACACTTCAATATCCATGACATTTATAACATTCATAAAGAAAAGACAAACAGCCCAACTAATTTTGAAACAGATTCATCAGCAACCACTTAATCTACTCTCATTATAAACAACTCATCTGATTTTCCTCATTTCATTTAGTTTACCTGTTAACATGCTTTCATTTACAATGCAAGTACCATTAATAAGTACTGCATCACAAGGCATGATAGTCCCATTTAATGGAATGACCATAACATCTCCCGGCACAAGGTCTGTAGAAAAGATCTCTTCTCTTTCTGGATTTAAAGAAAGAAAAAGGAAAAAAGTCAGAAAATAATATTCTTTAACTTAGAATAAACATAAGCAAACAAAAGGTCATCTGATCTCAATGAAATGTTAAATATAATGGAGGTAACAGAAAAATTCCAATAAACAAAATGTTTCAACAAAGAAAATGATTATTCCTTAGGATAACAAAGCATGGTGTTTAATGTCGGCTACTTTGTCCCAACAGGAAGCTAACTGTGCATAGGTAATGCCAAGTCCTCTCTGACAAAACAGGTGGGTGGGCTCCAACATTCATTACAACACTCAAGGATCAATTTAAGCTAATAGCCCTTTTAGAAAACAGTAAGTCCTCATGAGATCCCCTGCAATGGGTAAACATACTCGGATTTCTATAAATCCCTTGAAAACAGAAGCATTGAAAATTTTAGCTACTTTCTCTTTTAACACCATTTTTTACAGCATTTTACTTCTTGTTGCCACTATTTATAATCTAGAAAGTCTCACTGTGTTCTCAATATTCCTAAAATAGTCCTAATATTTTAGACATTATTTTAAATAAATTTTTAAAATAAATATTGTGATATATTATCTATTTCATTATTTCCTTAAAAATATATATACTATATTCAAGTTAGCTAAAATAAAGACTTTTTAAAAGATCTTCCAAGTAAAAGGTTTTTCTTTAGGATTGCCTTATATAAGGTTTCCCCCAAAAATGTATAAACACTTCAGCAGCTGATAGCTGTAGATTCTATTTCATTTTGAAAGTGAAATGAATTTTAATAAACACTGCTTTTATAGTGCGCATACATTTTTTTTGAGACACCCTGTATTTGGACATTCTCTCTCTCTCTCTCTCTTTCTCTCTCTCTCTTTTTCCCACCTAGGTTTAATACTATCCTCAGAAGACATTTACATTAGTTTGTAAATAAAAATGGGTAAGAAAACTATTATTTATGACAGTGTGTAGGACAAACACTCTTACTTTGTAAAACACACACACACACACACACACAACAACAACAACAAAAGAACTAGTTTACTAAGCTATGAGCAAAAAACTTTTAAAGGATTCTAATGATATTTAGTACATAGATACAATAATCTTCATTTTTAAATAAGATACCTATTTTTAAAACTTTTAAAGCTGTTAACACCACTTGAAATTCAACTCCTCTTTGGTCTACCAGGAAATAAAATATCAATGATCTATAGACTATACAAAGGGGATAGGACGATACAAGTTGAATGGTACATATGTCCTAGCATTCCCTATTATCTCCAGCAGCAGCAGAGCAGGAAGAGGAGCACCAATAATCTGACACATCTAACACTGCAGGCAAGGGAGACAGACAGATACTCCCAGCTAAAATAGCAAGTGACCAGGAAGCACAGGGAAGGAGTAACCTGCTAGGCCAAACTGTTTACACTTGAATGAGGTATACTGAGCCAAGAAAATGGAGACTGATTTGGTGTTCCTCACAAATCTAAGCAGCTACGGCCCCCAAGGCTCATGATGCTCTGCTACCTCCCCCATAATTCCTTTACCTCTTTAATATCTCACCAAACTAACATGACCAAAACATTATCCATCCCTACAATTCTGCTTCTCCTTCTATTTAATTAAACTATGTTAATTAAACATCCATCCCCCAGCCTGACATCACTCTACCACCTTGCATCCAATGAATCATAAAATCCTGTTCCATGGCCCTACAAATAGCTTTCAAACCACCATTATTTCTCTCCATTTCCACAACCTTCACCTTAATCCATTTCATGCCTTCAGTATTACTTCCCTCTAAACTAGTGTGAACATGGTAACCAGAATAATTTTTTTTCAAATAGGCTAATAATGATCAGATCACTCCACTGTTTAAAATCCTTCAATGGCTGTCCATTGCATTTTGGAATAAGTCAAAATTCTTTAATATGCCTTAGAAGGCCATCCATCATCTACTTTTTACATCTGCCACACTGAATTTCTTTCAGTTATTACAATGACCAAACTCCAGGCCTTTGGGCACTTAGAAGCCTCTTCTTCTCCCCACTCATCTCCACCATACTATCTTCTCACCTACCTCTTATCTAATTCAACCACTTACAAAATACTTTTTTAAAGAAGCCATCCCTAACATCTACAGTAAATGAGCTCTAATATTTAATAAGCTCCCTGCATTTGTCACACTTTATCACGATTTATCATCTGTCTTTCCAACTAGTCTGAAGTTCAGTGACACAAAGACTATGTCCTTCTTGATAATCACTACATCCCCAGAGCCTAGTATAGTAGCTGTTACATTGTAGAAAAAGAAAAACACAATTTCATATAAGTGAATTAATTTGATACAAACTCAGAGATGAGTACAAATTCACACATATATTAAGAAAAGAATGCATATATAACACATGGGCTTGTTTCATATATTAGTGCTTAATGGAAATCTTTTTTGGTTTATTTTTGTCAAGAGTCACCTCAAGTACTTACCTTCATTTACTCTGCAAACTGAAACTCTCACAGTACTGTGAGCTGCCACCATGTCATGCAACATAATATATTGCTGAAATAAGAAAAATAAAAAAAAAATAAAAACTAGCTAATATAAACCACTCTTCAATATATTAAAAAGCAAGTGTACTATAAAATAAAGTTAATACAATAAATGCTTATAACTCTGCCCTTAAAAATGTCAAGACTAAAAGATTTAAAAAATTATTTGATGTTTTAGCTAGACAAAAGAAGAAACACTTTATCCCTGAAAACACTAGAACCAGTCTATGCTAAACAGCTATAGACCCCTACTATGGCCTCTAGCTAGTCAAGTAATAAACTGACTCTAAAAAACATCTGCCTTCCCCACCTCAAAAAAAGGGACATATTCATAACTAAAAGAAAATCTGTACTGAGTATTACTTTGTATCAAGCACTATTCTATGTACCTTACAAAATATAGTTGTGAAATCCATAATAAATTGAACTTACCTTTTTAATGGAATATAGAGAACTTAGAATGGATACTATAGACATAATCACAATGGCTAGAGCATAGTAATAGTATTCATCAGTGCACCACAGTATAACACTGAACAGCTGGAAAATGTAAAATGGGTTGAGAACCTAAAAAAAAACCACAAGATTCTTAAGTCAAAGTGAATAAAATGTTTATAACCATACAGATTTTCCATCTTTTTATTTAAGACTAGAGGCCCAGTGCATGAAAATTCATGCACTGGGGGTGGGCCCCCCCCCCGCAGGTCCCTCAGCCCAGCCTGCCCCCTCTCACAATGCAGGAGCCCTCAGGGGCGGGAAGCGCCCCGGCAATCAGGGGAAGGCGATGCCCCATCACACCTCTGCTGCTGCCACTGCTGGCAGCGCAAGCCTCAGCTGGCCCTGGTTACCTGAGCCTCTGGCAACCCTAGGTGGCTAGGCAGCTGCCATCTGAGGCTTGCCTGTGCCTCAGGCCAGCCCTGGACAGCTGGGGGGCTGAGAGAACTGAGGGACTCCGGAGGCAGGCGTGCGGATCTCCTGCTGCCCCGGTGGAGCTGAGGGAACTGGGCCCTACCATGTTGTGGCTGTGGGTGCCACCATCTTTGAGGGGGGGGCAGTCAATTAGCTTATTCCCTCCTTATTGGCTGTGGGTGCCACCATCTTTGAGGGCGGGGCAGTCAATTAGCATATCCCCCCATTGGCTGTGGGCGCCACCATCTTTGTGACAGTGTGAGGGTCAATTAGCATATTCCCTCTTTATTAGATAGGATACTATAGGATAAGCTCTATGGTATCCTTGGACAACATGTACTACCCCAATGTCATAAAACTGATGCTTCTGTACTTTTCAAGGCACTTTACATACATAGTCCCATTTTACTTCCAAATTATAAAGAGCCACGATTTAAGTAATAAGAAGGCATTCTTAGTTTTCTGTTTTCTAACTTTTATTTAGATAATCAGAATGAGATCATCAGAAAGGACTTGCTCCACTTTTATAAGTAAAGGAGAAGCAAAGAGAAAGATTTTCTGATGATCAAAGCTGGTTACTGATGGAACCATATTACAAACAAGGCTTTCTAATTCCTAATCATTATATTGTGTTATATTCTAAAGCAACATCATATAGTCACTCTCAGCAACTGATGAAAACAATCTTTTATTTCTACTAAAAGTATTCACTGAATACAACTAACTTTATCTTTAGCAAAAAATTAAAAGACAGATTGGAAAGTCTAACTGCTAGGCAATATCTTATTCCCTTCCTTTATATGCACAACCTTTATTAATGCCTCTTCTATAGTAACTAGAGGCCCAGTGGACAAACTCTGGGTGGCCTGCAGCTCCGGCCTGCCGCTCCTGCTCTTCCCACCAGCCATGAGCCCTGCATCTGGCACCCTCCCAAGGGGGAGTGGCCTGCTGGATCAGCCTGAAACCAGCCCTCCGACATCCCCCACGGGGTCCCGGATTGCGAGACCACGCTGGACAGGCTGAGGGACCCCAATGGTGCACAATCGGGCCGGGGATTGGGCCGGGGAGGGACCGCAGGAGGGCTCCCAGGCCTGTCCGGCCCATCTCGCTCAGTTCCGATTGGCCAGACCCCACCAGCAAGCTAACCTATCAGTCAGAGCATCTGCTCCCTGGTGGTTAGTGCACATCATAGCAACTGGCCAACGAGGTGACTGACTGTCCCCTGGTGGTCAGTGCATGTCACAGCGAGGGGCTGAGCAGCCTTAGCATATCATTAGCACATTACGCTTTGAATGGTTGTTCGATTGTTCTGCCATTCCGTCTATTTGCATATTACCCTTTTATCATATAGGATTACAACTGAACAGTCACTACAGTAAGTACTGACATGTTTTCTTCCCAGGTTAAAGTGCAAATTCCTTGATATGAACATCAGGTCATGTTTTGTATTCCAAACTTCTGGTGCAATGTCTAGTTTCTAACAATGAACCACAAAATGCCACATGAATAAACTCAACATGATAAATTGTTTAAAAATCAGAAAAAAAAAAAAAAAGCAGGAGTATACATCCGTAAGATTGGGCAAGATTTAGATGTGTAATTTCCTAAGAACAACAAAAAAATTTATCTACAGAACAAAATAAAACAAATAAAATTAAACAAATAAAAAAGGAAAGTCATACACTAAATTATTTGAGTTATTACATTTACCTTCCAAGTGGGAAAAAAAACAATAAAAATAAATAAATCCTATATAATAAAGAGCTAATATGCAAATGGTCATCACACCTTCACGTTGTCACATTCTCATGCCATCATGCCATAACTGCTCAGACACTCAACACCGGGGAGAGAGATATAGGGACCAGCCAGGCACAAATGAGCTCGCGAGAGAGGAATGGGGACCAGGCAGGATGCAGCTCAGGAGAGGGACAAGCCGCCCACTCTGTGGTCCTGGGTGCCAGCGGCTGTGCCTGCACCTGCAGCCTGGGAGAGGGACAAGTCGCCCGCCCCATGGTCCCAGGTGCCAGCAGGTATGCCTGTGCCTGCGGACCAGGAGAGGGACAAGTCACATGCCCCGCAGTCCCGGGCAAGGGACAAGCCACCCGCACTGCAGTCCCAGGCACCAGCAGCTGTGGCCCAGGAGAGGGACAAGCCACACACCCCGTGGTCCCAGGTGCCAGCAGCTGTGCCTGTGCCTGCAGCCCAGGAGAGGGACAATCCGCATGCCCCATGGTCCCCGCAGTCCTGGGTGCCAGGGACAAGCTGCCTGCGCCATGGTCCCAGGCGCCTGCGGCTGGCGCTGTGGCCCGGGAGAGGGACAAGCCACCCACTTCGTGGTCCCAGGCGCCAGCAGCTGTGCCTGCACCTGCACCTGCAGCCTGGGAGAGGGACAAACCACATGCCCCGTAGTCCTGGGCACCAGCGCCTGTGGCTACAGCCCCGGAGAAGGATAAGCCACCCGCCCCACAGTCCCAGGCGCCTGCGGCTGCGGCCCAGGTGAAGCCGCCCACCCACGGTCCCCTGCGGTTGCGGCTGCAGCTGCAGCTGGCCCAGGTGAAGCTGGCCCAGGTCCTGGGTGCCTGTGGCCAGTCAAAGGGAGGGAAGTCCAGGTCCCAGGTGCCTGTGACCGGCCAGAGAAGGGAATCCTGGGTCCCGGATACGGGGTGAGGCAGAGGCAGTTAGGGGCAATCAGGCCAGCAGGGAAACAGTTAGGGGCAATCAGGCAGGCAGGCAGGCGGTAAGTAGCCAGTGGTCCCGGATTGCGAGAGGCAGTTGGACATCCCTCGAGGGGTCGTGGATTGGAGAGGGTGCAGGCCGGGCTAGGCGACGTGCGTGTTCCCCCCCCCCCGTGCACGAATTTCGTGCACCGGGCGTCTAATCTATATATATAAAAGGCTAAGTGACCAACCATATGTTCATCCGACCGGTACATATGACGCGCACTGGCAATCTATCTGTATATATATACATAAAAGGCTAAGTGACTGACCATACACACATACATACATCCAACCGACCAATCGGCTGGTATATATGACGTGCACTGGCAACTTAAAAATAAACACTGACTCACACATGCATGATACATACAAAGCTCTCACTGGCACCAATTGCATGCATGTGTTTCCATCTGTCATTGTCGATCGTGAATTTGGTTGTTTTT